>CM067298.1:95687886-96385566 GCA_034231615.1 Meghimatium bilineatum
CGAACAGGTCCTAGGCCACTGTCAATCTATTAATCAGTTATTGTAGAATTGTTTCATTATAGGCAACTATAACTGTATCGTCGGCGTTGTACAGCGCCACCTCATGTTGCTCGTAATTCCTGTGAATAGTGACAAACAAACAAACAAAATGTTCAAAATACTTTATTTCCTCCAATTAAACAATTTTTATAATTATACATTACAATAAAAAGTAATTCGACAAGTAATTTATATTTTACAATTATCCACAATGCACAATTCAGGCTTTACGGCTAAGGTCAGCATAACCTACCAATAGACAAAAATTGATATCAAATAGCTGTAACAGACAATATTTCCATCTGACATTTCATCGTTCATTATATAACAGCTCTTCGCTGTTGAGAAACAATAATCCTGTGTTTCCCTACCTTTTTTTTTTACCATGCCCCACTTGCCTTTCTAAAATGTTGATGCACCCCTATGTAATATATACATTATATATGTAACTATACATATACATTAGTTTATAGCGAAAACATCGCTATAAACGAAAACACATAGCATTTACGATAAAGCTGTTCAAATTGCCAAGAGAGTTGCACGTTTCTCTACTTATTATTACCTATACGTCCCTATTCGGTCAGCATAATATAACACAAAAATATTTAAAAAAACAGAGGTCATGGTGACTGGATTACGAGAACCTCCATTATTTATATTATGTTTGTAAAGCTCTAGCATAATCAAATTGAGTTAACGTCCGTGGTTGAAAGAAGCGTACCTCACCATAAGAGGTACATTTTACTTAAACAAAACTTTAGTCAGGGTTGCCCTGGTTTAGGAAGTCTATCCAGCTGTCTCGACGGATTTCAAACTGTCACTATTTCTACCACATTTGTCACGTATGTGGTTGCGTCTGTGGGTCTCACCATTGGACCTCTAGACAAAAGAAAACCCATGCAATAGAAAACCCTTAGTAGATGACATGCCGTTACATTGTGGCTCTCCTATGGAAGCTTTGCAGCATGTCATCTATATAATTATAGACCCATCTGACTAGAAGATTTCTTCAATAGACATTACACTAAACCGTAAGCTCAAGTCAAAGGTATGAAAAAAGCTCAGACAAACCACCCCACTGCACATAGGAAGTACGCATGAGGTTGCGTTTGTGGGTTTCACCAATCGCCCACTAGACAAACCGCCCATGCAACAGAAAATCTTAGTAGATGACATGCCGCTAAATTGAGGATCTTATGGAAACTTTGCAGCATGTCATCTATACTTCTTCTTCTGCATTCGCTCTCAAACTGCCGCAGATTGGCAGGATGTGGTCCGGAGAACGGAATGCACTGTGTCAAGGTCTACAGCATTGCTGTGATATCTGCGCCTACGGCCTGACACATCCGACTTCAGCTTGGCTTTGGGTTACTGGTCCTATATGGAAATGGAATGGGACAACCAACTCCATCCCATAACACCATTAGTCGCCTCTAGCGACATGCATTGACGGTAAACAGTGTTGCTATTCTTTGCCCTTCTCTTTGGCCCCGGCAACACACGGACTTATCATCTATACAATTATAGACCCCCTCTGAGTAGAAGGCTCCTTCAATAGGCATTGAACTAAGACGAAAACTGAAGTCTCCTGGGTTTGAAAGAAAGCTCAGAAAAAGTACCCCCTTGCACCTAGGAAGTAAGTCTAAGCGCTCGTAATTCCTGGGGTTCTCATACAAACAAAAAACAAACCACATTTGTTCAAATAATTAATTTCTGAAGTACAGATCTTTAAGTCTTTAATCAACACATAAATAGCGTTTACAAGTTATGCTACCTGATACTTTGGAGTGAATATGTGTAATCAGAGGACGTGTCATCAACAGCAATTTGATACATAGATCAGTGTTCACAGAGATATGCAAAACTTGTAAGCTGGCAACATTAGTTTGTCCCGATTTTCACTTATAGTAATACTACTATTAGTCCCAGTTTCAACTCTGACAATTACAGGATGTCTATCGATACTAAAGCGAACGGTAGCAAACTCCTAAATAATCCATCAGTCACTCATTTGAAGATTTTTTTTTCCACCATCGTCTTCGACTAACAAACAAAACGACTCAATCAGCAAATAAGCTAATTTTCTTTCTTGTGGTTATCATCTAATCTATAATATCTTTCAGGGTCGTAGATTGTCTTCAGTAAGTGTTGTTTTGGGGGGCGCGGGAAAGGGTAGCTTTACCTTACACACAAAAAAGATTTCTCCCTTTTTGTGGGCTGGATACTTGTTTCATTTTCGTGAGATTTTAAAATCCCTTTTATTTTTAGAAAACCTATTAAGGGGTAAGGGTTTACTAGCTTTTTTGCTTGCTTCCTAATACTAAACGTTACGTTCTGATTTCGTAGAATGGGGAGTAGAATAAGCAGTAAATGGGGAGTAAAATGAGCAGTAAATGGGGAGTAGAATTGGGAGTATCATAGGGAGTAGCAAAGGGAGGGGTTGTTTGAACTTTAACCACCCCCTTCTCCACGGGATTGGGGTGCTTTATTTATTAACTGCACCTTCGTTTTAGGATAAGAATAAATCTCTAACTGAACACAACAGTGCGCTTGCCATCTGTCTTCCACTTGTGTTATATAAACCTTCCGACGCTGAGTGATGTTTTTGTCTGCCTAAATAAGATATTCGAGAGAGATAAGATACTTCTCTCACAGAGTCGTCTTCTCCGAAAAAACCCATTGAAGCGCACAACTGATATTTAGGAGAGCATATAATAAGAAATGAGAAAGAAATTACTATAACTTTATCAAGGATATCCCAACTGCTCGTCCGAGATGGCTGTCTCATTGAGTTAAAACTCACTTTCACTAACCCTCTATTATCATCACAATTTATCGTTCTTTATCTTCATAGATCACTTCATTTATTTTTCTGTCTCCCTAAAATTATAGGATCTACTGTTCCAGATCTTCAGGGAACCATAACATAAAAAAATTAGCGAATCCATCATGTGGAAAATGTGTATACCACGGTAGGACGAGCACAGGCAATTGCAATATGCTTCAAGAACACTTTCATGTCCACTTCATTTCGTAGACAAGTCGGAAATGATAATTGTAAATATATCTAGTTTGAAATGTAATTATTGAACGATTGAGCTTTCAGGAAGAAATGAATATTTTTCTTTCTAACTCGAAAGTCAAATTTTAGTATTTAAATAATGTATAATTCGTGCTTCGTTCGGGGATTTCCTGACGTAGCGGTTAAACGTTCACGATGTGTTCAAGACATCGCTGCTTATAATCCAGCGTATTTTCGCACACAAGGACTATCGTTTCAAACATATTTTTCCCGTTCAGACAACGGAGTTGTGTGCTAATAGTGGTACTGTCAGACATACGGAATACATGTAGGGTAACCCAAGTGCAATCTAGTCAATCCTTTAGCATTTGAACCTTTCATCTTAATTTGTATTACCAAAATGGATGGTTTCTATGAAACAGATGATTATCACCTGATCTCCTTACGACCTCACTTATGTTACACAAAGTTTTATCACAGTGTGTAAACAAAAACTCCATGGAGTTTTCAGGTGAGAGACTCCATGGTGAGAGACTTCAGGCTAAAGAGCTTTAGGGAAAACTGGACTATAAATTGAAAAAAAAAAAAAAAAAAAAACCCCACCATATTTTGAAAGTACTTGCTACTAACTATTTACAATGAGACAAGAAATGCCATTTTGTTGGCATTATTTGAACTCTTATCTGAAGCCTGGCTCAAACTAGCATTATTTAAACGTTTGATATTACAAGAGCAGTGAAACCTGTTAAATAACTTTGTAAATTAAATGTAGCATCCAACAAGAGAAAGTGTTCTAATTTTCAACGTGTGTTTGCTATTGTTTGTCTGGGAAATAAAATATATTTGAGTACCATTTTTGCGAATCTGACAGTTTTGGTGTGGAGTTTTCGTAAATCATACTGTTGCTTACATAATCTAAATCATTAACAATATCAGAACACAGCTTCTCACAATGAAGTGTCTGTCGTCAGTTAAGTGTTGGATACTACTTAATGAATTGTCTTACCAGTATAGGATAACCATGCAGTGGATACCCTCTCACTGTGGAATACCAGGAAATGAAAAAGCAGACCAACTGGCTAAGGAAGGTGCTGCCGAAGACCAACCAGATATACCAATCACCTACCATAAGAAAAAACAGATGATCAAGTCAATAAGAAAGCCACAAACGCCAACACAAGATGACTATCATATTATGAACAGACCAGAACAAGTTATAATTCTACGTCTCAGAACAGGACACAACCGACTCCGCAGTCACATGTATACAAAGTTCAAGATTGGCAACACTGCCATGTGTACATGTGGACAGGCAGCACAGAGTGCCAAACATATACTTCAAGAGTGTTCTGAGCATGAAATGCTGAGGCAGACATATTGGCCAGAGGAAACAACACTGGAATCAAAACTCTATGGGACACTGTATGAACTACAAAAGACAGTGAGTTTTATTAAGGAGACAGAATTACAGATATAGACATGTTTCAAGTGAACGAAAGAAGAAGAAGAAGAAGAAGTGTTGGATGCTTTAAATATGGATTCATTGCTTTTCCTCACTTAAAAAACAACGATCACCATTGTCCTTGATATGTGAAAATTATTTCGAGACTTGCATCCAAGCAGGTTAAAATTTCATTGAGGAAAAAATATAACCAAAAATACAACAGAAACCAAGAAAGATTATTATTTTAGCCAAATTTGTCGAAGACGTATTTGCAACCCTGGCGGAAGAATATTGGTATATAACATATATACCAAAGGTGGAGGAAGCAGGAAAGAGTGTGAGAAACATGCGTTGTTCTGAAATTTTAGAATTAACCATAGGTTTTCTTGGGGAAAAATACTCTGCTATTGCATCGCCAACCTTATACCTAGGAAAATAGGTTGGAACAAAAAAAGAGAGACCCAGAAAATAATACACAAAGAAGACGTTTTGAATAATAAATCCCGCCGAAGACGGATGTGTTGGGCCATTGGCGCAAATAAAACAGCGACACAACGCATTTCCATTTTCTGGACTACATCCTGCTGGAAATCTAGCAGGACCGTGATCCAGCTAGATCCAGTTGGAGTTTGAGAATGAACGCAGAAGAAGAAGAAGAATAATAAATGAACTGTCCATAAATTACATCACCAATTATGGAGTGGGGGGGGGGGAGGACAGTAGGATCTGCAAAAGTTGTTAACAAAAGATAGGTTAACAAATGTTAATGTTGTAACTTGATTATAAAATATGTGAAAAAATAGTGTAATCTTTCGTTTCGTACATTTTCAGTAAAAATGTTTTTAGGTTGGAGTTTGGGAAGGGGGAAGGGGGAATTGGTAAAATATTTCTACATAATTAAGCAGGGGGATTTCTCAGTTCTTGACAACTATTGTTAAAGTTGGGAGAGGGTGGTGGCTTCAAGAAATTGTAAAAAAATGTTGACGTAATTTATATACAGCACTTGATGAGCGTGATATGTTGCTCATTCCTTGATTAGCGTGACATGTTTCTTTTTCCTTGATTAGCGTGACATGTTTCTTTTTCCTTGATTAGCGTGACATGTTTCTTTTTCCTTGATTAGCGTGACATGTTTCTTTTTCCTTGATTAGCGTGACATGTTTCTTTTTCCTTGATTAGCGTGACATGTTTCTTTTTCCTTGATTACCGTGACATGTTTCTTTTTCCTTGATTAGCGTGACATGTTTCTTTTTCCTTGATTATCGTGACATGTTTCTTTTTCCTTGATTAGCGTGACATGTTTCTTTTTCCTTGATTAGCGTGACATGTTTCTTTTTCCTTGATTAGCGTGACATGTTTCTTTTTCCTTGATTAGCGTGACATATTTCTTTTTCCTTGATGAGCGTGACATGTTTCTTTTTCCTTGATGAGCGTGACATGTTGCTCATTCCTTGTTGAGCGTGACATGTTGCTCATCTCTTGATGAGCGTGATACGTTGCTTATTCCTTGATTAGCGTGACATGTTTCTTTTTCCTTGATTAGCGTGACATGTTTCTTTTTCCTTGATGAGCGTGACATGTTGCTCATTCCTTGTTGAGCCTGACATGTTGCTCATCTCTTGATGAGCGTGATACGTTGCTTATTCCTTGATGAGCGAGACATGTTTCTCATTCCTTGATGAGCGTGACATTTTTCTCATTCTTTGATGAGCGTTACATGTTGCTTATTCCTTGATGCGTGTGACATGTTTCTTTTTCCTTGATTAGCGTGACATGTTTCTTTTTCCTTGATTAGCGTGACATGTTTCTTTTTCCTTGATTAGCGTGACATGTTTCTTTTTCCTTGATTAGCGTGACATGTTTCTTTTTCCTTGATTACCGTGACATGTTTCTTTTTCCTTGATTAGCGTGACATGTTTCTTTTTCCTTGATTAGCGTGACATGTTTCTTTTTCCTTGATTAGCGTGACATGTTTCTTTTTCCTTGATTAGCGTGACATGTTTCTTTTTCCTTGATTAGCGTGACATGTTTCTTTTTCCTTGATTAGCGTTACATGTTTCTTTTTCCTTGATTAGCGTGACATATTTCTTTTTCCTTGATGAGCTTGACATGTTTCTTTTTCCTTGATGAGCGTGACATGTTGCTCATTCCTTGTTGAGCGTGACATGTTGCTCATCTCTTGATGAGCGTGATACGTTGCTTATTCCTTGATTAGCGTGACATGTTTCTTTTTCCTTGATTAGCGTGACATGTTTCTTTTTCCTTGATGAGCGTGACATGTTGCTCATTCCTTGTTGAGCGTGACATGTTGCTCATCTCTTGATGAGCGTGATACGTTGCTTATTCCTTGATGAGCGTGACATGTTTCTCATTCCTTGATGAGCGTGACATTTTTCTCATTCCTTGATGAGCGTGACATGTTTCTCATTCCTTGATGAGCGTTACATGTTGCTTATTCCTTGATGCGTGTGACATGTTTCTCATTCCTTGATGAGCGTGACATGTTTCTCATTCCTTGATGAGTGTGACATGTTTCTCATTCCTTGATGAGTGTGACATGTTTCTCATTCCTTGATGCGTGTGACATGTTTCTCATTCCTTGATGAGTGTGACATGTTTCTCATTCCTTGATGAGTGTGACATGTTCCTCATCGGATAGAAGTTCAATTTGGTAAAACTGTCATTTTGAAGTCACAGCTGTCACAGAAAAGCTGTAAATCTGGATATTCCGTACTCTGAGTTACACCCTGCTAATCAGCATGAGTTTTTAGAAGCTTTATTCTTGATTAGACACCAGAATTATGGCAACCTTGATATTCCCATAAGTCTGGAGAGGTAGGGGGGGGCATTACGGAAAAGCGTGTTGTAGGAAGGTATAGAAAGACGTGGGAAGACGGTGCCGCAGAAAAAAGCGCACCAGTGTAGGTGGAGAATAAAGGGATGGGAAACGAAGGGTCCATATACCGAACGATTTCATCAACGAATCTGTGCTCCAGTACGATCTTCATATAACTTTCAACTCACAATTTTATTTCATTTATACAATTATACACAAAACTCACAAACTGTAAACCTGCATATTCCTTACTTTGGATTAGAACCTGCTAATCAGCAAGAGTTTTTTTATGCAAACCCTTTGACTATTTTGTTATAGTTGTTCTTTCCTTTCCAACGTAACATATAATAATAATAATAATAATAATAATAATAATAATAATAATAATAGCAAAGAAGTAAATAAATATCTCCACATCGATAATAAACACCGTAAACAGGTAAATGAGTTCACTTACTTAGGAAGCATTATATCGAGTGATGGAAAAAAAAACAATAAAAAGATATAAAATAGATGCAACAAAACAATACTCGTATTGGAATACATAAAAAAACAACAGATCAAGTGGTTTTCACACACTTCCAGATTATCAACAAACAGCATGCCACAGATGGCCATGACACTTAGACATAACGGCTATAAAGCCAGAGGCAGACAATGTAAAAGATGGATCACAGAAATCAAAGAAGCCACAGGAAAAATTTTACAAACAGCACACAGAAAGGCCATGTCCAGAGAACTCTTCTACCCCTGACGCCGCAAAGCAAACAAGGGATACAGAGTATATATATATATATATATATATATATATATATATATATATATATATATATATATATATATATATATATATATATATATATATATATATATATTCACACTAAAAATACGCTCACATCTTATCGAATCTGATCATAATTTACTGAAACTAGACGCTCAGGTAAATGAAATTGATATATCCAGCTCGACCTGGCAATCTGTTTTGTGTCTACTCCTCTTAACTCAAATAATTTTACCCACAAATTCATTCAAAGACCTGTAAATATTCCTCAAAAGAAAAAACGTATTATTGCCAGTGTGTATGTTATAAAAATAACTGTAACTTCTTTCCACGGAACATGTGCAAATAAAGAAGGCAGGAACGAGTTGTAAATAAGGATGATCAATGAAAAATCTTAATTGTGAGTGACTTCAGAAAGTTAAGAAACGTCAACCCCAAAGAAGCAGTAACATATATCTAATATAAAATTTGGGTCTCAAGAAAAATTGTTACTTGTATGCGATAATGAAAATGTGCTTGTTTTTATTTGTGTGATGTAATGTTACTTGATGGATGCTCGCTTGACAAATGTGCAAGCTCACGTATGCCGACAAACTAATGGAGAAGAAAATACACACTTATGCTGATGTTGTAGCTATTTATTATCTAGAGCAGTCATTTTCAATCTTTTTTCCAGCGTTGCTTTCATTGGAACAATTTAATCCCACTGCACCCCTGCCCCTCACTAGTTTTATTCTTCTTCTTCTTCAGCGTTCATTCTCAAACTCCCGCTGGATCTTCTTTGTAGCAGGACCATGGTGGTCCTATTAGATTTCCAGCTGGATGTAGTCCAGAGAATGGAAATGCGTTGCGTCGCTGTTTTATTTGCGCCAATGGCCCGACACATCCGTATTCGTCGGGTGTTTTATTCAAGTACTGTAAATTGCTATATTTCCTATATATGCCTCCCCCTCCCCCAATTTTCCTTTGTGTCCACTCCTTGGGGAGTGGGGCATATAGCCCAATTTGAGAACCATCAAAATAGAGCAATACTTCCCATCTATTTCACACTCTCTCTCTCTCTCTCTCTCTCTCTCTCTCTCTGAGCTCCAATTTGTCCGTGTTTCCGGGTCCTGAATTGGGAATAAATAATAATAGCATTGTGATCTTCCTTATGTCGTAGAAGACAACAGAGAACATGTGGGTATGTAGTTGACTGCTTCATCCAATAGCTCAAACATCTTCGTCCTCTACGTTCTTTCTCAAATTCCTGCAGATTAGCAAAATGTAGCCCAGAGAACAGATTGCGCGTTATGCTTTACAGCTTTGTTGCGATATTTGCACCTTTTAGCACAATACATCCGACTTCATCATAACTTCTAGATCAGTTCTTCTACATAGGATAGCTAACTCTAACTAAAAACATCATTAGTTGCCTCTTGCGACATTTCTGGCAGATAGCAGTGTCGCTATTCTTTGTTCCCCTTTAGTGCATCGGTAATAGTCGGACGCCTAGAGAAGCAATCTGAATCATATTTCATGCTGAAGTTGGATGTGTCGGAATGAAAGGCGAGGAAATCACAGCGAAGCTGTAAACAATGACATACCGCATTTAGTTATCTGGACTAGATTGTGATATCCGGCTGGATTTTAAGAACAAATACAGAAGAAAAATGAAGACACTTGATCGTACTGTACCTTCTTGCAGTCAGATATTACTTTTTGTTTGATCCTGAATGGCCTCTACTTTGACTCGAACTCATGAGCTAGTCTGCAATCTCAAAGCGTGATTTACATTTAACATTGAGCTGTCCTGCGGTAACACAATATTACATTAATCATTTGTATTTCTTGGAACACAGCTTTTGTTCTACTAGATGTCTCTTGTTTACAAGCAATGATAATACGTGAACATTTCTGTGCAGGAAAGGTAGATTTAGTTTCTCTGCAAAATATAAAAATACACAAGATCTGAAGTTTTGTAGCTGCTGATTGAAGATACATAACGATCGGGTTTCTCTTCTCCATTTCTGATGATCCTCTTACACAAAAAGAATGTTGGTGTGGAAGATAATCCTGTACTTAAAACCATCAAGGGCTATCACATTTCAAAGCTGCTTGGCCGCTCTGTTCTCTTTCTTCTACTTAATAATGATTAAATTTCGTGTTTTGTGAAATACATTCGAGAAAAATGGATCAGCGTATGAGAACTTGAGCTATATTTTAAAATTATATCTTCGTCTTTCCTTCTTTCAGAAACATAAGGAACACACTACCGGCTGTCGTTCATCCATCCATAAACACGTAACCTTTTACGGTCGTAGGAGTAGACATTGGATACGTTAGAGTCAGCGTCGTAGGGGTACTACATTGGATATGTTAGGGTCAGGGTCGTAGGAGTACTACATTGGATACGTCAGGGTCGTAGGGATACTACATTGGATACGTCAAGGTCAGGGTCGTAGGGGTACTACATTGGATACGTAAGGGTCGTAGGGGTACAACATTGAATACGTCAACGCACATAACTCTCAATTTTTGATAGTGTCTTCTCATGATTTACTTTTTACCTCCTTTACTTCTTCAACCCTCAGCTGTTCCCTGCAATATAATTTCTTGCTAGTTTTTTTGTCGTCATACATATTCAAACCATACAAGTTTTCGTACTTTTACTATCGAAAGTAGTGATTCTTGTGAAGACGCGAGATTCTCTTATTTATTTAATGCGTACACATATGTCTTATACTTTCTACAGTGAATTTGCAAAATTATCTTGTAGTACGGGTACACCTGAGTACATCATATTATATCTGTAACATAAATTCATAAATAATTATGTGTTTTCACCTTCTACTATTATTCGTAGTAGTATCATCCTGTTTCAAGACGGTGCCTCGGGGCAACCACCAAAGAAACTAGAGCTATGGAACATTCCAATTTGCAGCTAAATGTTTCCTGTGGAGGACTGAAGAGTCACTACCACGTGTCACATGATATGTCGATACTGTCCATGATAATATTTTGTTCTGGTGAGTCATAACTGTCTAGAAAATCTCACTTGCACGCATAATGCTCGGATGATGATTTCTCTTATTCCAAGGCCGTAGACACGTTTTCAGTATGGTGAGGGAGGGGGCATAACTAAATGTTCTGGCCCATTTTGGTGGGATTTCTTGTGACCTTCT
The DNA here is from genome assembly GCA_034231615.1 of Meghimatium bilineatum. NCBI lineage: Eukaryota > Metazoa > Mollusca > Gastropoda > Stylommatophora > Philomycidae > Meghimatium > Meghimatium bilineatum. The sequence goes on from CM067298.1 coordinate 95,699,176, forward strand.
GGTCGGAAACTGATGAGGGTAGGGGCGAAGGTGGGTGTTTACCAGACTTTCGTCTACATTACATGCATTAAACGTCATTTTGTCTACACTATTTGCACTAAACGTTATTTTGTCTACACTACTTGTACTAAACGTTATTTTGTCTACACGACTTGTACTAAACGTTATTTTGTCTACACGACTTGTACTAAAAGTTATTTTGTCTACACGACTTGTACTAAACGTTATTTTGTCTACACGACTTGTACTAAACGTTATTTTGTCTACACGACTTGTACTAAAAGTTATTTTGTCTACACGACTTGTACTAAACGTTATTTTGTCTACACGACTTGTACTAAACGTTATTTTGTCTACACGACTTGTACTAAACGTTATTTTGTCTACACGACTTGTACTAAACGTTATTTTGTCTACACTACTTGTACTAAACGTTATTTTGTCTACACTACTTGTACTAAACGTTATTTTGTCTACACTACTTGTACTAAACGTTATTTTGTCTACACGACTTGTACTAAACGTTATTTTGTCTACACCACATGTACTAAACGTTATTTTGTCTACACTACTTTTACTAAACGTTATTTTGTCTACACCACATGTACTAAATATCATTTTGTCGACATTACTTGTACTAAACGTAATTTTCTTTTTTTTCCTAAGCGGGAGAGCGCTTAATTTCAAATACCACCCCCCCCCCCCTACAAATTTATGTTGCATGTGTTAATCGCCTGTTATTTGAACTATTTTTATGTGTTACCATCTCACACTTAACACTTTGAAACTTCCTAGTTTGTTATCTTCAGTTTTGTTTTTGCCATTAATGGCGTGTGTTAAATTTTCTGACAGATATGACTAAGATAAACAGTTAAAAGACCAATGAGAATGTGTCGAGAAAATTCACATTTGTGGCCGAGGAGCAAAGAATAGTAATAGCAGAGATCTGCCGTATATGTCGCCAACGACGACTAAGAGGTTTGAGTAGACTGTCCCATTCTATAGGTTAAAATAACTGATAAGATCAGCAGCAAACATTAACTTAGCCAAATGAAACAGCAAACCTCTAGTAGGTAACAGGCTCATATAGTGAGATTTTCCCCTTGTGGAAGCCAGAAATCATTATAATAACGTTTTCTGTATCCCCTCTGAGTAGGAGGCTTCTTCTTAAAACGCTACTGGTCGCTGAAAATTGAAGTCTTCTGCGTATGACATCATGTTTTGGATCATGCACAAAATCCACTTTCACAGATTATGAAAATAATAGAAGAGTTGTGTTGTTCGTAAAATTGGATATAAACTGAGGGTTTACGATCAGAAAACCAGTAGAAGATAAAGCTAGAAGATCAATAACATGGAATCAGCAGGGAGAAAGGAAGCAGAGAAGACTTAGGGACACATGGAGAAGAGAGACAATAAACTACTTGACAGAGATGGAATAATATAGAATGAGAATAGAAAACACAAGGATAGAGAATAAAAGAAAATCCTTGTCAGTGGCGTGGAGCATGTGACTAAGGATGTATAAATTTGAAGGTGGGGGCATGATTGTTTGACGGCTAATGCATGAAACGTTGGTTGATTGCTGATCCAGCGGTCCATGGGTTCATGCCATTTGACCCAATGCCATTAAAATGGCATTATATTGCTGGGGAGTACATGAAACGTTCGTTTGTTCTTTTTTAGCTTGTATTCTGTTGTAACGGACATGTAGATCAATCTGTCATTGTGGACACCGGGACCTGGGCATCTAGTTCAGGGTGCAAAGAACAGGGTCACAGTCTTCTGTCTAGCCATGTCAAGGAGGAGGCAACTGAAGAAAGTTAGGAAATAGGCTGACAATGTGTCACCTGTGAAAAAATAATTGTCACATCTTGTCCTAAAATTTCTTACTTTTGTCTTCTGTCAATCAATTACTCTTCTGTCAAGTAATTCTAAAAATTTACGAATAGATGCAGGGCAGCAGACATTGCACATTTGTTACTTGCGACAGACTCCTATCTGACGGGGAATGCCAGATGTGTCATTACTGCGAATGGGTCTGCAAATCTTACATAAGAAAGATGAGTTGGTTGGCTCAGAAGTACGTGCTATGCTCCAAACATCCGATACGAGGTTTTTGAAGTAATCCTGAGATACTGGTGCCGAGAAGTGCCCCCCTTCGGGGAAATAACATGCATCCATAAATCTTCCTTACACAGTCATGATTTTCAGACAACTTTATCCGAGTATGGGTGTCACCTCAGTTACACAACCTAGAAGAACCTGTGCTTTTGTCAGAAGGGCTATGGGCTGTCAAGAGCTACCTGCTCACAGCCTAAAAGATGATTTCATCATCATCATGTAGATTTATATGTGTATAACAGTTGATTTTCGCCGTCTCTGATATACTGTTTGCTTCTCTCTGGAATGATTTGCTCGTTAACAGTTTTGGAGATTACGGGTAAGATTTCTATGATTAGAGTGCAGTATATTTTCTCTGCACGGCTACCATTACCTGTGTATTTTTGGGGACCAAAATTGCAAAACATAATAGTGATACAATTACCTGCAACACAGATAATACACAGGACGCAAAATAATGATGGTCAACCATCAGAGGTCCGGTACTGACAGGAAACGTGTAATGAGGGATACACTCAGGGATAGATCAGAGCAACTATGGACGTGTCCAGTTTGCAGTGATGATGATCCGGCGACTAACTAACTAACCCGCTACACAAGTCGTAAGTGGCCACTAAGGAAGTTGAATATACGGCTGACAACCCTATACAATATATTTCACGTGTAGTAACACCTGCTAAATTGCCTTGATGGGCTGATGGCAGATAATCAACTTTATATCGCCTCTGTGTTTCTGAGACCCAAAAGGGAGGAAATAATAGCGACACTATTATTTGTCATGCATGCCGTAATTGACGACTAAAGATGTTGTGGGGTTGGGTTTGCTGTCCCATACCATAGAGGGTCAACAAGCCATGCTGAAATTGGATTAATTAGATATAATGTCGACGATATAGCAGCACCTAAGCTGTAAACTATGAAACAACGCATTCCATTATCTGAACTACATCCTGCTAATCTGCAGGAGATTAAGAAAGAACCCAGGAAAAGAATCCTTCTATCAGCAGCATGACACAAGATTGTAAGAAAGTCACATCAAAGTCCCATCCGGTGTTTCTCATTAAAGCTGCCCAGCTCGTGATTAGAAACCTATAACTACATTGAGTTAGTCACTTGCGATTTCATTCGACCTGTCCAGTTCATGATTAGAACCTTAGAGCCACATTGAATAATAAACTTGCGACTTGCAACATTAGATCCGCAAAGCTCGTTATTATAACTTTGCAGCCATATTGAGCCAGCCTCTTGCAACATTAGACCCGCCCAGCTCGTGATTATAACCATGCAACCACATTGAGTTACCCAATTTCAACTTGCAACATTAAACCCTCCCAGCTCGTGATTATAAAACTACAACCACATTGAGTCACTCAATTGCAACTTGCAACATTAGATAGACCCGCCCAGCTCGTGATTATAACCACAGAACCACTTTGAGTTAGTCACTTGTGACTTGCAAGAGCTCTGCAAAGCTTCCCCATTAAAAATATTCCAGAGAAACGTTAATGTGAAGCTGATATGTTAACTCCACCGCCTGGCATGCGAAACAAAAGTTAAAAATGCGTGTGCCAAAGCTTACACACTAATTGGGCGATTTCTTTAGGGCTACACATATAGAATGGTAACACAATTTCGTGACGAACAAATATAAACCTTTTATTCACATGGAATATGTGGATTAAAAAACCCATCAGTTTGCTGTCTCACTCGATAAAACTTATCTCATGCTGGTTCACACACAGCCTTCAGTGAACTTACATAGGTCACTAGTGTTAACACGTATTTTTTCATATTATAAAGTGCTGTTGCCTCATTTTTAATCACTCTTTTAAAGTGACACATTTGCCATTTCTATCTTTTTTTTAATTGGTGACGTCTATACGCAATGTGTCGACAGCAAATGAAAATCCCGGAAAAAGTCACTATACGTCATGTTAGAAGGATTATTTTCACTTTAGCTCACCGTCCTAATGTTTATGGTCACATTTATTCAAATGAATATAGTAACTTTTTGAGGACATCACCCCGAAGTTAATTAGTACTTTATCCACCCGAGGTGTGTGTCAGAGTTAGAAAGTCTTTATTACATTTCACACGTCCTTTGTTTTGAGTATAGTAGGTTGTCAAGCCTGACTACCTCGCTTTCATTGCAACTCAACGTGACAGCTGTCCACTAGCTTCGACGTAATGACGTCGACTAGAACGTAACAACTCTATCAAAATGTATCAACTGTCTGCATTGACTCTCAGCGATGATTTGATAATTTCCGTGTAATTATATTGAATTGATTAACAAATCCCACCGAAGACGGATGTGTCGGGCCACTGGCGCAAATAACACGGCGACACAACGCATTTACATTCTCTGGACTACATCCTGCTGGAAATCTAGAATGTATCATGGTCCTGCTACAAGAGAGATCCAGCAGGAGCTTGAGAATGAACGCTGAAGAAGAAGAAGAAGAAGATTAACAAATAACTCTCCTACTTCAGAACGAATGTTGTTACGAATAATTTGGAAGTCCTTCGAATCATTCAACTAAAACGGTGAATTGAGCACTCTCCAGTAATAATCCAACTGAAGAGATACCACTCAACAAGAACTACGTGAGTCAGAGAGAACCTCCACTGATTATCCAACACTCACTTGCTCTGATTGCTGATCTAAGAACTGACTTTACTCGTGAATTGATCAACTTAAAGGACTGGACTTAACTGCGCCACTAAGCAGCTAATTAACAAGGACAACTCTACTGATTAATAATGACCAATACTGATCTAATTACCTAGAGCTAACCTGTCCTTGTGTTTTCGTAATGGACAATTTTTTCCGTGAGTCAACGTGTTTCCTCTAATACACATCTTGTGTTTGGTTTCTTATTGTTTATTTCAGTGGTGTGCACTATTACGCAATTGACCAGGTGGTATGTTTACACACACGCTTAATTTCAGGCTAGTGACACATCTCGGCTTATACTTTGTTCATTCTTAGATTTAAGTGGGTCAACATACACCCATATACAGGTGTATTACTCCGCGGAAACAAGTGATTTTTATACAGTTCATGATTAGACCTGTCCAGACCTGAAGGATATTTAAAAACAATAACATAATTAATTATTCAGAACTTTTTACATTGTGCAAGGAACTATCATGGCTGCCCCTTGGCATATTAACGCCTGCGCAACAATGTAACAGCGAGTATAGTAATTTTTAGTGAGATATTAAAGATATATTATAGGAACATTTATTTTAAAACATACATTACTATTGTGATAGACTTGTAAAACATACATTACTATTGTGATAGACTTGTAAAACATACATTACTATTGTGATAGACTTGTAAAACATACATTACTATTGTGATAGACCTGTAAAACATACATTACTGTTGTGATAGACTTGTAAAACATACATTACTATTGTGATAGACTTGTAAAACATACATTACTATTGTGATAGACTTGTAAAACATACATTACTATTGTGATAGACTTGTAAAACATACATTACTATTGTGATAGACTTGTAAAACATACATTACTATTGTGATAGACTTGTAAAACATACATTACTATTGTGATAGACTTGTAAAACATACATTACTATTGTGATAGACTTGTAAAACATACATTACTATTGTGATAGACTTGTAAAACATACATTACTATTGTGATAGACTTGTAAAACATACATTACTATTGTGATAGACATGTTTCACTTAGCAATAATAGATTAAAGTTAAGAACTGTATCATGATCTAATGAACTATATTATTGTCGACTGAACATTCGATATATGCGTTCGACGTCCAACAACCAATCAGAAACATTGACCCACTTCATTCTTAGAATGAACAGAGTATAAAAGTTTTTGCTTCTTTTTTCAGCTTTACACATGTGAGGGATGTCCCTTGTTTTGCAAAAATGGTACATGGTTTAGCCATTCAATGTCGCTCTGTCTTGTGTTAGCTTAAATTCAGGCCCGTAGATAAGGAAAGTAGGGAGTTGTGTTAAACCCCTCCTCCGCCTTAGCAAATGTGAACATGAATTTCAGTACTAGAAACTTAACGAAAACGTCGGTAAAAATCTCACCCATAGCGATTTTTCACAAAAACGTCTTTAAATGTATCGTTAACAAGTAAAATTTACACACAAAAACGTCTTTAAATGTATCGTCAACAAGTAAAATTTACACACAAAAACGTCTTTAAATGTATCGTCAACAAGTAAAATTTACACACAAAAACGTCTTTAAATGTATCGTCAACAAGTAAAATTTACACACAAAAACGGACGAATGGCCCCTTTATTTAGTCCCTCCTTATGGTAATCATACCTACGACCCTGCTTAAATAAATAATATATACTACCAAACATGTACGTACTTGCGAGATATGATTTCTTATGTAACAATTCCTGTTAAATTTGTACTCCCTCGGGGTTCTAACATCATCATAATTATCAGTTTTGTCATCATACTATTACCATCTTACCACAACATACATCTCCTTTGATTTATTTTGTATTATTAGTTTGAAACTTGAACACGGCAAACAATGTTTATATTCTCTGCCTACAGACGCGCAATTACCGTGGTATATTATCTTAGCTTACAATATTGTTTCATCGTACAGAAAGATCTGATAACAAACGTGCATTTTTGTCAAACTCCATGTATTGTCTACCTGACATCCCGTCTGAATTCAAATCCGTTTAGCTACAGTAGGCGTATGCAATTTTATTTGTGTGTGAGTGCGTGCGTACGTGCGTGCATGTACATGTCTGTGTGTTTACATGTTTCAATATAAGTCTGTGTATGCACAACTGGCGCTGTTAATTCTAAAAACTACAGTGATATACACAAGGATATCATAACCACATTTGATATTTCTAACGACAGATGTTCTTATGATGCACCTCGTATCAGATGACCAGAACTAATAACAAACACTTAGTCCCGGAAGAAAACATGCAAACATGGGTAATACTGACAAGAATAAAACATACCGGAAGAAAAATGGAAGCATATACGCACATTTGTTGGGTCGTATATAATGAATTCGATACGCTAGGGAAGTGATGGTATATCTAAAAAAAGGCAATTTCCTGGGGTTTTTTTTTTGGTGGTGGGATTTTTGGTGTCCTTGTTTGTTTACAGTGCTAAGACGGGAGGAGGGGTTTAACACTCTTGACATACTTCTTAGTACTATATGTCATGTCCGGAATGTTTTACAGATTGTGGGTTGAATTCACAACACTCACCTTCTCCCTTATCTGTGGGTTTGTACACATTTACATACAGGTGGCACACGTGTATATTCTTCTTGTTCTTCTGCGTTCGTTCTAAAAATACTGCATATTTCCTGGATGTAGTCTGGAGAACGGAATGTGATGTGTCATTGTCTGCAGCACTGCTCCGATATCTGCGTCTTTCGTCCGGATACATCTGACTTAAGCATGACTTTGGGTCACTTTTACCATATATGGGATTGAACAGCCAACTTCACCTCATAACCTCCTTAATCACCTCTTACGACACGCATTGAAGGTAAACAGTGCTGCTATTCTTTGCTCTCTTCACCGGCGCCCTCGATACACGGGTGAACTACACAAGTTATTTCAAAAATATAATAACGAAAATGCCGGATTACATCAAAGTTGAGAGTGTCTCAGCGATATTGTTATGTTATTTCAGAGCAGCTTATCACATTTATTTCAAACAGTTAAACTGGAACTAAAGCTGTGGAATAAACAGTTAAACTGGAACTAAAGCTGTGGAATAAACAGTTAAACTGGAACTAAAGTTATGGAATAAACAGTTAAACTGGAACCAAGCTGTGGAATAAACAGTTAAACTGGAACCAAAGCTATGGAATAAACAGTTAAACTGGAACCAAAGCTGTGGAATAAACAGTTAAACTGGAACCAAAGCTGTGGAATAAACAGTTAAACTGGAACCAAAGCTGTGGAATAAACAGTTAAACTGGAACCAAAGCTGTGGAAGTTTCGACGGTTTAGTGGTCAATAAACTGTTTTACTCATAGTCTCAGTGATAAACGTTTGTGTTGTATTTTGTGGTTCTTAAATTGGGTCTCTTGTGATGAGGTACTTTCCCCTTAATGTGGATCGTCCATTTTTATTTTTATCAAGGCGATATTTAATAACGGAGGTTTCATTTCCCATATTTCTTTGATTGAAAGGTTCATGTTTTTTAAAAAAAACCTCCACAGACAACAATCAAACAATATAATCTAGTTCCTACCGAGAAACTTCACCGAGCATCACTCATGCTGATCGTACATAGAACTATGTCAATATTGTTTAACTAAACATTTCTAGCAGCCTAGCAGAACTTTGTGATAGATACGGGACTGTCCATAAATTACGTCAGCAGTTATGGGGGGGGGGGGGGGTGGGGGGTGGATGGGAATGTCTCTTAAAGTTTGATAGGCGTTAAAATTGACGCTGGTGCTCAATAGAGGTTCAATGTGATTTTTTTTTTCGTAAAATCGGAAACAAAAATCATGTAGTTGTTTAGTAATTTATAGGATATATTTTATGGCCATTTGGGAGTGGAGGTGGGGGCTGGTTAGGAATAACTTAACATATTAAGCAGTTAGCAGAGCCGAACTCTTGTTAGATTGCTGACAGAGGAGAGTTCAAAAATTGGCACAACATTATTGATGTAGTTTGTTGACTGCCCATTACATGAATTTCGTTCCTGTTATAATGTATGGCCATATTCACTGGTACGGTAGATTTATGTACATGGTTGTAAGCTTAGGATGTACAATGGATTTCTATACAATGGATGAGTTTCTCCATAACTTTCTTTAAAACTCAGAAAAAAATATACTGTTCAGTAGTATGCAATGCTCTGAGAGGAAGACTCAAAGAGATTTTTGTGTGTATGTACTAGGCATGATCCCCCATTTTGTATACAGGCATATAGGGAGCCGCGTTAGCGCAGTGGTTAGCGCACTGGCTTCGCATATGAGTGGTCCTGGGTTCATTCCCCAGCTGACGCGGAAATGTTTTCAGATCGCAACGGCTCCCAGGTCGACCCAGCCTTAAATGGGTACCGGATTAATCCGGGAAGTAAAGACTGCGAGGGAGAGGAGATGGCTACCGCCCTCATTTGCAGAGCCTGTGAAATGTGAGATCGCTAACATCTCACACCCCTACGGCATGAATAAATGATATGGGTTACTTTACTTACTTATACAGGCATAAATAGATGCATACAGATCCACAAGAGTCACTATTTTCAATAGCGAAACGATCAACATTTGCATGGTTTGGACATGTATTGCAATATCATTTCTTACTGATAACGATACTTCAGGTAGTAGTGGAAGGTAGAAGAAGCAGAGGGGGAACAAAGTTTTTTCTTCACCCATGCACATAACTGAAGATAGAAATAATTGCAGGATTCTGTTAATGCATAGAATGTGCTACCCCTGCGACCCTGGTGGGTCTATGTTTTCGTGGGTATCAATGCAGCTATTGAAATATGTAAAAAAAACTGCAATCATTTCAAATTATGAATGTTGACTACTTTTGACCACCCAACCCACATTATTGTATGGTTCAATGTGGCCAAAGGGGATGTGTTTATATATATATATATATATATATATATATATATATATATATATATATATATATATATATATATATATATATATATATATATATATATATATATATATATATATATATATATGTGTGTGTGTATGAGTGTGTGTGTGTTAATGTGTTTATATAACATCATCATCATCAAGTGCCGTGCCGAATGTCGTAGGCGATCATATTTATCCATGTACATCGAAATCTCATATATATGTCATCAGCTCTGTTGGTGTCGTCAATCGAAGCCATTTAGTCAAACTGTCCACAATCTTTTCTCTAGGTCTTCCCCTTGATATTTTCCCTTCTATCTTTCCTGTTGTCACTATACTCTCAATGCCTCCTCTTCTCATTATGTGCCCAAAAAATGTAGACTGTCTTTTTCTTATATTATCAATAATGCATCTTTTCACATCCATCCTTCCAAGACATTCTTCATTAGTAATCTTTGCTGTCCAAGGAATGCGTAACATTCTTCGAATAAACCACATTTCCACTGCCTCCAATGATTTTTGTAATGTCTTTTTTATTATCCATGCTTCACTTCCATAGAGTAACACTGGTTCAATGTAGCTTATGTACATTATATAATATACACATGTATATATGTAGTTCGGAAAGATAGATAATTTACTATGGAAACCCTTTGTGGATACAGATGGAGTTCACCAAAAATGACTAATTTTTAATACATGTACATAATTTATTATTTGTTTCCTAGTATATTCTACAAGATTTAATGAGAGCAAAATTTGCTTTATCAAATTTACTATTATAGTATATATTACTGCTTTCATGGAATACAGAGACACATTTTGAGAAATGAAGATATTGTATGCACATTTAAGCACTGGACAAATTAGACGCAGACTGCACGTGCTTGTTAGTCATGTCACGTCCGAGAAGTGTGAGCTAGTTGCACCCAGAGGAGAGCTACATAATTGAGTGTGAGCTTGTCTTAGGGCAAGGAAGCAATCACATTCTTCAATCAACTGCGACTTTATTTTCTGGTGTGAACAACTTTTCTTGTATAAAACAAAAGCTCGCTTATGACAGTATGAGCACAAAATGTTTACGCACAGCTTGAGATTACTGGAAGATGGAGTCCTCGCTACTTATGGCAACTTCTGTTCTTGTTATTGCTACACACTGTTTGGGGATCTCTCTGGCGTAGTGGTTTCTTTTATGCTCTAAAGGTCGCGGATTCGTCATGTCTTGTTTACAAAAAGGTTTCGTTCTCATCTATGGGGATTATCGATTGGAGCTACACAGTCACTTGTTACGAGTGATATCATCAGCAAGGCCTAGTGCTGATGTGTTGGGAGAGGCGGATGACGTAAGAGGTCTCTCTTCGACACTGATTGGGATGGGCCGTGTATTGTTCCTCAGGTCTGCATACTGTGGACATTCTTGTAAGATATGTTCAACTGTCATATATAGTGGTATCTTCAAAGCTTACTTTCATACCCAGAAGATTTCTATTAATGTCGGTGTGCAAAGCTTAAAATTGGAAACGTACTCCAAAAATGAGGTTCGGGAGTAACCGTCAAAAACCGTCTGAAAATATATTTCGTTCAACAATAATGACTGGATTGTTCAAAACTTTATTTCATGTTATACCAAAAATATTCCGATGATTGAGAACTTTTTTTCCCATCTGTTATGCCCAAAAATGTCGATACGTCGTCTTTCTTAAACATTGTGTTGTTGTTTTATGTGCTATCCATTAACTCCGTAGCTCAAATAAATATACTTGCCATTCGAAAATATGCATTTGCAAATAATTAGTCACGGGCCGTTTTTTAATTCGCAGCATTTTGAACAGAAGGCAATTCACATTGGATATCCATAGAAGTCAAAATATGCGAATAGTCTTGCTGAAATACGATATGAAAGGAAAAGGGGGTAGATATCGCAGCTAAGTTGTAAACCAAGACAACACATTTCTTTTTTAGGATTACATCCTGCTAATCTTTAAGAGTTTGAGAACGGCCACTTAAGAAGATTATATCCAAAAAACTTGCCTAAATACTTGTACATGTATTATATTTTGTAGTGTTGTAGATGGACTGCTGATTGTGTGTCATGTAGATTTATCGATAGTGAGGAGGATGATGAATATGATAGAACTCAGAAGTAGCATGATCTTGTCACTATTGTTCCAACAAGAAAGTAAACATTCATTGTCAGGCAGAGAGAATAAAAACTAGATTTTCCTCGTAGTTTTATCATCTACAACATTATAGACAAGTTCGATTTCGTGGTTTTCTAGTTCACTGATATCTTCACAACTGCTTGCACAATTGAAACATATTTAGCACAAATAATTAACTTTCCAAATGTATTCATGCTATTGTGTATTTACAAATACTTGGAACCGGAGTTGGATTCCCTTACCGTAAAACTTAGTATTGTGAATGAGATGATGGTGTATGAAGTCTAGAAACAAAGCAGGACAATATGTTCTGTACATTAGGTTAGTGGGAGCTGTGAACCACGATTAAGAATCGAGTACTATTGGACCTTTGTTCCTGAAAATACTTTAATTAAATTACAAACACAAAATTGACTCAGGTATAATTAATCTCTTTGGACAGAAATGTTAGGATTTTGTTCACATTTTCTGTTCCAAAATTCTGCATCGACGTTGAACCCCTATTATAGAAAAGAATCCGATTTGAATGAGCCTTTTCTGAACTCGAAAACAATGAAAAATGAGACGCTAGCTTGCTAGAACATTCTATATCGAGTACCTGACTCCTTTGTCACAAATTTCTACATTTCCAAGAAAATAAATCTCTCTCACAAGATTTAAAAGCCTTGTATTTGAATTTCATTAACCCTGTTTCCGATGTTGTAAAGCATATGACATGATAATTATCATTGCTTTCAGATGAGTTTCCTGGTGGCAATAATTGGTTTCAGTGTCAACACTGTCAGTGTTATGTTCTATACAAGACCATAAAAATGAGAGAGAGAGAGAGAGATAGAGAGAGAGAGAGAGAGAGAGAGGTGAATTATCTGTATTATTTAGAGCCATATGTATTGAGAAAAAGTTGTCATTTGTTGTTTCAATCTCAATTAAAAACAACCATGAACAGATCAGAAAAATGTTTCGTGTACACTGTCATAAACAATATTCACCTGTTGTATATATCTCTATGTCTATCTATTAACTATACCTCTGTCCATCTATATATATATATATATATATTACATCCATCCTCCACTCACCTTTCTACCATTCATCTATCTATTACACTTATCCACCCATCTCTATCTATCCATTCATCTATCTATACAGATAGAATCTATCGAATCTATCTATGTGTCTGTTTATATATATATATATATAATCTGTTTAACTGTCCGTCTACCAGTCTGTCTGTCTGCCTGCCTGTCCGTCTGTCCGTCCGTTTATCCATCTATTCATGGATCTATCCATTATTCCACAATCTATCTATCTATCGATGCATCCATCCACACGTCAATCCATTCTATCCATTCAACCATTCGTCTTTTTGGTAACCTTTCTGTCCGTTCGTCCGTCTCTCTCAGTGTGAGTGTATATATATATGTACCAGCTACTTGCTTCCCTGTCTGACTGTAATTTTGCTGTTTACTTCGTTTTGTTCATTCACACACTGTATCCAGATTAGCAGTGTTTAATCCAGAGAGCAGGATGCTTTATGTCGTTTTAAAAGCCTGGCTGTGATTTGTGTGCCTGTCTCTATGACAGATGTGCATAATATTAAACTGACTACACGTGACTTTTCACGTATGACGATCCATTGTTGCATACGTTAAAATTAAATATAAATAATACAATGTGGATAGAACGTAAATTTGAACTTTATTTCCTTTGGGGTGGATACAACAATAGTTCTTGTTTAGTAACATATGGAGTATTTTCATTTGGGGGTGGATACAACAATAGTTTTGTTTAGTAACATATGGAGTATTTTCATGTGGGATGGATCCAACAATAGTTTTGTTTAGTAACATATGGAGTATTTTCGTGTGGAATGGATCCAACAATCGTTCTTGTCTAGTAACATATGGAGTAATTTCGTGTGGGATGGATCCAACAATAGTTTTGTTTAGTAACATATGGAGTATTTTCGTGTGGGATGGATCCAACAATCGTTCTTGTTTAGTAACACATGGAGTATTTTCGTGTGGGATAGATCCAACAATAGTTTTGTTTAGTAACATATGGAGTATTTTCGTGTGGGATGGATGCAACAATCGTTCTTGTTTAGTAACACATGGAGTATTTTCGTGTGGGATGACTGATCCAACAATCGTTCTTGTTTAGTAACATATGGAGTATTTTCGTGTGGGATGGCTGATCCAACAATCGTTCTTGTCTAGTAACATATGGAGTATTTTCGTGTGTGATGGATGATCCAACAATCGTTCTTGTCTAGTAACATATGGAGTATTTTCGTGTGGGATGGATCCAACAATCGTTCTTGTTTAGTAACATATGGAGTATTTTCGTGTGGGATGGCTGATCCAACAATCGTTCTTGTTTAGTAACATATGGAGTATTTTCGTGTGGGATGGCTGATCCAACAATCGTTCTTGTCTAGTAACATATGGAGTATTTTCGTGTGGGATGGATCCAACAATCGTTCTTGTTTAGTAACATATGGAGTATTTTCGTGTGGGATGGATGCAACAATCGTTATTGTTTAGTAACATATGGAGTATTTTCGTGTGTGATGGCTGATCCAACAATCGTTCTTGTCTAGTAACATATGGAGTATTTTCGTGTGGGATGGATCCAACAATCGTTCTTGTTTAGTAACACATGCAGTATTTTCGTGTGGGATGGATCCAACAATCGTTCTTGTCTAGTAACATATGGAGTATTTTCGTGTGGGATGGATCCAACAATCGTTCTTGTTTAGTAATATATGGAGTATTTTCTAAGCTCAGAGACCAGTGAATATAATTCTTGTATGTCTGCTTGGCGGGCCAGTAAAATCTATTGTTTAGCCGGATTTTGCTCTGCACTGTTCTATATTATGTAAATCTCAAACATCCTTTTGTAGAAGTTGCTTTTATCTATTGCCTTATTTCATTTCTATTGCCTTATTTCACTTCTATTGCCAAGAATTATAACTTCCAGATATGAATTAGCTTCCAGACAATTCATATCAGATGAATATGACACCCGTCTGTTGCTGTGATACGGTAGGGGAGAAAAGAATAATAACACTGTTACCTGCCATGCATGTCGTAAGAGGCAACTAGGTTTTGAGATGCAGTTAACTGTCCCTTCTTATATAAGATCAAAGTGACTCAGAAGCCGTGCTGAAGTTGGATTTGTCCGATAGAAAGGCGGAGAAAGCGTAGCTAAGTTGTAAATCATGACACAAGGCAGTTCGTTCTCCGGACTACATCGTACTGGGGTGCTGAAGTGTGAGAACGCATGCAGAAAAAGAAGATGTTGAATAGGTATGAAATTTGACTATTACTAACTTCCACTATAAAGAAGTAAAGCGTTTTTGACACTTAACGGCGGCAAATGACTACATAGCGCTAAATCAGTATTTTTGGTATTTTTGACACTTAACGGCAAATGACTACATAGCGCTAAATCAGTATTTTTGGTATTTTTGACACTTAACGTCAAATGACTACATAGCGCTAAATCAGTATTTTTGATATTTTTGACACTTAACGGCAAATGACTACATAGCGCTAAATCAGTATTTTTGACACTTAACGGCAAATGACTACATAGCGCTAAATCAGTATTTTTGACACTTAACGGCAAATGACTACATAGCGCTAAATCAGTATTTTTGACACTTGACGGCAAATGACTACATAGCGCTAAATCAGTATTTTTGACACTTAACGGCAAATGACTACATAGCACTAAATCAGTATTTTTTTCATTTTTGACACTTAAAGGCAAATGTGTAGAAAAATTGGAATAATTAGGAGCAAAAATCAACGGTGCAGGAGACTGCATGGCAGAAGTAAGGAAGAGATTGGCAATGGCATATTGTAAAATAACACGGTTGAAGAACATATGGAAAAACAACACAATAGAAACGAAATTGCTAATGCTACGTACGAACTTTTATTTTCCGGGTGCAACATACGGCTGTGAAACGGCTAAGTAAACAGCGACAAAGAAGATCAACGCCTTCGAGCTGAAATGTTACAGATGAATACTTAGAATATCATGGAGGGAAAAAATCAGAAGCTCAGATATTATAAACACATTGAAGATTCCAGAGTGTTGGTTACTGTTTGTTTGTTTGTTTTTCGTTCGCTCTATTGTAACCATCACGGATATCCGTGCGATTTCCGCCGGGAGCGTGATTACGTTGTGCCACTGTTATGCGCCTTGTAGGCCTAGCACATCCGATTTCGGCATGCCTTGACAATTCGGGTGGGCTACCCTTAGCCTGTGACAGCCTCTATATCTGTCTCCAGGCACGCGTAGCGGAGACTCTTCGCCCAGACGATTTTTTGCTATCGTCTGACTCGAACGAGGTGTTCCACTGTCTATGAACTTGCCTCGTGTAATTGGACGAGCTGTGCCTGTGCCCATTGGGTACTGAACCGTTTCTCATCCGTGAGCCTGGTTCCTTAAGGGGAAGAACTCAACAGAGGAGTTGGACCCTGGCTCTTTCGCCCTCTTAGCCGAGGTGTCATTCACCGACATCGTGTACCCCTTGTCCAAGTTCGAGTCTCACACCACGCGTTTGAGAGCAAGGCGTTTTCGAGCTGAGCGTCCTTGTCCCAATAGCGCCTGAGCCCATCAGGTACTGAACCCTTTCTCTCTTCAAGTGTATTTCCGGTGTAGGAAAACCTGACAGTAGAGTTGGGCCAGGGCTAAATCGTTGTCCCTTTTGTGCCTGAGCGCATCGAGTACGGAACCCTTTCTCTTCGCGAGCATATTTCCGGTTTAGGAAGGCTCGACATTAGAGTTGGGTTAGGTCTTCTTGCTTTACCAAACGCCAATGGATGGGTCTGGGTCTCTGTCTGTAAGGAACACAGGTAACTAGAAGCTCGTCTCGAGCTGACGGAGCTTGTAGTTCCCCTTTCCTAGGAACTTTTCACTTTCGATTTGCAGTTCGCGCTGCACTCTAGCGCTGTTCTGCCCTTTCATTGTTTCATTGTACTCGGTATGAAATATATTTGTCTCTCGCCATGCATCTATCTTTACGTGCATTTTACATTGGCCGCCCCTCCAATGTTCGGACTGGACTGACTTGCTTCACTGTATGTCGACAGTGTCGCTATATGTGGTGATGCTGGTGGTGTCGGAGATATTGTCTGTCTCTTGTGCAGTCAAATCTCTTTCCATCTGCTACCTCCACATTCTCGGACACGATCCCCAAATGATTTGGCCAGAATCAGCTCGAGCTGCTGTATTTCTGTTTCCAGGGTGCACCGCGTGGAGGTACATTTGGGATCTTGGTTATCTGCTAACCCTGGGTCCGCCTAGAGCAATGCGTTCCCTTTGCACCCCTTGTTGGTTACTAAAAACAATAATAAAAAGAAAACTACGCCTGTTTGATAATATAAAGAGACTAACTGTTTAGAAAGACAAATAATGGAGGGTAGAGTACCTGGTAAGAGGAGAAAGGGCTGACGACATTAAAGATAACATGAATACATCGCTAGAAAATGCAAGCCGCATCGCCCAAGGTTGGTTGGTTGCTGATCCAGCGGTCCATGGGCTCATGCCCTTTGACCCAATGTCTTTGTGTGACATATGCAAGTGGATCAAGACACTGCAGCGTGTCTCTCAACCACACTCTATTTTGGGTCTGTGTCATATTTGATGTCAAAATTTATGCTCTTTCTGTACTAATTACAATTTTTCCTTTTTTGTATGTTTGTTTTCTAAGTGGGTCATGAGCCTGCAACCATGTCTTTCCACCACATTATATTTTGGATCGGGGGCCGCTTAGCGCAGTGGTTAGAACACTGGTTTCCTATATGAGTGGTCCTGGGTTCATTCCCCAGTTGAGGTGGAAATGCTTTTCAGACCGAAACGGCTCCCGGTCTTAATTGACTACCGGATTAATACAGGAAGTAAATATTGCGAGGGAGTGGAGACGACTACCACCCTCATACAGCAGAGTCACTGAAATGTGAGATCGCTAACATCTCATAACCCTACGACGTTAATAAATGCTATGGGTTAACTTTATTATATTTTGGATCTATTCATCAACACAACCTGACTTCGATTTATCTGAAATTGTCCCCGACAGTTCTCTATCAGATGTTCTATGACCTCACCACTCTTGTTCTCTATCAGGTGTTTTATGACCTCACCACTCTTGTTCTCTATCAGATGTTCTATGACCTCACTACTCTTGTTCTATATCAAGTTTTGTTTTCTATGACTTATCCACTCTGGCTCTATATGGGGTGTTTTATAGCCTATCTACTCTTATTATTCACCAGGTGCTCTATGACCTCCTCACTTTTATTCTTTATGTATTTTATAACATCGTTACTTTTATTCTCTACTAAATATTTTGTGACACATCTTCTTTTATTCTCTACAAGGTATTCCGTAAATTTTCCACTCACCTTCTCTTACCTGTGTTTTGTGACATTTCAACTCTAGCTCTTTACCAGGTAGTATTTGACTCTCCATTCTCATAAACTTAGCTCTAGGAGGTGGGGATGATTTAATTACTTGAACTGATTCTCCATTATTTTTTCTAATGACACACTGCCGGTGCTTGAATGAGCCCCTTTCGACATAAAAGATTATAGTTAAACAAAAATTGCCTTTACATTTTTCTTACCATTTATGATTGCATATGTATTGCGTTGATGTTTTCTGAATGTACTTTAAATGCAGTGTTTCCCTTCTTTAATCGCCTGATACGATACGCCCTGAAAGAAGACATTGACCCTATTTTTTACACCCTGAACTAGATGTCCAGGCCGCAGTTGCCATACAGGCAAACAGAACAAGAAAAGACAATGTGTGAGAAATGAAGAGATGGCAAGAATTTTTGGAGCAAATCTTTGACTGTTGTCAAATATATTGAAAAGTAAAAACTGAAATGGTTCGACCACTTAAAGAGAACAAACTCATATTATCCAGCAAGAATATACATCATGAAAATGGAAACACCATGAGGCAGGGGAAGACTAAGAAGAAGTTTGATGGAGTTACTAACGTCCTGAGAAGACACAATATTACTGCATTTCACGCGACCGGACGTGCCATAGCCCAAAAATCAAATGTCATTTATTCCTGACCACTGCAAATGAAGAGAGACCAAAAAAAAAAAAAAAAAAACAAACAGAAGAATTTGATAATCAATTACTAAAAGTGATTTTGGTTCATTGCGGGAATCAGTGGCCACATCACGTGATTCATTCCAAATTGTTAATATTGTGCGTAATTTCATACAGCATTCGTTACTCGGGGAATAAAAAGGCACAACTTCTGCTACACGTGAATCGCTCTGTGCGCAACGCAATAAGAGTCCCCCCTCCCAGGTTTGGGGCGGTGAGGGGGGTTCTCAGTGAGTAACGTGCAGCTCCGTGGATGCGGCGGTTAATGCGTCTCTGTCGAAATTTCCTTTCTTTAAATAATGTATTGTTTGTTTCGTTAAAATGTGATCACTGATTCCCGTAACGAACCGTAATTTTTGTATGTGCATCTCTTATGCCCTCATCGTCTTCTACTTCCTAATTCTCCAGTCGTAGTCAGATTCTGATATAGACTTCATCAATAAACTAGACTGTGGTCACCACTCCAGAGACAGAGCCGTAAATATTGTCCGCCAGAGCCGTTTCAGACGAACTTAGAATTCTTCTAAGTGTCATACCATGGGCAGTTCTATGAAATATGTTCTGTGTATTCTGGAGATTGCTCAGAGCTGCCATATAGCCCTCACCTTCATATTTAGAAGAATTTGGTTTTATGGATGTAGTGATTTGTTACCGAAGAAAGGTAATCTTCGTATATCTCTGTATAATCTATGTATATCACTAAATAGGACGAGACTGAATTTTAGATGATAAACAACAAGACTTCACCTATGCTTTACCTGTATGAATAATAAAACGCAATCAGCCACAGGAAAGAAATTATAGACCTTTTAGAAATCTGGGGGATAACAGACAAAATTGTTTTGCCAAAATTCAAATAACTGGGTCCAAGATCTGAAGAAAGGTTGGGAAACACTGATCTAAACGGTCTCTACTATTCTGAACTCTCTGTTGTATTGTAGTATGACATACTTAGATGCTGCTTGTTAACACATGTTTAAGAATAGTATATCAATTCGTAGTCTTACAAAACCAATAATCCTGCACTGTTCTCTCAATCGACAATTGTAATACTTCGCATCGACACTGGATTCGGAAGAAGCTGTACTACAGTCAACGTGACTGCTAATAGTGTCATTAGTAGTACCGCAGGAAAAACGTATCAGAAACCGATCTAAGATAATTTACCGAGAACTCCTGAAACTGAAACGAAGCTCACTAAACAGAAAATGAGTTACCCTAATGATTTTATGGAACTTGATCAGGGCAGAGTGAATTTACTGCAAGATGTCAGGGGTCTAATAACCGTGGATCTTGGTGGCGCAGTCGTTAAGTCGATCAGTCAGAGGGAATTTCGTATAATGCAAGATATCAGGCGACTTATCTCCGTGACGTAGCGGTTAAGTCGATCAGGTCAGAGAGAATTTACTGCTAGTTAGTTAGTTAGTCTTCTTCTTCTTCTTTAGCGTTCATTCTCAAACTCCCGCTGGATTTCTCTTGTAATAAGACAATGGTCCTACAAGATTTCCAGTTGAATATAGTCCAGAGAATGGAAATGCGTTGTGTTGCCGTTTTATTTGCGCCAGTGGCACAACACATCCATCTTCGGCGGAAGTTAGTTAGCTGCACTCCGGATAAGTCCATATGTGCTCAGATCTCTCCTTGAGTGTATCCGCCATTACAAGTTGACTGACTATCCCAGTGCGCGGTTGACCGACAATCACTTTTTCTTGCTCATGAAACCACTAACCTCCAGTGCTACCACATTTCAAACAAAGATCCCTTATTCTAGTCATGGAGCAAGTATCGTCACTTATACAGTAATTTCTTCGTGCGTTTTCCCTTAAAGCGTTCAAAATGTCTGCCAGATCCATCGGTCCATAAACAGCCGCAGTAGCCGCATGCGCTACCATACACTCTCCCACCACTCTGGACCCGCATGTCTCGGCATAAAAGTAAAAGTTACCTTCCGTACACAGAAATTCTTACTGCAAGATATCAGGGGACTAATATCCGTGGTGAGGGGAAGCCAGCAAAGAGATACAAAATAGATGCAACAAAACATACCAGATCACAAGACAGATGACACGTATTTTCAAGAACAAAAATGTAAACATAGATACTAAAGTTTCATTATACAAAACTAGGATTATTCCATCACTGTGCTACCAGTGCCAAACCTGGACAATGACAGCTTAAGGAAAAATAAAAATAGTGACATCAGAAATGACATGTCTGTGAAGAATACTCAGAGTGTGATTAAGAGATATAATTAGAAACGATATCATCAGACAGATAACCAAACCAATACCAGTATTGGACCACATCAAAAGACAACAGATCAAGTGGTTTTCCCACGCTTCCAGATTACCAATAGATAGCATGCCATAAATGGTCATAACACATATAGATAACGGCTATAAAGCCAGAGACAGACCATGTAAAAGATGGATCACAGAAATCAAAGAAGCCACAGGAACAAGCTTACAAACAGCACACAAGAAGGCCATCTCCAGAGAACTCTTCCACACCTGACGCCGCAAGGCAAACAAGGGCCACGGCGTATAGACAGATAGATAGAATATCCGTGGATCTTGGTGGCGTAGTGGTTAAGTCGAACAGGTCAGAAAGAATTTACTGCAAGGTGTAAAGGGACTAATCTCTGTGGATTTTCGTTAACTCAATCAGGTCAGAGGGAATTTGTTTTTACTGCAAGATGTCAGGAGACTAACCACTGTGAATCTTCGTTAACTGGATCAGGTCAGAGGGAATTTGTTTTTACTGCAAGAGTTCAGGAGACTAACCTCTGTGAATCTTCGTTAACTGGATCAGGTCAGAGGGAATTTGTTTTTACTGCAAGATGTCAGGAGACTAACCTCTGAATCTTCGTTAACTCAAGTAAGATGTAATTTGTTTTTGCTGCAAGATGTCAGGAGACTAACCTCTGTGGATCTTCGTTAACTCGATCAGGTCAGATGGAATTTGTTTTTTCTGCAAGATGTCAGGAGACTAATCTCTGTCTGTGGATCTTTGTGGTGTAGTTATTAGTCAATCAGGTCAGAGAGAAATTTTTATACTGCAAGATGTCAGGAGACTAATCTCTGTCTGTGGATTTTTGTGGTGTAGTTATTAGTCAATCAGGTCAGAGAGAAATTTTTATACTGCAAGATGTCAGGAGACTAATCTCTGTCTGTGGATTTTTGTGGTGTAGTTATTAGTCAATCAGGTCAGAGAGAAATTTTTATACTGCAAGATGTCAGGAGACTAATCTCTGTCTGTGGATCTTTGTGGTGTAGTTATTAGTCAATCAGGTCAGAGAGAAATTTTTTATACTGCATGATGTCAGGAGATTAATCTCCGTAGTGCAGTTATTAAGTAGATCAGGTCAACGGGAATTTATTTATCCTGCAAGATGTCAGGAAAATAATAACCGTGGATATTCGTAGTGTAGTGGTTATATCGATAGCATTGTGCTTAAGAAGGAGTGGATTCGAATCCGATACGTGGCCTCTTGTTTACAACTTGGATGTTTATAATATACATGATGATTATCGCTTGACGTGATAAAGTTATATACTATACGTGGTAAACTTGTCAGTCGACGTACCACTTGATACAGACAGGTACATACTAGAAAATCCTGGTACAATGAAGGCAAGCCTCAATATATTTTCTTTTGAAAAATACAAATACCACTGGTTTCATTGCCGTCTATATAAAAAATACGAACGCATGAATATTTTTCACATGGATTAATAATTGTAGCTGAACATCTACAAAAGATCCTGCAGACTAACAGGATATAATCCGAATAATGGAATGCCTTGTGACATGGTTTACAGCTAGGCCGCCATATCTGTCGCTATTGGTCTGGCACATCCTACTTCGGCATAGCTTGTATCATTTTGACCTACAAAATGAGCCCCGAATTTAAACCTCCTTAGTCGCCTTTTGCAACGTGCATGACTGATCATGGTGTTGTTTTTCTTTGCTTTCATATTGAGTCCCGGAAACATGCGGGAGATACCATGAACATTTACAATATAATAACCTTTGGCTCATGGGAAACACAGCCTTTTAAAGGACTCATTTGACAATTGCCGTGATTTTCACTGGTCTCTATGATACTTTGTGTCTGCCAGTCAAGTCCGTGATATGATTACCTTAGGGAGTGTGTGTGACTTGAAAAAGGTTGCTCGTCAGGTTTCGTGCGCAAATTTAACTGTGTTACAAGAAATTTGAATACCTTTTACTACCGATGACGGATGTGTCGGGCGATTGGTGCAAATAAAACGATGACACAACGCATTCTTTAGACTACATCCTGCTGGAAATATAGTAGGAACATTGCTCTGCTACAAGAGAGATCCAAAGGGAGTTTGAGAATGATCGCTGAAGAAGAAGAATACCTTTTTTTGTGGAAAAATTGCTAAGGTTCAGGTTTTAAAAGACCGTTTGATTAAGTTCCTAGAGCTAAAAGTCATGTTATATTTGCTAAGGAGTGGTTTCAACAACACCTCCCCCTTCATCCACAGCCTGTTGGCAATGAAATTCAAGGAAATATTCAAATGAATCACTTTAGAAGACTTGAATTTCCACTAGTCAATAGGTCTTATAAATTCGAGGATCACGGATGAACTGACGTAAATCTCCCACAATAAAAAATGTTTTCTTGTCTTAGCAAAGGCATAGACTTTATCTCCACCCGAAGGGCGTCTACAACGACACGAATATAACAAATGTAAAGTGCCACGATAACAACGCAATGATACATGAGAGTCAGAACTAACTAGAGGGGTGTATATCCAGGATTAAGGTTCTTGAGAAATATATATTTTCATTGCAGACACATAATAGTACAGGGTGGGTGTTATGTACATACAAAGTAGGCAGATACATTCATGACCTTCTAAAGTATAAGACCTATTGGTAACTGGGAAGTCCAGCATTAAAAAAAACACATGTGGCTATTCCTTTGATTTTCATTGGCTGTCACACAAATTATAATCATAGTGAACAATGAAAAACAAGGGGATAATCAAATGAGTCATTAAGAAGACCACATTTGTTCATAGGAATATACTGTAAACGGTTATGATACAATGAATGGGCAAAACTAAGGATATTCATGCTGTAGTGAATGAACCTTTTGTCTTGTGGTCAAGGCTCTCATGTTCTATATATCTGTCTTTATGTATACATTCCTGCCATCGTTGGTACCCATCCATCTATTCATCCACCTGTCTCGGTTTATGTGTACATTTATATACCTACTTACCTACCTATCCATCGATTTATCCGTCTCTATTTATGTGTAAAATATATATCTATGTACCTACCCATTGACTACAGCTATACATCAATCAACGCGTCGCTGTTTGCGTGTGAATTTATTTATTTACATACCTACCTATCCATCCACCGCTCTCTATGCGTCAGTTTATTTACCTACTTACCTACTATCCATCCACCCGTGTGTTAATTTATTTATCTATTTACTTGCTTATCCACCCATCCGTGTGTTAATTTATTTACCTACATATCTACTTATCCACCCATCTGTGTGTCAATTTATTTACCAACTTAACTGCCTATCATTCCATACGTGTGTCAATTTACTTAGCTACATACCTACCAATCCATCCACCCGTGCCTCACTTCATTTAACTGCTTACCTAACTATTCATATGTACACTCATCCATATATCTAGTCTGTTTATATGCCCGCACAGCCCCCCAGCCTGCCGGTCCTTATTTATGTATGCCTCTCTCTATATACCAGGTGGCATCCTACCACAGGGGATTTATGTCATATTGGTTAAATCTTTTAGTATGTGCTCAGGAGTTCGAGAGTTCGAATCCGACTTGTTACGTCTTGTTTACGAAGTACTTTTTTACTGAGATCTCTGTAGCTTGAAGCTACACAGTTACGTGCTATGAGTGGTACTGTCGGCAAATTCCGCGCCACTTCGGTGAGAGGGAAAATGTACATCGTGGAAACCGGAGTTCAATGACGCTAATCCCCTAGGAGTTTTTAACTTTTAAACTCCTGAGTAACCACATGATATTATTTGTCTATATTTCTGATTCTATATGCAGAAAATGATGCACTATCTCAGACTGAGAAATATATGAAATACTTAGATCTAATGTCACTGTATTCAATCTGGTTACAATCTGTGCAGCTCCTGCGGAGAATCAGTCTTATTTTTCTTAACAAATTAAGTGTTTAGAGTAGGACTACAGCTTCTTCCTCTTCTGTGTTCGTTATCACACTCCTGAAAATTAACAGAATATTGTCTATAAAACTGAATGCGCAGTGTCATTATTTACAGCTCTTCAGGGATATATGTGCCTTTCCGCGTGATATATCCAACTTCGTCATGGCTTCTGTGTCCATTGGACATAGTTATGGGATTGTAAAGCTGCACCAGCATACCCTCCTTACTTACTTCTTGCATTACAGGTCACAGTGTAGTTATTATTGATACCCTGTGCTACGAATACATTCAAACATGGTATAGCACGGTAATCAGCTGAGATTTAACATTTACGAATACTAGGTGAGTGTATGGTTCTCTTAATCAACATTTCTGAAAGTTATGAGCGCAGGAGATATCTTGTGGGGAAAATATGTGAAAAATAATACTCAGTAATTTGTCTTTTAGGCATTAAGAGTTGGATAAGGTTACAGCAAAACATTAGTACAGATACATACACCTGATGGTAACGGATCGTATTTACGGACATGTACGATAAGATATGTCATACAGCTGTGAACAATGCACATGATCATAGTGAGCAGAGGTGAGATATGGACAATATCTTACACATTCCGTGTACAATAACCATCCAAAAATGTGCCAGAAAGTGTGTGTGTGTAGAGAAAGACACATTCCGTGAATTGTACTTGTACCATTTACAGAATTGTCTCGTATATAGCAAAATAAAAAAAAAAAAGCATTCCGGAGTTGAGTAGAACGTTCTGTTACTGTTAACGAACATGTTCATAGAGGGATTGGCACGCAACTACTTCACACTCAAAGTATCCCATTACACAGCGATGTTGAGTGGGGAACTGGGCATGGTAACTAATACAACAGCATGCATCCATGAATTGGGCATGGTAACTAATACAGCATCATGTATCCATGAACTGGGCATGGTAGCTAATACAAAACATCATGTATCCATGAACTGGGTATGGTAGCTAATACAACATTATGCATCCATGAACTGGGCATGATAACTAATACAACAGCATGTATCCATTAACTGGGTATGGTAGCTAATACAACATTATGCATCCATGAACAGGATATGGATACTAACACAATAGCATACATCTATAAACTTTTTTTTAAAGTTACTAAAAAAAACACAGCATGCATGCATGCTCGTTTATTTCTCCGGGACAGAAAGGGGAGTATAAAATAGTAAAATTATTTAACTGCTTACCACTGTTATGCATGGAGGATAACCAAATGCCACTATTAAATACATGCGACTAACGGGAATTGAATGGCTTGACGAAATCTCATATTTTTTTTGGAGATGAGGTTAGTCAAATAAGAAAGAACGCGTGTGCAATTGTTGCAATAATTTTTAAAAATTGTCCTTTGCTTCCTACTTAAATTTACTTGTATTAAATACATCATGTGAGAATATAACACTTGAGGAAATCAAATCAACTATAAAAAGTTTGAAAAACCATTAAAGCCACTGGAGATGACGACATTTCAGGAGAAATGTTAAAAGCAGTTGACGATACTTCCTTAAAACATCTATTATCTCTATTCAACCAAATATGGCATAATGAATCACCACCACAAAAATGAAAAAAATTGAATAATTGCTAAATTATCAAAGAAAGGAGATCTGTCTGACTGCAACATTTGGCAAGGTATCACACTACTATCCATCCCTGGTAAAGTCTTTCTCAGTATATTACTACAAAGACTAAGAAATTCCATCGATGAGACTCTCAGAGAAGAACAAGCGGACTTCAGACCTAATCGCTCAACAATAGATCACATCTACACCTTAAGAATAATATTAGAAGAATCCACAGAAAGACAATCAAAACTCATGATCACTTTTTTTAGGTTTCCAGAAGGCTTTCGATAGTTTTCACAGACCATCTCTCTGGAAAATTCTTACGTTTTACGACTTCCCGACGAAGTGCATCAATATCATAAAAGCTTTTTACTCCTATACGGCTTGCTGTGTAAGAACAGAAAGTGGCTTTTCCAGCTGGTTCCCAGTAACAACGGGAGTAAAACAAGAATATGTTCTGTCTTCAGTACTATTTTGCATCGCGATTGACTGGGTGATGAGGAAATGCACAGACCAAAAACAGCTACGAATCAAATGGGTAAACAACAAGACCCTGGAAGATCTAACCTTCATAGATGATATTGCTCTCCTGATTTCAACACACCAAGATCTCCAAGAAAAAAACAGATAGACTCAAATTTTTTGCACAACAGATAAGCCTTCAAATAAACACACATAAAACGAAAATCATGAACTTTACCGGCCTGACAGAATCAATTAAACTAGATGATAATATAATAGACAACGTTTCAAAGTTCGTATATTTGGGAAGCAAGATAACAGCAGACCAACTCAGAAATACCAACTCAGAAATACCAGCTCAGAAATACCAACTCAGAAATTAAGACTCGAATCGCTCTCGCCTCCAACTCTCAAACATCTGGAGATCGACGATCGCAAGTAAACACATCAAACTGCGACTATTCAATGCAAGTGTGATTCCATCATTGACATATGGATATGAAAGTTGGAAATCTACCGCAATAATGGATAAGAAGTTACTTGCCTTCGAGAATAGATGCCTCAGAAAAATCACAAATACTAATTGGAAAGACTTCAAATCAAACGACATACTAAGAGAGGAGATAAAACAAGAATATGTGACGAACATCATCAGAAAACGCCGCTGGACATACATCGGCCACATATTTAGAATGAAGGAAGACAGAATTCCACGACAAGCCTTCATGTGGACAGAAGACAGGGAAAGAAAACAGGGAAGACCAAAAACAACGCTCAGAAGAACATTTATGAATGAACTAAAATAACAGGCATAAATACACAAGATCTGCGATCCCTAGCAACTGACCGACAGGCATGGAGAACTATGACATCCGCCCTATGTGCCAAACTTGGCAAAAGAGGAACTTACTGACTGTCATGCACGTGGTAAGAGGTTATTAAAGAGGTTATGGGGGTGAAGTTGGTTGTCTAATCGCATATAGGGCAATTGAAAGTGATCCAAAGTCCACGTGGAAGTCGAATATGTCAGACCGAAAGGCGCAGATATCACAGCTAAGCTGTAAACCAGGAAGAAACGCATTCCGTTATCCGGACTACAGTAGATCCTGCTAATCTGCAGGAGTTTTAGAATGAACGCAGAAGAAAAAGAACTATTGTTTGAATTTTTATACATTACTCTTACGTTCAGTCCAAGATAAGCGAATTACAAGTTTCACATTACTCATAGCTAGAGATTCAATAGTTTCCAACTGGTCACTGTTGTTGATCGATTCACATCTTTCCTCAGATTATTAGCTCACACCAATTGGCTGACCTTAGATTATACAACATTTTTAATTGAGAAACAACACAAAGTATACTCAGTGACTAATAAAAAATCTGATGAGTTAGACCAGCCAAGATTAATGACAGACTGGTTTTTACTATAACAGATCCCGCATATACACAAACGGTCTTAGTTGATTTCTGATTTTCATTTGCTGCATATCTTTTTTGTCCCCAGTTAATGAGAAGTACGGGTAGCCAACGGGAAGAACCAGTTCAAAGGTCTTGTAAAAGGTTAACAGAAATATAAACAGAACTACTACAGAACTTCAACCTATGTTGTTACATTGGAATCCTTGAAAGTTTATCTTGTTATGGACATCGTGTGCAGTTAGTCGTTCTCACGGACTTTAGTCTTGAAACGATGATGTTTGTTTTTCGTGGGAACCAGATTAGGCCTACCTAGGGATCTAGATTAACCTGTTACAGATTCAACAAAACAAAAATGACTAATACTTGAACAATCTCGCCATCTTTTCTAATCAAAATACGACAAATGTTGACCTCGATCAGTCATCAAGTGATAGTTAAGCAGGAAGAATTAGGTTAATATGAACATGTTCATACGTGATACGCGTATTGTTATTAAAAAATACTACACAATTATCTCAACCAGTTTAATGTATTAACCAAATAAAGTAGCCGAAGACGCAAAGAAGAAGTGTTGGAAAAAATTTACACAGGAGGTCACGGCAGATAAAGCATTACAGAAGTTTTGGAAGTTACATAGGTCAATGAAGCTGAGAACATAATTAAAATCCAGTACTAGCGTGAAGGACGACTCAGGGCAGACACTGATATCAGATGAGATGAAAGGCAGAGCCTTCTTTGATAGATATTTTCAACAAACTAATCAAGGTGACTTAGATCAACGCAAAGAAATGCTGTATACTCTGACATTCGTCATGGATTTTAGGGTCAAAGAAGACCAGCTTGCTGATGTTGAAGAAGTGCAACTAGTTATTAAGAATTCATCCGATGACGCTCCAGGTCCAGATGGAATCAGATACAGCTTACTCAAGGACATTGGGGAGAATAAGCTAGCTAAGATGACAGACGATTAGTAAAGACAGGAGTAGTACCTAAGGGGTGGCTACATAGCTGTCTTATGCCCGTGACAAAAACAGGCAAAGATACTACGGACATAAAAGGTTATCACATCATCACACTGTAGAATGTGTACTTTAAGATTCTGGAACGAATTATTGCTAGATGCATAACCAGGGAACTAGAGATAAAAGGCGTTCTCCTAAATAACCTAGGTGCATACAGACCCAAGAGAAACACAGTTACAAATGCAGCAGTTCTTGCTTATGAAGTTTATTAAGGGTTACAGAATACATAAAAATCTGTAGTTGCAGCGACAGACCAGGAAGATGCGTACAATAAAGTTAGTTACAACCATCTTGTCGACATGCTAAGGGAACAAGATATCAATCCCTGGATAATACGCTGGATAACAAATGTGTTAATCTGTAGAAAAGTTGCTCTCAGATGTGAATCCTGGACGTCTGAGATCAGAACAATAGCACATGGTATGCCACAAGGATCTCCTCTGTCCCTAGTGCTGTTTAATGTGTATACGTTGAGAATTGCTCAATTGCAAACCCCCAGTAATTGTAGAATTCTAGCATTAGGTATGTTGATTATCATCTTCTAACACCGGACACGTCCATAGGTTCACTATTTGTTGGTTCACTACTCTTTTTGAAATCTCTGTCAGGGGTTCTATTCGGGCCACGCCCATCCTCACTCCCAATTCTTGCATTCTTGATATTGACTCACGCTTATTCATCTCAAAATCCTCTGATCGTGAGGACTCACGAAGAGCAGAGAGTATGTCTGCGCGGTCCATAGGCTAACCGTCTGTCGTGGTGGCGAGACTAGCTAATTTGTCGACCCGTTCTTTTCCCTCCACGCCTGCATGTCCGGGGACAAAGATAAGCGTGAGTTTTCGTAGTAATGCCCGCATTTTTAGCTCTCTTCAATGACTCTGCCCCTTCCCTACGTACATCACCTAACATACGCTGATGATATCCTACTATATAACATGGGCAGGAACAGAACAGATATCTCTGACATTGTACAGAGTGGACTAGATCAATTGTCGATATGGTGCAGAACATACAACGCTGTGTTCAATTCCTCGAAAGCAAAGGTCGTCTGGTACTTCTTAAATAATAATCTGGTCAGTGACACCCTGCCAGCTGTCAGTTGCATCGGCTCGTTCATTGAAAGAGAACAGGACCTTAAAAATCTTGGGATAATCTTTGATAGAAATCTCTCATTCAACAAACACGTCACAAATATGATTCAGAAGGCTAAAATAGGGATCAGTGTTATTAAAGTTATGGCGACCTTCGACATGCAGCAATGGGTACTTTTTCTGCTTCTACAAGTGACGGTGCTATCTGTCATAGATTATGGCATCGGCCTACTAATACTAGCACAAGCACAAGTCGACAGATTAGAAAACGTCCAAAATGAGGTACTGGGGATGTACTAGAGATACACCCATCTCTGCTATGAGATTTCTGCTTGATCCCTCCAGCATTAGAGTGCGACATCAGATAGCACAAGTTAGGTTTTACCTTAAAGTGACAGAATACGACCAGCACACGTTACACAAACGTATAGATGAATCAAAGGGAAAACGAATCAAGCGTGGCAGATCGTGGATGGCAGAGGCTGAAGACACCGCGAAGAGTATGTGAATTGGAAGAAATAGGAAAGGGCAGTGAATGGGTGGAGGTGGACACAGAAAAGAAATCATTGACTAAAGTAATAATACAACTAGATAAAGCGTATCGAAAATGGAAAGGTGTCATCGCCCAGGTTACAGTGCACGACCTCGCCCAGCTACACTCGAAACAACAAAACATAATTATATACACAGATAGCTCCGTTAGCAGAAACACAAATAAAAGCGATTAGGGTTTTGTTGCTTACAGAAACGGCGTGAAGTTGGTTGAGAAATCTTCAGCATATTCAACTGTCACATTCAGCATGAAGATGGAGATAGAGGGAGTTACAGCAGCACTTAATTTGTTGATAACTGATACATCAACACACTCGGTAATACTCACAGACTCTCAAAGCATGCTGCGCAAGATAGAACAAGTTCTTGCTGAGAAAAGAATGGTGGAACTTATTGAACAACTCAGTTGTCCAGAGCATTACATGGATATACTGCCCTGGTCATGTTGGTGTCAGAGGAAACGAGAGAGCCGACTTATTGGCAGGCAATGGGGTCATAGACTGCACGTTGCTGAGAAGAGATAAAGCAGACTTAATGAAGCAAGTAATAAATTAATTTCAAGATGCAGATGATGTCAATGGGGCTGAGAATGTACACATACAGAGCGTTGTGTAACGCATAGCCAAAAATGTGCATCTGTGCCTGTTTCTGTCCTTTTGTAAAGCATCTTTTTTCTGTTCTTCTGAAATAAGATGTTCCACAGCGATGCCATTTGATGTCTCTCGCCTCTTCTGGTATTTCTTCTGTTGTTGTACCTGTTTGGTATGTACGCAAATAAGCATTGGCGACCCTGAATGACGGTCTCAAAGAAAACGACAAGTGAAATACTCTAGATACTTTAAGAGTTCAATCTGCCCAATGGCAAGCATTTTTCCCTCAAGTTGCTTACCATACATCAGCTGTCTTAGGATGCGTTTCTCAAATATGCACACAACATGGACGACCATTCACGAAGGGCCCACCTCAGCCATGATCAGATGTTTGGGACACTGATACTATCTGCACACAGCAACAGGTCTCTGTGATTTTGTGACAGCATGCTTGAACTTGCCATATTTTAACACATGAACGCCCTGATATAACCAAGAAGTCGCGTCTTAGGACAGGAGAAATGTATTTCCATTCCCTTCCTCAACAGTAACAATATTACACATACATAAACACAAATAAAGACGCGCACATATATATATATATATCTGTATATACAAAATATAGAATCAACATCACATATTAAAGCAGAAAAAATGATTATGCAGACTTGGACTAGAAACATTAGATTAAACAATACAACTTTGAAATATAAAATAGAAAGACCACACATCTTCTCTGAGAATGAATCATACACAATAAAGCAGGTTGTGTCAAGTCATCGTGTGTGTTATGCTATGTTCGACATCTCTTTCCCGTTAAAATGAGAATCGTTTACATGAGAATAAATCATATTTGCCAGTAGCAAGAGCATACATCGCGAGAAGAGGAAGACCAAGATGAAGATGGATTGAAAGAGTTACCAACTTTATGAGACGTCATAATATTATTGTATCGATCGCCATTCAATCCTTTGACATCTAACAGAAAAACAGAGAAGAGACAAAGATAGCTAGAATTCTTCGTCAGTTTATAAATCTCACTCTTAACTTTATTATTATTATTATTATTAGCGAACATGTCTATCTCTCGAGTGTAGCTGTCTCTGTTATTATATACAGGTAGATGTGGAGTGTTTTGGTGCTGTAACAAAATATTTTTCACATTCCCAAGATTTTGACCTTCTTTAGAACATTTTATTGTAATTTGGTGACAGTTTTCAGAGATAACTTATTCATATTTTGCTGGAAACTCTAGTCAAGAAACACGTTTGATGTTCAGGAATGCATAAGATATGTAGTTAATCAGAACATTTATAAATAATCTTGAAATGAAGTGCGGATCTCCTGAACGAAAATGAGTACAAACTGAGGAGTACTTGGCCTTTAGAAACAGATTCACATTCGGGAAGCATGTTGTGAAGATATTGCAATTTAAGCGTATTGTGACAGAATCAACATTCATGAATGATCTAATATAGATTGAAAATATGATTGAGAGTTGTCGCGGTGTCATAGAATAACAAGCGCAAACACAGTTGTTTCTGAATATATATGTATATGAATAATGAGCTTCGAAGGCGTGTATTCATCATGCCATTCAGAGAAGAAAAAGAAGAGATAAGCGATCATCTCTCTTCGATTCATTTTTTTAAAAATATGGATTTTTTGATTAAACTTAATCAAAATTATGGAAAATAATTTTTTTTTAAATTCTTTGTTTGGAGATCTACTTCAGGTTAACTAGAGATATGCGTACACCACTTCGTAAAAGCGTCTGACTAATGCAGCCGTCTGTGCTGCGTGCCAACAATTGAGTTGTTAATAAGTTCAGTTGATGACTTTTTTTTCGTCCACAGTGATAACACATTCAGAAATTTTTCTCTCTCTTTTTTATTCTGTCTTTTCTCCGCTTTATATTTCCGGTGGTTACTAAGTGTTCAAGTTTTCTTTTCTCATCACATGCCCTAAAACAATCTTGAATTTCTGCTTTTATTTTGTTGTTGCTGTAATTTGTCTTTTTGCTCCAGCAGTTCTGAAATCTTCTACATTCGTTTTCTTGGCTGTCCATAGAATTATCATCATTCTTCTCAAAAACCACATCTCAATTTCCTATTGCACACTTTGATCTCTTTTTTTTACTGTATATGTTTCACATCCATAAAGTAGAATTGGTTCCAAATAACATCCTAGCACTCGAACTCGTGAATGCATTGATAGTACTCCAATGCCTTAATGTCTCTCATTTACAAAAATTATTATTTGACTTGAACTATCCTGGAACGAGAGATATTCAGAAATGCACATGTTGCTAGAGGAAGCGGGACAACTTGCCAACGACCGCGGGGATTTCAGGAGATTCATAAGGAAACCTACGCTCTGGAAAGAATATGTCACATCATGCTATTTCTCATCTCATTGGAGAACTACCATCTAATGTTAAAATGGTCCTACAATACTTGACTTTGTTCACGTGATTTAATTTTGTAACACTGATATTAACACTGCATCTTAGGGACCAAACCCGAAATAAAGGAATGACGAAAACGGATGTGCTGGACCTCGGACGTCCTGACCACAAGTGACCAACCGGGTGCAAATAATCACAGTTTTAATGTGGAACTTGCAGCACAACGTACTTCACGCTCCCTGGCGGAAATCACACGAAATATTCGTTGTGGTTATTTGAGAGCGAACGCTGAAGAAGAAGAAGAAGAACACTGTAACTTCGTGGTGTGTATTTCTTAGAAACAGCCATTATTTCTGTTTTCTTATTGTTTAGACTGAGGCCTTTATTTTCACTTTCTTGCACAACCATGTCTAACAGGGCTTTGAGTTCTTGTTCACTCCCTTCAATCAGAACTGTATCGTCAGCATATCTCAGATTATTCAGATTGTAACCAATTTGCAAAACACTCATAACAAAATAAAGATGACTGACATATGATGCAAGGGTATGCTAATACATGAAATTTATCCATTATATGTGTTATAAACATTTATCTTACATGTTTACATCATTGTAACAAAACTCTTAGCTTAGCCAGCAGATCGAGGTAAAAACTGGAGATGACATGAAACTGAGAGTAGTTTCGATAACCGGTGATTATCTGCCAACATGTAAATTTGAGATGGGTGCGCCGTCGCTATGTCTGAAGAGAGACACTCCATCATCTGAAGTACTGTTTTGATATTTTATGGAGTGCAAGAAACTATTATTATCTGCAATTTGTTGATGGTCATAAACTGATCAACTGATATATCGAATTAGCCAACGTTTTAGGATGTCATTTTCAATTAATTAACGTGCATACATGTTTTAATGTCATTTCCTATTCTCTGTGAGTGTTTAAAAATTATGTTATATTTTCTTTATTCACTTTGTTCGTTTTTCTACGCTGGTTCTCAAATTCCTTCAACTCGGTATGGAGCTCAGAGAATCGAATGCGTTGTATTTTGATTTACAAAATGGCGGCATTGTCTGCATCTTTTATCGTGATACATCCGATTTCAGCAGTGTTTTATTAGGTCATCCATATCCATAATCCGTCAAAAATGTAGGGGTACCACATTGATGCATCAACACAGTCTTCCAGCGATTTCTTACTTCAGGGTTGCGATTGAGTGTGCGAGCATAAATCCCTGCCTGTCCAGTCTTTGATATTGTCTGCCTATTTTCTTTACGCTCTTTTACTTCTTCCATACTCGACTGTTCGCAATAATATCGTGTTTGACAATGAATCATATCGACATAATCCTCAAGTTATCCATGCAAGTTTTCATTGTTTCAATAATTGAAAGTAATAACTCATGTGGAGTTATGTTTCGCTATTTTATCTCTTACGTACAAATGTATCTTATGTTCTCAAAAGGATATGCATATAATTTTTTTGTAACATTTATATTGGAAGACCTGTAATCGTCAACATATATATAATTAAAGGTACATGACCAGCAAATATGACAAAATCACGATTAACAGTAAAATTTTTAAAATTTAATCTTCTGCGTAGAGCCATGAAATCTATGTTATTATTTGCGCATATTTCACAGAAATATCACCTAACCCCACCCGTGACATCACCCCCTCCCAACCACTAAACATCCTACTACACAACTCTAACACCACTCCTACTTTAAAATTGTTACTAGTTTATGGTTTGTTCCGCTAAAACTTGCTCACATCTCCCAGACATGAACTGAACTAGACGATGTTGATTTCAAACGACGGCAAACTCGACGCCAAATTTGCTTCAATAACATTGCTATCTACCGAAGACGGACGTGTCGGGCCATAAGCCCAAATATACCGGCGACACAACGCGCTTCCATTCTCTGGACGATATCCTGCTGGAAATCTAGTAGGGCCATTGTCCTGCTACAAGAGAGATCCAGTGAGAGTTTGAGAGCGAATGATGAAGAAGAAGATAACATTGTTATTCAATCACATAATTGGTGTTCTATACTATACAGTAATTTAGACATGTTTAAGGTGCTGTAATCATATGGAAAATAACTGTTGAAATATCTATAATTTCAAAAAATTAATTCATTAAAAAAAATATGATAGTCCCTCCACCCACCCTCCCGCCTATCAACAACTATGAAGACGTTTTTTTTTCAGGATCTCCCCCCCCCTCCAAATTTTGTATTTTATGGAAATCCCACACAGAAGTAACTCTTTTTGAAATTAGACGCTTTCAACCATATCGTACATCATTCAGCTACCATCTGTCATTAAAAAACTTAGTAGAAATAGATAGTGATGGCTGGGTTACATCCTCAGAATGCCATATTGCCGCATCTAAAACATGTACTGTTCAGAGAACTGTCTGAAGGCTAGCGGGCCCGCGGCAGACTAATGTTGAGGTACGGAGTCATCGTAAGTCCTCAGTGAAAGATTTCTCCATAGACCTCAAAAACTGGGAAAACACTGACGAAACTCAGGCTACCAGGAGGCACGCTTCTGCGTGCGGGGGCGATGTTGTTTAGGAACAATATGAGAAAAAATGTGGAGGATAAAAGAGGAAGATGAAAACGAAAATCTTCTGTTGCTGTAACATGATCGTTTAGAAAGTCTTCCATTCCCGAGAGAAAATGC
The DNA here is from genome assembly GCA_034231615.1 of Meghimatium bilineatum. Lineage (NCBI taxonomy): Eukaryota > Metazoa > Mollusca > Gastropoda > Stylommatophora > Philomycidae > Meghimatium > Meghimatium bilineatum. The sequence goes on from CM067298.1 coordinate 95,736,283, forward strand.
TCATTGTCGTGTTTTTATTTCCATTTTCTCAAAATGATCGTCTGCAAGTCGCAAAAGACAATTCGATTCGATCCTGTAGGAATGATACCGTGGCCTTCTATCAGGAACGTAAAAACTACCCCACTGTATCATATATAAACATTACAAATATCAACTATAATAACCATCCAATAAAGGCGACTATTACAAGAGTTTCAGACTTGTGTGTTAATGCATTTCTCTAGTGTATACGGAGCAGAATAAAATGACCATTTCCGGAATATAATTCTCTCCTACATTTGGTACACGCATGGTCAGGATTGGATATGTGTGTGCATGGTGTTCTGTCTTTTTTTATTGCTGTGGTGAGTTTGATATTTCATGCTTCTCAATGATGCGAGTACATTTGATGACGTTGCTGTGACACACTGAGTGATTCTGAGCGACAGACACACAGGAAATGACGTAGATATTGACGTTCTTTAGAGACACATTGAGCGAGAGAGTGAAGAGATTCTTGTGTCCACCGTTAGTCGTTGTCCATTAGGAGCTCACCTTACGTCAACTATAATTGGTTAAGCTTTACGCATGTCATTGCGTCTGTTGGTCTCACCAATGGCTCACTAGACAACCCAACCATGCAACAGAAAACCTTAGTAGATGACATGCCTTTATATTGAGGTTATCTTCTTATAGAAGCTTCATAGCACGTCATCTATACAATCCCGTAGTCGTAACCTTCGATAACAGTTACCATGTTGTTCCGACAGGCCGACGTTGTGCTTGAACTAGTTACGGGCACGGCGTGGGTGAGCGGAACAACAAAGAAACCTGTCGCAAGGGCCAGAGTTGTGCCCTGATGTCGACTTCTGTTTCGGCAATATTAGACTCGAAACACCATCGAGTCGAGTGGCTGCTGGAACAGAGGGCGGAGCACTTATGGGACTGCCCCACGCGTTGTGAGGCCAGTTTCTAGTAAAAAAGAATCAAGAATGGTTAAGCAATGGCTATCAACTCCATCTGGTAAACTATTTGTAAAGGCTAAAGAAAGGTACTGGTAACGCTGGAGTTAAAGGTAATGAGGTAACTGGTAGACTAGTGTAAAAAATGTGTCTGAAATAGATGATAATGAAGAAGGGGGGACATTGTGCATTCCCTATATATGCATCTGTTGGACGAAGACATCATGGTGGATGAGACTTATTTTGAAATTGAGTGAGTGTGGAAGTATTCGAGGAGATAGTAAAGTGGGACGGGTAGCCGGTAGAAATAGGAAAATATACAATCAATGTGCTGCGGCAACTGTCAACATGCATACCCTTTGATATCTTCTGAAATAGACGAAATTTCTATGTGTATGCACATAGTGAACCGCAGTCGATTCAGATAATCACTAATCTCTAAAAACGAAATATAATTACTTAATATTTCAGAAAGTCATCTATGAAATAAAACAGCCACATATCAGACAGTACAAATCACTTAATAACTAATTAACCGTTTTGCTGAATGGCTTAATTTTTCAGAAAGCCATCTATGAAATAAAACAGTCACGAATCAGACAGTACACATGACTAAATAACCAACAAGCCCTTGTGCTGAATGGGCCAGAAAGAAGATCACAGAATAGCAACGCTATGACATGTCATGCATTTCGTAAGGTTGCGGATATCGCAATCAAGCTGTAAACTACGACATAATGCATTACGTTGTGTGAGCTACATTTTGGCAATCTGCAGAAATCACAGAATGAACTCAGAAGATGAACAACCAGAACAGACAACAAGAACTGGAATGTTAGGACTAAATATAAATATAGGAAAAAATAGGGCAGTTATGGAGAAAGAGAGAGCTATGCAGAAATATGACTGATAGGAGAGGATTGATTGGTGTACCATTGGTGACTAATTGGTAAAACATATTACTGTTTTTTCTCCTTATTTTTCTGTTAAAATTGACTTGATTGGCGGCATATGTACCACTAATGAGTGATATTGATAGAAGAGGTAATAGGTTAATCTAATATTAATAAAAGACTCGTATGAAGCGTGAAGCTGCCGCCATGATTTCTCAACATAGTCACTAAAGATATAAAACAGATGAATACTAAGACTAAATGTCAGTGGGGAAAAAAAGATAAATACATCACATAAATGCGAACGACAAAGTGATGTTCCCTTAAAGTGAGTAAACCCCAGGAATTGGTGAAACAAGCATATAACAGAGCTGTAGAATTTTGGTAAACATCAATATTGAAAAATTCCAGTGGCATATTCTTTCCCGTCTTCTTTATGGAGTAGTGCTCTAACTTCTCATGATTCTGGGTGAGTTTACATACTGCTGTCAAAGAACGTGTTTACATAATCGAAAAAGTTTTGTCCATAGAAAATCTTTTGTCCATAGCTGTTTTGTGTGGCTTTTAATCTTTTTACCCTGATACTTTCCATCATTAACTATTCGCATGTTTTAATCTCTTTATATGGCCAGGAAAACCTCAAGTTTTAATGTTAATTTAATGTTGCTGAGAAAATAAGAAGACAAAAATCCAATTTCTAAAAGAAGGGAGACAACACAATTAAACAAATATAACCGTGACGAGACACAATTCCATGAGCGAGAAATCTCGGAGGATGTAATGGCATTTTTACCTGAATCGCGACCTTAACTATTTTTTATGGGCATACGCCCTGATAGAATTAATTAGACTTTAAGTCCGAGCAGAAAACTGAAGATTTCATTGTTGCATTACAGCTTCCGGATTTCTTGCGTAAAACATAATTTTAGACTTGCAAAAACTTATGAAACTACTCGGTTTAAAAAGAACGTCGGAAAAGCAATGTTTTCTTCTTATTGTTGCAGAAACACATTGCTGTTTGATTTTTTTTTCTCCTTATTTATCTGTTAAAATTAATTTCTTCCAAATCGATATTTATGAGTCTTCTAGTAATATTTTCAAATGGATTTAATGTTTTCTCCATTTGTCTTGTTACATCTTTACAAAATCTTAGCTCTTTCTCCCCGTAAGGATTTTTCTACCCGTCTTAATGTATTAAGAAGTAACTATCGCCCGTGTGTCGCCGGAACCCGAAAGGGGAGCAAAGAATAGCAACACTGTTTACCTTCCAAGAATGTCGTAAAAGGCGACTAAGGAGGTTATGGGATGGAGTTGGCTGTCCCATCCCATATAGGGTCAGTGACCCAAAACCATGCTGAAGTCGGATGTGTCGCTGAAAAGTGCAGATATCGCAGCAATGCTGTAAACCATGACACAAAACATTCCGTTCTCCGGGCTACATCCTGCTAATCTGCAGGAGTTTGAGAACGAATGCAGAAGAAGAAGTAACTATGAAAATGGAAGTCTTAGCGTTTTATGTGCAAAAGAGGTCTACTGAACTGGCTGGTAGGGGTTTGATGGAGATAAGGCACAGATAGTACATTGAATAAAATACTCACAGCACGTTATATTTACTGTTGTTCTGTTATTTCAAGATATAGAGATGTAGATTGTTTTGCAGTGATCTTGTGTGATTCGCAGGGCTAGCAAGTAGTGAAGGCCATAAAAGTACCTTAAGGTGATACCACCCTGGTGAAGTGGTTACGCTGTAGGATTTGTGATCAAGTAGTCGCGGGTTCGATCCCGCTCTTTTATCTTACTTTACAGAGTTTTTATAAAAAAATTCTTGGGATTATTGCTGGAAGCTACGTAGTTACGTACTTAGAGTGATACTTTCTGCAGGATGCATGCTGCATCATTATAGGGATTGAGTACATATGGGTTAACCCGAGTATGAAATCAATGCTCTACGCATTTTCAGCCTTTCTCTGCAAAATGTGTATAGTTGTGTGTGATACATGTCCATACAAACACAAGAGGAATGTGACTTTATTAAACAATCTTAACGTGTCTATACACATTCTACAACGTTCACAAACATGACAGAGCTATCTTCTTGTTGGTTAACTTTTCGAGTGGCCTTTATAGAATAAAACAACAATTGTGACTACTTTATTGTTAACAATGCTTCAGTCGTAACCAATCGTCTATATAAGACATGATGAACTACTGGAAAAAACTTTCTAAAGTGAGTCATTTGACTTTCCCCATTATTTTCATTGGTTACTTTGTGTCGACAGCCCATGAAAATCACTGAAACGTCACATGTGTCACTTTAGAATACTGTTTTCCAATGAGTCTACAGATATTATATTGTTACTGGTTACGCGTAAGCATTTCAACTGTGACTTTTGGTTTAGGGAACTCGTCACTGATACGTATAAACATCTGATATCATTATCACTTGTTAGAGTAGTGCAGGGAATCTCAAGTTTTTGACGACAGGGTAGTCTTATAGTTTATGTCAAATGTATGTGACAAATAACCGTACATTTAAAACGTACCTTTATTATGATTAAAATTGGGACGGTAAACACAACGAATAATAGCACTGGACCAATAGCAAACAAAATAAGGTTGAGGGTTTGTCATTTTAAAGTTTGGGTAACATGCAATTTATAATAATAGTAATAACATAACAATATGGGATCCAGAGATGACATGCACACCAGAGTTTACAGGCCGGCGCTCCATAGCTGGTCGAGCATCAGGGTCAGATAACCACAGATGATCAAAACCTTCAGTGCACTTCCAAACAGTGGGCCTGGAAACAGGAGTGCAGCAACCCTGCTGTAGCCTGGCCAAGTACTAGGGATCGAAAATACGGAAATGCCAGCCCGGTCGCACAAAATTCTGGCTGAAGACGGATGTGTCAGGTCGAAAGGCGCAGACAACACATCTTGCTGTAAAACATGACACAACACAGAGCACCCTCATATGTCCTTCTCAGGACGGTCGACGGAATGCTTTCAGAGAATCCGCCACAAGACGTACGACGAAGAATATAACAATATTAATCTAAGAATAATAATAGCAGTAGCAGCAGTGGTAGAGGTAGGTGTTGTAGTAGTCGAAGTAGTAGTATTAGTAGTAGGATTATCAGAAGCGAAAGTAGTAGTAATTGTTGAATGTTATGTTATGTGCCTCCAGGGCCATAGGCGGCACATAGGGCAGAAACCATAGCTTTCCATTTCTGTCTTTGTGTTGCCAGCTCTTTTAATTGTTGCGTGTTGTTTAGGTTCATTGACATGCCTTCTCTTTTAATGTTTCTTCGTAGAGTTTCTCTAGGTCTCCCTTTTCTTCTTACTCGAGGTGGCACCCAATATAGTGACTGCTGGGGAATTCTTAGGCTGTTCATTCTGAGAACATGGCTGATGTAAATCCAACGCCTTTGTCTAATGAAGGAAGATATATAGGTTTATTTGCTTTCCTCTCTTATAGTAGTGTTAGATTTAAAGTCACTCCACTTAACATTCAGAATGGTACGTAGGCATTTGTTTTCAAAGTAGTCTAGTCTCTTATCTGTGGCTTTTGTGGCTTTCCAACTTTCGCATCCATACGATAGAATTGTTGAATATGGATAGTAATTAATGTATACTATAGACTACTCACAATTTTTTTTTAAATGTTTACGTATGTTTTACACATTTATTAGTATATCATGCAAGATGAACGAATGAATTTCTCCAAGCTGGCACTACGACTATACTCGAGCGAATTGGAACTATGCGATGGGATAAAAAAAACACAGCATAGCAATGGACGAGAAAAGAACGAAACTACCTTTTATCACATCAACATACATTAATATTACATGCATTTAGTACTGCTATTTTACGAAAAGTATTAACGCCCTTTACTCGTCGTTTTCTGTGTTGTGATCTCGAAAAAGGCAATTTGGTGGAAACATCAATTTCTGTGTTATTCTGTGTGCTTCCAGTGATTAGTTGTTTGGTTGGTTGGTTGCTGATCCAGCGGTCCATGGGCGCATGTCCTTTGACCCACCAGTGATTAGCAAAACTTCAATAAACTGTGTTTTCACTTGTCGGATTACAGGTTTACTGCAATTTTATCTATTATCGAGATTGGTTAATAACACGTAAGCTACATAATGCAATTGTATAAACTATATTTAAGAAAAATTCAACTCATGCGCTCATCTGGACGAGGGAAACGACAACATCAGTATCATGTAACATAACAATGCATATTCATGCAAGAATATATATGCTACTAGAGGCAAAGAAGAGAAAGGAAGAGAAGAAAATGTGAGAGGTTATTATTAAAGGGATGAACATAACTTTCATTTCGCAGTTATCAGAGCCTCGGGATTGATGGCGTATAGTGATAAGAGTTTTTTACTGCTCAAATTTAATGTTAACACTATACCATTACATTGACAAACTAATTAAATTATGTACAGCAACAGCTGAAAACACAATGACATGAGTTTCAATCCAGTGAGATACGATTAAATGATCTAATTCTAATTGCATCTAGGAGATTAAGTTGCGTTCTGTGTCTTGGTTGTGCTTGCACAGCAGCTACGGGAGTTAATACACTGGTGTAGAGGAAACAACCAGACACCAAACATGCAAGGGCTGAGGTATCACATGGCAAATGACAAAATAAATGGTATTATGTATAGATGTCGCCCCTGTGTTTCTGGGGCCTGAAAGGGGAGCAAAGAATAGCAACACTGTTTATCTTCCACGCATGTCGTAAAAGGCGACTAAGGACGTTATGGGATGGAGTTGGCTGTCCCATTCCATATAGGGTCAGTGACCCAAAGCCATGCTGAAGTAGGATATGTCAGACCGAAAGGCACAGATATCGCAGCAATACTGTAAACCATGACAACACATTCCGTTCTCCAGACTACATCCTGCTAATATGCAGGAGTTCGAGAACGAACGCTGAAGAAGAAGAAGAAGAGTGTATAGGTGTAACAAAATTTATAAACGAAACATACTAGCAACAAGATACATCGATAAATAAATTTTCGACTAAAAAGCTTTCATTAGGACGAACAACAGACAGACAACATAGATTTCATACAAATGCACACACAGTACGACGATGGTAAAGGGAATAGATAAAAGCATGGTAGGAAAAATGTCAAGGGAAATAAAAAAAAGACAAAAGAACAGCAAAAGTTCAGCAGAATAATAGGAGAAAGACATAACAAAGGGAGAATGTCGAGTGAACAAGAGAATCACAAACAGGGAAATGAGAATGAGTGAGACAATAAAATAGTAATTTAACTCAGTCGGGAATTTAATGTCCGGCTTCGTAAACAATAGAAGTGAAAAGGAAAGGAGAATCACTAGAAGGGTCAGGATGTGTCATGATTTTCGACCTGACGAGGGTCTTTTAGTCGAAACGTCGTCTGTCGTTTATTTACCAGAGCAATATATCTACCAATAACATTTATAGCTTATGTAACCAGTTTTTTTCCACAGTTCTATACATTTAAACAAATGACACACAAAATTTGATACACTTTCAATTTATAAAAGTTAATTTATTAAATGGTCAAAATAAATTTTATCGCCAATTAAATTAAACAAAATTTAGGAATATTTATGGCAACCCTAGTGATGACTATTTATAAGTTGATTAGTATAATTTTTGCAAAAAAATATATTTACAAAACATAATTCTTTATTACATTTTCATAAGAATACACAATTTTTTCGGTCATCACCCAAAAAACCCCATAAAGAACATTGCTCTAATGAGCATTTCTTGACAAAATCTGATTTCAGATTTACATTTAAGAAAGGACATTTAAAAAATGAACATATTTCTTTAAATACCACATATCTTTACATAACAGATGTAACATTTAGGCTACACGTAACCACCAATAATCATTAAGATTCAAGATGTAAAACATATTTAGGTGGTAATTCTATGAATTATTTTTATATTTAATTTTTTTATATTTGAAACCCGGAAAAACTGGAACAAAACAGTGTTGGCACCTGTGTATGTTTTACACATTTCTCAACCCAATTATTTGCGCATTGGATTTGTTAGTCATTTAAAAAAAACAACGCACTATTAACTTTATAATTTTTATTACCTATTGTTATTATTATTATGGTTGAGTTTTTGGTCATCGTCGATTACGACATACGAACATCATGTTTTACATCTTAGATCTTAATGATTGTGAGTAGTTACATGTATCCTAAATGTTACGTGTTTTATGTAAATATATATGGTATATAGCTTTGCAGCCTCTATATTTTCAGATTTTTGGGTTTCCTCTAACTCTAGTGATTAATATAGTCAGTATGCAATGGTACCTGCTGAACTTACAATATTTATTAAAAAACCTATAGCAGTTTAAAAAGCTGGATGGAATCCTATGTCATGAATAAGATATACTACCAATATCAGAAGTTGTACTTGACACCACGGGTTCTGTTACATAGAACAGCGGCAAAAATACACTTTTTTAAATTGTAAATTAATATTTTATTCAATTATCAATACTTTTTCATTTTTAATGTACGTTTCTAGAAAATTCCTAAATAAGAAATGTTTGAATTAAAAAAAAGGGTTTAGAATATTGACTTCACTGTACTGGGTTTCCCAAGCGGCACGCCGCCTGCCGAGATTACCACTCATAGCCCGTAACTCAGTAGCTTCAAGTGAGTCCACCTTATAAACAAATCCACCTTATTAAAAATAATCCACATTATAAACAAGACGACACGAGCAGTATTTTACCTCTTGAACACAAGGCGAACAGCTTAACCACTACGCCATGGAGATTCCTGTTTGAATAATGTTTGAATAATGTTACTGTATTAACAATGATGTTCATATATTTTGAATATTTAGGCACCAGTAATACTTTAGTATTGCAACGTGACTGGACAGCTTTACTGCGTAGTGATTTAAGAAAACAAATCGCAGAAGTTGGAACCTCAAGACTGATGTACTAGTACCTCCGATATTGAAGCCGTAAAGTAATTCAATTTATTTGCAAGACATTTTTTTGCATTTCTATATTGAGAATTCAGACAACATCAAGGAATGGACAGGGCAAGATATTTCCACACTCCTTCGCATCATTGAGGATATAATTCGCTGGAGGACTCAGTGTGCTGAGGCATCCAATGTGGTGCACTTACGAGCATGAAGGGTTATGGGTTTATTGATTGATTGATTGATTGATTGATTGATTGACAAATTAATTTTAATAAACTTTGTTAGAAACTGTAGCAGAAATCAAACCGACATGCACTGTGGAACAGAATTGGAGCAAGCCGATCAAACAAGAACGTATTATAACCCTAATGATTACACATCACTTTTCGTTTGTGTTTTCCACAAAGGCTTAGAGTTGATATACTGAAAACCTCTGCAGCAGAAATAGTAGCGTATTCTTATAACCCATTTAAAAAAAATAATAATTCTGAGATCTCCATATCTGCCCGTATATTCGTCTTCATATGTATTTCTACTCCCAGTTGTGATACTGGCAAAGTCAGATAATTACTCATCCGTGACAGTTTTCGTGCCAAATGTTCAATGATTGCCATATTAGGTTCTTAATCTAAGTAGTGCATATCATGTCGGATGTTATCGATATGATATATGCTTCAACTCAGCATTATAATATTTGTCGTATAGTAAAAAGTTGATACATTACTAAAACAACTATTAAATATGACTACAGTAGGCTGGGTTGCCTTAGGGAACCGATAAACTGTCTGCTCAAGTGCGAAATACTGAATCATCAGTAATCATATACCTGGCCTGTCTTGGCCACCTGCTACAAAACACTATCTACTTTTGTGTTTCCCCTGAGTGCACTCAGGTCAGTTTATAAAACTCTATAACAGTATCCAGATGATTGCATTCTTTATTTTATTATCAGGGAAATATACACTTTTATATTGACTGGTAACCTTATATTAAGTATTATATTATGTTAAACTGTGGTAAAACTGTATGAATATACAAAACGCGAACTAAGAAGATATGGATAATGCAGTTTTGCACATAAAAATAGAGTACTCATTTTTTTCCGTCCCAAAAAGCATTTATTCAGGGAAGGATAATCACCATCAGGTGCCATGCCGACTTGCGTATGCGATAAAAGATTTTAACAATTCTCTATTTCTAGTAACTATTATCAGAATTTACGAAATCTTTCAGAATCTTTTATCAGAATATACGAACTTCCTATATAGATCATAAGACAATGTGTACGTAAGAAAGAACAAGTAGATGTATGAAGGTTTACAAGAACGATTGTTATCAATAGCGAAACGACGAAAACTAGCATGTTTCGGACATGTATGCGGACATGATTCCTTGTCAAAAACAATACTCTAGGGAACCATCGAAGGGGGGGGGGGAGAAGCAGAGGAGGGCAAATAATGACATGGACAGGCAACATCAAGGAATGGACAGGGCAAGATTGTTGCCTACTCATCCGCATCGTTGAAGATAGAAATCGCTAGAAGACTACGTGCTAAATCAGTCAATGTAATACCCCTACAAACGTGACTAGTTACGGGTTTCTAGATCGATAGATCAGAATGTTCTAGTGTGTTCGCTCTCTAACTCCTGCAGATTAGCAGACTGCAATCCGGAAAACGGAATACGTTGTGCTCCATTCGGCTCAGCACAGGACTTCAGCATGATTTCTGGATCACTTTGAATCTATGGGATCAGACAACCAACTCCACACCAGAACCTCCTGTCACCTAAATGCATGGAAGGTAAACAGTGTTATTACTCTTTGCTCCCCTTCAGCCCCCCCCAACACACAGATGGCAGTATTCCCTTTCATTGTTGGCTCTTTATCATGCTTGGATATCGAACTTGCTTCTATTTTGTCCCTTGTAGCTATGTTCTCCAGACCCTTCATTCTTGTAACGTTTCCACAAAGTGAAGATTGCCTTTTTCTAGTATTACTAAGTAATCTGTATTCCGCATTTGACACTTCCAGAACCACATGATTAGTTCTTATACTGTCTATTACAATCTTAGCATTTTTCTACACTACAACATGATTAGTTCTTATAGCTGTCTATTACAATCTTAGCATTTTTCTACACTATCACATCTGTGTCCTCTAATTTTCCACTTAATGGCCAAGGAACAGAACATAAAACTGACAAAAAACTGAACTAGTTGAGTATTTGGCAAACGGAAAGTGTATCTAAAAAATGGTAAAGTTTTAAAATGTGAAACAAAAAGATATAAAATAAAATAAATATGTAATGTAAAAACGAAGTCACAAAAAAATGGAGAGCGTGTGGAATACAAAGAATATATAAAACATAACATAAAGAATTTTAGAAATATGTTGTGTTAGATCACAGCTAAATACTACCATATATCTTGTTTTTAGCTGATAATATTAATTTTAAGAGATGCAAAGGAAAAAAAGTTGGCCTGGTTTACGAACGTAGTTTTGCCAAATCGTTCTGTAAAAAAATTCAATAGTCTAGGTCTACATTAAACTATTGTACAACGAAATTATGAAGTATGACAGTGGTTAGGGCTATTTCATATTGTCTTTTTCGAGATGGTTTGTTATCCACTCTTGCCGTTAAGCGAAGGGGTGATTGGAGTTCGAGAAGTTCAGGATGTCCCCAACGTTTTCTATCCATCTTTTTCGTGGTCTTTCTCCGACTTTGTACCCTGATCTCATTTGGTTATATGCCTGTAAGGGCAACTTGTATAATGCACTCTCATAATGTGGCTAAACCACTTGATATGCTGTAATTATATGTAATCTGTACAAGATATTATACCTATTTTTTCCCTTATATCTTCATTTCGTAATCTGTCGAGTCTGGTGACCCCGGTGGCTTTCCTCAAGCATGTCACTATCTGACATGTCACTATCTTTCTGTAATGTGAAGATGAGAGAGACCAGATTTAGCACTGGTAACACAGTGTTGGTAGGAATATACTGTGCATCATTTGTCTTTTAACTTCCATCTCGATCTTGGGATGAAGAAGTAGTGGTTACAGTTGGTATGTTACTGAATTTACCTTTTGACATAAGGTTAGGGCAAAGGGGTAAATGATACATTTATTATATATATATATTGTCCTTTTAGATCAGTCATACTTCAGATTCAGATCGCGATTATGGACATTCATCATTCATGAAAGTGAGAAAATGCTATGTTTCTTCGAGAATCTATATTTTTAAGAGCCCTCATAGTCACAATTAATAATTTAAACGAAATTCACACAGGTGAATATACGAGAGAATGAAACAATACAAGCTTGTATGTGTGGAAGCAAATTAAAGAAGGAAGCCAGAGGATAAATACACTTTTAAAAATATGTTATATGTTTGCTTTTACTGAGGTTACTTCAGTGCCTGTGCGGGATGTTCGTTGTTGTTGTAATAGTCCTTGTCTCGATTGATCTGTTCTCAGTGACGTGAGTGCACAGTTTGAAAGTCTTGACAAAATCGCATCTTTTTTAGTAGATGCGGTTAGTCAAGTACAGAAAAACCCGTTACGAACACGGTATCAAGAACATGTGTGGGAGCGTGTGTTTTGTTGTGTGTTATTAAGTATACAACACAATTCCTAATCTAATAAAAATGTAAATTTACAAAATGGACGTGTGTTCAAGGTTAAATATATATTTTTATGATCATGATTTAATTTTGAAGAAATGATTTGTCACAACTGAGAAAATATTACATTGTGCGACACCGAAAAAAATGTACACATCAGCTGTTACCTAACGCAAATCAGTCAGTGGTACGACATTTGCCTTTCCATCAAAATTTAAAATTAATGCGGGTTAGCTAACAAACAAGCACCATGTTTTATATTTCTTCTTCTTCTTCAGCGTTCATTCTCAAATTCCCGCTGGATCTTTCTTGTAGCAGGACCATGATCCTACTAGATTTCGAGCAGGATGTAGTCCAGAGAATGGAAATGCGTTGTGTCGCAGTTTTATTTGCGCAAATGGCCCGACACATCCGTCTTCGAGATTTGACAAATCTCTATAAATGATCGATTACTCGTGTTCATTATTACAGTAGATTATTTTTAGCGTTGGTGTTTCTCCAGCCTTATTTTGTAATGAGGAGCGATTCAAAGGGTGCAATGAAGGGTGCAATGCCAAGAGCTTCCTTCTGTTCTTCTAGTTGACAATTTTACATGTTAACGCCGCACTTTCGTTTTTCTTGATCCGTTTTGCTCAATTTGAAAGTTCTTTAAGACTTCCATACAGCTTTCTGTGGATGTCTGTATCTGTGGGTCAACGCTAAGTCCGCAAACTAGATTAGTGTACTGTAGCCTTTGAGAATATGTTATGCAGCCTATTCTACTTGTCAACATGATCACAGAGGTAACAGAACAATATTAATCTATGCAAGTGGTTGTTTATTTTGTTGTGTTTGATCTAATGAGGAAGATGACATGTTTATGTTTGGGTTTAGGGTATATTGATTATTGTCTTCGCACGTCGACATACCCATAGGTGTTCAGATTTTCGCTTGAGCAGCGACTGATGGTTTTTATTCTGTGTTGGTTGAGTAATATTTCTGAAATTGTTGGGATGTATTCTCTGTGCTATGTCGATCATCACCCTCAATTCATGTATTCTCTGTGCTATGTCGATCATCGCCCTCAATTCATGTATTCTCTGTGCTATGTCGATCATCGCCCTCAATTCATGTATTCTCTGTGCTATGTCGATCATCACCCTCAATTCATGTATTCTCTGTGCTATGTCGATCATCGCCCTCAATTCATGTATTCTCTGTGCTATGTCGATCATCGCCCTCAATTCATGTATTCTCTGTGCTATGTCGATCATCACCCTCAATTCATGTATTCTCTGTGCTATGTCGATCATCACCCTCAATTCATGTATTCTCTGTGCTATGTCGATCATCACCCTCAATTCATGTATTCTCTGTGCTATGTCGATCATCACCCTCAATTCATGTATTCTCTGTGCTATGTCGATCATCGCCCTCAATTCATGTATTCTCTGTGCTATGTCGATCATCGCCCTCAATTCATGTATTCTCTGTGCTATGTCGATCATCGCCCTCAATTCATGTATTCTCTGTGCTATGTCGATCATCGCCCTCAATTCATGTATTCTCTGTGCTATGTCGATCATCGCCCTCAATTCATGTATTCTCTGTGCTATGTCGATCATCGCCCTCAATTCATGTATTCTCTGTGCTATGTCGATCATCGCCCTCAATTCATGTATTCTCTGTGCTATGTCGATCATCGCCCTCAATTCATGTATTCTCTGTGCTATGTCGATCATCGCCCTCAATTCATGTATTCTCTGTGCTATGTCGATCATCACCCTCAATTCATGTATTCTCTGTGCTATGTCGATCATCGCCCTCAATTCATGTATTCTCGATACTGACTTATGCTCATTGACTTTAACATCCTTCAATCGTGCAGTCTCGCGTTGAACATTGACTATGTCTGCTCTTTCCATAGGTTAATCACTTGTTATAGAAGTAGAATCAGCCGAATTAACGGCTCGCTTGTTTTCAACCACGCCTACATATTCAGGAACAGAGACGAAAGTAATTTTGCGCAGTGAGACCCAATTCTTAACACTCTCCAATGACTTCAGCCAATGCCTGTGCACTTCACATGCAATGACTTTGGTATCACACTCATTGAGTCACTCAGAATGCATACATGAGGATGGGAATGCCATTCCAGTCAGTTTAAGGCCTTCATTACGGTCTGTCGTTAGGGTCATGTGCAGCCTTTAACCCGCTTTTGACTGGCAGTGATGATGGTACCTGCATTTTCAATAACAGGAAGTCGTATGCAGGATTTTGTTGTGAGTAATTTATTGCTAGCTGCCATCACTCTCAACTTTGAGGGATCTGTGTTGATTTTTGCTATAACATGACTCATGTGTTTGCGAATGCACAAACGACGATCGAATTCCACCATCATGGTATTATAATGATGACATTATTTCTACATTATGCCCTCTCATATTACCCAATACAGTCGGTGTTGCAGATTTTGCAAGTTGCACGATGCAGATCATGAGAAGAACAGTCTTCTAGTGCAGACAGGAATTTTCTGTGATGTGCTTACAATCTCTACGTATGTTACTGATAAAAGGATTGATTGACTTACGTTGTTCCAGGCATTATTATTCATCAACCTTCAACACAGCAGAGACTATGTAGTGAAGTCGTCAACCTACGCTCAACCTCCTTAGTCAACTCTTATAATATGTATAGCAGGTGAAAGTGGACAATAATATTATTCATTGATCTTTTTTTTGAACTGCACGATTTAATAACAGTGCCATCATTAGCTTATTCTCGAGACCCTAAATATTGCCTTCACTAGCTTATTTTTGAGACCCTAAATATTGCCTTTACTAGCTTGTTTTTGAGACCCTAAATATTGCCTTTACTAGCTTGTTTTTGAGACCCTAAATATTGCCTTCACTAGCTTGTTTTTGAGACCCTAACCGCCGCCTTCACTAACTTGTGTCGAGACTCTAAACACTGCAATCACTAGCTTATTCTCTAAATCTTAAACCCTGCTTGCTTTAGCATGTTGTCATGACCTTAACGCCAACGAATAGTAATATTGGTAATTGTCATGCATATACAAGACCAGTTGATGTACATGACGTAGTAGGACTTTCTTGATTTTGTAACCATCTAGCTACACTCCAGCTCTTCTGTTATATAATTATATTATTATTTTATCTATTTATACATATATCACTCACTCTACAATTTTAAAATTTCTTTAAAGTTCTTCTTTCAAAACATTGACAAAAGCTTTTCTCAGGTCTATTCACGATGCTAGGACCAGTTTTTATCTTGAAATACAAAATCTATCTCTGGAGATAGGTATGTTGCCTGCTCTTTAGGAAAGTAGCATTGCCTGAAGCTTTTTTGATACAAGAATGTTTTTGCTTTCATGGTATCATTGCAGATTGAGATTGATAATATACTCTATAGGTTTGCATAGACAGTTTGTGAGACTGATTGGTATGTAGTTGGAGACTGTGGTGCTGAATTTTCCTGATTTTGGGATTGTTATCACGATTGCTTCCTACCAGATCTATGGAATGTTGCCTGTCGTCCAAGATACGAATATATTGATTATCCTCAGCAGCTATAGATCCCATATTTGTGCTGAAATTCCCAGATTTTGTATCATTTCATTGGACATTCCATGAGCTCCTGATAACTTCTTCCTTTTAAGTTTAGATACTGCAAGATCCAGTTCTCTATTATTGGTCCCACTATGACTTCAAATATGGTTCCAACTAGCTTAATATTTCCTCTCACGAATCACTTATTGTTTGGGGTGCAAAGGGAACGCATTGCTCTAGGCGGACCCAGGGTTAGCAGATAACCAAGATCCCAAATGTACCTCCACGTGGTGCACCCCGGAAACAGAAATACAGCAGCTCGAGCTGATTCTGGCCAAATCATTTGGGGATCGTGTCCGAAAATGTGGAGGTAGCAGATGGAAAGAGATTTGCCTGCACACGGACAGACATATCTCCGACACCACCAGCATCACCACATATAGCGACACTGTCGACATACAGTGAAGCTAGTCAGTCCAGTCCGAACATTGGAGGGGCGGCCAATGTAAAATGCACGTAAAGGTAGATACATGGCGAGAGACATAGATTTCATACCGAGTACAATGAAACAATGAAAGGGCAGAACAGCGCTAGAGGGCAGCGCGAACTGCAAATAGAAAGTGAAAAGTCCCTAGGAAAGGGAGAGCTACAAGCTCCGTCAGCTCGAGACGGGCTTCTAGTTACCTGAGTTCCTTACAGGCAGAGACCCAGACCCATCCACTGGCGTTTGGTAAAGCAAGAAGATCTAACCCAACTCTAATGTCGAGCCTTCCTAAACCGGAAATATGCTCGCGAAGAGAAAGGGTTCTGTACCCAATGGGCTTTGGCAAGAAAGGGACAACGATGGTAGTCCTGGCCCAACTCTACTGTCAATGTCTCCTATACCGGAAGTACACTTGCAGAGAGAAAGGGTTCCGTACTCGATTCGCTCAGGCACAAAAGGGACAACGATTTAGCCCTGGCCCAACTCTACTGTCAAGTTTTCCTACACCGGAAATACACTTGAAGAGAGAAAGGGTTCAGTACCTGATGGGCCCAGGCGCTATTGGGACAAGGACGCTCAGCTCGAGAACGCCTTGCTCTCAAACGCGTGGTGTGAGACTCGAACTTGGACAAGGGGTACACGATGTCGGTGAATGACACCTCGGCTAAGAGGGCGATAGAGCCAGGGTCCAACTCCTCTGTTGAGTTCTTCCCCTTAAGGAACCAGGCTCACGGATGAGAAACGGTTCAGTACCCAATGGGCACAGGCACAGCACGTCCAATTACACGAGGCAAGTTCATAGACAGTGGAACACCTCGTTTGAGTCAGACTAAGAGCAAGAAAATCGTCTGGGCGAAGAGTCTCCACTACGCGTGCCTGGAGATAGATATAGAGGTTGTCACAGGCTAAGGGTAGCCCACCCGAATTGTCAAGGCATGCCGAAATCGGATGTGCTAGGCCTACAAGGCGCATAACGGTGGCACAACGTAATCACGCTCCCGGCGGAAATCGCACGGATATCCGTGATGGTTACAATGGAGCGAACGAAAAACAAACAAACAAACAAACTTATTGTTTCTCTGGGCTAATGCTGATGTAGTTGTCTTCAACAAACGAGGCTGCAAATAAGTAATGTTTTCCCATGAAGATATTTCGATCATTTTGTAAAATGCCTATTTAATTTTTATCAATACTCTCATCATTTAGTTGTTTTACCAACTTTTACATTCCTTTGTATCTTTCTCAAGTTTCAGCGATTCTGTTTTCTGTTTCTAGATGCTCTGCCTGGTGTTAGCTTGGCTCTCTTAAATTTTGCCTTTGATTGTTGCTATTTATTTTAGTGCTCTTGACATGGTCTTGTCTCTGCTGTCGAGATGTTCCCAACTCGCTGTGCAGCATCTATAGCTCAGTACTCCAATACAGTTTGTAGTGCTTGTGAGTCCATCATATTTTTCGAGCAGCCTATAATATTATCTACATAATTCATTGACTACCTTATTGATGTCGTCTGTACAATGGTGCATTATCTGTAAATGGTCTAGTTTTCCTTCTTGAGGATCTACTTAGAGAGAAAGAGAGAGAGAGAGAGAGAGAGAGAGGGAACTTTAATACATTAAATTCCTACATTCAGAAAGACTGGCAGGTGGTTGCCTCAAAACTGTTTTCCAACAACACGATTGATTTTCAATTCCAATTTTCGTGTGTGGAATGCCAAGACTGGTGCAGAGATAGTATATCATGATCTGGAGTAGAAGGTTGTGGTTTAAGCAGAAGAAAATTGGTTGGATGATAATGACATATTCATGTTCATTCTGCCAGTGTTCTAGTTCCTCACCTCTCGTTCGAATGTGATCATAGCACCAACTCTGCGAGAGGTAATTGAAATCTCTTCATAAAGTCAGTTTTTCTTTCACTGAGATTGTGTCTAGTACTAATAGACGGCCATTAGAACAGTAGCAGTAAAAGAGGTGGAAATCTGCATCTTCTATCTTGAATTGAAGTATCTGATCTTCTGCTCCTTCCATTTATGTTTCTAACTGACGTACACTGATATTGTTCTGAACAAGAATAAGAATTCCACATTTTCGCCTGCCGTTTTGATTTGATCGATAGCATTGGAAGCATCTTATTTTGAAAACTATATTCTTGTTGAGAAAGGATTTTCTCAAAACGCATACATTTAGTTGGTCTTCATTCAGGTTTGAATGGATATTTTCGAATTCCACGCTTTTGTTATTGTTGTTCTTCTTCTCGTTCGCAGTTTGATATGTCTACACAGCAAGTTCAGTTTTCTTTATGTATGCTATTGTATTTGAGACATCCTCAGTGCTCCCATACAACTTTCTGTGGATATCCATCTCTGTGGGCCAGTTCGTATTTGTTGTTGACATCTTCATCATTCCGGTGCATTGTTTTTAGTGGTCTTTTTTTTTTTGGGCCAGCTGCTTCATTCTCATATCTCCTTGCTTCTCGGGGCAAGTGAGAACAACATGCAGAATCTGATGTTGGACCCCTTCGAAGCATATTTCCCGGCACTATACATGTCTGGATGTCGTTACAGGGCAGACACCATAACGTATGTTAAATATAAACACATTCCAACTGTATGAGTTGGTACGTGGCATCCTGATTGCTCGAGTGCGCCTCTTTGCTGGTTCCCTCCAGGCTTTTCAGCAACAGTGCTTGCTTGGGCACACTGTGGTTTTCTTGATTATAGGAAGGCCAGACCTGTGTTAGTTTTCATCCTCTGCTGGCTGAATTATTCCCCCATCTCCGCCGTAAGGATCTGGCCTCGATGGAGACGTTTATGTATGTATATCTAATCATGAGATATAACTCCCGTGTTGGGGAAAAAACCCGATACTAGAAATGCGGGGGCTGGGGTAACAAAAGGTAAATGTAAAAATGAACGGAAATATGTACAAGTGTTACCAATATTTGTAAATAAAATCTACTAGAATTTGTAATGAAGAACAAAATGACTGGCAAACATCAGAAGTGACTAAATGTTTGGAGAATGATACTGTATAATCTTCGAAAAGAATAAAGTGTTATTAATTATCCGACAATGTTATTTAATATTACCATCTGTCCTCAGCTCTGGCGGCACACCTGCATTGGCAGTCATGCGTTCCATAGCGATATCTCCATTCACCGCGTCGCTAGATATTTGATATGATCGACCTGTTCTCCGAAGGGAATATAATTTATGCTAAATTTTCTCACTTTAACAAAAATAAAACTTTTTACATCAGCTACACAAGGAAAGTAAACCTTCTGAACAATTTATATTACATGTGTATTGGCTTTTGTCTTTATATCTTCTATTCTACTTATCTTCCATCTTCCAGTGGAGCATATGTTTTTAAATCTTCTTTGTTCGATGGAAACAATATTAATTGCAGTTCTTTTCATGTCTTGCCTTACCGGCATACTTGTAGGTGATGTGTTACTCTCCTTGTACGCTTATCTTCGTCGTTTTCGACTTATCTTTGTATGAAGTTTCGATTTTTCTGAACTATAAAATAACAAAGATTAAATGTTTGACTTCAATATTCATAATTTAGTATTTAATGTAATGCCATTTGTACAACTTTTTCTAGCGGTAGCCATCTCCGAGAGAGAAAAATGAGTACACAACAACTTGTAGTATAATGATCTATAATCGGTAACAATTGCAGTAAAACTAATCCGACAAATGAATTTTAGAAAACGGGTAAAGACGTTTTGCTAATCACAAGTAGCATACATCATGATATATAGAAATAGACGTTTTTACTAAAAAGACCTCTATAAAAAACACAACGTAATACAAGACGAGTAGGGAACGACACTGTCCACAAACACACCATAATTGTTATACAGTATAAATTCCGGAAGTCCAAAAGAATTTAGAATCTTCATGTTGTAGTGGTTAAGACGTACGTCATTTGCTCAAGATATCGCGAGTTCGATCTCCACTCTTGACGTCTTGTACTTTTCCCTTATTCAGTTTGCAAACGTGGAATAAAATCCGTGATGTTTCAATAGATTCCACAGAAACTCGCAATCTCGACCTTGCGACCCTAAACGGGAGCAATGATTAGTAACATTTCCTCTCTTTATACGTGTATTCTGTTTTACAACTTGGTGCAAATTTTCTTCTTTCGATTTCTCCTTGAAGAACATAATTTTCAATAACACTCACGTCTAACACTTGATCCACATATTAGCCAACACACACTAAATATAAAACACACACATTGCAACAATTTACACACAAAATATATCCTCTATGACCTAGTACAGTAAATTTCCTGACTGCTTACAGGTGACAGCACATGATACAACTCATTGCGAGCAGTTACGACACATTGATCACATTCACGACTAAGAAAGAATGCCACAAATGCTGCATAAACAAAGTCGTATGATCTTGTGTACATGTGCGGCTAATTTATCTACACGCTAATAAGATACGTTTTTGCGTAGCGTCAGCTTGCCTTGTTCTGGAGTAAATGATATATTCTGTGTGTATATTATACAGGGTGTCTATAAAAATCGATGTGCACAAACTTGCATTCATAGTAACAGTACGCCATATGATTGTGAGTATTTAGTGCTTTCTGCGTGATGTCAGTGATGCTAAGACATTTAAGAAAAAACACTACTGCTAATATCAATCGCATATTAAATAAAGTTTCTCATTGCACAATGGAATTACTTATACTACAGCAGATGTTGGAACAAGTCCATCATGAAGCTTTTGCACGAATTTTCTAATTAAGTGTTTGACATATTACTCTCATTATTAAGCATATGTTCCAGCAAAAATACTATTTCTTTAATTCCTAGTCAACAAATAAAAATAATCATCCAAATTATTGCACAATGAGTTTATAGAAACCATATATATATATATATGTTCATTAATGGGTATAAAACTGCGTGAGAAAACAGACGCACAATCGAGACCAAACATTTGTGTGTTGAACTTGTTGAGTTAATTAATCTGTAACTAAAGTAGATGGGACAGGAAACACATTTGTGTACATTCTCATAACGCAAAACGTATGTGTAGTCTTGGGGATATACTTCCGTTTGAACGCCACACGTGTAATGCATACGCAATGTGAGTGAGCGTGAGTGCGTATGTATGTAATCATAAACATTTCAGTGGACCTACTTGGTGTAATTACATGTGGAAGATATGATAACATCTGTAATGTTTAAAGTGTTGGATGTGGCAAATAATGATAGTCTTCAGAAATGTGCGGGTGTGAGAGACTAATATCAACATGGTCGTTTATCACATCTTCTTTCCTGGTTTGTAGCTAAGGATAGTGTCTGCCTGTGGATGATACATTACCTATATCAGTCTGAATGATACATTACCTTTCTGTCTCTGGATGATACATTACTTTCTGTCTCTGGATGATACATTACTTTCTGTCTCTGGATGATACATTACCTTTCTGTCTCTGGATGATACATTACCTTTCTGTCTCTGAATGATACATTACCTTTCTGTCTCTGAATGATACATTACCTTTCTGTCTCTGAATGATACATTACCTTTCTCACTCTGGATGATACACATTACCTTTATCAGACTGGATAATACATTACCTTTTTCTCTCTGGATGATACATTACCATTCTATTTGTGGATGAAACAGTACCTTTCTGCATGTGGAGACTATATTACCGTTCTCTGGATTCTGATACATTGCCTTTCTCTGGCTGCTGAAATTACCTTTCTCTGGCTGCTGATATTAACTTTCTTTGGCTGCTGATAAGTTATCTTTCTGCCTGTGGACATTTCCTTTCTCTGATTTCTGATACATTCATAACATTTCTCTGGCTGTTCATACATATTTGTTTTGTCTGTGGATGATGCGTTACCGCTCTTTGGCAGCTGACACATTATCTTTCTCTGGCTATTGATACATTACCTTTTTTCTTGCCGCTAATACATTACCTTACTCTGGCTATGGATGATACATTATCTTTCTCAGTGCATACTTACATTACATTACGAAAGTAAATAATTGTAACATTCTAACCTGCTATTAATGTAGCAAGAGACGACTAAAGAGAATTGGTGTGAGATCGACCTCCTGATTAACAAAACAATGAATAGTGCAAGGGAAGTAAATTTTAGAAGACATACCCCCTCCCCATAGTTCTGAAAGGCGTATGATGAATTCAGCAAATATCCCTCACATTTTTTATTTACATATTTTGTAAAGTAATGAAACGATAGCTAATGAGCAACCTAAGATCACGGACGGATCATAAATATATCGTAACTCAATCCTCAGACATAGCTGTATTCTGCATTCTAGCGATGTTTATAAACACGACTGTCTTGATGTTTACCTGTACTCGGCAATTGTTATCAGTGAAATTGAACTAGTGTCGATTAGGTCTGCTAGCAAAGATAATCCACGCTGTATCTTAAACGTTGAATTTTCAATGCCGTCCCCTCGTTCTACTTTGACTCTCATTGGCAAGCAAGTAGTCTATTTTGACTACAATGACTATTACATGGGAATAACATGTATAAAATAGATGTACATGGCACTCTACAGTAAAAAAGGACGCATCATCTTGTGAAAAGAGAAGAAATGCAGCAGCTCAACAGCGGAGAGCAGCTAGAAAGTCACGGACAGAGCAAAATCCGTCTACAGTGGTCATTCCATGCCCACAGTGGTCATTCCATGCCCAAACTTCCAAGGACATTTGTAGCTCGAATATGCCTTATTATCTATTTACAAACTATTAGGCATGGATATCATTCTAATCGAATTTTAAAAAATGGCTGTAACAAATGGTCATCATCACCAAGCCTCGTCATCCCCAATGTACCATTGGATATTTAAATCAAAGAGAGTTTGTTACCTGGATGCACAACGTAGCAGAAAAAAGAGTTCATTAGTCGAAGAGGATTGACTTCACTGTACTCGGTTTCCCATATGTACTCCGTCACTCTAAAAAAAGCGGCACGCCGCCTGCCGAGAGTACCACTCATAGCACGTACTCCGTAGCTTTAAGTGATAATCCGCAGGGATCTCCGAAAAACTCCACCTTATAAACAAGACGACACGAGCCGGATTCGAACTCATGACCTCTTGAACACAAGGCGAACAGCTTAACTACTACGATAGGGAGATTCCCAACACGTAGCAATTTTGCAGTTGTGTATATATGCAAGCTAAGAGAATCATTCGCGAACAGTGCGAAATAACTTGTGCGGTATTGAAATCCAAATCGCTGGTGTTTGGTATGTGGGTCTCTTCTTTTAACCCAGTGGATATATTTCTAACTGATTGGTATATCCTCCCTCCTTTACCTTATAAGGCTGTACATGCTGGTAGATTTATTTTCATTACACTCAACGAAGAACATCGTCCATACGTATTGTTCATATATGTGTAGGAAGTATTGTGTGACTATACATATATAATGGCTATTCATGCCAGTAGTCATTCATCTCGTCAGGTGGTGGATGGTCAATACTAATAAACTCAAATGATTCAAATCACAAGGAAAAGAGCGGCATTATAATGAAATCTTAAGTAGACGATGTTTTGTGTTCAAATCTCGGACAGGTATCCAACGTTCACTCATCTTAAAATGAATATGATACTTTCTAGATTAAGAGAAAATATTATAAAGCACAGACAAAGCTACATTACAAATGCTCCGAAACTTAAGTTGACTGAAAACTGGAAGGTGGTAGTACTTTTGAGAGTGGATGGTTTGTTATGTATCGTTGTTTCTAACCACTGTGTTCATACAGATCAATCAATACAAACATCTCGTATATGTTTATTACAATGAAGCTAACTTGCAACCGTAGCCGTGTGATGATATCCATATTCATCAGCCGAACTTTCTTTGGCTGTAGTAATTTGTGAAAGCTATATTAACATTCATTTAGGTTGCAATTACTTTCTGGAAGGTTCACATGCATTGATGCCTGCAGCAGAAATTGAACTAGGTACATTGGTCACCTGAAACTCGCCTACTACCTGTAAGATAAAATTGAACTAGGTATTTTGGTCTTCTGAAGCTGACCTACTATCTCTTAGATCAAATTGAACAAGGTATGTTAGTCATCTGAAGCTCGTCTACTGCACCTCGGCAACAGAACCGAACTATGCTCTGTATAAATATGTATTTATTAGAAGAAAACGATGGAAGATACAACTAATATTTCAAACTGTCAAAATCAGATATTGTCGGTCTGGTATTGACATAGTCGGAATTTTAAAATAGGATGCCAGTTTCTCTTTCCCCACCATGTTTTCTATCCGTAAGTGATTAAGGCTGCCCTAAAATAGCAGGACCCCAAGAGACGCCGTTGGCATTAACAATGAAAACATACTTCGCGAAACTGGATACGAGTATTTCTTGATACTTTGCCAGATACCACTTTGAGATCTGCTGATTGCCACACTTGTTTCTCTTTACCAGTTCCAGACTTTACAAGATTTCATCTCACTGCTTGTTATGACATCTCTGCTAATTTTTCTTATAAAAATGAGTGTTCCATAAATTTAATTATATTTCCTTATGCCATTTTCTGTCCCCTTCTATGTAGATGTTGTATCCAGATGTTGATTATCAAGAAATAGGGTCATATCACTATACCTTCACAAATGTTATTTAAAAGAATTATGTTTCTTTTGACTACAAGAAATTATCAGCAATAGATCTCTTGAATGCTTTCTTGTAATAGTTAGATATTTCCAAAGCTTTATTTCATTACCCATAAGACCCTAACTCTCAGCGGTTTACAATGCGTTAAGAAGAAGCCTGCTACTCAGAGATGATAAATACATAATTGTATAGATGACGTTTTGTGGGGGTTTTCCATTAGAGGAAATATTCACTATATATGTATGCCATCTACTAGGGGTTTACTGTTGCATGCTGGTTGGTCTAATAGGTAATTGTTGCGACCTACTGACCTTGTGCATATACAAGTAAACTCAAGTAGGAATCTTGAGGATAAGCGAAAAAATTCTTAGAGCTGACGGGAAACGGGCCTGGTTCAATGCCCGTCAGAGTTAAGAATTTTTTCATTTATCCTCATACTTCACACTTGAATTTACTTGTATAAGCTATTATTTGAAGATACATTGTTCAATCTCTATGTTATTTATGTTTCCAAGTAGGCCTATCGATCATTGTATACGAATACGGTTGTTCTATGTTTGTATTTCTGAGGATACTTCAATAATTGTACGGGGTGTTCGTTTTTGTAATAATTGTCCTTGTCTCGAGTGGTCCGTTCTCAGTGACTTGTGTACAGCTGTTGAAAGTTTTGACAAGATCACAACTTTTTTGGGGGATGCCGTTGGTCAAGTTAGGAAAACCTATATACTTGAGTCGCAAGGCGATTCGGTGCCGCAAGAACGGACCTGGTTCAATTTCTGTCAGCGTAAAAAATTTGACCTTGTGCATGCGAGACATGAGTTATAAATAATGCTAAAAGAGTTAACGTAACTGATCTCATGCAGTTTTATTTATCTTGGTATATCCGACTTTTCCCCTGCTTCCATGCTGTTCACTGACTGGCGACACAAAGTTAACGAAAAGCAACAATTGATCAGTAGTATCAGCTAAAATAAGTTGCTCTGTATGAGATTCAATAATATTATAAATTTCATTATTAGTTTTATTGTTTACCATCCGTTTCAGGTGCTACTCTTGCTAAGGATTTTTTAGTCGAAACGTCGATTCCGTCTATTTTTATGATATGTTAGCTATGTCATATGTCCCCCCCCCAACCTCATCACCCTTGTTTCATATGTCAGAGGTGAAGTTTTACTTTCACTTTTACAATCATGTTTTCTGACATTCTTTTTAATGTGGAAGTGTATGTTGGTTGGTTTCTAATCCATCTATCCATGTTCTCATGTCACTGACTTGATTTAATTTCATATGCAAGTGTTTGTATGTTGTTGTGTTATTTCGTATAGGGTGTTCCATTTATCTGGTATTAGAGGGTAAAACATTGTTCTGACATCATGCAGCGCGGAATATTCAAAGAGGTTGTGGTCGAGTGTTTCGTATGTACGAGTGCATAGCCGGAACCCTGTATTGTAGTGTGGTTGTTTTCTATTAAGGTGATTGTTACACTGTACATATTGTATGTGAATATGGTACTCTTAGCTTTCTTCCTATGAGGTTTATGTTGCCTGTGTGATTTGAGCTGGTTGTAGATTTCTCTCCTAGTTTTTCCCCATGGCATTTAGGTTTTGAAAGCACCAGATAATTGTTTTGCTTAACGTGGATGTAGGGTACACTACAAAGAACTAAACAGTTTAAGTTGTGTTTTCAACAGCCTTCATCACAGCTGACATCATTAGGTGGAGTAATAAAACCAACTTGATATACTTACTAGTTTCTTACAATATCAATGGAAAGTGATAATTTTGTTATTCTTTGCGCCCCTTTCGGACCTAATAACATACCGGCGACAAATATGATCTTCTTTTCATTTTATCGCTTTGTGCCTTGCTGACAGTTGTATACAAACAAACTTGTGTGCATTATATATGCCTGTTCCAATAACTTCTTTTATTTATGCGATTATTATATTGCGTGGTCGGCCTCTGCTTCAGAACAAATACGATACACCTTCAAAAGATCATCATATTGAAATTAAGGATAGCAACTTTCTGATCAGAAGTTAGATAACTTATCTTCGGTATCGTCTCTTGAAATGTTCAAGTGATCGATTCTATCTGCGACTCTATCAACTTAATGAACGACAATTAAACTGATTACATCAAAGTTGCTGAGAGTTTCTGTCTATCAATCAGGACTGCTGTCTGGAGAATTGCGTCCTTAATGAGGTAAAACGACAATTATGTTTCTGCAGGAAATTTGACCCCCAGTGTACTCCCCCATATGACTTCGTTCAGTACTGATTGTCTCACAGAACCTATAATTTGGCTAATTGTACACGGCAGTCAGGCGATGTTGTCAAGTATGACACTGCCTTGACTTGCCAGATCCCAATCAGTACTTCAAGGACGACAGTTTTATGTGACAAGATACTGGCTTCTAAGATATCCATCTGAACCCCTATAGCGCTGCGGTTAGTGCTCAGGTTTCCTAACAGAGTGGTCTAGGTTTCTATTGCCACTAGCTGCTGATTTTTTTCTACTAACTACAACTGAGTCTAAACTCCTCCACCTCAACCATAAGAAATTGGAACAGACATTTTGTACTAGGAATCCACAAAAGAACCCGTAACGGATTTCTTTAAATGATTCCACAAAAACAAGATGGTAAGCTTATTTTAGGTAAATTCTCTTCCCACCCTAATTATGGTGTGTCTACGACCTTGACTTTTATTATCCGTCCTACTGTTCTTCTATATGTAGAATTTCAATGTTTCTTTCCGATAGGTTACGTACACTCCAACTATTTATTTTGTTTTTCAATAATAGAAATTTGCAAATACGACATCAGAACTTATCTTCGTCCCATAAAAGTATAATGACTATATGTCAAAATAATGTGTTGTTTTATAGTATATATATATATATATATATATATATATATATATATTATATATATATATATATATATACTTTAGTTACTGCATGTTTTCCTGTAAACAAGTGCAGGGGAGCTCATAGAAAGCACTCCTTCACAGGAAAACATGCAGTAACGAAAGTTTATGGAGGCATTAATCAAGAAACGAAAAACAGGTTTATCCTGGTAAATACCTCTTCTTCTTCTGCGTTCATTTTTAGACTCTTATTGGATCTCTTATAGCAGGACAATAGTCCTTCGAGATTTCCAACAGGATGGAGTCTAGAGAATGAAAATGCGTTGTGTTCTCGTTCTATTTGAATCAACTGATCGACACATCCGTCTTCGGTGGTGATAAATACATGATTGTACTTACTTACTTATCCGATCCCCGGGGTTGCAAGTCATTCTTTCTTCTCTGTGCCTGTTGGTGGTAGATGTATGTCTTCTTCAGCTGTGTTATGTCTGTATAAGAGTTTTGATGATGGAGGGTTTGTACCTGATTGTAGGTAATGTCCATTTCATTTATTTGTGTACCGCAAAAGCGTAATTAAATCATTTTTGTTTAAATTCATTAGCCATATGAAACACAGTTTTACTGCAGTCTCCTGTTCATTTGTGTACTTTTAAAGTTCAGAGGGCAATTGGAATTGTGTGTGTGTGTGTGCAACCGCTTTACTGATGACATATGGCAATACAATACCAATTTGCTGATGGGAAATCATGACTTCAAAAATGAATCGTTGGATTATTCCCTTGATTTTCGTTAGTTGTCACACAATCTATAATCATAGTGACCAATGAAAGTCATACCAATGATCCAGTAGGTTTTTTAATTGTAAACTGTCATGGTCTACACTACGTCCTGTATCCGGACTACATCCTGCTAATGTGCAGGAATTTGAGAATGAACACAGAAGAACAGAAAAATATTTATCGGTTAGGAGCTGTCCATAAATTACATTAACAAATAGTGGGAGGGATGGGTTTTGAACAAGTTTGACAAAGGTAGAGGTGTATGTCAATAGTTGACGTCAACAGAACTTTTCTATACACCAATTCAACTGTTTGAATCATAAAATAAATTATAAATGTCGTTTGGAACACTTTTTCTGCTAAATTTTTTTTTTAAGCTGGATTGGGTGAAGGGAATTTTTTTTGGATAGAATTAAGCAAGAGGGGGGGGGGGGGGTATTAAATTCTTGACTTTTTGTTGTCAAGGGAGTGGAAGGGGAATTCTCGTTTATATTTGTAATCCATTTTAGTTTCTCACATCACATCGTTTCGTATCTAAATGTTCAGTCATAGCATAGTTTTAACATAACTTAATTGCTTGCTGGACAGCAAATTACACAGAAAAGCAGTTGTTTGTAGAAAGAAAAAAATAAACAAAGTCACTGTTAACGCGTAAAAAATTCTACGACCTTAATGACGCGAAATTCAAGATGGTCCCCTGGTGTGCTGTGTTGACGACTAGGCATCAAATATTAGCTAGGAAGGGCACCTCAAGCTGCGTTTCTTAGTTTATTCTAGAATATACGGATGTGTCTCTGCATGGGCTAAGAAAATATTTGGCTTTTGCTTACTCCTGATACCTTGTAGGAACAGCATGACTTTATTATAGAAAGCACGTGCAAAGGACTTGCTGAAAATAAACAGTATTAATAAGCCACCAGTAGAACATGTTTATATGAACACATGGGACCATCTTAATACGCTCGTTCTGAAAATAGTTCCCTCGGTATTTTATAATTAACTTGCAAAATGTACTATTTATTGCATTTTATAATTAACTTGCAAAATGTACTATTTATTGCATTTTATAATTATCTTGCACACTATACTATTAATTACATTTTATAATTATCTTGCAAACTGTATTATTTATTGCATTTTATAATTATCTTGCAAACTGTACTATTAATTGCATTTTATAATTAGTTTGCAAACTGTACTATTTATTGCATTTTATAATCATCTTGCAAACTTTACTATTTCTTGCATTTTATAATCATCTTGCAAACTGTACTATTTATTGCCTTGGTATCTTTTTATGTAGGCTAGTCTGAAAAATCGGATGCCTCAACATAATTGTGACTCATAAGTTAGGGAAGGTGGACTATGAACAGTTGCTGTTTTTTTAAACATCGTTTATGAATCAATGCAGGATACGAGTACTCAAAGAGTATTCATAATAGATATAATGCAATATATATTAGCACATGCATATTTTCATCCACAACACAGGAAGTTCTAAACATAGAAAAATCGTAATAATTTCCTGATGTTTTATAGTCGGGATTATCTACAGCGTCTCATTGTGATTGTGTGCATTGAAAAATATAAACACCTCTCAAGTTGTCTTATGAATGTACCCCCCCCCCCCCTTGTGAGTTATGATAATTGGGGATATATTGTTTTGAGGTGCTTTCATTGCTCTTAAAAACAACATTATTTCTGTTCATGTGTTTGTTGATTATGGTGTCTTTATTAGAGCATATGCCACGAATAAACTCCATCCAGTCTACGCTGTCCTGGATTCCCTCTGCGAATATGTAATGCGCATATTCAGAACTTACAATGTAGCTTTACTCTAATATTTAGACTATGAAAGACTTTTTTTTCACTGTGGATTTTGTTTCAATATTTGTCTTGCAGCATTTTGTTTTCCACAAAGCTAGAATATATTCCTTTACTAAAAGTACTTCACTGATTTGATTATGTTCTATCCACTTTTGTAACATGAAGGTACAGAACACTACTCGGACGCTTATTGAAGTTGGTTCTTCTACGATAGCTTTCAAATTCCTGCAGATATTCAGGATGTAGTCCAAAGAACCGAACGTATGCGTCATGGTCTACAGCTTATTTGCGGTATCTGCACCTCTAGGCCTGACACATCCGACTCAGCATGGCATGGTATAAGGTCGCTTTGACCCTATGTAGGATGCGACAGACATTCCATCTCAAAACCTCTGTAGTCGCATCTTACGACATGAATGTTAGGTAACAATGCCACTATTCTTTGCTCTCCTTTTGAGCCTTGGCAACATGTGAGAAAGGCACTGACTCAATTTCTGCCGCAGTAAACTCTACAACAAAATCCGTGAAGAAAGCAATAGCAACCTTATGAATGGTAAATATAGCCTAGAAAATCACTACAACTAACAATAGAAATATTTTACGCGTAATACAATTTTGACACATCTGAAATGCTGTTACCTTCTAAGCAGTTTCTTTAAATTCATAAAATGTGGCAGTGTTAGTATTCATTTCTAGCTAGCTTTAAATCTATTGCCATACAGTCGTCTTCCATTCTATGTCTTATCAATTGTCTAATTTAGATGGGGGGAATCTTCGTCGCTTATTGGTTCACGTGTTCGAATTCGCATCTGGTGTCTTTTTTTTTAAATTGACTTTTTTGGAGATCCCTGGAGAATATTGCACTGATCTACGGAGTTACGTGCTATGAGTAATCTTTACAGTTGTTAGAGTTAAAGAACATATGGGGAAGTATATTAACTCAATTAGCTACGTTTGTCAACCATCTTGAGACATGTGCAACAGCTGCTGTCAATATAAGCGTGTGATTTTTTCCAGTCCATCCCCTTGATGTACGTGTACAATGCAAGTCTCAGACGGCAGCTTCACTTTCCAACGCAAACTAGTGTGTTTGTGAACAGTGCAGAAAGTACTGTTAAACTATTAAACATTTTCTTCTTCTTTCGTGCACAATAAACATGTTCCCATTGTGTTTTGTGCGTGGCATCCTGATTAATTGTGCGCTTTTTTGGCTGGTTGCCTCCGTTTTCAGCACCATGCTTACTTGAGCAGGACTGTGATCCTGCTCGAATAGGACTGCCCGATTAATATTAGTTTTCAGCCCCTGATGGCTGAACTAAGACCCATTACCATTTCTTCGATGGGGTAACTATTACGCATTAACTATTGCCTGTAACATCACTAAAGCCAAAAAAAGAAGCGACGATGATTGCTATGTCCGGAAAATTACATGTTTATAAACAGCTGTAAAGAAGGGAATATTTGAATATTTATTCAGAGTCTGAATCCAATCAATTTAATACGTTCTGAACTTATCCTCAAATCAATATTTTGGAGGATGTGTGTATTTATACTGTAAATCTGTGCACGTAATTACGTGTGCTAGAATATTTCTGGTGTAATTGGATGTATACACTATTTTTTATCAGGACGATTTGTATTCTGCAAATTTTTTGCAGCAAACGTTTTTGTGAGAGAGAACCCAAAATGTGATGTCGATAACTGAGCTGAAGTGACATTGACTTAAATAGATCAACCTGCCAAAATAACAGAAAAAAATAGTTAATGAAGCTTGTGCAAAGGAAAAATGTTTGTGCTTTTATGAAAAACAAATCTACCTAAACTCCTGTAGGAAGATAAAAATGTATTTTCTGTGTATCTACTCAATAGAACGAGTTACATTTTATTGTCTATTGTCTTTTCCCAGGTGGTTTGTTATCCACTCTTGCCGTTAAGCGTACGGGTGATTGGAGCTCGAGTTTGCGTTCTAAAGCCAAATGTGTGGCCTCGGTTGTGCTGTGACTGTGTTTGTTCAGGATGTCCTGGTCGTTTTCTATCCATCTTTTCCGTGGTCTTCCTCTGGCTTTGTACCCTGATCTCATTTGGTTATATACCTGTGTGGGCAACTTGTCATGATGCATTGTCATGTTGCCAAACCACTTGATCTGCTGCTTTTCTATGTATTCTGTGCTAGGTATTATACCTATTCTTTCCTTGATGTCTTCATTTCGTAATCTATCGAACCTGGTGACCCCTGCGGATTTCCTTAAGCATTTAATCTCACATGTCACTATCTTTCTGTATTGTGAAAATGAGAGAGACCAGGTTTGGCACTGGTAGCACAGTGTTGATAGGAATATATTGTAGATCATTTTAAACTTCCATCACGATCTTGGGATGAATAAGTAGTGGTGACATTTGGTATGTTACTGCATTTGCCTTTTGACATCTCGTCTCTATCTCTCAATCAAGGCTTCCATTATCAGTTAAAATACTACCGAAATATTTGAACTCTTACTTGTTTTACTCTTATGTTGTATATCTGTATGTTTAGTGGGCTCGGTGTTCAGTATATTTTCATAGTTTCCGTCTTTCGTGTATTGATCTTCATGTTGTATTTTCTACATGTTGAAGATAGTGAGTTAACATGATTTTTGTGTGGCGCATGGCCGTGAGGTTAGAACGATAGTCTCACACGAGTGAGGTCTAGATTTCGATCCCCGGTACGGACTGGGTTTTTTTCTGTCGGAGGGTAAATTAAAAAACTCGCCCTATACATGACGTGAAGACAGCAAGAGCATGCGGCCTTTATCACACAGTTATTCAATCCCCTCCCTTCAACGCATGAACTGGTAAAATGCAGTATTGACAGTTTTTGTAGTTGTTCTTCGTTTTTGTGTATGAGGCTCTGGTTGTCTGCGAAAAGTAATTCAATTAGTTCATTGTTTAGTTGCTCTGAGTTATCTTGTTCTGAGTCGGTGATGTTGCCCTCTGCATATTTTGCTTATTTGTTATTCTGTCTATGTATATATTGAAGAGCAAGGGTGAGTGCACTGCTACATTTTATTTGTTAAATAATTCACATTTTTAATAAGACAGCAATGGTAACCAATTTATTGGATAAGAGAAGATAAATATCGATCCTGGAATGATCGATATGCTCAGTAGAAACATCTTTATTACGGACCAAAACACCGAGCCAAGAGCATTATAACGCATTGTCATAAGTGTGTGCACAATACCAGAGACTAATCAAATATTTCTACTGTCCAAACAAGAAAAGTTTAAACTTTTGGAATAACCAATAACATGACATATTGAATAGAAAATAGAAAATATGTATGCTCATAAACCTTAGAATCTATGATACTTTAAATTGCATATAGAAGTCGTAGAATAGTTACATCTTGCATGTTGACTCTCCGAAGAAGTTGCTACTACTGAATTTGAAGAGATCCATTATTGACATGAAGCGAATCTTACATTTTGTCAAAAGGAATAAGATTACATTTCATCTACTGTATACATATGTCATTACGAATGTGTTATGGAAAATAAATTACATAATATGATACAAAGATGATACGTTCCAATTGATCTCCTGTCAGTCATTCTCAGAACTACAATTAATATTCACATAAATATCGAAGTTTTCGAACATACATTTTTTTTTCTTGTTCGTCATCTCCAGGTAGCTATCACATTTCAGTACCAGTAGCTTCATTATCTATGAAACCTCTCAAGTTTGGAAGTATCAGTACCAGTAGCTTCATTATCTATGAAACCTCTCAAGTTTGGAAGTATCAGTACCAGTAGCTTCATTATCTATGAAACCTCTCAAGTTTGGAAGTATCAGTACCAGTAGCTTCATTATCTATGATACCTCTCAAGTTTGGAAGTATCAGTACCAGTAGCTTCATTATCTATGATACCTCTCAAGTTTGGAAGTATCAGTACCAGTAGCTTCATTATCTATGAAACCTCTCAAGTTTGGAAGTATCAGTACCAGTAGCTTCATTATCTATGAAACCTCTCAAGTTTGGAAGTATCAGTACCAGTAGCTTCATTATCTATGATACCTCTCAAGTTTGGAAGTATCAGTACCAGTAGCTTCATTATCTATGATACCTCTCAAGTTTGGAAGTATCAGTACCAGTAGCTTCATTATCTATGATACCTCTCAAGTTTGGAAGTATCAGTACCAGTAGCTTCATTATCTATGAAACCTCTCAAGTTTGGAAGTATCAGTACCAGTAGCTTCATTATCTATGATACCTCTCAAGTTTGGAAGTATCAGTACCAGTAGCTTCATTATCTATGAAACCTCTCAAGTTTGGAAGTATCAGTACCAGTAGCTTCATTATCTATGAAACCTCTCAAGTTTGGAAGTATCAGTACCAGTAGCTTCATTATCTATGATACCTCTCAAGTTTGGAAGTATCAGTACCAGTAGCTTCATTATCTATGATACCTCTCAAGTTTGGAAGTATCAGTACCAGTAGCTTCATTATCTATGAAACCTCTCAAGTTTGGAAGTATCAGTACCAGTAGCTTCATTATCTATGAAACCTCTCAAGTTTGGAAGTATCAGTACCAGTAGCTTCATTATCTATGAAACCTCTCAAGTTTGGAAGTATCAGTACCAGTAGCTTCATTATCTATGAAACCTCTCAAGTTTGGAAGTATCAGTACCAGTAGCTTCATTATCTATGAAACCTCTCAAGTTTGGAAGTATCAGTACCAGTAGCTTCATTATCTATGAAACCTCTCAAGTTTGGAAGTATCAGTACCAGTAGCTTCATTATCTATGAAACCTCTCAAGTTTGGAAGTATCTCAGACTATTGTCAATTAGCATGGCGTTTAACCGGGAAATAAACATTTCCACTTCACATGAAGAAATTCGCGATTATTTGATAAGAAAGTCTCATTTCTTTGTTACTAAGTTCTTGTTCCATTTCCACAGTAAAATGTTTCACAATTTTCTGATCAACAAGAATCAAAATGTGTAAAGTATGGTATGACCATGAAAATACATTAAAAATGAAAAGACATAAATTCAATATTAAATTATAACTAAAACATGACAAGTAATATCAATCAAAACATATTTTTCATGCATCCAAATAGATCAGTATATAATATAATAAATTTAGCATACTAGATAGACATGTGTCCTGCTCTGTCACAGAGTGTGAATTTTTCAGAGATTTTAGTTTATTGGATCGAATTCAGTAACACACAGTTAGTCAGTCAGCCGACATTCCGAAAGCAATATCAACTTCTATCTATTGTCATTTCTACTTGTGCCGTTAAACGTTGTGGGGCTGTCTTTGCCCATTTGGGTCGCATTGGCCATGGTCAGCCCGTGTCTCTTTGAGCATTCTTTGATTTCCTGCGTCTTTCAACCGAACACATCTTACTTCAGCTTGACTTTGGGTCACTTTAACTCTAAATTGGATGGGACAGCCAACGTTCTTAATCGCCTCTTACTATATGCATAAAAGTAAATAGTGTTGCTATTCCCGGCTCCCATTTCTGGCCTTGGTAACACACGGGCGATCATTTATACTAAAGAGGGGAGGGGGCGTTACAGGAAAAATGTGAGAAACACTGATTTACATTTCTGACTATATAAGCTGCTTTAGTTAGAGGTTTATTCTGTACAAAACGTATATTCTACTTGAGAAGAATTCAGGGCTGAAGTAGATATGTTCTCACCAAGGATGGGGAAGGGTGTTACCTAAGGAAACCAACCATACGTGTGTTTTACTAATTCACCAGGTTAGGGGAAAGGGCGATTTTACGTCTAAAAAGTGTTATTTCCTATTTTTGTGGACAGTTCATTTTCGTGGGCTTCTGGGGAACTTTTTAGGGAATAACTATTAGTGTGGGATGAGGGTGGGGGAGACTAACCCTTCTTTGGCTTCCTCATATTTTTAAATCTCATATTCTGTTTACATAAGAGGGTGACATGTCATGTTCTGATTACATAAGAGGGTGTCATGTCATGTTATTGATTACATAAGAGGGTGTCATGTCATGTTATTGATTACATATGAGGGTGAGAATTAAACCACCACTACTTTCTACGGGCTTGCTGCGAAGTCACGAACATTGTCTTACTTTCACATATGTATTTCCAAAATTTGAAATCTGGCCGAGACTTCTGGTTGTAGTTTTACAAGTGCATTTTTCGGTTGTTTCCGAGGATTGTTTCTTGAGCCATGATTGTGATTTAAACTATCGGAAATCAGACTGATGTTTTATTGAAATGGCATACCTATGGGGACACACGAGTACATTGATATCTATCAATATGCTCCTCTTTAGTCATGTTTTGAAAGGTCTTTTACTACAATGTAACTTTTGTAACTACAATATAGCGAAAAACTATTTGATTTAATGTATATTGAAATTATTCTATAATTGCATACATTAAAACCAGATTCCAATATTATGTTCAATATCAAATCTTAGAAAGCAGCCAGCTACCAATTTCTGATTATTTGATAAGAGAAAGCTTCAATATCTTCCTGGCGTTCTCTGTCTCTTTGAATGATCTTCGCTTTCTTTGAGACAAATCAATGATGTCATCCCGTTTAAACACACAATTCGCTTCATCATAGCTGACGAGAGAGCTGTGTTTTCATTCAAAACGCACTTCTATATCAACTTGTTTGCTCTTGCTCTACTCGAGCTGCATGAGAAGCCTGTATTTCGATTTTCTTCTCTAAGTGTACACGGTTTGAAATAGAGCTATTTTATTTTGTGTAGGCTGTGTGAAGTGATTGTCTTTCATCGATTCTGTAAACACCGGCATCATTCGCTTAACAGCTAGGAGAACGATCAGTCCGAGAGTGGCTATTGATATCAGATTATGAAGATGAGGATCAGGGCTTTTCGTGGGAGAAAACCGACAACACCGCTACTGGTGTCCGCCACCACAATTATTGATATAAGAGAAAGATATTATGTATGAAAGATAAGATAATCAGTGACCGGTTGCTAGAAATACAATAAGTTGTAGAGATTTGGTTCCAAAGAAATGAAAGAATATCCTAACATTGTCGAGAAACATTAACAATGTTACTAGATGCCTGTTAGAGACAAAAATTGGTAATATATACTTAGTGTACACTATATATATATATATATATATATATATATATATATATATATATATATATATATATATATATATATATATATATATATATATATATATATATATTGGTGCCTCAACACGCCAGATTTAAAGAGTGCAGCAGCACAGAAGACCAAACAACATACATGTCCCAGATCATTGAAGATACTTTCCAAGACAATAAGAAAGTAAATATATGTATAGTGTGATATTCTTCTTCTACTGGATGACATTTGTTTTTACAGCTATTTTACTAAGCTGATCTTGATTTATGCATACATTTTGCTGTATTTGAACTTTTATTCACAACTTCCACAAAGTTTTCTTTGGATGTTTATCTCACTAGGCAAAACTCAGTCCACAACATGTTTAATATGCTGCAGCATGAAGCACGACCGTGTTAGATGAACAGGTCTGATAGGTACTATTACCCGAGATGGGCAGAGGCTTACTGTGCTATAAAGTAAATAATGGATAAATTCAGGAATTTAGATTCATTTCAACGTAAGGCTTGTTGTCCAGTAGTTGATGTGAATTATATATAACCTATTTACATAGCTAGTATGGTGAATTAAATATAATCCATATAATATATTAAATATAATATTCAGCTATGAACACTAAAAAACTGATATTTAAAATCATTGTAATTATTTATTATGCAAATTTAGTTAATTTTATTTTTCTGGATGACCTGAGTATATACTATCAGTTTTTATTTGCATGTAAATGTACAAAATATATTAGACAGAGAAGATAGAGCTTTTCGAATGATATATGCCCTTGAACATTGACAGAAACACGCACACTAACTTTATCAGCACAATATTTCACAAAACTATATTTAACAATTTTGATTGGTGTTTTTTTATGTTGTTTACAAACTGTGCATTTGACTTCAAAATCTTTTCTGTTTCTAAACTTTGTTTCACTGATACTAGATAGTTTTTACCAAACAGTTGTCGATATTCGCTAAAAGTTGTTTACAAATTATCTATTTGTAATTTTCCAATAATTATGACCACATTCAATATAGAAAAAAAAAGAATAATCAATCAGTATGATCACTGCAGTAACCATATGCAGTAAATCAAACTGTGTTTTTCCTGTGATTCTACTCATGAAGGAAGGGAACTGGTCTCATTATGTCAACCTCACAACAAAATTTTCTTCATATAATGAAACAATTCGTCATTTGCTTAAGTTACGTGTTTTTGTGTGCGCCTAAAATGTATTTTGTATTTGTAATATTTCTTATGTACCACCACCTTTCAAATACTTCAATGAAATCTGCAGAATATTGCCGCCATAGTAATCGCAGAAGTACAAAATTGCATTGGCTGATAATTGACAGAGCTAATGTCAGTTTTTATTGGTCTATACTGGAAGGGTAAAACGATTGGAACGCTAATGTTGGTGCTAACTTTGCAATATTCTGAAATTCATTCTCATCAAATATCTTCAAATGTGAGAAGGAGGCAATTGTTATAGAGTATGTTTATGTAATATTTGAGGTGTATGTTATATTTATAAGTAAGCCATTTATGGAAGGATATAGCAATGTTTGTTCTGTATCTTTCTTTTATTTATCAAATTTTTCCATCGCCATTTTAATAGACGAACATAGTCAAGCAGTGAAAACTATTGTTTTGCCAGCAATGCCAGGTTTTTCAGTGCTTGTACTGTTTGATTTGTGAAGATTATTGTAAACTTTGCGCCTCACAAAATTGTATGTAATCACTACAAAACTATAAAAACTCCGTCGTAAAAAATTGATAACCTGAAATAATTTTATGCTAAGACTTTCAGATGCCATCTTGTACATAGACACTAGCTCTACTATTTCATGCTAATTTCCAAAAGCTGAGGAAATCATGAAAACTTGAATTGTTGCTGCGGATTGCATTGAGTTTGTAGCTTGACCAAGTAACTGACCTCCTAAATAAGCTATAGCTGATTTCACATGAATCTTATACATTTGTACTGTCACAATCTGTTCCAACTCAGAAAGCCTGCAATATTTACATTTCAAGTAGTTGCGAATGTCACCATAATTAGTAGATGCTTACCAGGAAGGAGTCAAATGTTTTAATGTGTTTGCTTGTGGGAGACATAACAAAATATATTTTCTGATAAATATGTAGCAAGCAGAACATTTAATGAAAAACCATATACGAAAAGCACAATCTGCAATTGTGTAGATGAAAGATTATCATGCTTACAGATAATTTCTGAAGAGAGAATTTAAAAAAAAATCTTTACGAGATTATGGTACTGGAAGTGATAAGATAACAATTCAGAAAAAAAGATGGGTGTGCATCTATATTCAGATCATGATATTCTGTTGTATCGGTAATAGTGTTGTTATTCATTGCTCCTCAGAGCACTCGGTCTTACAAGTAGGAAATGGTTATTAGGGCTGATGACCTCAGAAGGTCCGAAAATGTTATTATCACCACAGAGTACTTCTTCTACTTCGTCTATGTTTATTCTCAAACTCCTCCAGATTGGCAGGATGTAGTCCAGAAAACGGAATGTGTTATGTCATGGTTTGCAGCATTGCTACGATATTTGCACCTTTCGGCCTGACACATCCGACTTCAACATGGCTTTGTGTAACTGGCCCTATAATAGATGGGACAGCAAACTCCATCCCATAACCTCCTTAGTCGCCTCTTACGAGATGTATGGAAGGTAAGCAGTATTTTTGCTCACTTCTCGATCCTCGGCAGCACACGGGTATCACGGAGTAATGAAGGTGACACTAATCAGTTTGTTTCTATTTAACAACTGGCTGAAAACTGAGCACTTATAGGAAAACCGTTTGCTATGACGTTGATTAGTAACTCAAATACCTTTATATTTATATTTATCAAATACCTTTATTTTTTTCAAATACCTTTATTTCTCAAATACCTTTATTTTTTTCAAATACCTTTATTTCTCAAATACCTTTATTTTTTCAAATACCTTTATTATATCAAATACCTTTATATTTATCTTATTACTAGTAGTGTAATATTTCGACATACTGTTACTCAGACTACTGTTACTACACTCTGCTGCTACCAATATCAAACATGATGTTTAATAGCCTCACAGCAGAGGAAAATTGTTAGATGTGAAATGAAGTGTCTGAGAAAAGCTGCAATGGTTACTAAACTAGATAAAATAAGAAATGAAGAAATTAGGAAAAGAGTTGGTATAAAATCATGTATTGAACATATAGAAAGACAGCAAGTAAAATTATTCGGTCACCTTATGAGAATGAACCCAAACCAAATACCACTAAGAGCATATAACAAAATAATATTCGGGCGTAGACCAAGAAAACGGTGGATAGAAATCATCGTTAGCCTTAAACAAACATGGACTAAATGTAACCACGGCGACACTTCTGGTCTTGGAACGACAGCCTACTCTCCCACCTCTACGCTCAAAGGTAAGTGTGAATACGATCAACAATCATTCACCTGGGGACATTGAACAGATAATAGATAGTTACTCAGACGGACTATATGTATTCACACTTTCTGCTTTCTTTGGAATAAAAGTCATACTGACATACATTTCAGTGAAGTTAATAGTTTCCATAACGACATACGATTTGAACTACTAAACATGTTAGAAATGAGTATTCAGTTCGCACAGTTCGTGGATCAATCCTTTTCATAACTCGTCAATGCTATTTAATATTTGTGACTGTCTTAATATGTTAGCACTTGCATATTAACCACTCTTTTGTTATCAATAATAATGATATCTTTCTCATCCATTTGTCATTTCAGAAAGTGTATTTAACTATCACAATGTTAATGACCAAAAAAAAAAATAACTCGGTATATTGTATCTATTTTTTACCGGTAACCATACATAGTGCTACAATATTTTGACATGTTTTAATACTTAGTGCTACAATATTTTGACGTGTTTTTTAATACTTAATGCGGTATTGTTTTGATGTGTTTTAATATTTAGTGCGACAATATTTTAACCTGTTTTAATAC
This sequence comes from Meghimatium bilineatum, assembly GCA_034231615.1. Lineage (NCBI taxonomy): Eukaryota > Metazoa > Mollusca > Gastropoda > Stylommatophora > Philomycidae > Meghimatium > Meghimatium bilineatum. The sequence continues at coordinate 95,778,015 of CM067298.1, forward strand.
TTAGTGCGACAATATTTTGACCTGTTTTAATACTTAGCATGACAATATTTTCAGTACAGGAGCAATCCATAAATTACGTCAACAATTCTTTGGCAATATTTATCCCCTCCCTATTTGTCAACAAATTTCTAGAATTATGGGAACGAGAAAACAAAATTAGTAGCAGAAAAAGTACGAGAAATCCACATTGATGTGTTTAATATTTGAAATACATTTGTCAAATTTAAACAATTTAATTGGTGTGTAGAAAACGATATCACAACAATTGTCAACCCCGGCCCCCTTTTAACAATTTTTATCAACCTTATCAAAAACTGTCAAACTTTTCAAGAGCACCCCCTCCCCTCCCATTTGCTGACACAATTTATGGACATCCTCCCTTCCCCGCCTCCCCCTCCCCATAGCAAAGATTTGTTTTAATTGATGTCGATATTCAAATCAACATTCTGTAATAAGACTGTCTTGCTATTTATTCAATCATTTATTTATTTCAGGATATTTTAATAATTTTTGTGTAAGGCCTACATTCTTTAGTGAATTTCACTTTCTACTTCTAATTATTCATCTGCATATGTTTTACATATGTTTTACATATGTTTTACTACAACAAAACATAAAACATAAATAAATACAATTTTTAAATATACATATTTTGTGAAATGTTTCAGCTTCCCCAATCAGAGCCGATTCTCTTAAAAGAAATTATATTAGGGCCAACCAAGGCGGCCGCCTAGAGTAGAAGCGCCAAAATCAACACTCAAGGCGCCACAATATGAAATTAATGCAGTTTATGTTAAAGGATGGGCGGTAGACCTTGCTCAAGGAACTATATTTCTTAGTCGATGTTGCCAACTATAAATTATAATTTATGTTAGTTTTATCTCTCAGTTTTGATTCATGGCAATAATGGAACTAATGTCATTTCTTCTCGTTTTTATTCTTCAACACACTATTACACCGCCTTTATTAATGTTTTCTACATTTTATACTTCCTATTCGTTTCACTGTCTTTCTTTCTTTTATCTATTACCCTTCCCCCCGCATTATTGAACAAGAATGTAATTTGTTTCCATGAAATTGCTTAAGCTTAATTCTACAATAGATTTAAAAAAAATAAAAGTCAACAGACTGCGGAAAAGAAACAGAAAGTTATAGCAAATTTTTTTTTTATGTCGCTAACAGTATCTCCCAACAATCTCGGGCACTGTGTGAGACATCGCGTGGACAGCGCTCATCGAGAACTGAAGATGGTTCATTACCAGCGACATCGATTTGTTCTGTTCAGAGCCATGTCCTCAGGGCATCTACCAGGAAAAACTCTGCTGCGTGCCACCATCTTATTAGACTTTCTGTAAGAAACTGATGGATGTCTAAGATAAGAAAAGAATATCCTAGAGATGTATTACAGCAGATGACCAGATTCCCAGAGATAGAGAAATGTCAAACTGGTAAGCAGAAGAAATAGAGAGAGGTATATTAAGAACAGATAGAGAGATGTCAAGCTGGTAAATAGAAGAAATAGAGAGACGATATTAAGAACGGATCGAGAGTTGTTAAGGTGGTAAACAGAAGAAATAGAGAGAGGATATTAAGAATGGATCGAGAGTTGTTAAGGTGGTAAACAGAAGAAATAGAGAGAGGATATTAAGAACAGATCGAGAGTTGTCAAGGTGATAAATAGAAGTAAGAGAAAGAGGATATTAAGAACAGATCGAGAGTTGTTAAGGTGGTAAACAGAAGAAATAGAGAGAGGATATTAAGAATGGATCGAGAGTTGTCAAGGTGGTAAACAGAAGAAATGGAGAAAGAGTAATTCTGAAATATAGAAAGGGGAACCATGTACTTTTATATCCGTTTATATTCATGCACACACAGACACACACATTAATAAACACAGCGATTGCATATAGTTGAGGTAGTTATATTGAATGTATTATTTATGTTAAATTTCTTTCAAACAACGTCAGAGCACCAGCACATCGTCTCATGCTAAGATATGGAATTTTACAAAATTCAACAGTATCGAGATGTGAACTATAATTAACTGAGCTATCCCGACTATCTCTTTTAGATGCCTACTTGGAGACTTGAAGCAGTCATATTATCTGAGGTACAGTGGTTGGTGAGTATGAACAGTATTTGGTGCAGTCGTCGAAATGAGCAGACATAGTGTCTGAGGTGTGGTGGTCGGAGAGTATGAGATGCAGTATTCGGAGAGTATGATCAGACACAGTATCTAAGGGTCAGTGGTCGGAGAGTATGAGATGCAGTAATCGGAGAGTATGAATAGACAATAGTGTTTGATGTGCAGTATTCAAAAAGTATGAGCGGACATAGGGTCTGAGGCTCAGTGATCGGAAAGTATAAGTAGACATTGTGTCTGAGGCTAGTGGTCGGAGAGTATGAGCAGACGTAGTGTCTGAGGCGCAATTAAATAAAAAAAGAAACGCTATATCGTTTCTTTAACATAAATCAGAATATAATAATATGCAGTAGATAAAAGTTGAGGTCATTTTCAGGAGGTTGCTCGTCAACCACCCAGGAGACAGGGTCCGATTTACGCAGAGGGATCTCTCGTGGTTAGAAATAAAAAACAACAACAACAAAACACACCACTCCTGTTTACGAACCACAATGAAATAGGTACCAAATCACATTGTTAAATTGGTGATTTGACACAAACCTGAACAATAATTGTCTATCGTCTTTCCACAGGTGGATGATGGTTTATATTATCCACACTTGCCGTAAGCGTAAAGATGGGAAGGTTTTTTTTCTAAGGCAAGATGTTTCGCCTTGTTGTGTCGTCCAGGTTTGTTCAAGGTTATCTTGATGTGTTCTATCCGTTTTCTGGGTCTACCTCTGGCTTTACTTCCGGATATTCTATTGTCGTATGCTCTCATTGTATTTGATTTAAATTCTCCCGCAACACATACACAGTAAAGTGGAAGAAAGAAATGGAAGGGGAATACGAACATGATGCTATACATCTCCTCCAAAGATATCAACAGACCACAATATTTCGCCTTAGAACAGGCCACTGCAGACTGTTGGGTCACCTTGATCGATTAAGGATCTCATACACAGATGAATGTCCATGTGGATCCGGAACCCAGACTCCGGAACACATACTTCAGGACTGCCCAACATACAGAGACAGCAGACCTGGCCAGAGGATACACAGTTGAGGCAAAAGCTATGGGGCAGGCGCTCTGACCTGGAGAAGACAGTGGACTTCGTCTTGACGACAGGCCTGACGGTATAGCATGGCCACAGATGCTGAACGCAGAAAAAGAACTGCATTCTCATAAGGTGACCTAGCCATTTCACTTGATGTCTTTCAATATGTTCAATACATGATATTATACCAACTCATTTCCCAATTTCTGAATTTATTTTATCTAGTTAGTAACCATTGCCGCTTTTCTTAGACACTTCCTTTCACGTGTGACGATTTTCCTTCGCTGCGAGACTTTTAGAGATCATGCCTGACATTGATAGCAAAGTATAAAAAAAAAGTAGATAATATCTGTCTTTTCATTTTCATCTTGATCTTTGGGTGAAGAAGAAATGATGAAAGTTAGTAAGTCACTGTGTTTGCTTTCTGACACATTGTTTCTATTTCTCTATCTAGTCTTCCATTATCGGGAAAAAACCCCAATATAGATATTTAAATTGTTTGGCATGTTTCACTTTGGAACTGTCTATTGTTATATCCATTGGTGTTGCAGACTTGCTTATTTTCATAACTATGTTTTTTTTTGTACGTTAATGTTCATGTTGTACTTCTTTTACTTGCTAATAGCAATGCATTGATCTAATTTTGCATAATTGTTTTGAAATAAAAGTCACATTGATCTTCTTTTGCAATAATTGAATTGATATAAAATTCACATTGATCTAGTTTTGCTGTATTGATATAAAATTCACATTGATCTAGTTTTGCAATAATTGTATTGAAATAAAATTCACATTGATCTAGTTTTGCAATAATTATATTTTATATAAAATTCACATTGATCTAGTTTTGCAATAATTGTATTGATATAAAATTCACATTGATCTAGTTTTGCAATAATTGTATAGATATAAAGTCACATTAAAAGTCTGCATGATATAAATTCCAATCCTTTTATTATCTCAACCAGTATATTTTCTATGTTTGCCACTATTACTATAGCGCATGTTCTGTAATGAAGGGCGACTCAAAACTAGCTACCAACATCAAGGCCAGCTAACAAGAGTTGTCTGTTTAAACTCTACGTAGTAATACCGGACAACTGGTTGAAACACAACAATCTAGTCAGTCTTACGGATCTAATACGGCATCTTGTTATACAAACATAAAACCCTGAATTAGGCTTTGTCCTTCCGAAAGCGCATATATAATAGGTAAGATATCAAATACAATGTAATGGCGCTTCGTTCTCTAGACCAATGGCGCTTAACACCCCCGCCCCCCCCCTCCCAAACCTAAACATGGCTTATGATCAGTCTTCACAGTTTATTTTCATGTGACATTATAAATTGTTCAAATACTTACCTTCGCGCTGACCCCTAGATAGACCTATGACCACACCCTACCCCCCCTCCACCCCAGTTTCAATATTTTTTATTGTCACCCTCCCCCATGAATAAAGCTGTGTACTCAATGTGGCCATATGATCCCCATTAAGAACCACTGCTCTATAAATGGTTCTCAACCTCCCCCCCCCCCGTGATCCGTTATAAGCCAAATTCTCTAGTATTCCCAGCTCCAAACCCCCACCCCTCCTAATTATATGCGGTGCAATTTTGTAACAGTTGAATATAATTTTGCTTCACGTTCTCATTGTTCTATGTTCATGTTGAATGATCTGGTTACACGTTTCATTGTTCCATGTTCATGTTGAATGATTTCTATTACATCCCCTTGAGTAGAAATAGATCATCTGCAGATAATTTTATTTTATGTTTTCCAAATAACTTTAAATTACCTGTTAGTGGTACATTCAAAAACGTCTATGCGCTCACACTTATTCGTGTTATCTGTGGCCCCTCTGCGATAACGTTTGTCCCACCAGTGCATCCTATGGTCCCTGTAGAGAAAAATAGTGCTAGACATAGTCTTATAAGCAGTTTCAGATGAAGCGCAGAACAAAAACAAATGTGATTTTTGTGTGTGATCTATCGTCGTATTCTTCTTGAGAATTGGTTGTTACTAATAACATTGGTATTTTTGGCATCGGTGACACATATCATTAATACTAATACGTACAATAATCCTGTGATCATGATGCCATCAGTTAGTTTAGTCCTATGATCATGATGCCATCAGTAATTTAGTCATGTGATCATGGTGCTCCTAGTTAGTCTAGTCCTGTGTTCATGGTGCTCCTAGTTAGTCTAGTCCTGTGTTCATGGTGCTCCCAGTTAGTTTAATCATGGTGCTCCCAGTTAGTTTAATCCTGTGTATTATCGGGACCCAAAAGGGAAATAAAGAATAGCAACATTGTTGTCTGCTGATGTTGATAAAATAATTCCTTTATCTGTGAGCAAGTAGCTCTTGGCATTATGTGACCTGTCTAACAAAAGTACAGACTCTCCAAAGTTGACCCCCGTATAAGGTGTATTATCTCAAAGGCATGGTTGTTATTGAGGAGGGGGTTATAGTTGCTTTGTTTAGCCCCCAAAGAGAGGTATTCCAGTGAGGCGGTATCCCAGGATCATCACGTTATGCCACTAGCGCAGTATACAATTCTGGGCCATCTCATCATGTTTATTTTTTATTTTTTTTAGCCATCTGCAGTTCTATGACACCTCTAGCATTCTGCGTCACCTAGGAGACTGCACACAATCTCTATTCCCGCTGCTGGCCTGTATCTCTTTATCCGCAATCTGTGTGGATTATTTGAAAACAAGACAAAAGTAAGAAATTCAGACAGGACATGAGTGTCAGTGATAATTTTTTAATTTTTTACAGGGGACAGGTTGTCTATTCGCCAACTTTCTTTAATCCTTTTAGTGACCCTATTATATCCATCCCATGATCTCAACTATGAGAAGACTTGAAAACCCATGCTTGATCTGCTTGGAGAAAATCAACTCTTCTATCTGCAGCATGCCTCAATATTGCAAGAAAATCACCGCAATGTTTTTACTGTAGTAGCAGATTGTCCAGCTTGTAGTAATGCACCATATATAAATAACCATATGGTCAGAGGGTGTCCGACAAAGTGGATGGTGCCGCAGTAACCTAATGAACAAATAGTAATGCAAAATGAGTTAAACAGGTTACTAAAACACTTACCTAGCCTATTAATAAAAATATATTTTAAAAAGTATATATAAAAAAACATACAATAAAACTAAACAGGACAATTCTCCACGTATCGGAGACGGGGCTTGATGAAATATAGACATCTATTTTGTTTTTTATTTTGTCGTTTTCTGTTGTTTGTCTCTTGAAAAAGGTTCAATTTGAGCCGATACGTGGAGAATTGTCCTGTTTAGTTTTATTGTATGTTTTTTTATATATACTTTTTAAAATATATTTTTATTAATAGGCTAGGTAAGTGTTTTAGTAGCCTGTTTACCTCATTTTGCGTTACTAGAAATGCACCATACGTCCCCATTGGGCCCTCATTAATCTGAGACTTGAAAACAAACTCTAGTATACTTTCATATTATAGAAAGAGTGCCAAACAGATAACAATATGGAGTTTATAATGAAACTTCACAACCTGAAGTCAGGAATAAGAGCGATTATTCCTATTATTTCGGAGTTTTATCATTAAAAGTTTCATCAAAGTCATCATCATCATCAAAAATATCATCAGATTCATCATCATCATCAACAATATCATCAAATTCATCATCACCGTGATGCGTTCTGTTAATTAGCTGTCAATAAATAACGTCACACACTTTTCTCATGTTGATACCTCCCTCCAGTTTGTTCAAATTGTGCCAAGAATTCCTAGACCCTCTCTACTTAAGTATGTCAAAATACGCCTCACCCCCATCCCCTAAATATTTTTCTCTGTTATAGTACTTCTTCTACTTCTTCTTCTGCGTTCGTTCTCAAACTCCCGCAGATTAGCAGGATGTACTCCGGAGAACGAAATGCGCTGTGTCATGGTTTACAGCATTGCTGCAATATCTGCGCCTTTTGGCCTGACACATCCGACTTCAGCATGGCTTTGGGTAACTGACCCTATATGGGATGGGACAGTCAACTCCATTCCATAACCTCCTTAGTCGCCTATTACGACATGCGTGGAAGGTAATCAGTGTTGGTATTCTGTGCTCCCCTTCCGGGCGACGGCAACACGCGGGCGTGTTATAGTACTAAAAATTAAGCTTTTTCACATTTTTAGATGTGACTTTTAGAATTCAAACAATTTAATTGGTGTATAAATATACTATTTTGGTTGTCAACTTTTGACACCTCCCCTTTCCATGTCAACATCTGTCAAACCTATTTTAGACCTTCTCCCTTGCCGAAGTATTGCCGTAATTTATGGACAGCCCCTTAACAGAGAACAAGCACACTGGAGAGTGTCTTTACAAAAGAGGAATACTATTTCAATTATTAAAATTAAAATATTAATTAAGAAATATGCAAATGTATAAGCACACGAGTGTTCTAAAAATGATTCACTTGGCGCGTATTTGCGACTTTAAGAAGGCATAAGTAAACTGCATTAACCAGACTGGAATTATCATATCAACACACTCATGAGTGCAAGTCAAATGTTTCATATTTGTTTTCATCCCAAGGACGAGAACAACGTAAATATCTACATCTGGCAGATTGATCCAGAAACCATGCCAATAGAAGACATGTTTATAGCACTTTCAGTGGTTCTCGGTGTGTTTCATTTTCAGTGGTTCCTCCCTGTGTTTCACTTTCAGTGGTTCTCTGTGTATTTCACTTTCAGTGGTTCTCAGTGTATTTCACTTTCAATGGTTCTCAGTGTATTTCACTTTCAGTGGTTCATCCCTGTGTTTCACTTTCAGTGGTTCCTCCCTGTGTTTCACTTTCAGTGGTTCTCAGTGTATTTCACTTTCAGTGGTTCTCAGTGTATTTCACTTTCAGTGGTTCCTCTCTGTGTTTCACTTTCAGTGGTTCTCAGTGTATTTCAACATAGATTATAGTTCACGAAGGCAGGGCCGTAGATGCGTCTTGAGTAAAGGAAGAGGGGTGTCTAAAAGAAGAAAAACAGGGTCATTTACACATATTAGTATATCTTCTTCTTCGTTCTTCAGTCAGATATCAGGTTACAGCGCCAATAGCTTCAATGAATTGTGTAATTCGGTTCAGATTATCCATGTAACTCCTCAGGTTTGGGAGCATTGCTGTCTCCATAGGATATATTTTCTCCCCCTCTTCTTGGTAGAGTTGATATGCATGAATAATGTGTTCTGCAGTTTCTTAGCTCAGTCCACAGTTGTGCAGGTGTGTCTCGCCAATCTTCAGCTTTCTGAAGACGTTCTTTCAGTCGTTCGTATTCTGAAGATAATGGTTTGTTCCGTGCATGACATTTGGCGGTAGGTGTCATTTGGCTTTGCAGGTGGGTGCAAACTGTTTCAATTTTTCTTTAAATCTGCTTTTATCATAATCTTACATTCATAGTATGCAATATTATTTTCTACATGTTCTAGTGATCCCGCTTCCTGTGCCAGATGATCAGTCTTTTCATTTCCAAATATGTCACAGTTACCAGGGATCCACCCAAGCCGGTAGATAAGGGAAGGGGGAAAGGGATTGGAGTGTTCAAACCCCTCACTTGATTCTTACATGACATTTAGTACACGGAGCTGGGCAAAAAAGCCCCACCCCAAAAAATCCCTCTCTTAGCGATTTTTTTGCAAAAGGTCATCACATTTTCGCCAAAAGGCACACCCGAGGCGTAAAAATCTGCAAGTGCATTTTTTTTAATTGAAACTCCAAAACTCCTCTCTAGGGAGATCATAACTACGGCTCTAGATCAACTGCAGCGCTGTTTCTTTTGTGGTAGTACTGAGGTGTAGTAAGCAGGACATGAGTTAATTCATGCTCGTTTTCTTTGGTTCTTTTTGTGCTTGCAACACTAACTTGCTTAGTATTTGGTTCATTTGATGACTCTCCAACATTTGAATTGTGCATACTGTGTGAGAACTTTTCCATTACTTTTCTCTTCCACTGATGGTAAACCCGTGCATGATTCCATTTCTAAAAATAGGGTAGTTTTCATACCTCCTGTTATAATTCTCAGACTGTGGTTGGTGTGTTATTCCTGTCTTTCATAAATACATTGGTGACCTTTTCGCAAGAAATCATTCGCTTGTCACATAGAATATCGCAAGAGCTGATCAATGTCTCACAGCATCCTCCTACATATGTTGGGAGTGTGAAAAACAATTCCAGGCAAGCATGTGACTCATCAGCCACAGCCGGATAAACCACAGTGATCATCATCTTAACCACAATACCAGTTTAGCTAAATGGCCATCGTCATCTTCGACAGACGAACATCATACTCGTAGTTTACTGGAATCAAGATGTTGCTAACACCAAGTGCAGCAGTAGGTGCATGTACATATCTTCTGAGCAGGGATATATATATATACATGGGCGAAGCAAGGGTGTCACATAAACGGTCGGATGTTACCAAACATAGCGTGTTTTCACGTACATTATTCTCCAGAATAGTTATGCCTACTGATCTCAAAAAGCGTCACCTACGTGCTGCTGTAGAAGGTCAGTCACGGACAACTAGAAATATATATACGGACTAACTACAAGCATTACAATACGGGGCGGTTGACAACTTTCATTATCGTGATTCCCGTACAGTATCAAAGCTCTTCTCCATAATAGACCTACGTGTTGATCTTACACAGCGTCGTCCATTTTAACTGATGCAAGTGATCCTTTGACGTTACGTGTATACTTTGTGTAGTTAGCCAATGAAAATCCCGGTAAAATCAGATAAGACTTGATAAGTGACGCTACGTGAGATTTACGGAAAGACTATCCTGGAAAATTATTTGTATTCTAGCTATAGTAGTGAGAACTGATGGATAAGGTGAATCTCAATGGAAGAACATTCTATGTGTTACTCGTGATTCGTCCATGGGTATATCTAGATGTTATGCCACAAGTCAGCATCTAACGATATTGTGCAATTTATGGAGAGTTACGAGTCTTCGGAGTGGACAAAACAATGCTTTAAGCAATGGTTCCAATTTATTTTTCGGCCTTGTCCTTGTTCGCCCTCTCGTCTTCTCTGACACCGGGGACCTGAATGAAAATGTTGAGAAAATCATGTCAGTTTCCTTTGAGGCTTTTCATTATTTGAATTATGTAGACCCGTAAGTGGGTGGGGGTGGGTTTGGAGTGTTCAGACCCCCATCCCATTTACTCTCAGCTAATCTGATATGGATTTTAGTACCAGCAACTTAACCAAAAGGTGGGTAAAGACCGCCCCATGTGCGATATTTCAGAAAAAGATTTTAAATGTACAGTTCAATAGTGGAATTAACACAAGAAATCGGACGATGACCTGTTGTTTTGGTAAAACCCCCTCCTTAAGGTAATCTTTACGGTCTTGGTCTTATATGATATTGTTCAAACGTAATTGCCTTTCTCTTCTCTCGCCAACTCCCACCATCTTAATTTGAACTGTGGCTTCGCACTTCCCCGAATTTCAAATATCTTTTTGTTGCGTTAGATTAGCTTATTTAATAAGCTTCTTGCTGACTCCTGAGCAGACCTCAGAAGAAATTAAATTTAATATTTCTTTAACTAAAAAATAAATCCAGTTCAATACAACGTCGTTTCATTTTTAATTATTTAATTCGGTTTGGAATAACGATAGTTAAATACAACATTTTGAGAACCATTGCACACTATAATGGCAGAAACACACATCAAATCTCATGCCAGGGAGACTTGTTTGACACCGACATCCCTGTATGAAGCACTGAAAGCACTCGGATATCTGGCTATGCATAATTGACTTAAACATATATCAACATATGCCAGCAACATAAACAACATATGACAGAATGTGAGTAGAGATCAGGTTAAGCATGCGGGTGGAGAACCCCTTAATCGTGGCCTTCATAAGGACCACCTCATCTGCGTTACATTGATATTGTTCTCCGCTCCCGTTTGCCTGCAATTCATTATTAATTGCCACACCAACATTTGTTTGCCAGCAAATATTACGAAATTGATTATGACAATAAATACAACCCAGACCCTGCGTTATGAACTAAGATATTTTGCTAGGAACTAGAAACATGAGGAATTAGGGCTGTCAACTTTTCTATAACATATACATACACTTGGTTACAGTCGGTTAATTTGATCCAAACATAGTTATATATTGCATTTTGTTGCAGTTCCAAAATCAATCGAATGACGATATGTATTAAAGTGAAACCATCGACTAAGCATTGTTAAAGTGAACCCGTCGATTTCATTGTCCCATTCAGAAGATCTTTACCGAAGACAACGTAGGTTTACTATAGCTGCTCCTGTTGTCATATTAAATTTCTTTTTCCGCTAGACTGATGCCAGGGCCCGAATGGGAAACAAAGAATAATGACAGGCAAAAGCAATAAAAGGTGAACAGATGATAGACCGACCCGTAGACTGGAAAGAAAGGGCGGGAGAGGGCAAGAAGTACAAGGTGGGGAGGGGGTGAGGTATTACTCCAAAAAGTGGGTGGGTTGATGGCCCGAATAGCTCAGATATCACGATAACAAATAAACAATGACCCACCTAAGGTAGCATAGTAAAGAGCAGAAAGGAAGGTGGACGAACATAGAAAGTATCAACAGATAAAGCAATGTATCATAGAGTAAGTGTTGTAAGAGAATGAGAGAAGTAGGGGGCAAGATACAGTCAGCAATCCGTAGTAACAAACCGGTGAAGGCCTACGAAAAACAACATTGATGTGCCGCAAGAGGTGAGCATGCCGAAGAATGGGTGGAACGGTGCCAGATAAAATACTACTAATCGGTGGGGACGGTAAGAAGGTATCACTGTGCGGAGGTAGACTGAGAGGTAGGCTGTACTAGGAAGAACAGAACATGAGTGAAGAAAGAGGTAACATGTGAGGACAGTGCCGAAGAAGGGAGCACCTGTGGTAGAAGGACAAACGGGAACGGAATCTAAAGGTATCATTGTTGGGAGAGTGCCACCAGAAACTGCAATCAAAAAGGCATGTGGAATATATTGTATGGCACGATGGTCAGTGTCAGGAAGACGTTTGTAACTAGCAAATGTCATGGAACCTAAATCTTAGGGTCGGTGTAGGTCGGGGTAACAAAAGTCCCAATGAGACATTACGGAAGATGGACAGAAGTTACCATCAAGTTACAAGTGCTTCTTACGGGCAGAGACCCAGATCCAATCGTAGGCAAAGAAAGCAGCCCTGGCCCAACTCTGATGTCGAACTTTCTTATACTGGAAACAAGCTTGCGGAGAAAAAGAGTTCTGTACCCGATGGGCTCAGGCACATAAATGGGGCAACAAAGGCAGCCCTGGCCCAACTCTACTCTCAAGTTTCCTATACCGGAAACATGCTTGCAGAAGGATGTTGTTCAGTACCCGATGGCCTTAGGCACAAATGGGACAATGTCGTTCAGCTCGAGAACATGCCTTGCTTCCAAACGCGCGGTGAGACTCGGACATGGACGGGGGGAGGAGGGGTTAACGGTGAACGATACCACGATACATAAGCTAAGAAGGCGAAAACGTCCGGGTCCAACTCTTCTGTCGAGTTCTTCCTTAACCGGAACCAATCAACAAATTCGGATTTTTAAATATTTTTTTTTTGGTCTTTGACCATTTTAGTTGCATTTGCCATGGTAAGCCTGTGTCTATTTAATGTTTCTTTAATTGTCTCTCCTCATCTAGTTTTTTGTCATCTTGTGCCGTGTAGCCCGGTCTTCTGCTGATGTATACACGAAGGTTTGGTTGCATTGGTTCCATTCTCATGACATGACCAAACCATCTGGTTTACTGCCTCTTGATGTAGTCTTGACTTGATATAGTCTTAACTTCTTTCCTGATATATTTATTTCTCCGGCGGTCTCTTCTCGTGACATTTATAGCTTTCCTAACACATCTCATTTCGCAAACTGTTATCTTTTTCGCTAGTGAATGTCAAGGCCCATGTTTGATACTGGTATAAAAATACTGTTTATCAATTGTCGTTTCATAACCATACAGATTGATGGGTGTTTAAGTATTGGTGATAGCAGGTCAAGACAGTCAAGATTTCTAGGGCATGTTCTGAAAAGAACACAGCTTCAACATTTAAAAGATGAAGGGGAGAAGAGATAGGGAACGACAAAGAGAAAAGTTGCTAGATGGACTAGTATTGTGGCATGGTAGAAGTTCACCAACCGAGCTTATCGACAACACAAGAGACAGAGAGTCGCGGAGAAACATGATCGGCTACGCCACTAGTCATTGCACTTGATTTGATTGATGATTCATTGACAGCAGGTAAGTCACAGAGCTGGTTTTTTTTTTCATTTTGGCACCTTTCCATTTCTATTCCTAGCACACATAAATACACTGCCGGATTGTCAATCTAGTCGCAGCGGCAATCAGCTGAAGAGTGAAAATGTATATATAGACAGTATAGATGTGGTGTTATAGAAAAATGTGAACACAAGTTACAGATGAAAACCTAATGAAGATATATTTCATTAACGTAATTCAAAAAAAGAGAACTGCTCACGTTAACAGGAAGAGACTATCCATACTTTTTAGACACAAAATAAGACGAAGATGACATCGTGACAAGAAGCAAGTTAAAGATCAAGAATGGTAAGGGAAGACAAAGATAGATGCTAGACAGTCAGATATTATGCAATGGGAGAAAATCAGTATCGGAAATGATTGACAGAATACATACTAGAAGGCTGTGGACAGACATGATAACAAATATTTTCACACGCCGTGAACTATATGAACAATATGAAGACTGAATGGTGCATTTCTTATGGATCCTGCTTAAATTGAAATGGTTCAGTGTCCTAGTATGTCTTACATACATTGTCCATGTTTCACAGGCATAAAGACGTGATGGTATATCGGCATATATAGAAGGACCATCAATGTAGGTGTCTTGTCTGAAAACGTAATTGAAACTGTTATTATTTATTGAACCTTAGTTTGGTGAATGAAGCACAGAAAACTAAAGAAACGATCCTTGTGATTCATACAAATTCAAAAGTGTAGAGATTTGACTTTACTGTAGTCGAATTTTCCCATATTTACTTCCTCCCTCTCAAAGAAGTGGGAGCACAGAGAATAGCTCTCATAGTAGATAACTCCGTAATTTAAAGTTATAATTTACAGGGACATCCATACAAAATTCATTTTGTACATAAGACATCGCACGAATCGGATTTGAATACCTACCTCTTGAATACAAGGCATACGAGTTAATTGCGCCAAGTAGATCGTGGTTATATCAGGGCTTACGATTATTAGTAATAAAACGTTAGTTTTCACTGAATTTAACACACTAGAAATACTCGTAAAAAGTGTTAAGCACATGTTGCTTTATTGACATTATTTTGGTACTTATTAATGTTATAATTAGAGTTTTGTGTTTGTTTAGAACAATTATTAGTGATGCTAGTTTTGTCAGCGATATTGAATTTGATGTAGTAATGTTGTTTCCATGTTTGATATCAGTTGTTTTCTGTGCGCCAAGTGCGCGGGCTTTAATGTGAGCATGCATTATAATGAAAGAGAATCTCATGGGACAGTTACACAGATAACGCGGAAAGACCAGTGTAGCATTTATACAGATGCTAGGGAAGGACCGCTGGTAACATTTGTAACCGCATCTTCCGTATTTCCCTAGACAGTGTACAGCGGTTGGCGTGCAAACAATGACAGATCGTAAATGCTGAAAATTCAATCAGCGAAGGTGTATGAACATCTTAATTGTATTAAGTCACGCCCGAATATTAACAGAACTCTCTTACCGATTACTCATTGTTTTCAATTTTAATCTATTACAGAATAATTGTGTATTTCCTTCGGTTTCTTATTTCTACTTGTGGTTACTTCTTTTCGGTTCTTCTTCCTCGTTCTACTGTCGGGGTCAGACGTTGATATGGGTTTCTTTAATGGGCTGACTATATTGCGGTCATCAGCCCCGAGCCAGTGTCGTAGCGCGATTATCTCTACATTAGAGTTGTTTCAGATGACCATAGTTTTCTCCTTCAGTTGTGACACAATTGACAGGTCCCTGTCAATTATAACTTTAAACTACGGAGTTATCTGATATGAGAGGTATTTTCTGTGCTTCCACTTCTTTGAGAGGGAGGAAGTACATATGGGCAAATTCGACTACAGTAAAGTAAAATATCTACACTTTTGGATTTGTGTGAATCACAAGGATCGTTTCCTTAGATGAATTGCATTCCATGTACACTGAGCTTCTGATGACGAACTTCACTTCTGGAATATTTTCTACCTACATTTTCTGAAATTATATAATTGTGACCGAGTGCACAATAAATTATTACAGAACAATACGTTTCTCTGTGGAAACGTCAGTACGGAACGAGGCGAATAGGAAAAGCAGGAAACACCAGAGAGAGTTCGAAATAAATACAAGAAGGATGGCTAACACATATAAAGAACTAGAATTCCCTAATTACAAGATATCGATAATATGTACTTACTGCGCACAGCCGTGCTGACGTGTGAACACAACAAGATTATGTTCTGTGATAATTTATTGTGTACTTGGTCACAATTATATAATTTGAGAATCCCAAGACGTGGGAAGTGTTCTGTGATTTCCCCTCTCCCGAACCCCAATCTGTTTGCTTACAGACGTGACAAGACCTCAGGGGTCTACGTGTCGGGAGTCCTCTACATCCTGACGTTGCTAATCATTACGGCATCATCAGCTGCACACACAACCACAGTTACACCCAGACCCAGTCTGTCACATTCCCAAAAACAACCAGCATCATTGAAGAGGGCTTCATATATGTGTCCAGGTAATGCCATCACATGCAAGCATTGCTTCATGACATACGTTGGTGAAACTGGAGGACAATTATTACAGCTGACGGGCAGTTCTTCAGATATAATATCAACACCATAGTCAGTGATCAGACTATTCGGAATCGCATTCACAATGTCAACCTTCGTGCTTTACGTCCAGCCAATCGATCACACTTGACTGCTGTCCACAGAGCTGCTCGTTTAAAATGGCGTATGCAGCGCATGCATTGGCAACGTGCACATTGGGCTTACGTTATGTTCAAGGATGAGTCTTGGAGCCTAAAGATGGACGAATCAGAGTATGGACACGAGGTTTAACGTTTTAGTGATAGTGCAGTCATCGAACATAACTGATGGGGATCAGTGATGATATGGGGATGCATTAGTCTACTCCATTGGTTCACAGAGTGGTCTAAATGGACCACAAGAGTCAATTTCAACTTGAAGGGGTCCATGTCAGCAAGAAAAAAAATCAAATCGGGGTGCTTTATCTATCTATCTATTGTCATTTCCACTTGTGCCGTTAAGCGTCGTGCGGGGAATTCGGAGTTTTTTTTGGTCTTTGGCCATTTGAATTGCATTGGCTGTGGTAAGCCCGTGTCTATTTATGTACTATTACCCAAAAACAGGTAAAAATTCACTTTTTCTGCATATTATTTTTTTTAGTTCTTCATAAAATATTTCCAGTCTTCTTCAAAACAGTTTGAATTTTGTGTGTAAGACAGTAGTTTATTAGATACAAGCTGTAAAACAGAACTGGGGGCCCGTGCAAAATATGTATAAAAAAGTGCAAAATAGCTTCCGGTTATTCGTTACAACCAGTACTTTTTATGTTTACATCATTACAATGGTGATTTTTTGCTCCCCTTTTCATTAGTATAATATAATGAACACCCCCTTGTAATGGCGAACTGTACTTACTGTTAGGAATACGTTTATAAGTAATACATTTCATACACCATTTTATTGCTATAAGTTTTTAGTTTTTTCAAGCAATCGTTCTGAAATTCTGCACATACATGCTTTCAACATATCCATAGATTAGTTGTGAACTAGAGGAATCAATGAATCCAGTTCAGTTTCTGAGCTATTGTACAATGAAGTATTAAAAATTAATTTTTTAAAGTGGCAAACTTTGAAATTTCTTAAAACCATAACTGGAAAAGATACAGCTTTGTGAATAGTTTATTTTAAAGAGAACAATATAGACCAATTATATTTGAAAAATGCAGTGTTTACTATGGAAAACGCAGGAAAAATCACGGAATTATACACAGTTTTGGAATACTAATTTTTAATATATTCATAACTATATTTTACATGAAAATGTGTAATGCTTCATTTGAATACAGTTCGTCTTATTTAATTTGTTGATTATTTCCCTTGTGTTAAAAACGAAACACTTACCCGGTGATTATTCTTAACCAACTAACGAAAATTTTTTTTTTAACTGTCAAATCCTTACGGCAGCGTAGTAAGGACATCATAGTTTTTTTTACGGTGTCTGTCTGTGCTTCTGGGAGTATTTAATGCAACGGTAATAATGATATTATCTATCGGAGCCCAATTACAGCAGCCATTGTGTAACTAGGAATACAACAGTCGAAATTACTATAAAAAATACGAATCGAAACAGAGTTCTTAAAAAGTGTGAAATTTAGGCCCGGTTTCTAGGATTCGGATATAAATATATAGCCTATATTTATTAATTATATTTCATAAAATTAAGTACCTATCTGCTTCGTGGTTTACTGCGTTCAAGTTAAGTTATTACAAGCTTTCCTACCAGTAGCAAAGCCAATCTGCAATAATTGAACTTGGAGATTAACGACTATTCCTCACTAATTTGAAGCCAAATATTGAACAATTGCATCCAGATCATTAGGTTCATCCCTCTCATTAACACCATTTGTGTATTCATTTTGTGTAGGAATTTTATTAGGTTCTGATTTGTTTCGTTTCAAATCCATATATTTGCTTGCGTTTGGTGTATTTTAAATAGAGGTATAAATACAATTTGTACATGTTCTAGTGTTGTTTTTTGTGTGGACAATTATCCACTCTATATACGCAATTTTTAATTTTCTTATAAATCTGCAAGTAGTCTACGGGGACAAAAAGTGTGATATTCACTGGTCTACTCCATAGAGCCCCCATCTATCATGTGACTGAGAATCTGAATGGTGATCGCTAACGTGACGACGATCTTCTAGTGCCTCTTGCCGTTACAACAATGCAATTTAATCGATACAATGCATTCCTTCAAGATGATAACTCGGGATCACACAGTTCTCGTGCAGCAAATGATTACCTGCAACAAGTCAAAAGAATATTTAGTACTAGGAACGCTTCCCCCGCACCCTTTCCTTTCCACATTAAAGATTTTCTGTAAAAGGGCCATAAAAATCAAATGAAAAATAGAGGAAATGGACAGGGATATTCGCTCTCTGCTAATCTGCGGGAGTTTGAAAACGGATGCAGAAGATGAAATAACACAGTAATTGAAAACATTAGCACATGTTTGGTTATTTACAATATTGAACTATATATTTCTTTCCGCCTCTTCTTTTGTCGGCGGTCCAAATTTCTATCTAGTGGTGTAATACACCGCACTTAAGTATGGCTTATCGATTACTTTGGCCCTCAATGCTGTGGAACCAGCTCCATCTCACAACCACTTTAGTAACCTCCACTGAAATTCGTGATACATAACTGTTTATATTCTTTGCTACCCTTTCAGATCCTGACAACACACTGGGGTACTCATACTGTGTTATTTGAGATTAGACAGTAACAGTAATGATGATGATGATGATGATGATAATTATTACACCACAAGAAAGTGTATTGTGTCACAATTTTTTTTACAATGCCCCTTGGTGCAGTTTTAATTTCTGTTCCGAATTCGTGTTTCTGTCATTTTTCTTCTTCTTTTTTTTCTTCTCGTTCGAAGTTCGACATATCTACACAGAAAGTCCGGTGTTCTTAATAAATGCAGCTGTATTTGAAAGCTGCTCGGTGCCCCCATACAGCTTTCTGCGGCGATCGATCATTTAAGGGCATGCAGATAAAACGACTGATTTTCTTCCAGCAGTCCAGTCATGTTTCTTCAGCGGGTCAGATCATATCATAGGTAATCTAGTACGACAGGATACTTCCAGTCGTCTTAGTTGATACTTGCGACATACATGATAGGTGGCTGTGTTACTATTATTTGTATTTCATGTCCCAATAACACACGGGCGATTACAGATGACAGAGATCAATGTCTTATGCTTCTGTGGTTATTTCTGTGATTTCTCTCGCTAAGAAATCGTGCATCGATCTTTCAACTTCATTGTGCAGCTCAGCTCAAAATATTGTACTAGTAACCCTTAGAAGAATTCACACCACCACCGCCGCCACCAACGTCATCATCAAGTACCGTCTCCACAGTGAAGATTGGCTGCAACAGACCTCCAACATCCTGTCTTGCTTTGGTGGCGTACTCTTCTAGATTGTATCATATCCATCTCGTGATATTTCCCTTCTACGTGTATCTCTGCCTATTTCTTGCTCGCCACCTTCAATTATGCCATCAAGAAAGGTTTCCAACAATTTTCATGTCTTTTAATATGCCAAAAATATTTTATTTTCTTGATTTGAATTTCCTTCAGTAATTATTATTGTACCCCTTTGTTTGTTGGTACTAACCAGTAAAGTCGTCATGAGAATATTTTCCCGCTTATGAATCAGAACATTGTTCAACATAGAAAAATGTTTGTAATTTCAATTATTGAACACAGTCATTGTTTTGTTTGCTATTGAACTTTCATAAATGGTCATTGAAACATCGTATCATGTACACGGTATCTTTAACTAATGTGAAATGTTTAGGATCTAGTCGATATTACTCACTAATACTTTTATTATTATTATTATTATTATTATTATTTGGTAACGCAGTGTTATCAGTTCATCTTCTTGTTCGTCTCTGTTCATGAAATTCTCCCTATTCTTCTATGTACCACATATCAGAGGTATCAATTCTATCTTCTAGTGTGCGTTCCTTATCCATGTTTCTGAGCCATAAATTACTCTGCAATATATGTATCATTTTATAATTCTCATGTTTATTTTGTGCTTTGTTTAGATGTTAATATTTTCCTCATGTCATTGAAAGTACTTTTAGCAATTCCTTAGGAGATGTCCCAGCTGTACATTATTTCCAGAGTCGGCGTGAAAAGAAATATTCCTATTGTATGGTGAGCTGGATCTCATGAGAGATAACACATCATTCCTATTTGCCGGCAATTAGCAGAGGGCAGAAGGGGCCTAGTTCTAAAAGGCAACTCAATAAAGAAAACAATATTACCCAAGGCGATGAGCTGCATGTCGATACCAGCATAGCTAATGCTCAATGAAATTGTCTGATTTCTTTACTGGGACTGATTATGAACTATTCGTTTCAACCACGATGAAACATTTTCTTGCATTTCGTTTTGCTTCTGGCTATTGGGATTTCAATAATATATCGCCTGTGTGTTTCCTGGAGCGTGAAAAGGAGGCAAATACTAGCAACAATGTTTACTCACTATGCGTGTCATAAGAGGCGATCAAAGAGGTTTAGGTCGACCTATCTCTCAATAGGGCCAAAGTTATCCAGAAGTCATGTGTATCATGTTGAAAGGCGCATATGTCGCAGCTAAGCTATAAACCACGAAACAACGTATTCCGTTATCTGGACTACATCTTGCGAATATGCAGGAGTTTGAGAACGAATACAAAATAGTAATAATAATGCTATTAAAATATCTACTAATAACTTAAATATTTGATGCTTGTTGGTACTATAACCAGTACATCCGTCAGGAGAATATCTGCTCACATCAGAGACATGCTAAACGTCAAAAATGATCGTTATTTGAATTGTGGAACGCAGTCATTGTTTTGTTTACAATTGAATTTTCGTTAATGAACATTAAAACATCATATCATGTACAAGACATCTTTAACTTATGTCAAATGATTAGAATCCATTCCTTAATACTCCGTAGATCATAAGAGCGGTAACAAGGTAATCGCAATGTGGACTACACATTTTATGTTGCACATTAATCTCCAGTTGGTTAAGATTTTGATATTGTCAATAACTCGATCATAAACGTGGGTAAACATATTTTGATCGCTGGAAATGAACACAGAGTTAATTCTGTATCACTTGTGCAATGTACGATACGCCAAAATGTTCTAATATGTATTTATATAAGAGGCAAACGGTAATTTTGGGGACGGTGAGCAAAATTCAACACTTTCCGTGTGGGAGAGGGTGAAAAAGGTGGCAAAGATCAAATAGGCCTAGCAAAAAGTATCTCTTATGGTGAGGTACGTTCCTTTCAACCACGGACGTTAATCCAACTTGGTTATATCAGAGTTTTTTACTATAACAAATAATTGAGATTGTGCTTCAACGAACCACAACCACAGATGTATATTAAGTTGATTAAAAACTTTCACAAGGAATCTTCTTCTGTGTTCATTCTCAAACGTCTGCAGATTCATCAGTGGAAATAGTACGGAGAACGAAATGCATAATGCCATGGTTTACAGTTTAGCTGCGATATTTGCGCCTTTCGGTTTAATAAATATTACTTGGCCAAATATTACCTATTACGAACTATGACCGTGCGGTTAGAACTCTGTTTTCAGACCTTTGAGGTTCCGGGTTCAATCCACGGTTGGAACAGGTTTTTTTTTCTTTCGGCGTGTGCCGAAAATCCTTCATGTACATGTCACGGCGTCTGCTATGACAAAACGGTCTTTATTTCCACAGTCCATAGAAAACCCCCTACACACCTTCACAGGAAAACATGCAGTAACGAAATTTTTTTCAAAATATTACTTCAGCATGGCTTCTGGGGCATTTGACCCTCTCTGGTATAGGACAGGCAACCCACCTCAAAACCTCCTACGACATGAGAGGTACCTATCATTATTGCTATTTTTTGCACACCTTTCAGGCACCTGTAACACACGGACGAAAAGAAAAGTTAAGAACCTCTATCGTAGATTATAACTGATAATTGTAAGGTCTGAAGTTATATCAGATGCTGTAGTTATTTTAAGTTTAATATACAAATCTGAAGACAAATTACAGTGACACACAAATCTGTTCCATACGACCTGCGAGGAATACAACATAAAACTAAGCACATCTCCAATTCCTACGAAGTTAAACCAGTAACATTTTTCTGTAAATGGTACACAACTTAAGCAGCATTTTTGCACGCATATGTTTAGGAAGCTTCTTTACAGAGGATGGAAAACTCAATAGAAAGATCGAAACAAGATGTCAGAAAGTCAATGCTGTGACTCACCAGCTGCCGCCAATGCTCAAACACCACTTACTCCACTCAAAATCGAAAATTGATCAACACTAATTTATACCAACTCTGTGCTACTAATGTCAAACATAGCCCTTGACAAAGATACTATAAGTGGAATTATAGGGGAAAGATCGCAAAATGTGGAATGAGATCTTTGAGGAAAGTTATAAACGTCACCGAATTGACCGATGGACAAATGAAGATATCAGGAAAATTAAACACTATCTCATGTCAAATCTACATTGAGAAACAGCAAACCAGGTGGTTTTTTTTATCCATCTCATGAGAAAGAACTAAGGCAACCCAGCCATTCGTGCATTTAAAAGCAGGAGATCGGGCTACAAGTCACGAGAAAGAACTAGATAGGCGGAGAAAATCAAAGAAACATTCAAGAGACACAGACTGACCATGGTCAATGCTATCCAAATAGCCAAAAACAGCCAACTCCAACTATCCCCCACGCCGTTTAGCATCACAAGTGGAACTGACGATATATAGATTTATAGCGAAGGTAAAAATCAGTTTCCTATTTATATTATTCACTTACAGATCGCGAAGGTTAAGATATGAATCACTTTATGAAGGCAAGAGTGATCCCCGTGCTTGTAATACTCGAAGAGAACGAGACGAAAATATTCTAGCACATAATTAATAATGTGAACCAATGACAGGGACACCAATAATATCAAATCTCTATATGGGGAACAACTCATCCAGTTACCATCTGCATGATTCGATTATTAATTCCCTTAATTTATCAATCCGGTCTGTGCTTTCACACACTGATTACACCCAGCGCTAACAATAGTTACTTCACATTACTTCACCCCCCCCCCCCACCTGCTTTCACTTCTCTATCTTTCTCTCTCTTTTCTCTCTCTCTCTCTCTCTCTCTCTCTCGATCTCTAACAATTGCAGTAAAAATTATCTTCGCACCTCCCCCAAGGCATTTTTGATTAAGGCTTATGTCCGCGGAAGCAGATCATGTCTTCTGAAAGAGAGGATAAAGTACTGAATATAAGCACATACACTCACAGATACGACCAGAGAAGTAATGCAGTTATTTTAGCTCGACATAACTGAGTACAGGATGACACGTAACGAAGTTGAAGTCATGATAACACATAAGATTACAGATTCTAATGGTTTCTCTGTCTCACCAAATGATTTATTTGGTTTCATCGCCCCACGTCGAATACATTATCACTTTATCTAAATAACAGCATGATAATTACTTTTCGCAGATTATGCTCGTTTCCTGAAAGTTTTGTATGTACTATTGAAGAGAAAATAAGAGTTGTTTTTGTTGATTGTTTCTAAAGCTGTAGATATGATTGTGTCAACATGAACAACGTGGAAAGAGAGAGCGAAAGAAGGGGAGGGGGGTGGAAGAGTGTATACTTTACAATTAATTGTAAATTAGAATTAGAATTTCGGTAGAATTTTTTGATTATCCGTTTCTGGGAGAACTATTAAAGGTGGTTAAAGGGGTTTACCAGATGTGTTATGTTCTATTTACCCACAGTTTAAGTAGGTTTCAGCACTATAAACCCCACTTGCTCTACGGGTTTTCATATATCTATATTTTGCGAATTGTGTGGGGTTTCACACCAAATATTGTGAACTGTCTTAAGTCATGTTCTGTGGCTGAAAGGTACATGGAGCGTCTGTGATAGCCAAGATATCATGTTCCATTTCCAAAGCATGCAGTTGTGCTTCCGGAAAGTTCAGAAAGCAATGGTAAACAACTAAAAGTAAAATACTGCCTAGAAGATTACTAGAACCAAGCAGTGCTAGGTGTATGGCTATAGTTTGAAAAGGATATGCATTCAATTGTTTTCCTAAGATCGAGTCAATGTTTTCTCTGACATCGTTATGTGAATATTATCTTGATCTGAGTATTATTGAGAGTTTTCAATATTTGTTTCTAGAGTCTAAGTGTTCAAATATTTTACAAAGATCTTAGACAATCTGCATTTGTATTAGTTTCACTGAAAATCACATTTTTTAAATAAATTCACTTAACTACATCGTAAGCCCACTTTTAGAAAAGGACATGGCAAATCTGCGTCGCATCTGTTTAATGTCAAAGTAGTTAAAGCCATAGTTACGACAATCAGACAAAGAATTTATTCAAGATTGTGACATGTTACAATGTTCGTTGAGTTGGAAGAAAAAAAGGCTAAGACCGGAATCTAGTGACAGTATTCATTTGAGTCATTATGAAGCTCAGTTTGTCCCTAGGCTAATCAAATATTTGTCAGAAGGAAATGGAACAGCAGGAAGCCCTCGCTCAATTATGAGTGACGAATCTAAGATAAGGAAGCGTTTTTTCTGGAACATTTCTAGAAATTGTCCAGGGGATTGCATTTTTAAGGAGTTACAAAATTGTCAATCATCCAATGAGTTTTCGAGTATCTTTTCTGTGAGTTATGTGTATCTTTTGGTTCTTTGGAACATCATCAGAGACCAGATTGGAAATCACATTTTTGCTTCCAAATTACTTTGTTCTTTCTATCGGAAATGTGTAAACCGTCTTTTTGTTTTGGACTCTTAATACTCATGGCCAGGTTATGCCACATCAAGCTCGTGGATAAGTATGGAAAAGGGCGAAGAAAGCTCGTAGAAGAAAAAAAAGAAGCGGGACAATGTGAAGATGGAGGATAATGTAAAAATAAAGAAAAAAAACCTTTTTGATATATACAAGTTGATTAGATATAGCTCCATGGTACTCGGAATATTCACATAAGTGCTCTGTTACCTCTCCTTTCCACCAACCATCCAAAAGTATGCAGACTCAGTCCCAGTCAAATGTTGATTATGTTATCTTTGTATATTTTCAGAGAACACACTTTCTTCCTTCACCCATGGTCATCCCCATTATGTCATTATTTGTATGTTAACATTATCGCTTTCTTCGCTCTGTAGTAAATCAATGACTACCCATATTAGGTCTGCCCTGTCTCATTTCAATGATATGCTATTAACCACGGCATTACCCACCAATTGATCTGCTCTTCCTTTTCCGCTGACTCCTGCTTGACCATGGCAATATATATATATATATATATATATATATATATATATATATATATATATATATATATATATATATATATATATATATATATATATATATAATTTCTGATATATACTATTTATGGCCTACTTACAATTAGCAATTATAGACATGAATAGTTATGAAATTTGAGAAAACGTTGCAATGAAAGGAACCAGAAATAGGCAGAAACGAATCAATATTTAACAAATGAAACTAACAACATAGAGAATATGAGGAATGTGAGTGAGTCTATGAGGAACTTGATGCGGTGATATCATCTACGTCAAAAGCAGATAAGCTTATCGTACTGGGTGACTTCAACGCAAAAGTTGAAAATGATATTCAGGCGTAGAATGAAGTCATAGGAAAGCATGGGATTGACAAATGCAACAGCAATGGGTTACGTCTCTTGAGACTGTGTTCCACTCATGATCTCACGATCACCAACTCAGTCTTTCGAATGCCAACAGGTAAGAAGACATAATGGATGCATCCACACTATAAACAGTCGCACCTGGTAAATTTTGTCATCACTGGGAGGAGGAACATGAGAGACCTACG
The DNA here is from genome assembly GCA_034231615.1 of Meghimatium bilineatum. Lineage (NCBI taxonomy): Eukaryota > Metazoa > Mollusca > Gastropoda > Stylommatophora > Philomycidae > Meghimatium > Meghimatium bilineatum. Next base: position 95,804,026 of record CM067298.1, read on the forward strand.
CATAAATTAAATCATATGTACTGAAGAATACTGGACGGACCACCGACTGAAAGTGTCCAAATTCAACTTTCACAGAGGTGTCCACACGTATATACAGTAATGATACGCTTTGATACTGAAAAATTTAAAAAACCTCAGCACAGCAACGAACCTCTCCCAGGACATCAACATAAAACTAAGAGCCATGAACGAAGAAGGTATAAATGTTGAGGATGGATGGGCACCCTTCTCAATAATCCATTATACTACGGCTAATGAACATTTAGTTCTGACAATGCACAAAAACCAAGACTGGTTCGATGACAACGGCATAGAAATTACCACTCTGCTAGAGGAAAAGAACAATATTGTCAGAAATCTTCAAGGTGACCCCTCTTCACCTTAAAAAAAGCAATACACATCAGAGTCCGTATTATATGCCAACGGAACCTGATGGAGATTCATGATAAATGGTTGTAACAAAAAGCCAAGGAGATACAGAATTTCGCTGACAGCAGGGATAAAAAACGATTCTACGATGCATTGAGAACAATATTCGGCACAAGTTTTACAGGATCACCGCCTTTGCTTAATTCAGATAAGTCAGTCCTGCTTACAGAAAAAAACCAAAATCATAAACCGATAGGCATAACATTTCGAAACGATTTTAAATAAGCCATCAGCGTACAGCGAAGAAACAATAGATCTCATGCCAATACATAAGAGAAGAGCTTGCCATACCATCAACAAATCAAGAAGTAAAGACTGCCGTTGTACAAATTTCCCAAGGAAAAGCTTCTGGTATGAATGTCATCCCAGCATACATCTACAAGGTAGGAGGAAAGGTTCTTGTCCAGAAGCTTACTAAAATCTTTGTTATATGCTGGAGCTCAAGAACCCTGCCTCAAAGCCTGAAAGATAACCTCAATTATCTAACTATATAAAGGCAATGAAAATAAACAATCCTGTGACAACCGCCGAGGAATATCGTTGCTATCCATAGCTGGTAAAATATTAGCTCCTGTAATGCTGAACCGTCTTACACAAACACTCATAGATGATCTTCTGCCTGAAAGTTAGTGTGGATTTCATACTGGACGTGGGACAGTGAGCATGATCATTACTACCCTTCAACTACAAGAACAAATTCACGAACACCAAAGGGAACTTTTTACAAAATTTGTGGACCTCATAAAGGCATTTTACATCGTGAACAGAGATTGACTGTGGAAAATGCTCGCCTATTCCCCCCCCCCCAAAAGATTAACAATTCCATGACGGCATGATGGCCGTTGTTTTCAGTGATGGAGTGTTATCATCAGCCTTTCCTGTAACAAATGGGGTTAAACAAGGATGAGCTCTAGCTCCAACCTGATGTTTTCTGCCGTGCTGACAAACTCATCTAGATCAAGCGACGTAACATAAATACAAATAAGATATAGAACAGATAGTAAACATGTAAATCTTCGACATTTGCAAGCCAAAACTAAGATACGAGACACAATGGTCAGGGAACTCCTCTATGTAGTTAACTGATCACTGTATGCTGTTTCTGAAGACAGTATGAAGGTCACCCTAAATCAATTTGATGAAGACAGCGACAACTTTGGTTTTACCATCAATACAAAGAAAACAGAGGTCATGTTTCGACCCACACCAAACAAACCACACTTATATCCCTATATACGGACCAAAGAAAAAAATCTTCAAAAAGTCAATAATACCACCTATCTGGGCATCACTCTCTCACATGATGTAAACATCGACACTGAGGTAAACAAGAGAATAGCAAAAGCTAGTGCTACATTTGGAAAACTAAGAAACAACGTATGGGTAAGAAGGAGGGTAACAACTACCACCAAACTCATAGTTAACCAAAATAGCAGTAATATAATCATTCCTTTATGCCTGTAAAACATAGACAGTATATGCCAGACATAACCACTTCCACCTAAGCTGCCTTCGTAAGATACTCAACTTCCATTGGTGGGATAAAATTCCAAAAAGTGAAGTACTGATGACATTTACATCTGTAAGCATACAAACAATGTTAATGAAGGATCTAAACACGTTGGGCATGACACATGGTCCGCATGAAAGATCATCGCCTACCAAAACAAGTAGTTAAATGGAGAACTCTAGACTGGCTCCTGTAAAGCAGGAGGACAGAAGAATCGCTTTAAAGACACTCTTAAGACAATCACTAACTCACTTTAAAATAGACACAATTAAAGTACGGAATCCAGGAGATGATAAATTTCGTGACCAATATCTGGCCCAAAATTTTATTTGGAATTCTAAACAATTGTCGAAGGAATGCATACGATCATTAGCAATACATATACCAAAGGTAGCGATATTGAAATTGTGCAGTAATTATATAACCATCAGTCTTATAAACGTCTTACACAAACTCTTGTCCAAAACAATCTTGCAGTGGACATGATGGAGAAATCGAGAATCAGTAGTGGACTGAGAAAGTCATGGACTAACGACATCCAAGCAATGAACAAGATTTCAATTACACACGCTCGTCCGCACTGCAATGACTTCATGTGTCAAAGAAAGAGGTTACAGAAAATTTGCTTTGGTGTTTCATATGACATATGTGGAATACCTTCAGGTGGATGGAGTACGGGCTCTAAGTCTCGAAGGAGAGCAGATTCAGAGACGTGTTGTAGCTCAGTCTCAATTTGTCGAGCCAGGAAAGGAGATCAATTGAAAACAATTACTGGTTATAAACACACTCACATAAAGATCATGATGTAGACTCCAAAGACAAGATTAAGTACTCGACAATATTACAATGAAATGCAGAAGGACTCTACAATAAAGAAACGGCACCCGTAAACCGATTACACAAAGAGGAAATCTATTTAGCATGTAACAGGAAACACACCTCACAAACAATAACAGGTACAACATCCGAGAATACCAAATATGTCTAACAACAAAGAAAGGAGACATAAAGAGTGAGTACTGATACTGGTTAAAATAATATTGTTGCCTCAATAATCAAAATAAATACTCTAGAACAATCTAAAATAACTGGAACTTGCTTAACCTTTTCGGCTAAAGAGGTTACAGTATGTTACTACTACTGCCCACAAGACAAGAACCTATCTCTGCATACAATTAATATAGAAAACGGTAACTATCTTGTGATTGGAGACTTTAATAGCAACTCATAGAGTTGGGGATATGCAGAACAAGACACTAGAGAGGAAGAAGTGGATGACTGACAGTGCAAGGTGAAACTTAAATGTTTAATGAACCCTAAGACCTCCAACTTTCTACACTAGAAGATGGCACATCACCTAACCCTAGCTCTAGCATTTGCAAAAGATGCTTTAACTAAATTAGTATAGAGAGAAGCGCTGGAGAACCCTGGTGTGAGTGACCATCAAACCACACAATCGACATTAATCAAACCCCTGCTGGACTCACAACCACATCTAAATGGAGCAAACTGGAGTAAGTACTCTGACCTGACAGACACATTCACAAAGCCTTAAAACTGTAATTCTGCATTTCTACAAGCACGCCATGTTTGTTTGTTTGTTTATTTGTTTGTTTGTTTTCAAATCTTAGGAATTACGAGTGATTAAGTCTTCCTGCCTATGTGCAATGGGAAGGAGGGGGGGGAGTGGGGTGTCCTCCGTGCTTTTTCCATACCCAGGAGTCTTCTCATTATCCTTTCTATCATAAATATTGTTTACTACTATTGTTTACTTAGTCTTTGTGTGTTTACGCTCACTTTGTGTATTTACCTTGTGTATGTATCTCGCTCACTTCCTGTATTTGTTACTTATAATTATCTCTCAAATTAATTCATGCCCAAAACATGTTCGTCTTTATGTTCGTCTATATGTTCTTGTCTTGTATTAATTCATGCCCAAAACATGTTCGTCTATATGTTCTTATCTAAAAATCTGCTTTTACCATATCTTCAATATTATTTCACGTTTACCTTTCCGAAGGGCAGTCCTTTCAATTGAGTCCCGCAGACTCTTAGGTCTAATCATGGCCTTTCTTCAACATATGCGTCACTATTTTGACAAGAAACAGAGTATATTATTGGTGGCCAGCTTCAAGAAGTCCATTTCTCTGCAATGGGACGAGCTTGCTGGTCTACTGGATGAAGTCGACAAATATACCCTAACACGTTCTTGAACAAACAGGTTGAGATGATATTAACAAAAAGAGAAATATGAACATGGTCAATGGCATTCTCGTTTCCACATAATTACTGGGCAGCTTAATAAAATAACAAATACGGAAAGAGAAGGAAAAGCATAGACGAATGAAAAAAGCTGATAACACAAATAAGACACCTCAAGGTCATTATTAGCAAGCATACTTTTCGTCTTCGAGAATCCTGTAGGGTTTCGTGTGTTTTAATGGCTTCTAGATTAACATGCAAGGGTTGTCCAATTTAACAGATAGTCTCTATATTTCTTTCTCTCTCTCTCTCTCTCTCTCTCTCTCTCTCTCGCTGTCTCCTTCTTTCACTATCAGACCCACAAAACCCTCTACAACGCTTACTGCATGTTGTTATCTCTTGTTTGTCAAGAATTGTCCGTATAAAAGAGACCGAGGTAGAGAAAAGGTGGGAAATTAATGAGACCAAAACGGTACGTGTTTATACAATGAAGGATGTTGGAAAAGAATTCTAGTTTCGCTGTGGGTGGTCGGAGAGAAATAAATTGTAGGACTTGTGGAGAACGCAAACAGAATAGAAGGGGTGAAGAGATGTTTGTTGTTTGTTTAGATCCAGAGCAATTTGCATTTACTTTCTATGTGCAGCGGGGTGGTTTCTCAGAGCGTTCTTTCTATGTGCAGAGGGGTGGTTTCTCAGAGCTTTCTATCTATGTGCAGAGGGGTGGTTTCTCAGAGCGTTCTTTCTATGTGCAGAGGGGTGGTTTCTCAGAGCTTTCTTTCTATGTGCAGAGGGGTGGTTTCTCAGAGCTTTCTATCTATGTGCAGAGGGGTGGTTTCTCAGAGCGTTCTTTCTATGTGCAGAGGGGTGGTTTCTCAGAGCTTTCTATCTATGTGCAGCGGGGTGGTTTCTCAGAGCGTTCTTTCTATGTGCAGAGGGGTGGTTTCTCAGAGCTTTCTATCTATGTGCAGAGGGGTGGTTTCTCAGAGCGTTCTTTCTATGTGCAGAGGGGTGGTTTCTCAGAGCTTTCTTTCTATGTGCAGAGGGGTGGTTTCTCAGAGCTTTCTATCTATGTGCAGAGGGGTGGTTTCTCAGAGCGTTCTTTCTATGTGCAGAGGGGTGGTTTCTCAGAGCTTTCTTTCTATGTGCAGAGGGGTGGTTTCTCAGAGCTTTCTATCTATGCGCATCGAGGTGGTTTCTCAGAGCGTTCTATCTTTCCCAGGAGACTTCAGCTTTCCGTTTAGTGCAGTGTCTATAGAAGAAGCATTCTACTCACACGGATTATAGGAAGAGATAATGAGTAGCTCGACAGGATTTCTATTCACACACACGGCGTCTATGAAGAGATATTATAAGTTTCTCGACATACACACACGAGGTCTATGAAGAGATAGGTTGCTCGACATACTCACACACACGAGGTCTATGAAGAGATAAGTTGCTCGACATATTAACACACACGGCGTCTATGAAGAGATAAGTTGCTCGACATACTCACACACACGAGGTCTATGAAGAGATAAGTTGCTCGACATACTCACACACACGGCGTCTATGAAGAGATAAGTTGCTCGACATACTCACACACACGGCGTCTATGAAAAGATAAGTTACTCGACATACTCACATGCACGAGGTCTATGAAGAGATAGCCAACGGCATACTAACGGATGATGTCGTCACTACATTAGGCTCGTCGCACATTTGAAGATGAGCTGGCATGTTGTCTTGCTTCATTTGAAGATGAGCCGACATATTGACTGTTCCATTTGAAGAGCTGGCTCATGAGTTGCACCATTTGAAGATGAGCTGGCTCATGACTTACTTTATTTTAAGTTGGCTTATTGACTTGTTTCATTTGAAGATGAGTTGGCTTATTGACTTGTTTCATTTGAAGATGAGTTGGCTTATTGACTTGTTTCATTTGAAGATGAGTTGGCTTATTGACTTGTTTCATTTGAAGATGAGCTGGCTTACTGACTTGCTCCATTTGAAGATGAGTTGGCTTATTGACTTGCTCCATTTGAAGGTGAGTTGGCTTATTGACTTGTTTCATTTGAAGGTGAGTTGGCTTATTGACTTGTTTCATTTGAAGATGAGCTGGCTTACTGACTTGCTCCATTTGAAGATGAGTTGGCTTATTGACTTGTTTCATTTGAAGGTGAGTTGGCTTATTGACTTGTTTCATTTGAAGATGAGTTGGCTTATTGACTTGTTTCATTTGAAGATGAGTTGGCTTATTGACTTGCTCCATTTGAAGGTGAGTTGGCTTATTGACTTGTTTCATTTGAAGATGAGTTGGCTCATGACTTACTTTATTTTAAGTTGGCTTATTGACTTGTTTCATTTGAAGATGAGCTGGCTTACTGACTTGCTCCATTTGAAGATGAGTTGGCTTATTGACTTGTTTCATTTGAAGATGAGTTGGCTTATTGACTTGCTCCATTTGAAGATGAGTTGGCTCATGACTTACTTTATTTTAAGTTGGCTTATTGACTTGTTTCATTTGAAGATGAGCTGGCTTACTGACTTGCTCCATTTGAAGATGAGTTGGCTTATTGACTTGTTTCATTTGAAGATGAGCTGGCTTATTGACTTGCTCCATTTGAAGAAGAGCTGGCTTATTGACTTGTTTCATTTGAAGAAGAGCTGGCTTACTGACTTGCTCCATTTGAAGATGAGTTGGCTTATTGACTTGTTTCATTTGAAGATGAGTTGGCTCATGACTTACTTTATTTTAAGTTGGCTTATTGACTTGTTTCATTTGAAGATGAGCTGGCTTATTGACTTGTTTCATTTGAAGATGAGTTGGCTTACTGACTTGCTCCATTTGAAGAAGAGCTGGCTTATTGACTTGTTTCATTTGAAGATGAGCTGGCTTATTGACTTGCTCCATTTGAAGATGAGTTGGCTTATTGACTTGCTCCATTTGAAGATGAGTTGGCTTATTGACTTGTTTCATTTGAAGATGAGCTGGCTTATTGACTTGCTCCATTTGAAGATGAGTTGGCTTATTGACTTGTTTCATTTGAAGATGAGCTGGCTTATTGACTTGCTCCATTTGAAGATGAGTTGGCTTATTGACTTGTTTCATTTGAAGATGAGCTGGCTTATTGACTTGCTCCATTTGAAGAAGAGCTGGCTTACTGACTTGCTCCATTTGAAGATGAGTTGGCTTATTGACTTGTTTCATTTGAAGATGAGTTGGCTTATTGACTTGTTTCATTTGAAGATGAGCTGGCTTACTGACTTGCTCCATTTGAAGATGAGTTGGCTTATTGACTTGTTTCATTTGAAGATGAGCTGGCTTATTGACTTGCTCCATTTGAAGAAGAGCTGGCTTACTGACTTGCTCCATTTGAAGATGAGTTGGCTTATTGACTTGCTCCATTTGAAGATGAGCTGGCTTACTGACTTGCTCCATTTGAAGATGAGCTGGCTTACTGACTTGCTCCATTTGAAGATGAGCTGGCTTACTGACTTGTTCCATTTGAAGATGAGCTGACTTACTGACTTGTTTCATTTGAAGATGAGCTGGCTTACTGACTTGTTCCATTTGAAGATGAGCTGACTTACTGACTTGTTTCATTTGAAGATGAGCTGGCTTACTGACTTGTTTCATAACATTATCGTCCTTAACTAATTGAACCCTGCACCAAATTACAGCTGTTTCAAGTGTATTGTTCCTAAACCGGTAACAGACATTAATTTCGTTTGTTTGCGAAAAATAAGGAAACAAAACACATCAGTTTACGTTAGATCTAAGTAGAAATCGATGTCACAGAAACACATTCTGATGAAAATTATAGGTATTTCTAGTTTGTACATTCATAAAAGAATCCATTGTATCTATTTTAGTCATGTAAATAACGTCTGCTTCAGAAAGTAGTTTGTCTAGTATCTCTTGTAAATCAGTCTGGCCTACACGACCAACTAATCTAATCAAGCGATAAGCTCATAAAGGAGAGGCAATTTGAAAGAACATTGAAGCCGTATATATCCAAACACATTGGGTGTGACTTTTCCATCTGTCATTAGTTTCTTGTGTTTATCAATTTGTCTTCTTATTATAGCAAACATGTGATAAAGTTGCTAGCACATCCTGCTGTATTTAGAAATACGCTGCCTGATATTTGTAGATGTAGAAATTAGAATTTATTGTGGGCCGTGGTTAGTGTAATGTTAAGTCATTCGCCCTCTGACCAGCAAACTCGAGTTTCGAATCCCACTCAATATTAGTTGTTTTAAATTAAAATGACTCTGTGGTTCACCCAGTCACCAGGAAGTAGGGTACCTGGCTCCATTGCTCATGCTCTAGATAGGTCGAGGAATGGCGTAAACTCTACTGAGAATTTTTGGTTCAGTATAGTTTTCTGAATCGACGTTGACGTACTCGGGGGAACCAATAGGTGATCGGTCTCTCCAAGCACATGACAACGAGTATGCTTGCTGATTGTTACCGTAGCTCGTTGACAGGGCAGTGCAGTAGATTTTCTCAGTATGATAAAGTCTTCGAAATACGGTCCCCTTAAAAGATTTTGTTTTCGAAATGCCGCCCCTTAAATGTATTTTCATTGGTGCCACCTCTTTCGGTCGCCTCTCTGACCATAACACGGCACTGCCTTGCTCGCTGATTTAGACACACTTTAGATGATCCTTCAATCTTGCTGTTATACCCACCCAGGGGGTAATTCCCAATTATTCAAGTCGCAATACCATGCTTTCATTCAAGTGTTCTAATTTAGAAAGTGTTCATGTAGACATTTTAAAATATCATTGTTGTCCATAACTAATTCTCCTAGTAATGGTGCCTTCGAAGCCAATATACCGGCGCTTTTTAATTTCCATTCTTATTCTTTGCCATGTAAGATCCATTTTGCTCCATTGCAGGTCTGCCCTCAGCTCTGGCAGTAAAGCTCCACCCTGACATTTTACCAAGAATCACAGAGCCTTCATTGTATATAAGGACATCATTTTATGTGGTGTTATCACAGAGCCTTCATTGTATATAAGGACATCATTTTATGTGGTGTTATCACAGAGCCTTCATTGTATATAAGGACATCATTTTATGTGGTGTTATCACAGAGCATTCATTGTATATAAGGACATCATTTTATGTGGTGTTATCACTGAAAACTATTGTATTTAAAGTTACGCTTTCCCATTGCACCGTGTTCTCACTGCGTAACCATGGTAATAATGACGAATATAATTTGCCTTGTCCTCCACAGTATCTATCATATGTCTCCTCAAACGAAAGAATCAATCGTAGTTTCCAGTGCAATAGTTGCTTCAGCTTGCAACATCCATGACATTCCTCTCTTAAGTCTAGAACCCTTCATCTCCGTGTGTTGTCAGAACCCGATACGGAAGCAAAGAATAACAACACTTTACATTTCATACATATCGTAAGAGGCGACTATGGAGGTTTTGGGGAGGAGTTGACTGTCCTATCCCGTATAGTATCAAAGAGACACAGAAGTCATGCTGAAGTCGGATGTCTCTAATCGAAAGACGTTGATGTCGCAGCTAGGCTAGCTGAAAAATATGATACAAAGCATTCCGATCTTAGGACTACATCCTGCTAATCTGAAGGAGTTTGAAAATGAACGCAGAAGAAGAACCACTTAGATCCATAATGTTTCTAAGAAGTGTTTGCCTTTTGTCACTAGAGACTAGAATGTATGTCTGGACTAATAAATGTCGCGTGTTGCTGGATAGCATGTATCAGGTTACTAAGACATCGATATCTTTAGTGCATCCTAACTATCTAACTAACTATCTAACTAACTTTCTAACTATCTAACTAACTATCTAACTAACTATCTAACTAACTATCTAACTAACTATCTAACTAACTATCTAACTAACTATCTAACTAACTATCTAACTAACTATCTAACTATCTATCTAACTAACTATCTATCTAACTAACTAACTATCTAACTAACTAACTATCTAACTAACTATCTAACTAACTAACTATCTAACTAACTAACTATCTAACTAACTAACTAACTATCTAACTAACTATCTAACTAACTAACTATCTAACTAACTATCTAACTAACTAACTAACTAACTAACTATCTAACTAACTAACTATCTAACTAACTAACTATCTAACTAACTAACTATCTAACTAACTAACTATCTAAGCATCCAGACTATTCGCATACCTTCATACTGTTTGCGCTCTAAATGCTGGCATTATATTTTTTGACAGCGTTAGAAAGTACATGGACGTTGTCAACTACTATAATATATGCAGGAGTAACTTGTTAAGAACAGTGCAAGAAGTAGCTGTTGTTCTTCTTCATCAGATGTAGTCAGGAGAATATGATATGTTATGTCATGGTTTAAAGCTTTGTTGATATATCTGCGTCTTTCGGGCTGACACATCCGACTGCAGTATGGCTTATGGGTCATTTTGACTCATGTGGGATTTTTGATTCATAACAAGCGTCACATCACTGGAGGGCATTCAAATATATGATCTGCTTGCCGTTCCGTCAGCCATCTAAAAGTGTATAAGCTCAGTGTCCCAGTCAGTTGCTGATTACGCGTTCTTCTGATCTTTCCGGAGAGGGAGCACTTTCTCCCATGACCTCTAGTCACTCCCATTTCTACCATTCTCTGAATATGTACATTTTCATGTTCGACTTCCTCCTCGTCTTCGGCTATGTGGGAGGGGCAGGTAACTCCACCACACCAACTTCTTAGTCGCCTCTTGCAACAAGGATGGTTGGTAAACAGTGTTGCTTTTCAATGCTTCCCTTTCGAGCCCCGACAACACACAGGTGTTGCTGTTTGAAATGTGCAGCCACCATTGTTTTGAGAGCTGTCAGGCCACGCTTGGCTCTCTGTATGGCATGGTAAACAAGGAACATATTTACAGGCTTCTGACGAATGTCATCCCCAAATATTTCATTATGTAGTTCTTTAGAATATCTTGGCCACTACATGTACTGAACAAGTGCGGCAGGAGACCACAGTCAGGCGGTATCTGGTCAATCGCTGACCAGGGAGCTGAGCACTTATGGAAAAGCCCCGTGGAAAACGCTACTTCATAACTCAGCTTACCTTTAGCTTTTCGCACAATAGTGAAGTTACTGTGAGTTACTTCTGTATCTTTTCGCACAATAGTGAAGATACTGTGAGATGCTTCTGTACCTTTTTACATAATAGTGAAGATAGTTACTTCTGCACCTTTTCGCACAATAGTGAAGATACTGTGAGTTACTTCTGTACATTTTCGCACAATAGTGAAGATACCGTGAGTTACTTATGCCGCTGCATTGTTCAGATTAGGCTGTATAACTTTACTGGTACATTTTAGCATAAATCTAAAACGGAGGATTTGAACTAAAATACTTTTAAGCTCATAATCTCGAGTCAACATTAACATTAGTCAAACTGAAATTGAAGGATGTTGATAATTTGATAGAGCTATTTAACATGATCAAAGGTATGGTTGTGTTGTGTTCTTATCAATATAATACTGCACAGGACTATGTATGAGTAAATAATTGAAATAGTGAGCAATGCAGATTCCCAGGCAGATTAAATGTAAATAGTACAGACGATAGATTGATAGTATTTTTTAATGAGTCTGTTGATACTGCTATATACACAATGTGTGTTGTGGTGATTTTCTGAAAACATTGGGTTAAAAACTACATTTTTAGGTGTGTTTTTCATATCATCAGCTCGCCCGTGTGTTGCAGGAGCCCGAGAGGGGAGCAAATAATAGCAACAGTTTACCTTCCATGCATGTCATAAGAGGCGACTAAGGAGTTTATGGGATGGAATTGGCTGTCCTATCCCATATAGGGTCAGTAACCCAAATCCATGCTCAAGTCGGATGTGTCAGGATAAAAAAGGCGCAAAAACCGCAGCAGTTTTATAAACCATGACACAACGCATTCCGTTCTCCGGACTACATCCTGTTAATCTGCAGGATTTTGAGAACTAACGCAAAAGAAGAAGATCTATTGTATCATATATTTTGAATGATACATTAACGAATGAGCTGAGGAATAATGTGAAATTAGAAAACTGCATTAGATTTACAAATAATCGAGATACTTGTTTCATTATACATGTATTTCACAATTCAGCTTTATGGCATATATCGCACCACTGTGTGCATATGAATCATGTTTGTCATATTTAGGGTTATGTTGACGGGAGTCGAAAGAGACGGTAGGAATAGAAATACCATGACCTGCCATGCATGTTGTAAGAGGGACTAAAGAGATTTAGGTGAAGTTTGATGCTCCATTTTTTAGATGAAAGTGGCCCAAAAGCCATATTGTAGTCGGATGTGTTATGCCGAAAGGCGTAGATATCAAAGCCAAGGCGTGAATAACATGTATGCTAACCAGTAAAAGTGTGAGAAAAAACGTAGAAGATGAATTAGAATGCATTCAACGTAGTTTAGTAATATTTTAAATCAAATCATTGATTCATCATAACTGAATTTCATTTTGGTTCTCAAATGGTTTGTTGGGTAAAGATAAATAAAGATCTCTATTTGAAACATGACAGCCCCAAGCTCAGTGTGAGAATTATCATGAAGCACTATTATTATTCTAAAACGAAACGGTGGTTTGGAAAGGAAATGTAATGTTAAATATTGTCCTCAAATTGCAAGAGTTGAAAACTTACTTTGCATTAGAAAATTATGTTTGAACATGTATTGAATGCACGGCCAGAATAAACTCGATTTTACGCGAGTTAGTCTAAAGTCCGTATAATTTTAGTAGTTTATGCAAAGTTTTGAAATGTGTTACTTTTCGATTATTTTTAAATTTAAAATATGGCCATAAACAGTTCCAACTATATGACAATCATTTCTTATACTGGCCACTGAATATAATCTGAGTGTTCTCAGAAAAAAGGTAGACTATAATAGTGGTTCTCAAACAATTTTCTGCATCTCCCATTTCTGCATAGGTTCTAGAAAAAGTTCAGTTAATATCAACAGAGTTGCGCCTCTTATCTTACTGCATATACAAATAGAAAGTACTTGTAATATTTATTGTAATATTTCTTTCCCGTTTCACGCTTTACCTGTAATAATTATTGTGAAATTTGATTTATTCAATATTCTCTAAAGCTCTTTCACAACCCTACCCACTATAACCCTGATTTCCACGTTTGATTCTCCCATGTGTAACCCTGATTTCCATGTTTGATTCTCCCATGTGTAACTCTGATTTAGAAGAAGAACAAAGAAAAGTAACACTGAACTACCATGCATATCTAGGCTGATCATGTTACGTTTGTACGAAACAATGTCATTTTGTCATTACTTCAGACAGTTTGTAATACTAAATTTAACAATATTGCTGATTCTTGATCAGAAACTAGCTTCACAGCACGCGGTGCATTTCCATAAGTGCTCCACCCTCCGTTCCAGCAGCCATCCCAGTGTATGTAGACTCACGGTCCCAGTCAGGTGTTGGTTGTGTGATCTTCGGGACTTTAAACAAAAAATTACTTTTCCTTCCCGATACTCCCATTTCTAACATTCTCTGTATGTGTACGTTCTCAGCCTCATTGACATCATCTTCATCTTGAAATGAGTCTATTACTGCCTTCATTAAGTCTGCTTTATCTTTTCTCAGCAATGTGCCATCTATCTATTGCCTGCCAATAAGTCGGCTCTCTCGTTTCCTCTGACACAAGCATGACCAAGGCAGTATATCCATGTAATGGTCTGGACAATTGAGTTGCTCAATAAGTCCCACCATTCTTTTCTTAGCATAAACTTTTGCTATCTTGCGCAGCATGCTTTGAGAGTCTGTGAGTATTACCAAATGTGTTGATGTATCATTTATCAATCAATTAAGTGCTGCTGTATCTCCATCCTCATGCTCGATGTGACAGTAGAATATGCTGAAGATTTTTCAACCAATTTTTTGCCGTTTCTGTAGGCAACAAAACCCTAAACGCTTTTCTTTGTGTTTCTGTTAACGTAACCATCTGTGTATATAATTATGTCTTGTGGTTTCGAGTGTAGTTGAGCAAGTTCATGCACGGTATTCTGAGCTCTGCGTCCGTCCATTTTTGACTCGCTTTATCTAGTTGTATTATTACTTTAGTCAGTGATTTCTTCTCAGTATATACCTCCACCTATTGACTGCCCTTTCCTATTTCTTCAAATTCATATACTCTTTGCAGTGTATCTTCAGCCTCCACCATCCATGATCTACGACGCTTGATAAGTTTTCCCTTGGACTCATCTAGATGCCAATAAAAACTATAAATACACTACATTAATAATACTACGGTAATAATAATAGTAATAATAATAATAATAATAATAAAATAATAATAATAATAATTATGTAAATAAATTGAAGCATATTATTGCACGTGTGTTACCGGAGCCCGAAAAAGAAGCAAAATATTGTTACTTTCCATATATGTCGTAGGTTCAGGATGATGTGAAGTCGGCTGTTTCATCCCATAGTGAGTCGAAGTGACCAAGAAGTCTTGCTGAAGTCGGATATGTCCGTCCAAAAGACGCAGATATCACATCTAAGCTGTAAAACATATTGCAACACATTCCATTCTCCGGACTAAATTCAGAAAAAGTTTGAGAGGCGAACGCAGAATAAAACACATACCATGTATTTACATATTATAGGACAATTATATTTGAGTAGTGTTGAATTCTGAGCTCCCCCTTTTTAGCGTTGATTCTTAAACTCCCACCATATCTCTCTTATAGCAGAACGATGATTCTATTATGTTTCCAGCAGGGTGTAGTCCAGGGAACGGAAATGCGTTGTGTCATCGTATTGTTTACGACAACGACCCGACCCATCAGACTTCGGCATTGGTGACTAATACATTCATTGGTGTTTTACCACTTCCACTGAACGGTGGACGTCTGTAACCATATCACTAATATAATAGAACATAAGTACTAGAGAAATGGTTCTCGTACCTACACGCTAGTCACCAAGCTCATGGCTAACACCGGTCACACATGCTTGACCTGTTCCACTGTCTTTCGTCTCTATCGAAATAACCACTACACAGCAAAGTGGAAGAAACAAATGGAAGAGGAATACGAACATGATGCAATACATCTCCTCCAAAGATATCAACAGACCACAATATTTCACCTTAGAACAGACCACTGCAGACTGTTGGGCCACCTTTACCGATTGAGGATCTCATACACAGATGAATGTCCATGTGGATCCGGAACCCAGACCCCAGAACACATACTTCAGGACTGCTCAACATACAAAGAGCAGAGACAGCAGACCTGGCCAGAGGACACAGACTTGAGGCAAAACCTATGGGGCAGCTGCTCTGACCTGGAGAAGACAGTGGACTTGGTCTTGACAGGCATGACCACAGATGCCGAACGCAGAAGAAGAAGAAGAGATAACCACAGACGCCCATTACTACATCCAATAGCAGAGGCAGTACAATGTGGACGATCAGCTTTCGAACCATGAGCAAGTTCGATCAAGTAGTGTTAGTGAGGTGGGCCTTCTAGCCACTCTACCACCGAGCCTACACTTTAACATAGCTAGTAATAAATTATGATTTAACCACATATCATATAATGTCGTAATGTAGTTAGTATAATCATAGCCACACACACACACACACACAGCCAAAAAGGTTGTGCATACAAGATGACTTTAAGTTCATCTTCATATATTTTTGAAGGGCTTGCATACTACTATGACCAACGTGGATTTATTTCCATTGTTGAAAGTAAGGTAATAACTGTAGTAAAATGTTGTTTGTGAAACTGTTCTTGATAAAGGCCTTTTGATCTAAACGTCAATTTCGTGTGTTATCTTGTATATTACCAGTAATTAGCAACACTTGATAACACAATTTCACACGTTGTAACGGATGCAACCACCCAAAATTAAATGCAGTTTCGAAGGGGACAAAAGTTATATGAGGGAAGTAATTAGGAATATGTCTTTCGTTATATACAGTTATACAAGGGAAGTAATTAGGAATATGCCTTTATTCGGGTAGCGAATTATACTCTGTAGGCCAGTGTAGGACACGCTCTATGATACATGCACTATACTTTATAAAGTCTAAATGGTTACTTTAGTGTCCTATCGTGTCCTTTACGGACCGTTGTCCTTACTGCCACAGTGTAAGCATGTCGGTTCTGTGCAAGCTTCATTGATTCTTTGAATGTCAGTAAAATTATTACAGTATTCTGTTTACTAATTTTAAAATACTTGGGAAATGTCAATTTTCCAATTGGATTTCATTCTTGCTCACGCATGCACGCGCGCGCACACACACACACACAGAGATATATATATCTGTTGAGCAGAGGATACAGACTTGAGGCAAAAGCCATGGGGCAGCCGCTCTGACCTGGAGAAGACGGTGGACTTCGTCTTGACGACGGGCCTGACAATATAGCATGACCACAGTTGCTGAACGCAGAAGACGAAGATATATATATATATATATATATATATATATATATATATATATATATATATATATATATATATATATATATATATATATATATTGCAGCATATCCTACTTATGACTTAGCAATACACCAGAATTTGCTAACTGTTGTGATTTTCAAGGTCATGTTGGCGATTAAAATACATGTAGATTTGTTGTTGTTTTCTGATCGGACCGATTATTATTATTTTCAAATAAAAAAGTACCTCTTATTCCGAGGTATCTTCATTTTAACTTTAGTCCAATTGAGTTATATCATAGCTATTGGCAATAAAAATAATAAGCGATTCAGATAACCCTTCTACCGTGACCTCTGAATACACAGTTACCTGCAACTTAAATTTAACTGGGTACGTTTATTCCTAAATACTCAACATAACAACCTTGGCAGTACAGACACATTACCGGATGTACTCTCACATGGGCACATACCATAAATCACGCAGTTTCCACATACAAAATAATTATTAGTACTGACCCCAGAACATAAAGATCACAGAACACCAATAGACCCTGGTATAGCCACAAGCGATTCAAGTACTTAATTGAAAGAGCGTGACGCGGGTTAAATGGACCAATCCAATATCTAATGACTTCGGAGAATGTGTTCCGCCGAACTACAACCTTCATTGTTGATAGTATAAAGACCTGACATAACCAAATTAGACTAACGTCTGTGTTTGAAATTAGCGTATCTTTTAAGAGATACCTTTTATATTTAAACAAAAAAGTGGATGAAGCGCCGCTGTCTTGGCAAAAAGTGAATTTATCTCTATGAAAATGTCTTACAAATAAGACACTATCCCATAGAGGCGTCGCGCCTATACTACAGTGATTGTGCACTGCTGTTGTGACCTTGTAGTATAAGGAATGTGGCTATTGATCGAAGTGCAGTCAATCTTATAAAAAGAAGCAACGCATGCGGTTGCGCCTGTGGTCCTCAACAATGGCCCTCTAGACAAACCACACATGCAACAGAAAACCTTAGTAGATGACATGCCGTTATAATGATGCTGTCTTAAGGAAGCTTTTAGCATGTTATCTACACAATTATCAACCCCCTCTGGTTAGAAGGCTCCTTCAATAGACATTGTACTAAGCTGAAAGCTGAAGTCTCCTGGATATAAAAGAAAGCTCAGAAAATCCACCCCTCTGCACATAAGAGCTAATCGCTCGCAATTCCTAAGTTCTCAAACAAACATAAAAACAAGCTCCGTTGAACAACAGCAGTATACAATTCAATCAGAGAACACAAGGAATGACAGCAAGCACATGGGTGCACAACACCAGAGAAATATTACAGTAATATCGAAGTCTACCAAGTCTTTGCTAAAATGAAGAGTTGTTTTTCAAAAACAACTACTGAGTTCCGTCTGATGGTCCTTACTTTTGAAAACCATTATAACTCTTATTTAAAAAAATTTTTTTATTACCATTGGTTTGTAATACCATATAGGCCTGTATTTAATTTTCCCTATGTAATCCCCCCCCCCAAAAAAAACATATGCAAGCTTATTAATAACACAGTCTACACAATGACTTTAGATGATGATTATGAAGTAATACTTTTAGCATGCAGTAAGCATGAAGCTCTTGACAGCCCCTAGCCTTTCTGACAAAAGCACATATCTCCTCAGTTAACGAATAAACGAGGTGACACTAACTCGCATAAGATTTGCCATATCATAGTTGTGATAGGGTGGTTTATCAACGCAATAAGAGACATTCCAATGTGACAGTATCCCAGGATCATCACATCCTGCCTAGACGTCTGGGCCAACCAGATTTTTTTTTTCCTTTCAGATATGTTGACCAATCTATAGTGATAGTACAGCTAACATTCCTAGCCACTTGCGAGTCTTCCACAAGAGGACAAAGTTGCAATGTTCGATGAACTGCATCTCTTTGTCTTCTATGGGAATCATTTGACAGAAGACAAAAGTAATAAATCAGGACAAGACATGCAGTAACAATGGTTTTTTTTTTACAAGTAATACCGGGGTAGGTTGTCAGTAACTTGTCAGCACATTCACCAACTTTTTAAAGTGGCCTATGTTATACTTGGAAATAAGACAGTGTTCCTAGTCTTTGTGCTAGAAGTTCAGGCCTAGGTTTCTCCACGAGTGATATAGCTTTGAATATATAGGGTATATACTCAGATAAATAACAAACACATTGGTAGACAAAAAAAAGACAGACAAATGGATCACACAATCAATGAAATACAGAAACCGGTTCCAATTTTATTACTTTGCTGACACGTTTATAGAGCCCAAACACATAATTTTTTTTGTAACATACACAAAACCATCATTTTATAAATAAATATTATTCGATTTAAACAATAATAACAATAATATATGTATTAAAAAATCAACAAAGTTATAAGATACTTTCAAAATGAGATTTTTAAAAATTAAATAAAATGACATTTTGTAGTACAGCTTTGTGTCTAGAGGAGATAGACAGTGTGCCTGGAATGGCCAAAGATAACAGGTTAAATTTCAGTCACAAGCAGATGAGAGAGCATCTGGAATATTTAGAAAGCAATATCAACAAGCCCTTAGAAAAAGGTGCGGTGGTGAGAGAGGATTGTTAATGTTCAAACCCCAGACTAGCTGTTTACCAAAAAACACAAAATCTCAACAAAAATTAATCCTATTTCCTTAAATACAAACTCCACCCCTTCCCTCTGTAAGAAAGTAAAATATATAGCCCTGAATGGCAATTTACTTTCAATTAATCAAGTGCCATGCAGAATGGCGTAGGCGATCATGTTTCTCCATGAATCTCTGTCTCTTGTGTTGTCAATAAGCTCGGTTGGTGAGCTAATGTGCCACAATACAAGTCCATCTAGTACCTTTTCTCTTTGTTGTCCCCTATCTTTTCTCCCCTTGATCTTTCCAGTGGTTATTAAATTCTCAAGCTGTGTTCTTCTCAGCACATGCCCTAGAAACATGCCAGTCTTTGTAAAACACAATTTACTTTAAGTAAACGTTACCTAGAACATGAATGCAGCCAAAATATTCTGGATTGCCATGTCAAGAATAATATATGCTACAGTACTGGTTTTACTATTTCCTGCCATGAAATCAAACCAATTAAATAAAATTCCTTGTTATAACAAGTTTGATGGTGCAAAATCATTTTGAAATAATTACACAGTGGTTAGAATGAAGACTTTAAGAACAACATTAAATGGATATGGGCTTAGTAATGGGCTGATGGCAATTTCTTTAGCCGTGAGCTGGTACTCATATAAAATTTGTTGTTTCAAAGGCATGGTTGTGATAGGGAGATTGATGGATGCATGTGTGGACTCCAAAGGGAGGCATTCCAGTGTGACAGTATCCCAGAATCATCAAATCCTGCCAGCAGTGTAGCATATGCTTCTGGGGTATCTTTATTGACCAATCTGCAGTGATAGTATATCTGGTATTCTCTGCCACTTAGAAGGACAAAGGAAATGTGCAATGTCTACTGGCTTGCATCTCTTCATCTCTATTTGAGATTATTTGATAGCAGGTAAAAGTAAGAAATTGAAATAAGACACTAACATTTAAATCCTTGAATGGGGGACAACAGCATATACAACATGAAACATTTATAACTGAAATGATCAACCGGGGATTTTCACAGGAAAAAATGTCTAGCTATATAGTCTTATAATTTACTAGAAGTAAGCTTATATTGTTGTATGTTGGTAAGTCTGTGGTAAGATCCAAAAACATTTCTCATACAGAGACTTGGCAATAAAAACCAGATTAGTTCCAGTACATGCACCATGTCATGATAAGAGCAAAACAATTTTAAAAAATATTGAACTTTTAAAATGTCTATCTGATTGATAACACAGATATGATTACTTTTAGGAGAGGGTTTAATTTAAAAAAACAAATAGTCATTCCTTCATTTTTGTGAGAGATTTCACTGTTTGAGGGTTAATTTGAAGACCTTTTTATGGGAAATTTCTAAGTGTGGGGTTTTTATCAACCTTTTTGTTAAGTTTCTAGTGCCAAAAGTTATTTTAGATTTGCTAAAGGGTGGGGTGTATTTGAACACCCTGACCCCCCACCCCTTAATCTACAATTCTGACATGATTATATGAGTTGTACATAATGAGTTTACATAATATTACATAATATTACATCTGGTATAATCCATTATCCGCCGAAGACGGATGTGTCGGTCCATTGGCACAAATAAAATGGCGACAACGCATTTCCATTTTCTGGACTACATCCTGCTGGAAATCTAGTAGGACAATGGTCCTGCTACAAGAGAATTCAGCAGGAGTTTGAGAATGAACACTGAAGAAGAAGAAGAAGTATAATCCATTACATCCGGTATTGTTTACATCATAAACAAAAGAATGGTTGGGGAAAACCCAGCTTGAACACTTTTTAGATAAATTTGAAGCCATAACAACAAAAAATAATAGCTATGATCAACTTATTAATATATGTTTACAACATGGACTGTCAATAACATTCTTTTTATCAACATTGCAGACCTTCATAAAATTTGTTATAAATGGGGCGACCTACCACAAGCATCTCAATTAATTACATACACAATGCACTATACTAAACAAGAGACACATCACTGACACAAGAAACATAAGAAACACACAAAAATACCATTTAAAAATGTGTATAAAAATGCATTCATTCATTTTCCTTTAGCTCGGAAGTTAGAGCATAGAGGTCAGTTCTCTCCAATTCTGTCTGTTCAAAACTGTTCTGTGCAGTTCTTGAAGAATATGAATATTGTTTGCTTTAATTTCTATAAGTACTGTTGGCTCTTCTGCCTGTTGCTATCCATGCAAGAGATTGGTGGTGTATTCTGTTTTTGTCTGAGTGTATAACATGTCCAATGTAGGACTAACAATGTTTTCTAATTACATCTGTGATGTAGTTTTGATGTGTCTCTTCTCAGATTTTTTCTTTCAATTTGAATTCGTATAAAAATAGAACTAAATAAATAATTTTATAGGTAGCATATGCCTGATGTAGCATATGCAACAGAAAATTCCCAATGTTCAATGTACATAAAAGATTAAGAGGTAAAATAAGAGTAAAAAAAGTGGAAAATGGAACAAAGATTTGAAAACAATTTAGACTGGTTAAATTATGTATAAAAAATGTGTGCAAAAAAAAAAAAAAATATGACCATCAAGATATAGGTGAAAAAAAGTTTGAGAAAACAAAAAAGAGTTTTAGCTTAAGTGAAACTGATTCAAGTGAAGTCAAAATGGATTGTGAGGCTATCAAAAAAACATACTTCGGGATCAACCCTCCTGATAAAGTCAGGATAGTGATACAAAATCAGAAGGTAGAAGATGGGATTTGAACTAGTTCTGCTCAGCTGACACCTATTCTCCACACAACTTGAGTCAACATCTTCATAATTTGACCAGATCACATATCTACAAAAAGATGCAATTTTAGTCAGCTTCCAACATATAGGCATATCTTCTCAATTTATTATGAATATAGTCTGGTTGATCAAAACACTGACAGCAACCACACTGCACAGGTATGTAAATTCCTCAAGAACCTCAAGTATTTGCCATTAGGCTCAGTAATACAATGGTAATAAGGTCTACTTGAAAACATAAATAACATATAAACAAGGTTATTCAGATGCAACATGGGGAATTAAATAATATAAAAAGGAAGCATTGAGGTGTTATAGAAAAAATCAGAGGGTAGTAGATGGTATTAGAATTAGGCACGATTCAGATGGACTAATACCAGATCTGCCCTACATGCCCACCAGAGCACATCCTAAACTCCTTAAATTTCCACTATCTCAGCTAAACAACAAAGCAAAAGTGGAAGTTGTTCAATGGATTCTGGATGGTTCACAAAGCAGGGGAAATAAGATAGTTTATCTCTTAACAAAAACTGGAAGACACTGCAATGAACAAGTAGAAAATGAAATATTTCCATATCATGAAGTCCATCTTCAAAAGCTTCATATATAAGAAATGAAACTCTTATCATTTGCAGCCAAATAGATGAAGTAATTGATAAGCTGAGAAGAAATAAGAAATCATCTTTAGATTAAAAAACAAATAACATATTTGGTGCTTATGACATCAATAAATATATGCCCCTAGATCCAGATTGCCACTTATGACACCAATATATGCCCCTAGATCCACATTACCAGATCAAAATCAAGAAATAATTACACTACATCAGATGTGCCAAGAAATACTTATACTGTACCAAATGCATGATATGAATACTGTAATAAAGAAACAATGTCTATAGACAGAACGTGTGTTAAGAAGGGAAACAAACTAGAAAAATTTCTTTAAACCAGTGGTCCTCAATGTGGGTCACATGATTCTGGGGACCATGGAGAAAAATGTTGAAAGGGGGGGGGGGGTGGGAAGAGGAGAAAGGGCATAGGAAAATAACTATTTCAATAATAGACAACAAAATGTATAATAATAGAGTTTAAAAAGCCACAGTGGCTTGCAAAGAAAGTCATTGACCTTTTTTTTTTTTTTTTTTTTTTTTTTTTTTTTTTTTTTTGGTTTTTTAGGCAGCAGGGGACCATGGAAGAAAATTTGTGTCAAAATGGGGCTATGGGTCAAAGAAAGGTTGAGAACTACTGCTTTAAGCTTAACACATTAAGAGTATGCAAAAATGTAGAAGATACAAGATTAATTAGAGAATTGCAGATCATAAACTGAGGGTAACTGGCCAAAGTTGAGAAATTGTGCGGATGTTAACAACAGAAAGAGATAAATGTAGTACCGGTACTTCAATAGTGCCCTGATGTGACACATACTACAAGAAAAACAAGTGCTACTGAGATACGAAAACAAACCAACACATCAATCAATGGATTGGGCAAACAGCTGATGTTGTTGTCAAAATGTAATCATTTACATGAATATGAGCATAGACTAACAGTAACAAATGACACTTTTCACACTTGAAATCACCATCAGGTGCCATGCCGGCTGGCATAGGCAGTCATGGCTCTCCACAGCTCTGTCTCCACTATTATGTATCAAGATCGTTGTTGTTTCCCTGCAGTGCCAGGTTGTCAAACTATCTAATATTTTCTCACGTTGTCACCCTCTGTCTCTGTTCAATCTTCCCTGTTGTGACCATGTTCTCCAAACCTCCCTGTCTCATGAAGTGGCCAAACATTGAAGATTGTCTCTTTCTTATATTATTGATTAAGGTCCATTTCGCATTTGACTCTTTCAATACCTCCACCATAGTTTTTTTGGCAGCCCATGGTATACATCGGACACTTGAAATAATGTGCAATATATTGTTGGTATCATTTGAAGAGCACCTGGAAGTGTTTATTACTCATATTTGGCACTGGTACAATAGAATTGGTATTATTTGAAGCTCACCTGGAAGTGTTTATTACTCATATTTGGCACTGGTACAATAGAATTGGTATTATTTGAAGAGCAGCTGGAAGTGTTTATTACTCATATTTGGCAGTGGTACAATAGAATTGGTATTATTTGAAGCTCACATGGAAGTGTTTATTACTCATATTTGGCACTGGTACAAGAGAAGTGGTATTATTTGAAGAGCAGCTGGAAGTGTTTATTATTCATACAATGGCACTGTACATTAAAAGCACAAAGAAGCCATGCTCATGCTCGTGATTATTATTTAACAATATTTTACTCTAGTCCATAAATTACCTCTACTACGGGAAAGAGGAAGGGGGGGGGATCAAAAATGTTTGAAAGTTGTTGACTAGGGGGAGGTGGCTGATAAAAGTTGACATCAACAATACTGTTTTTAAACATCAATTAAATTGTTTGAATTTGAAACATTTATCTAAAAAGGTGAGACAAAGCATGTAGTTTTTTTCTGTACTTTTTCTCGCTAAATTATTTTTGTGGCAAAATTTGACATAATAAGAATGGC
Source organism: Meghimatium bilineatum (assembly GCA_034231615.1). NCBI lineage: Eukaryota > Metazoa > Mollusca > Gastropoda > Stylommatophora > Philomycidae > Meghimatium > Meghimatium bilineatum. The sequence goes on from CM067298.1 coordinate 95,828,575, forward strand.
GGTCCCTAAATTCTTGACAATTGTTGACAAGGAAGGAGTCAAAATTGTCACAAAATTGTCAATATAATCAAGTACAGTTCAGTAATGTGATAAATAGTTTAAAAGTTTAATAATAAATTATGTCATGTTCAGCTTAGTTAAATATAGGCATATAGGCATGTAGAAAACAGATCACATATAGTTCAAAATACTCTAGAAATATGTGATAAAAAGGATGAAATAAAATCACAATTACTGTAGCAGAAAGATAAAATATTACATGTGAATTATATAAAAAGTTTTATGTTTAAAAAAAAAATCTTTCCTAATGCAGGCTTACTGATGTTTGACATGCAGAAAATGGTACTACAATTAGTCTACTTCATCATTTTAACAGATGTTAGGTAAGAGAACAAAGAACAAATGTAAAGATTATTAGATTGTAGCTCAAAACATTTTACCGGATATTCGCAAAATTAGAAGAATTATAAATTTGATAAGATATGTCAATATCATGAAATTAAAAAAGCTGCTTGATGCATTTCATTGGTCAACCTACTGCTAACAAACAATATATAGTAGTATAAAATAATTTCCTGGATTTCAAATTAAAATTACAAAAAGTTAGTGTCATAATTAAGCTATGACAAGAATGTTTATTTTGTGATGTGCTATTATAGAATTATACCAGCTATTATATTTGGTCTCTCTCAGAGACTTGCTTCTTTCAACTGAATTTAATACAAGATATGCTTTAGATCACTATTGCTAAAAATATATGATTACTGTCTATAATTGTGCATTTAAAAAATGAGTCATTTTTCTTCTACTTCTTCAGCGTTCATTCTCAAACTCCAGCTGGATCTTCCTTGTAGCAGGACCATTGTCCTACCAGATTTCCAGCAGGATGTAGTCCAGAGAATGGAAATGCATTGTGTCGCCGTTTTATTTGCGCTAATGGCCAGACACATCCGTCTTTGGCAAGTCATTTTTCAATAGGGCTCAAAAAGCGTAGAGGATTGACTTCATTGTACTTGTGTTTCCTATATTTACTCCTTCCCTCTCAACTAAGTGGTATGCCACCAGACCTACCCAGAGAACCTGTGACTTCTTGACCACAAGTTGAGCAACGTAACCACTGTACTATGAAGATCCCCTTCTATTTGAACAATTAGTTCACATTTTACATATATTGTTCGTGATAACATATTCCATGAATATTGCTTTCGGAGCAACTTTATAAATTTTTTTCTACTTCATGGAGCATAGCAAATTTTCTGCAAAAGACTTAATCACCTTTGGAATGAATGACCTTTCAGTCACACCAATATAATTATTTTGCTGATAAAATAAACATTTTGTATTCTTAAATAGTATTTACTTGAGCTTGAAGCTAATAACATGCAAATAATTTAATTTTATTCTACATAGGTCTATACAATATCATCATAAATATTAGGTCTATTATATTAGGAAATCTGTAGAAGGCTAATAAGTTGCAGGCAATTGTTATGTGATTTAAGAAGGAAAATGCCGGCTCAAGATTGAAAAAATCAACAGATATTTATTTTGCAAATGACCCGGAGTGCAAAAGTTTTTCTAGGCCTAATTCGGGGGTATTTATGGTCAAATTGTCATAATTTCAAGGAGGAAAAGGATTAAACTTACAGGTATGTCATAAAATCCTTCTATAAATCTAGATCTAGTCCAAAACTGTATTGAAACCAGTTGATGTTTTAATATCAAATTAAATAAACCAGTGCGGTGTAACCGGTTTTCGAGTGTGAAAACAATATACCTCTCCATAAATAATCATCTGACTCACAATCCATAATGATTTTAATGAAAATATGATAAAACAAAATTCTATAAAACCCAATTCAATGTCATTGCGCTGCTCTTTTTTGAAATTGTCAACATATTGTGAAAATTTCGATATTTAAATGATATTTGACACATGGTTGCCACTAAAACTGCAGGAAAAAGTAGTCAATTGAATAAAATGCCAGCTTTATCAAATCTGGTAAAACAAATTAAAAAAATTGGGGACTTTTAATTGATTAAAGTGTACCTAGCAACGGCAGTCTATGGCAGCAAATATACTTGCCGTCAGCGCACAGTAAACTGAAAATTCTTGGTGAATAAATTTGCCTGCAGTGTGCTAAAGGTTAAGGTCGTAAATGCTTGCATATTGCATTATTTATAGGCAATAAACTATACATAATTTATCTAATAAAATAATTACTCTAGTCCTAACATATATTTAAAAAATGCTAATAGTAAAAATTTACATAGCAGACATTGCAAATTAACATCATTAAAATATAGACTACCAGGTGCTCCATAGAAAACATAAATTGTAAAGTACTACATAATTACACACTAGATTTGAGTAAATACTGGTGGCTAGTTTTACACACTATCATATGCTAGGAAGGTATTGTGAAACAATATTTAATTTACAAAATAAGAGACAAGTGACTTGTGACAAACATAGTGCAGGATTTACGTATAAGCTACACAAGCTGAATCTTAGGGCCAAAAAAATTGTCCCAGTGAGCAATTGTCATCTATACTTAAATATATTGCATATAAAGGGCTCCATATCTCAACTAGCTTAGGGTCTTATCAAGCCTAAATCCGGCCCTGGACAAACATCCAACTGCTGATAATGTTTTGGATTAAATTCTTTATTTTTGATGTTGCCTGGCTATAGTTGCTCTCAGATTGTACTGAAATCAAATGAAAACAAGAAAGTGAGAGCTTAATTATGTGCTAAAATCTACTTTGTTTAAACACTAGCAGGACTAGTTAATTCAGGCATTCCACACAGAAAAGTCAACATAGCAGACAAATTTAATTATGTTTATTACAAGAACAATGAATATTAATACCAGTATTTACAAGTCAACACATTTATATGATAGGTATTAATACACATAACTTAATAACAGCTGAACATGTTCTGTTTCTTTACAAGAAGGTAATCTGGATATCAGCAGATGAAATAATACATGAGGTATAATGCATTAGTTATCAACTAGAAAACACATATGCATATATATATATATCATCAAAACATTATGTTCATAGATTGTGACTCACTGAATGAAGTAAACATTTAAATGATAACAAAATGATATATTTCTAGCATTCCTTTTCAAATGCCTGCTGGATTCCTCTTATTGCAAGACAATGGTCCCTCTATATTTTCAGCAGGAGGTAATGCAGAAATGAGATGCTATGTACAAAATGATATAAAATTGGTATAATAAGCATTGAACTGGCAGTCTTAATGAGAAACTGTCCCACCCAGTCCTGGTATAAATCATTAAGGCAGGCTATCTGACACTTACAGAAATACTGTTCAAAATCTACTTTATTATAAATTGCTATAAAAGTTAAAGCGCAACATATAACATATATAAATAATGCTATTAATAATAACAATAATACTGCAATGTTTACACCTTTGCCGAAATTTAACAATGTATCACATTAAAATCGTATGTGTTGAAAGTATCCCATTTAAACCAATGCTAATTATGTGGTTTTAAGGAAGAAACTGAGCTTTGCATTTAAAAAAACGTACCAAAAAAGTCCCTGGATCAGAAACCAATTAACCTACAAAAATAAACTTGATTGGTTTGGAAATGTACAAGGCACAGCTCACTTTCTAAATCTATCTTGCAAGAAACAGTTGAGAGTGGAAGGAGAAAATCCAGGATTGACAATAAGGAATGTTCCAGGCATAATTTTTCTATACTTGTCCAAATTGCTGAGGACAGATGTGTTTGGGGGTATTTTTTGCTAATATCTCCAATGTAGCACACATATCATTATCATAGAAGGATTATATAAAGCCTGTATCAACCTTGGGCGTACTATTAATACAGAAGTCATGTTACAAACAGAACTTGGCATAATCTATCACAAGCTCTACATAAAAGTAAAGTAAATAGTGTAGCACTAAAAGTTGTGAATTGATAAGTGAGACTGTTATAAAACTGTATAACAATAGTACTTATGTAAAACACAAGGTCAAACAACTTTACAATAAACACATCAGACCATAGGATATGAGTAATTAGAAAGCTGTGGCAAAGTAGTAATCTATCTATCTTTCTATTCATTAAACCCTTTATTGCCTTTCAGCAGCAGGGGTAGAAGAGTTTTCTGGAGATAGCCCTCAAGTGTGCTGAGTATATTATGCAATTTATCGCATCTTTTATTTCTGTGGTCCATCATTTCGAGGTCAGCCTTCACTGTATCTGTGTAGCATAGCTTGCTGTGGTATGCTGTCTGGTAGTAGTCTGCTGATGTGTGCAAACCATTTGATCTGTTGGCTCTTAATATACTCTATGATTGGGACGGTGACAGTTCTTTGTCCTCATTTCTAACTCTCAGTGATATTCCTAGCATTCTGCGTAAGCATGCCATTTCAGCTGTCACTAGTTTACGTTCGTCTTTGTCCATGCTTGGCATTTACCAATGCACAGCATTGGCATAATTATCGTTTTGAACAGTGTTATTTTGGTGTTTAAATCTACATTTTTGTTTCTGAAGATTGGTGTCATTTTCCCTAGGGCTTGGTATGCTTTACTACATCTATTGTGTATTTTTACTGCTTTTGCCATCTGTTGTTCTATTGCTTTCTAGATATGTGAATTATATCACTTGTTTAAAGTAGTAATAATGACACTAAAGTAACCCTTTCAAGATCATATGTTTTTTTCATTGTGGCAATATACGGACGTGAGCCTTGAGCTTTAAACAAGACAATAACCAAAAGAATAAATTCATTTGAAATGAAGTGCTATAGAAAGATCCTACAAATATCAAGGGCAGAGGGAAAAAAATTACATTGAAATAACTGAAACTAAATGAAGGGTGACTTCTAAATACCATAATAAGAAGGAAGCTCTAGTATTTTGGACACTTAAAACGACATGATGATATTTAAAGGCTGGTTCTAGAGGGCCAGGTAAGAGAAGAAGAGGAAGACCAAGAAAACGATGGACCAATGGCATCAAAGAATATATGCATTTTGGACCAATGCCAGAGAGAGAGAGGGGCATTCAGAGTATCCACTATGAAGACAATGTTCTGGAAAGAATGTCACTTGATATATATACTTGTGTATATGTACACCATTGTTACCTTGTTACTCGTGCTGTTAGAATGAGTGTTGGACTTTCAGGTAAATTCCACATACACTCTGGTGTACGACAAGGATGTGTTCTATCTCCCTTGTTATTCATCACATATATCGATTGCATATGTAAAATTGCCAACACTAATAAAAAAGACAACATAAATAACCTCCTGAGCGAACTTCTTTTTGTAAATGATCAAGCAATAATATAAACAACAAAAGAATACCAAATCTTGGGGCAGATGTCTTCTATTTTCAAAAACACATATGTGAGCATTAACACCAAAACTGCACTATATAAAACGATCATCATACCATCACTGTGATACCAATGTAAAATGTGGACACTAAAAACAGAATCCAAAAGAAAAAATGACTTGTCAACATAGGCTCATTGGAGTAACAATATGAGAGAGAATCAGGAACGAAAACATTAGAAGACTAATAAACACAATGTCAATTCTGGATTTTACTAGAAGACAGATTACCGGTAAGTGGTTTCCACAATCTTCCAGACAGTGCCCACAAAAAGCATTACTATACAGACACGATGGATACAAAGTCAGCAGACCTGGCAAATGGTGGATTACAGAAATAAAAGAGTCAATGAAAACAAACATATGAAGCACACAAAAAGCCATCTTCAAGAAGACTCTTCTACCCCTGACGCGGCACCGCATAAAGGGGTATAAAGTGCAAAAAGAAATAGATTGTTACTTTGAATGTCTGTTGTTAAATGTCTATCATTTACTGCTTTTGTGTTGGTGCCATTAGTTTTACTGTTTTTACTTTTTTGTTCTCTGTTGTATTTAAAAAAAAAAGACCTTAAGGTTGAAACTGTCTTGTATACTGTTATTTGTATTTTTTCTTACTCATACCCCATAGTTTGATAATAAAGTTGATTGACCTTGTGTTTTATGTAAGTATTATTGACAGTTGTGAACAGATTCACATACTTAGTTAGTACACTATTATACTAGGAAAAACTGTTATAAAGAGACAAATGTTATACTTCTTAGATGATAAATTTTTCCAGCTACAACTTACAGCAGTGAGACTTGTACAATAAATAGAACCAACGGCAAAAAAAGAATATCGGCTTTCGAACTGAAGTATTATAAGAAAATATTAAGAATTTCCTGGACAGAAAAGATAAGGAATAGTGAGGTTTTGAGTATTCTGAATATAGAGGAAGGATGGCTGGTGAATACAATTTTACATAGAAAATTTAAATATTTATTTCAGACATATAAAAAGACAAAATGATATGAAAAGACGCATATAAAGGGCAGAATTCTGGGAAGTAGAAGAAGAAGTACACCTAGAAGGAAATAGATGAGATCAAAGAGTGCATAAAGATATCATTGGAGGAGGCAGACAGATTGGTACAGGATAGAGTCATGTTCCAGACATCAATTGTAAAGACAAAGTTCTGAAAAGAATATGCCACATGATGATAAGGTAGTACAATAACATAAAATGCCACCATTGATGATGAAGTGTATATTCTGGCATTTTTGGCAGATTGTATGCAAATGTGTGGCATAGAATGGCTAGACTAACCTGAAAGTTTACAGAAAAGTGGTACTTCCAGTGTTGTTATATACAGGTGAAACATAGACTGTGACTAGATGACATACGAGGAAGCTACTCTAGTGTACACATATTTGTTGGGTAGGTCATATGGTACATTTGCCATATCATTGCCTGCCGAAGATACTTCTCTATGGTAAGTTGCATAAAAGCATATGTTCTCAAGATGGCCAAAAGAAGCGCTACAATAATATGTTAAAAGATCTCACTGAAAGCCTTTGAAAAGACCAAGATACTTGGGAAAAACGTGTACAAAATAGAGCTACATGGGGCTCTACAGTAAAAAAAAATGGCACAGCATCCTGTGAAAATAGAAATGAAGCAACTCAGCAGTGGAAAGTAGCTAGAAAGTCACATGTAAATAAAAACCATCTACAGTGGTTTAACTTTCCAAGGAAATTCACAACAGAATAGTGCTTACTATCCTTATATACCGTAATCTACAAACTCATAATGAATGACGTAACTAATTGAATTTAAAAAGTGGATATAACAAATGGTCATTATCACTTGTGATGGATGAACAACAATATATATAGTTTATATATAGACAAAATATATACTTGTATTCATGAGTGGTTATTCATGTTGATAGATGGGTCCATTGTTGGATTATGTATGATGGATGTCTATATGCAATATTATACAATGTGAGCATGATGTATATATGTATATATATATAGATATATATATACCCTACATAGACCTATATATGTGCCTATTTCTATGAAAATGTTACACAAGTAGATTTTCTTTTGTATGTCTACAGTTGGTGGCACATACATATGGTTTTGCACTTGCACAAATATGCTGGCTTGTAGGCACTCAACACACCAGAAAAATGTGTTGTTGAAACATTGTTGTTCATACAAGAACAATCAACACAAGTTATAGTAAATTCTACAGCAAAAAGAAAATAATATGGCAATACAGAAAATGTACATTTTTCTGAAAAGGCTGACATGTTAATCATTTCATTGTTAACAATAAAGTATATTTTTTTTGGCAAAACATTGCAAGCTATAACAGAACAATGGACAATTGATGGGACTGCAAGAGAAACTGTTTACCAATATGCATTATCAGAAAACTCATTAATTTGTGTTTTTAATTTCAATATCTATTGCAAGTTACAATAAACAATATAATAATCACTCCTAAAATAGAAGATACAGGATTAGTATTCTGCATTCTCATATAGAGTCTGCTATCTATTTAGTGGTTTCGGTTGCAATGCAGTTTCTCCTCATGACTGTTGAGTGTTGGCCACATCAATTTCCTGTATTCTGGTTGCTGGAGATAGTCTTATAGGGTGTGATCTGTCATATTCACCAGGTTATCAAGGCACGTGTTGATGCTTATCTTGAAGCATTCGAATCTATCATTTTCTTTTTCCCAACACATTTTTGTTAATGTGATGCAGAACTTATCTGCAAAATCATGATTATCCAAATGTTTTTACTTCACCAGTTTAATCATACTGTCCTCCCTTCTCTTGTTTTAGTTGATACAAGATTGATTATTTAAACATCTATTCTTGTATATTGTTAATGTTTTGAGTACTTATTGTTATGGACTACAGCTAGTAACTTGTTGGGAGTAAGGCACCAACCTATGTTTCAAGAAAGTTTTAAATATTTTTTAAAGATATGTGTATTTTATGTTTTTGAAACATTAAATGAATGTAAGTGTAACAAATATGTTTCATCATCTGTAAGAGTAATCTATACCTATCTATTGTATTTTCTCTTTTTATGCTGTGAGACATCGCAGGATTGAATAACGATCGGTTTTCGGGTATTGCATGTCTGGTCGCTTGATGTGCAGAAATATTGTGCCATATCAGAATCTTGGTAACTCCTTCAATCCACCTTCTTCTTAGTCTTCCTCTGTATCTTGCTGTTTCTGTTTCTTGAGTGTTTGCTTATTATCTAGAGCAGAATTTCATGAACACTCAAATCCCCCACCAGTGAAATCTATATGATTGGTTATAATTAGAGTGTAACTATAGCATTATTTTGTAATCAGAAATATTGTGAGTGATTTCTCTTGACAACCTAAAATGCAAAATAATGTAGTTACACAGAATTAAAGACATTATTACATCTTTTTTGCCTTGCAGACAATCATTGAGTAAAAAAGAAATTAGTGATGCTTGTTGACACTGTAGATTTTTGGCACATAACCAGTCTTCAAGAAACTTATAGTGAGCAAGTTGCATGCCATAGCTATGTTATCAATTCTGAATTGTTGGTTGGCCTCGTTTTGTGTCACAAGATCAACAGCAAAGAGAAGTATTCATGATACTATTTCTTCGCAGTGAGGAGGTGGTTTAAATTAAAGAGGGAAAATTAGTGTTAAAAGAATGAAATTAGGTGTTAATTAGAGATCAATGTTAATTTGAGATTACAGTATAGCAAGGTGAAGTTTTCCTGATACAACACTGCGACAGGATTAGCAATCCGACAGTGAGAACTCAAGGCTCTCGTAGTTAAATGGAGGGTTTTCCAGAGAAAGACAAATGGATAGATTACATCAAAATGCCATACCTTTAACATGACGATAAATATAGAAAAGACTGAAGTAATGAAGATAGGACGAACAGAAAGAAACACCAATACATATATATTGAAAGAAACAGGCTTAAACAGGTGACAGAGTTCACATACCTAAGAAGCAATATAACAACAGACGGCAAGAGCAGCAAAGAAATACACAATAGATATATAGTAGTAAATAGTAGTAAAGCATATCAAGCCCTAGGGCAAATGATACCAATCTTCAGAAACAAAAATGCAGATTTAAACACCAAAATAACACTATTCAAAATGATTATTATGCCAACTCTGTGCTACCAAAGCCAAACATGGACAATGACAGCACATGACAAATGTATACTTGTGACAGCTAAAATGGCATGCTTACACAGAATCCTAGGAATATTGCTAAGAGACAGAATGAGGATATTTGACAAAGAAACGGCATCACCCCAATCTTGGAATATATCAAGAGACAACAGATCAAATGATTTGCACACATCGGCAGACTACCATCAGACAGCAAGCTATGCTACACAGATAGAGCCGATTTAGAGGCCAACCATGAAAACGATGGACCACTGAAATAAAAGAGGCGACAAAGTCCACAATATACTCAGCACACAAAAGGGCAGTCTCCAGAAAACTGTTCTACCCTTGACGCAGAAAGGGAACAAAGGGTTTTAGCGAATAAATAGGTAGATAGAAATGAGTGAAAACATCGCTAACTGCATCCTCAAGGGCATGCTTCAGAAACACTAAAGAAAATTCCCAAAAGGGATGAGGACACATCCATGCTTTACCCAACATTTTACCACAAAACTTTCCCAATTTATACATGTACCATAGAATACATTTTAATCTCTATATAGTAAATCATTTTTTAAAATAAATTTCCATAATTAACAATACTTTCCAAAATCCCCAATTATATTTATTCTTTATTGTTCTGTAGACCTTTATATTTCATCAGAACCAAATTACTATAATGGGATTTGGCTATAATGTGTTTTTGAGAATGTCATCATGAAATAAGAAAACTTCATAGTAATGCAAAATGATGTAAAAAGGTTACTAAAACACTTACCTAGCCTATTAATAAAAATATATTTAAGAAAAAAAAACATACACGAAAACTAAACAGGACAATTCTCAACGTATCGGCTCAAATTGAACCTTTTTCAAGAGACAAACAACAGAAAACGACAAAATAAAAAAATAAATAGATGTCTATATTTCATCAAGCCCTCGTCTCCATATTTTAAAGGTTCAATTTGAGCCGATACGTTGAGAATTGTCCTGTTTAGTTTTCGTGTATGTTTTTTTTTTTCTTAAATATATTTTTATTAATAGGCTAGGTAAGTGTTTTAGTAATCTTTTTACATCATTTTGCATTACTATTTGTTCATTAGGTTACTGCGGCACCATCCACTTTGTCGGACACCCTCTGGCCATTTGGTTATTTATATAAGAAAACTTCAGTAGTTTTGTTAGACAACCAGTGAATTCATGGACTTTATATAGTCTAGTTTTATATAGGCTAGCTATGTCAAACACCATTGTAAGATTTAATTTAAAAAAAAGCTATACATTTTGGCTTCCCTGTTCATAGAATTTTTCTTGAAGTTATTGAAGGGTAAAAATCAAGTGATTTTAGCTCTGAATCCATGCTGTGAGTCTGGGAGAACACATTCAGCAAGCATAATTGATTTATAGGACATGTACAAAAGCCATGCCTGTGATATTGAGAAGGGAGATGCCTCTGTAGTACCCTGAAAAATGTCACCTCTCCATTTAGTAAGAAAATGGTATAGGTGAGGCAAGAAAATCTGCTTTAAAGGACCCCCAGTGGGAGTGTTATCTGTTTCTGTTGCTTTGCTATTCATGAGAATATTTATGATCTCAAGGTCTATCTTTGTTAGTTTGTTATCCAGCTCTGTCATTTCAGGATATAATATTTGATCTAGGGATAGGTCTGCTTGCTTGTCTCCATCTTATAGGTTTGAGTAGTGTTCTTCCTACCTATCTTTCAAGTTATTTGACTTTATCTGTTATAGGCTGACATGCTTTCAACTTGGAGTGGGGCAATTCTGTTGACCTTCAGCCTTCTGGCATCTTAGCGTTTCCACAAAAGTGGTAGACATTTTGGTGCATAAATTTGAACAGTATTGGTTTTGCAGATCTCTTGTATCATTAATTAACAACATAAACTAAACAAATTTCCTGCACAAGTTGCAAATAAAATCAGCAAGTAAATTTGGCAGCTTTATCATTTATAATAATACACAGCAGTGATTTTATAAACGACTTGATTGTTCTCAATTAAGTTCTCAGCATATATGTTCAATAAACCAATGATTCAATTATAAATTTATGCTCAGGATAAAATATTCACTAAATACTGTAGTATAATGTATAAAGGTTAGGTAAGTTAATTGTAAACATAAACATTCTATTAGTAAAATACTGTTTTTCAATATACTGTTACTAAAGATAATAGAAGATAATGACTGATGTTTTAATCCCTTTAGCTGTAAGCAGGTAGCTTCTAATAACCCATGGCCTTTCCAACAAAAGCACAGGTTCTTCTGAGTTGAGTAACCGAGGTGACACCCAGACTTGCATGCTTGTTGTCTCAAAGGCATGGTTGTGTTGGGAGGGGGTGTCTATGAATGCATGTTTAGTCCTCAAAGGCAGGCATTCCAGTGTGGCAGTAACCCAGGATCTCACAGCCTGGAGTGCAACATGCATCCCTGGACCAGCTATTTCATCATATTCTTTCAGATTTATTGATCCACTAGCAGTGATGACACATCTAACACCTCATGCCACATAGAAGGCTGCCACAAAGGTACAATGTCCACTAGCAGTGATGACACATCTAACACCTCATGCCACATAGAAGGCTGTCACAAAGGTACAATGTCCACTAGCCTGCTTCTCTTCATCGTCCATGGGAGGGATTGATAGAAGACAAAACTAAGAAATTGAGACAAGACATGTAGTGGCAAAGATGATTTTACCACATGTGACAGCTTATCAGCCTATCCCTCAACTGTCCCTAGTTGCCCCTCCAACATGTCTGGAAAGAGAACCTCACTGCATCCTGAACTAGAAGTTCAGGTCTCGGCTAGCACATAGACATACTAAAGATAGTATATTACAAAGATACGGCTAGCACATAGGCATACTAAAGATAGTATATTACGATGATAAAATACTGAAAAAGTTGGTCATGTGGTCCTTTCCTGTATGCTGCTGTGAGCAAAGAATAGTATCAACCTAATGTGCCATAGGGCCCTACATTTTGTAAGAGGTGACAAAAAAGGTTGTGGGGGTTAAGTAGGCTATTTCTTCTAATAGCTCGAAGTGATTTAAAAAAAACCATGTTGAAATTTTGAATGTGTAAGACAAAAAGGTGCAGATATCACAGCTAAGCTGTAAATCATGACGCATTTCATTCTCAGGGACTAAATCCAACTAACCAACAGTAGTTTCATAATGAACACAGAGGAAGATGATCATATTAATGACATTTAAAAAATGTCCAGCATCTAGAATGTTTTAATTAAAAATGAACAATTCCCTCCCTTCCAACTCAATCATAGTTATGACATGACTAGACACAGGTTTCTGGTGTGAAACCAACACGTACATTTTTGACTCTTTTTACCAACATGCCTATCTCAGAGAAACAGGGAACTCTGCTTGAGCCATGAGTCGGCTTGTTCCTAGTGACAACAGTTGATCTTTTATCTATGTTGGTTGACATACGATGCAAGGGCAAGTGGAGAGAATTATATCCATCCTGGTTTGCAGATCTGAGGATAACGCTAATCTCTGAAGAGGAGCTAGAGCTTTCTTCCTCTGCTTCTGGACCATTAGATTCTTGGTTAGGAGATGGCATCATGTGATTAATATACTTACTGTGATTTCCAAAGAATTGCGTGGAAAAGATAATTTAATAAATGTTACTCTATCATCATTTTCATTTTATAAAAATACAATATATTTATAAAATATTTCTTACAAGGTTACATATGCATTTTGTTTCTACATTTCTTAAAACATTCATTCAGTCAGTTCCTCTATTGCCAAGTTTGGCACATAGGACGGATGTCATAGTTCTCCATGCCTGTCGGTCAGTTGCCAAGGGTTGCAGGTCTTGTGCATTTATGCCTGTTGATTTTAATTCATTCATAAATGTTCTTCTGAGCATTCATTATTTTTGGTCTTCCCTTTTTTCTTTTCCTGTCTGGTGTCCACATGAAGGCTTGTCGTGGAATTCTGTCTTCCTTCATTCTAAGTATGTGGCAGATGTATGTCCAGCGGTGTTTTCTGATGATGATCGTCACATATTCTTGTTTTGTCTCCTCTCTTAGTATGTTGTTTGATTTGAAATCTTTCTAATTAGTATTTGTGATTTTTTGAGGCATCTATTCTCGAATGCAACTAACTTCTTATTCATTATTGAGGTGGATTTACAACTTTCATATCCATATGTCAATGATGGAATCACACTTGCATTGAATAGTCACAGTTTGATGTGTTTACTTGCGATCTTCAATCTCCAGATGTTTGAGAGTTTGTTAAAGGCGTTGTAGGCGAGAGCGATTCGAGTATTGATTTCTGAGCTGGTATCCTCATCTGCTGTTATCTTGCTTCCCAAATATACAAAATTTTAACCGTCTAGTATATTATCATCTAGTGTAATTGATTCTGTCAGGTCAGTAAAGTTCATGATGTTTGTTTTATGTGTGTTTATTTGAAGGCGTATCTGTTGCACACAAAATCTGAGTCTTTCTGTTTTGTCATGGAGATCTTGGTGTGTTGAATTCAATAGAGTAATATCATCTGCAAAGGTGAGATCTACAAGGTCTTGTTATTTACTCATTTGATTCCTAGTTGCTAATGTTCATAACATTACCTGGGTACAAATTATTGATGATAGCAATTGTATGTATAATTTCTTCATATTTCCTTATTCAAAAATTTACAAAACAAATGAAGATAGAAAAATGTGTTTATTAGTATAATATGCTAGGAATATCGTCAGTGGACTCCAGCAAATAGTGGTTTCTGCACTGGTCTCTTTCTTACACAAGAAGATTTCTGCAGCTGTGCTGTAACACAAGTGAATGTCTGATGATCTTTCTGTAGAATTTTTAACATTTACATTGTTGACCTCGACACATACTTCCAGTCAGATTTTTTTTTACTGCCAATGAATTTACAATTGCACAACTTGCTGAGATATCTATCTTTTCTTCATCACCTTTATGGTTTGTTATTTTTCTTTCTCAGTAAACCTTTCAGGGTCATAGAGGTGCCCTTTTTGAATCATCAAAACAAACATTTGGTGTTTGTGTTTCTGTTCTATTCCTTGCATGAGTGTGGAAAACCTATTCAGTTTTTAATATCAAATACTATTACCGGGTATATGGTTTTCTAATGTATCCAACAGTATGTTTTTCTAGTAACAAAAACTCTCATTTAGTGGTGTTTGCTTGGTTTTCAAATGAGTTTCCCATTTAAAACTAATATTATAGTCCTTCTATTCTACACAAGCACCATTTATTTAAGCCTGAAATTGTATGGTAGTCTTTGATATTGGTTTCTGTGTCCAAGAATAATAGTACAGTAATGTCAAATGGTAGAGATTCTTATTTTAGTACAGAACTTCTTTCTATTGGTTTCCATAATTTCTCAGTAACCTAAATGCTAAAGTGGAATCCCTTTATAGTGGATCCTTTTATAATACATTTCCCTCTCCAACACTTTTCAAAATCCCCAATTATATTTATTCTATATCATTTATACTGTATTTGCACTATAAATTTCTATTATATACATATTTCATCAGTCCCGACCAAGTTGTTATAATGGGATTCCACTGCATTACTGTTAACATTACAGTGTAATTTCTCTATAGTGCATACGCTTATAATAAATTTCTATGTTTAACATTACAAATTTCCATATTTAACACTTTCAAAAATCCACAATTATTTTTATTTATTGTTGATACCTAATACTGAGAATTACATAAATATATTTATTATTAGTCTGAATCGTGTTGTGATATTGGGATTTGACTACTGTTTTAAGATTTCATACCTGTCAACTTCCAGAAGGATAGTTCTGTATTTCAGCCCATCAAAATGTATCTAGAATTGTTTACTTTTACCCAAAATTCTGCTCACATTGTGTAAAGAATACAACACTAAAGGGCAATTGTGGTCAATAGAAAGGACTTACATTGATGCATTGTATACATCTTTGTATCTCAAAAGTGGCATGCCTCTAACTCCATCTGAAAGCTAGCCAAACAATATTTGCTGTGGGATATGGTTTTTGTTCATTCTTTCTTTTTTGTGTTTCTTGTTATGTGTTACTGTACGGTCCATTTGGACCAGTTCTTTTGTTTATTGCTATTTATTTATTTTTTATATTTTAGTTGGGTACGGTACGTTATGACATCGTGGCACAGCAAAGAGTCAACAGTGATCCTGATAAAAGATACTGGAAATTTAAACATGCTGGAGAGTTATATATATATATATATATATATATATATATATATTCACGATTACCTATGCCAGTCGGCACAGCACTTGAAAATTATGAATGGCATTATAAGAACGCCTTTCAGGTGTAGAAGACTGTACACATGTCATTTTAAAACAATAATCTATCACAACAACACTCATTGCGTTTCATAGATAATATAGCAAGGTACACTTTAGCTTCATACTGAAAAAGAAAACAAACATGCAGCCAAATAAAAGAAAGGAAATAAGCACAAACAAAACAATTAAAAAAATTTCTTTCTGTTTATTACAAAATAATAAATTATAAAAACATTTACAAAGTATTTCCACTGTATGCAACATTATTCTGTACATAAATAATCTATGATCACAGCTAGCATGCAAGTCAATGTTGAAGATATATATGTGGATAATTATATCAGAGGCATCTTCTGATGAGTCTGTCTGATGATTCCATTTCTGGAATGATTGATTATAATTACAGTAATCATAATTACAATGGCTGTTTCAACGAATCCAGTGTTGTTTTAACAAATTTTCCTCTTTAACGACACTTTAAAAAAAATCTGATTATTATACTCTTTGTCTTAATTTTTTTTAAACTTATCATAACACATGCATTCAAACAAATATCCATTTATAGCAATTTATTTTTCTAAATGTTTGAGGTAAAAAAAAAGTACAAAATCTGAATTTTTGATCTGCGTACATTTTTACAAGTTACCTGTGTCTGAAATATATTCTAAGGTGGGGTAAAAACAAAGAGAAAGTAACATCACCAATCAGGGACAAACAAAAGCACTAAAATTAGTGGGGTGTACCAATCTCACTGTTTCTGCTAAGGTGCTGCTCTAACACACAGATTTTTATCCCTTGGCATACAGAGTTTGGTAGTGGTGAACACAATCTTGTTTATTTAAATGTATGTAAAAGTTCCTATAATAAAAAACATGAAATTGTAAAGTTATATAAAGTTCTTATAATAAAAATGCAAATTTTGAAGTTACAATTCACACATCGCATACAGATATATGCAGGCATTAACACGGAAGTAAAAAGATACTTTCCTTCTGGTTTTAAGTGTGGTAGTAATCAGGCCCATAAATAAGAGTTGTTGAGTTTTAAACCCCCCCCCCCCCAACTGTAGGTTTGTGAACCAAAAATAAATGTTGTTGAAAAAATTGTGTGTATCTCTCTAATAGTATTTACTCATACGTACCAACTACGGCTATGCAAGCCAACTAAAGTGGAATTCATCTATAGCGTATTCTTTTATAATACATTTCCCAATATAACAAGACTTTTCAAAATCCCCAATTATAATTATTATATATTGTTTGTACTGTGTATAGCAAATTTCTGTTATTACATACATATTTTCTCCATCCGGACCAAGTTGTTATAACGGGATTCCACTGTATTATTCTTTTATATGATAGAACTATTAGACATCTAGCATTGCACAGCAGACCACAGAGAATTGGTCTCCACGACGCAAGACAAGAAAGAACAATGTTGTCACTTAGATAATAGATAGTTTAGCCCATACGGCGCGACCGCATTAAACAATCATCGATAATTGAAAGGGACATTTTATGAACAAGCAATTTCATAGAATGTAGTTTGGGGACCATTAATTCACCAAGTGACCAACCAAGGTTGGACCAGTAGCTTATGTCTGACAGTGTGGTGATATTGACAATTAGTACCACATAGTTGTATAAATGCTACATTTCTATTGTGCAGAACTGAAACGCCTACTGTCATGTTTGGAGATTCTCAGTGTTGACAGATGTTACTGATTTGGAAATTTCAGGTCTGAAAATTCTTCTGATCTGGAGATGGAGGGTGTATTTCAAAATGACAAAATAATGGATGAGTTTCCTGGCATTCTAACGATGGGGATAGTTATGTACTAAATCATTATAATTTGGAAGGTGTGTTCTTACTATTTATTATGTGAGGTTGTGTCAAACAATCTCATGATTTAGCTAGTGGAGTGAGTCCCAGGATGACTAGTCTAAGTTTGCCAAAAATATTTAAATGTGATTGGTTCAGGGACCATGAATCAGGGTAGAATGTTAGGAATAGGATAAAGAGACATAATTTATCTCAAGGTTTCCAAATATTTGCTCAGAAAAGTTGAATCACGTTAAGATTCACAATTGCAAAATAAATTTTAGCTGTGTCAATTCCGGCCAATCAGGAAAAACTCTGGATTCATTTACATGGCAAGGGGAACAACTCTATAAAAATCAAAAGTGATTGTGCAAGAAAATTAATATAAAATACAATTTGTAATCATTTTTTATGATTCAAAGTGTAACTAACAGATAAATAGAGGAGGTGCTGACCTGTGAACACACCTTTGTGAATTTCAGGTAAGATAAGTTTACATGTCATGTAACATGCGAGAGGAAAAAAATGAGCACCTGTTTCGTCAGCTTCATTTACTTCTGTCAAATTGTTTGCTGATAAATGTTCAAATTAAAAATTCAAAGCAGTCTCCATTACACAACATGACAACATCATTCTGTAACTGTTAACTACTCCAAATATATAGGCCTACTCCAAATTTATAGGTCTAGTTCACATAAATAAAGCCCTAGATATCCGAAGAAACAAGTTTCCAAAAAAGTTTCTCGTTTATTAAAAAAATGTATATACTAGTATACAAATTCAATTTGTTGGTCCGTTGCTCAGCTTTGGGATGTATATGGTAAGGTCAGGGTATTTTCCAATGAAGCTAGCCATATCCTCCCATCACTAAGGTTGGAACGGTGTTGACCCTCGATTTCACTAAAACCTACAACGAAGGTCAAAGAGCCTAATCAATACCTTCCTACAAGGAGCATTGAAATGACAATGAAACCCAGTTATTACGCAATGTGAAACATTGTACGAGGGACATAACTTACAGTAATAATTGTCCATAACTGTAAATAATGACATTGAGTTATTACGCACAAATCCTGCCAGTCCTGACCGATTCATTATAACGGGATTCCACTGTGGAAGTAATATCTTCCCTAATGTGAATATGCCAATGGGAGGCTGATCAACAACACAATTCTTCATGTCATCACCTATATGTAATGTCCTCCCTACCTTGGCATTCTTCAAGTTGGTAGCACATCCTATTCAGGATGTAGTAAGCAACCCCACATGTAGTGAAATTTAATGTAGTGATTTTATAGGCAATATAAATACATTTAGTAGGTTGCCATAGGCAATTGTACAGCCAGACCATTCAGAAAGCAATGGCAAACTACTGACGTATTTATATTGCCTAGAAAATCACTACAGCCAAAAATTCTGGGTTGATGGCTACATCCTGAACAGGATATGTTACAATTTAGGTTGCCATTGCTTTCTGAATTGTGCACATGCACAACTGCCTAAAAACAGTGTCCTCTCTGTCACAGAGCTGGACTTTATTGATAAAGTTACAATTTCTTACTATGTATCCTCTGTATTTGTTCTTATAACATTCCATTCTTCTCTCATTGTCTGAGATTTATGGAACATAATTTGAGGTTAAAATTAATTAATGCTATTCTTATTCAGGGGTGTGCAAAACATAGCCTACCAAACCATTCTTACTGGCCAACTAGGCTGATTTTAAATTAATATATATCATTGGTTCCAGATTTCACAAAATATCACATCACAAGCTTTCACAGGCAAGAAGCAATCCACAATGTAAACAACAATAATGTAGAAATAAATATGTACATCTATGATATTGCAAGTGCAACAGGAATTAAGAGTGAATAAAAAATATAAGACATGGAAAATATTTTTGTAACATTTAATGATTGATATGTAAAGTGACACCAATAAAGCTTGCAGTACTTTTTATCAATGGGAGCTTAAATAAAATTCTTTAAATATTCATTCCACCCATCAGTTATCAACAAACTTGAATTTGACTACCCAACATGAAAAATGTTGCATATCATTTTTCCACAAAAATTAAAATAGTGAACTAAGTTATACAGTAGAATCTTGTTATAAGCTTTCTAATTACTGACACTATTTCAAACTGATTTAAGCCATACAATGGTTTTCAAATTTCTAGATGGCAGTATGTGCTCATTTGATGCATCATTCCATAACATTTTCTATATGCAAATTCATTACGATTTTGTTTTAACTTATGTGACAGATCTCTTCACAATACAGAATTGTATTCTCATAACTTAGCCAGAATTATCCAGTTCTTATTCTAAGCCAGGGGTGGGCAAAACATAGCCTACCAAACCATTCTTACTGGCAACTAGGCTAATTTTAAATTAATATGTCATTGGTCTCAGATTTCACAAAATATCACATCACAAGCTCTCACAGGCAAGAAGCAATCCACAATGTAAACAGCAAAATGTAGAAATAAATATGTTCATCTATGATATTGCAAGTGCAACAGGAATTAAGAGTGAATAAAAAATATAAGACTTAAAAGATATATAAAAGGAAAATTTTTTGGTAACGTTTAATGATTGATATGTAAAGTGACACCAACAAAGCTTTTACAATGATCTTGGGGCAGTAAATTTATCAATGGGAGCTTAAATAAAATTCTTTAAATATTCATTCCACCCATCAGGTCTCAACAAACTTGAATTTGACTACCCAACATGAAAAATGTTGCATATCATTTTTCCACAAAAATTAAAATAGTGAACTAAGTTATACAGTAGAATCTCGTTATAAGCTTTCTAATTACTGACACTATTTCAAACTGATTTAAGTCATAAAATGGTTTTCAAATTTCTAGATGGCAGTATGTGCTCATTTGATGCATCATTCCATAACATTTTCTATATCCAAATTCATTACAATTTTGTTTTAATTTATTATGTGACAGATCTCCTCACAATACAGAATGGTATTCTCATTTTCTCAGAGCGTAGCCAGAATTTCTAAAATTCTCATTCTTTTCTGAAAACAATAACAGTATCAGTATAAATTAAAGAAGTATTTCAAAATATCTGACTATAATCTCTGATTCCTTCATGGTTTATTTATGCAGTGATATTATTAAATGATCAAGAGATAACTTATATCACATGGATTTTACATATTAAAAAATATAGTAGGAATAATCATTTGGCAACAAAGCAGAATGCAACAAGAAACATCAAATAAAATGTTTGAAACAACATTTAGAATTTTATATGCACAGTAAAATTAAATTCAATAATTGAGTCCAACCCCATAACATTTATTTTCTGCACTAGACTTTTATATCTATATTTTTGTAAAGTCAGTAACAATTTTCCATCAAAATTAAAATAAGTTATACTTTGTACAAAGGAATGAGAGAGCACTGAAATTTGTGTGAGAAAACTCTAGAACACAGATGTTATGTTATAAAGAGCACGCAATTAATCTTGGATGAACAAACTAAAAGTACAGAACACAAAAGTTTCAATAGTTGAAAAGTAAATATCAAAATACCATTATTTTTAAGAAGTTATTTTCAATAGGTGTAGAGGAGAGGATTGACTTCATTGTACCCATGTTACCTCATACGTAATATATCCCTCTCAACAAGGAGTGTGAACACTGATTCTACCTGCCAAGAGTGCCACATAACCTTGTAGCTTCAAGTGATAATCCCCAGGTAACTCTGACTATAACACACTTTATAAACAAGACATCGCAAGCAGAATATATATTCCTGCCCCTCCATCCAATACTGTTTCTTTTGCTGATCCATTTGTATATACATGTGTCCATATAGCCTTTGGGTATGTTTTCTGTATGTGGTTTTTAACTGCCTCCTTAAGAACTTGTATTGAAGTTTCCATTATTGAAATAATGTATGGCATATTTTCCATCATTCTTAAAGTGTTAACAAAATTTTGTTTGAAAACAAATGTAATTCCCAAGAATTCCTCATCATCAGAATCACAATCCATAATAATTTCCCTGAATATGACTACCATATAATGATTTATACTCAATTCGTGCTGATTGGGACAGATGAATAGATATTAAACTACAGACCCAATATTCTTCCCTCTTTCAAACACAATGTAGGAAAGGGAAGTTGAATATTTCTTAGCGCAAGGTGGCACACATGCCCGGTCACATGAACCTTAAACACCATATGGTTCCTCATCACAAAATGAGTACATAGTAACGGGCGACAGAAGTCGCCGCCGGTTGTTTACAAATAGAAAACTGATGGCGACATGGTTCACCCTGGGCATGATAAAGGTTACTGTAGAACACTGTATCTTGGAGCACTATATTATGATACAAATTGCAACTCCCATGATGCAATGTTACTTGTCAATTACTGAGAATACATATACATTTTCAAAATGAGTGCCACTTGACGTAAAGTGAGCGCAGAACACCTCATATAAATTTGAGTTATCATCATCAAGGATAGAAAGAAACAAAAATGATGCGTGTTTATATTAGTCACAATCAGGGATATATGTTTTAAAGTATAAAGTAACTGTATTCAATAATTTAAGAAATCTTTCACATATTTATATTACTCAAATATATATAAACTCACAGCTATACCAAAGTAAACAAATCAGAAAGAATAGGTTCAATGCATTATGAAAATGTTCAATAAAAATGCACTAAAACCTGTGAGCTATAATCAATTTTACTGTGCATATTAATTTCTTTGCAGAGCCTGAGAAACAAGAACACATGCAGCAATTGAAGCAAATCTATAGTCTATCAGATATATCCTTACTTGTCAGGGGAACCATAAAGCTGGTGTTCTCTGATGTATTCTATCACTGAATCTTGTAGCACATATTTTACACTATCACCACGACGCACAGCTCGTCTGCATCGAAAAACCATAATTCCAATTGTGAAGATTTCAGAAGGACATTTTTGTTTAAAAATGAATGAAACGTTGAATGCAATTATTTGTTAAAGTACAAATTCTAATCATAAAATACTATGTGAAGTGTTGATACTGTAAGCACTAGGATTGTCTATGGTCATTTTCTATCTTTACTTCATGAGTGGTCTAGAAACACAGTAGACACAAGACCAAAACAGGAAGTACGGCAGTTTTACAATGTAGTCTACAGCAGTAGATGAAATCACTATTTTTATAAACAGATTTTTAACAAATACAGATCAGATGAAAAAAGTATGGAACACAGTGTGAATGTAGAAGTGATACAAAATAGAAGATAAAGGAAACAGCATGAAATTGGCAATATAGGAAAGAGGTGATAATGCTGATGTAGAAAATTGAAGTCATAAGAAAAAATAATCTAAGATAATAGTACAGGAACATGAAGTTATCTGAAACAGCACAAAATGATATAGTCTAAGAAATAGATGGCATAGGAAAAGACAAGAAAGTAGTAGATGCCATAAAATGCATCCTTAAAGTAGTTTGTTTAGTAAATAGAAGGATAAAAAACAATGCAAGAGCCACGTCATTAAAATGAAACTATATGAATAAAGAAGATCTGATTATCAGCCTGTGTGTCAACTGGTACCTGTACTTGTAGTTCAAGAAACAATAGTGCTACTGTCTTCTTTCAAGGCACATAAAAAAAAAATAGGAGGTGAGTAAAAAAAAGTTGGGGTAAAGGCTGACCACATGTCATCCGTGAAAAATGATCATTGTCACTGGATGTCTTGTCTTAATTTCTTACTTTTGTCTTCTATCAAATGATCTCCATAAACTATAAAGAGATGAAGGCCAGCGGAAATTGAACCTTTGTCCTTTTGTGGCAGACGAATAGGTGACAGGGAATTCTAGATATATGCATATGGGTCACTGCGTATAGATAAAAAAATCTGACAGAAGAATGATGAGATAGTTGGCCCAGAAGTGTGTACTGTTTCTGACAGGACCGTGATGATCATGGGTTACTGCAACACTGCTCTTCAGGGACTAAACATGCATTCATAACCTCCCCATCACACCATGCCTTTGAGACAACAATGTATGAGTCTTGGTTGCAAAATTGAGAAGAACCTACAATTTTTGTTAGACAGGCTTTAGACTGTCTAGAGCTACCTGCTCACAGCAATATGGATTATTTCATCATCATCATCATCATAAAGTCTGATCAAAATGTATATAACAAGAATATTGTTGAATTTACTCAATTTAACATTTAAATATGAATAACTTATATTGATAAAAACTTTTAAAATGCATTTGTTGCTGGTAAAATTTTTTAAAGGTGGCTTGATAGAATTCCTTTCAATGAAGACGGACGTGTTGGGTCATTGGCGCAAATAAAACGGCAACACAACGCATTTCCATTCTCTGGACTAAATCCTGCTGGAAATCTAGTAGAACAATTGTCCTGCTACAAGAGAGATCTGGCGGGAGTTTGAGAATGAACGCTGAAAAAGAAGAAGAAGATAGCATTCCTGAAACATTTCATTTGTCTTCTGGCTGGTCATTTACCCATATAACATTGGCCTTGGTGGAAAGGAGTGAAAACATCTTGTACACAACATAATTAGAGAATCTGTGGGAAACCTAAGATAACCTAAAACAGACTTACCTATATATGACAAATATATTAGATGGATAGCATTTGATCACAAAAATGTTGTTTGATTGGATCAACAATAATAAAAATGATATCACACAACACATAATTATTTTGGCTGTGGAGCAAAAGGTGCAGGCTTTGGTCAGTGAGAATGCCAAAGAGGGGGGATGTGATTATATACACTGATGGATCTGTGATTAGACATGTTTGCAGTGCTTGGGCCTTCACAGCTCAGTGCTCAGGTAAAACTATCAGGGGGAGTGGAGCCTTTGCTGTGACTATAAGTAGCATGATAATGGAGAATATTGCAGTGACCAGGGCATTTGAGTGGGTAGACACACAGAAGGTAACACTGGTCTGCATCTTGAGTGACTATGAGTATGATTAAGAAGGTGCAAGTGGGTCTCGTTAGTGAACAGTGGATTAAGGCCTTGAGAAAGGCGAGTTTGAAAGTAGGTTCATTTATTTTCATGCCGGGACATGTGGGTGTTCGAGGCAATGAAAAAGCAGATCAACTGGTGTGATTCGCGAGTGTGATTGTGGCACAGTGCAATGGATCGATCTGATGTTTTGAACTCCATAAGAGATATAGCACGCAAGAGTGAAAATAATGTGGATGATGATTCCTTTTAAATGTCCAAGATTAAAGATCAGGGTTTGAAATGCTGTGTTGCTAAAAGTGAACTTTTTGGAGGGTACAGAAGAATGATGGTCAACCAGCAGAGGACCGATAGTTAGCAGATGTTTAATGACAGATACAGTCAGGGAGAGAATTCGGAGCAACTATGGTCGTGTCCAGTTTGCAGTGATGATGATCCGACAACTAACATAATTATTCCATTTTCCACATAAGTAAAAATATAGATTTACATTGTACATTTATGTAATTTGCAAAATCAATACAGACATACCTCACTTTTGTAGAGCTGATGTCATTGTAAATCCATTCAGTTACTATAAATATGTTTTCCTAGAATGTAAGATAAAATAAAAGTGTATACAAACAAATGTAAAGTATGTACAAATACAAAGAATATGGATGCTCACATAACTATGCTACAAGTAAATTCAAGTAGAAAGCATGAGGATAAATTCTTAAGACTGATGGGAATTTAACCATGTGTCTTCTAGCTGCACCAAATTGCCTTGCAATTCAAGTAAATAGGTTTTCTGTACTTGATCAATCACATATCTGAAAAAAGATGTGATCTTGAACCTGAGCACTTAAATCACTGAGAACGGACAAATCGAGATAAAGATTACAAACACACTAAGTAATGTGCATGTGGAAGATCACACAGAGACAGAAATGGAGTTGGGGGGTCATAAATAAACAAAGTTGAAAAAACTGGGGGACTTGGGGGGGGGGGGGGGAGTTCTCAGTGGTTGACAATGGGAATGGAGACTAGGTTTAACCAAAAGCGATAAAAACAATATTGTTGATGTACATAGTATACTCACATACATTTGTTTACATAAATTACATAGAGAGGTCGCATAAACTGGAATGAACCAAGAGATCATGAAGGTTCCTATCTCTCTGGAAAGTGATCTGGGATGGAAAGGGAAATGCAAGCCAAGAGATAGGGTCTATTTAAGGATAGAGAAATGGCATAAAAGGTTACGAAGTGCCGAGATATTATGAGGATGAAAAGTAATAGCCAATTTAGAGTGGTCAGATGTATGTTCAATGGATGGTTAAAGCACAGCAGAATAGGAAATGTGTAGAGCATGTCGCAAAGCGGTGAACAAGACATCTTCAGGGTACAAGCGACCGGAACCTTTCATACAATTATGTATTGACTTGTGAACACACACATGCACAAAAGCGCATGTATGTATATATGTGTGTGTGTGTGTGTATATATGTGCACATTTGTGGGTATATTTTTAGATGTTTGTATTTGTATGTGTGCATATATATACATATACAGTCGTGTCATCCTGGACTGTCTATGCGAGACACACTCGAAAGCTTAAATCTTTCCACTTTCGGTGCCCAAGAAACCTCATGGGAGTAGGTTGGCAGGATCGAGTACCAGATCCAGAAATCCTTCAAAAAGTTCTGTATGCATAGCATCCATGCTCTGCTAACTAGGTCCCAACTCTGCTGGACTGGCCACATCATCTGTATGTCAGACAAGCGCCTTCCAAAGAGATTATTCTATGGGGAGGTAAACGTTCAAGCAGAGGGCAGAAAAAGTGCTTCAAAAATCACCTAAAAGAACTGCAGTATCAATCCTAGCTCCTGGGAGAATACAGCCCTTGATGCTCAGCTTGGCAGACCCAGATCACTGCTGACATCACTAAATTTGAAAAAAGAAAGAATACTGTGGACAATTTACAAGAGAAGGAAGTGGATGAAAAATTCTGAACTCTCTTGCTCAGGGCTCTCTGTACTCCTGCAAGCACTGCAATAGAACTTTCCTGGCACAAATCTAACTCATCGGCATCTACGAACTCACAAAACAAATTAGACAATCACAAATGTTTTTTTTGCTACTTGTTCATCACATTTATTGTTTTTCATGCCATGCTCATCTTCGCTTGCAAAATAGGAACATTATATATATATATATATATATATATATATATATATATATATATATATATAGATATATATGATGCCGGCGCCATTATGTTATAGGACCCATTGGCATCTACAGTCATCTCCACTATTATGCCCAGATTCCTCACTATGGAATAATACGAAGTTAAGCTCACAAGACGTATAATTCTCGCCACACGAATCTAGGAATACGCCACAGCCTAAAGGTCAAATTCCTTTACACATTAGGATTGTAAGAAAGAGAATGTCACCTGATATTGTCAATGAAAGTCTAGAGAAAAGTATGTTGATTGTCGACACCATATTTTACTATCAAATGTAGTACCTCGTGGCATGGTAAATGATGATTATGGAAAGTAATATCTATGGATTTAACATGTTTTGTATAATTATTAATATGTATAACATATTTTACTGCTTGTTTTTGTGTGTTGTTATATTATATGAATGTTAATTTATTCATTGAATAACACAAACACAATATTTATCAGTGGTGCCAAGTATTGGCAGGAAAATAATTACGTTGCATGTTGGCCAAGGCCTAGTGTTGGACGGACGGACATTGTATGCAATTTCTTCATCTTTTATTAGTTTGTTTAGACCACATTTTATTATTTTGGTTATGTAACAACATACATACAATAGGAATAGATATTTAGGAAGATTTTATGAGTGTTGCCAGACATTGTTCAAGTATAGGTATGGTAAGATATTTTCCCTTTTTTTTTCAAATGGTAGTTTTGAGATTCCCCCCCCCCCCCAATTTTCAACTTCAACTTGCTCACAACTGTCATATCACACATACAAGAACCAAAAAGGACCCACGATAATATGCACTATTCACTCCTTCATTTACATGTGCAAACATTTTGATTATCTTTACAAACAAATAAGTTAACACATTTACCGCTCACATTCAGGTATGGGGGAGAAATTGCGTAATTTTAATTTGGGCCCTGAAATATATAATGTGATGTGATGTAATGTAATAATATAATGTAATAATATAATATAATATAATATAATATAATATAATATAATATAATATAATATAATATAATATAATATAATATAATATAATAAAAAAAAGGATATATTTTTATATATATGTACATTTGTTTATGTATGTATGTGTTTAATATATATGAACAATCTTGTTTTCATCATTTTTTGTTAAACCCTAGACTACTCTCCCTTCACATTGTCAACCACTGACTCCTCTCACAGTTTTCGATGTTGTTTATTAGTGGCCCTAACTCCACTTTTGTCTTTGTGTGATCTTCCACATGCACACCACTTAGTGTTTGTATAGTCTGTGTTTACAGTTGTCATCATTGAAATTAGCTTTCACTTGGTCTGGTTGATACTCGTGATTACGTCTCTTGTGGCATTGCTAATACTTCGTGCTATTTTTATTTGTATCTATACATGGTGCATACGTTTTGAAATACACATATGTTACCGGCCACTAAACATACATGACTGCAACTTTTTTGTTATTTCTGATGCACGGAGAAGGAGTGCTGAGACTGTCTCTGCGCATTTTTAACGATTAAATAATTGTGTTATTATTTCCTGTCAAGGCGCCCCCCCCCCACCCCTGAGTAGAAGGTTCTTAAAAGGCATTGCACTAAGCCATAAGCTGAAGTCTTCTGGGTATGAAAGAAAGCTCAGAAAAACCACCCCACTACACCTAGGAGGTAAGAGCTAATTGCTCGTAATTTGAGTTTTCAAACAAACATTTCCTGTTTATATTTATTTCTTAGTAAAGGTCCCTGTTGGACCATAATGTAGAAAACGTCCTTCTTCCTTTGTTTATGTTATTTCTATTTTACATTAGTTTTACTATTTGGAAGTGTGATTATCTAGTAACAATATTACATTAACATGGCATTTATCACTTTCTGATATCTACTTACTTGGGTCATAGGGCATGAGCTCATGGACCCCTGAATCAGCAATCAACCAACCATATCTACTTACTTGTAATTTTGTTAAAATGTCAGATTCATATATAAACTTGAGTGGATCAGTCCCAGATCTGGTAATTACTACTAATCCATGAGTTCCAACTATGTACTCAATCTGTTAATATAAATAACATTTGACATATAAACATATCAAAGAGTATATGTTGTGTTTACAAATAAACTGTACTAAATATAAAAGATAGATTCAGGAATAGGGTAATAAAGTTTTCCTAATAACTAGAGACACACATAATAACACACACAAATCTACGTTACAAAAGGCCTTTATCAAGACAACAATTGAAACAAAATTAAAACATATAACAAATTATTTCACCTCTTCCGGTCAATCTATACTACACATACAATTGTGACCGTCAATGTCATTACTGTTCATTTTCTGTTATATGTTTTCATTTTGTACCTGTTGGATTTCTACCTGTTCTACCAATCTACCTGTTGGATTTCAATTTTGTGCAGTAAGTACATATTATAAATATAAAAGAATGGAGTATGACACAGTTTATCTCTGTGACAAACATTTGCTTCAAGTCATTTGCCTTGTGTTCAAGAGGTCTTAATTAATAATTGCAGCATATCCTGCATAGCACATCGTGATTAATCTATTATTTAATTTTTGGCCCCAGCAGAACACAGCTAGGTTATAACAAAACATAAACCAATTTTCTTTAAGGTGTGCACATTCCTAATTGAAAGATACAGGTATAAATCTTGAAAAATGATTAAATAAAAAAATAAAATGAAAATAAAAAAATTAAGCAGCAGGATTCAAAAATTAAAAAATGTTACAGATGATTCCTTAGAATATCATGGACCATAAGATTGCCAAAAGTGTCATCCTGTGAGAGACTGTAAAATAAAACTAGCTAAATAACAACAATCTCTTCAGAAAATTTGAACATTTGGTGTATGTCCATGAACATGTAATGATAAAGGTAGGCCCCATGGCAGTAACCTGTTGTTGGGGGACATAAACAACTGTTCATGTACTAAGTCACAGCAACTATTAGGTTGGGTATACAGTTTCTCAGTAAAGTAACCATGATTCAGATTTTATTTTGTCCAGATGTCAAATACCATAACAGCTTAGATATTGGGGTGGTGGGGGGGGGGGGTGTAGTGATATCAAGGTGACAAAATAGAAAATAGAACAAGAAAGGGGTGTAACTAGATATCAACAACTACCTGAATATAACACTCATAAAAAGAAGAAGGTTAGCTTAAGATTGACAGGAGTTTCAAAACATTTTGTTGGTTGTTACATCCTGTTCAATATGTTACCTGGAGATGACAGTATAAGCAGAAATAGACTTAAGTCCATAATTTGTCCATCTTCTAGAATTACCTTCATCATAATGGAAATAAAAATAAAAATGGTTTTCTAAAGCAAATTAAAACTAGAATAGTTGAATAGTTAAAATGGAAAAGTAAGTAAGACAAAGAAATTAGCTTATAAGAAAATTACATACCGGTAAGTCTTAAATCACTTACTCTAATTTTGCTGTGCTTGTGAATACACTATATTTTTTTTAATCATGAGGATATACAATTTTAATATATTATTTTGGATAAGAACTATGATAAAACATTACAGTGTTTTAGAGTTACATCACAAAATAAATACAGTGGAATTCTATAATGTACTCCTTTATAACATACTTCCCTATATAACAACACTGTTCAAAACCCCCAATTATATTTTTCTATATTGTTTGTACTGTATAAAGCAAATTTCTGTTATTATATACATATTTTTTAAGTCCGGGCTATGTTGTTATAACGGAATTCCACTGTTAATATAGGAATACCCCCAAGATCATAAAATATATAATTTTCTTTATTAGCCTCTTTCACGTATAAACCAAAATGGTCATGAAATATCAAAATATCTCACATCTTCATCATCCCACAAACCAGGAACGGCAAATGATTCCAGCAAATCAGCTCCACATAGCAGTTTTATATTTGGTACATGATCCCCTTCAGCTTCTATTTGTGGCACTTGGTTCTCAGGTATGTCTGATACTGGGAAAAATACAATTTAAATAGAGTGTTTTAAAACACCAACAATTTATATTAGTGTATGTGATGAATATGATCAGATATATAATTGTACAGAGCAACATATTGTGTCTCATGAACAGATAAGAAAAGTAATAAGATACTTCTTTGGCATTAGTTTTCAAACTCCATCAAATGCAGCACAACTTTATTGTTGGCAGACAGTCGATTTAGAAGTTCTACAGTTGTTTTTGTTTGGAGATCTTTAGGTTCCTTTTGGATGGTTTAGAGTACTGACATGCAGTCACACAAGAAGACTATGTTAGCTCCTTTGAGCCTCCGTTCCTCTAGAGCCTTTGAATGAAATGTGTTATTTCATGGTTTACAGTTTGGCTGTGATATTCGCTTCATTAAGCTTTACACATCTGACATTCATGGTCACTTTGACACTCTACAGTACCCTGGTACACTCACGGTACAGTACCCTGTTTTCATAAAGCTTGCTATGGAAGCAACAAAGAGCTTGCAGTATAACCAGGTTTTTCCTTCTATCTCCCTTTTCTTGTCTACCACGCTTTCTTGTCCAACAACCACACCAAGGATCCTGAATATTGAGGAAAAAATCTCTACCTTGAGTGCATCTGGACCCTGCAAAATGTCCCAGGTGCAGAGAGAGTGTCTTGTACACTGACAATTACACCCATAGTCAGAATATGTCCTAATCTTGAGATATTGGAAGTGGGGTAAAAAAACAAACTGTCCTGAAGCAGACAGATCACCTGACAATAAAAATATGGGATAAAAATAAGACCTGGTACACACTGTACAATATTGTTCCTCAACAACATCAACAAATTTGCCAGAATTTGAATCCACATTAAAGAGAACCATCATAGCTGTAATTTTAACACACACATTCTAACTCTTGGCTACAAACATTATAACAACAGAGGACTAGAGATTGAAGACATCCATCAGTTTCAACTTAATACTATTACAGACCTTAAAGACTCCACCAACACTCATATACAGGGCACAAGGTTTGACCATTCAACCCATTCTGACATTTGTTTCAGCTGACATAGCAGAAAATGCTTTTAGAAGATGTTGGGATTGACCACCATTCAACCGTAACAAATATTTCCATACCATAGATGACACAGATTGTGGGAAAACCATCATGGAACTTTTAAAAAATCAACCCGTCTAGGTACAGCCAAATAACTTAAGCTGGGTTCAGGGAAACCAGCAGAAAAGCAAACAGAACGCAACATGCAGTAAAATCTGCAACATAATTCTAGCAGGCGCTAAAAAGTGTATTTCAAGGTGAAAGATCAAGAACTATAAACATTATTGCACGTTGGAACCTGCTGAAGCATTTAAAGAGGAGAAAAGTCAGAAAAAAGGTTGCAAATTGTAAAAAAAACTATAATCCAACAGGCAAAAATTACAACACACAGCAATGGAGTTTACTAATCACTAGAAACAAATATGACACACAGAAATTTATGTTTCTTTGTTGTGTTCTTGATAAAGGACTTCTGGTCTAAATGTTGATTTTTGTATCATCAGTGATTAGCAAAACTTCATTACCCTGTTTTCCTCATATAGGATTAAAACACCAAATGACAGACTAAGAGTCAACACGATTTACTGAATAACCTATTCTCTTCCATCGATCTGCATCTTCTCTATAACTAAAACAAAGATACACAGTTCTATATAAACACACTATTGGGCAGCTGACTTCGACATGATATAAAGTGAAGTATACCTAATGGGTGACTTGAACAGGTTTTTGCTCCATGAGATAAAGTTAATGAAGCCAAAAAAACTCATTTTTCAACTGTCATCAATTCTTAAACACTTGTTATCCCTATTGAATTAAAAAGACATTATAAATACAAACTTTATTTCAACATTGTTCTTCGTCCTTCATAGTTGATAAAAACATATGAGCCAAACTAGGATGATGATAATGATTGCAGTGTGCCTCACTTAGTCATAGTAACAATATACAACATTAAACTACCAATGTCCAAAAAAAAAAAACAGCCTCAAGAAATTGAAATAAGATGTTGGAAAAAAAAAAGCAATCAAGAAAATTTGAAATGATCACATGAGGAACAAAGATATAAGAAGTTCTGTTACAGTATTTACAGAAAGTAAGGAATTAAATGCTTTTGTAATCTCAGAATGAATTCAATAATCCTAGCTGCAAGAGTTTACATTAAAATCAAAACTAGAAGAGGCAGAGAAAACACAGGAAAAATGGCTGAAACCGTAACACAACATCAAGAAATTAAATGTGTCCTGTCCCGAGTGCCAATCAGTACTCACAGTTACATTACTGCAAATAGCAAGTAATACTGGAGCAAATTAAAATAAAATAAGTAACTATTTAAACACATAAAGCGATAAGACACTTGCTCAAATCCTAGAATAAAGGTGGACAGACAAAAAGTAGTAAAAACATACTAATATGGCAAGAGAAAGAATGGTTCATTACGAGGAAAGGTGCCTACATTTCAACTTTTTAATATTGAGCAGTTTCATTCCAACTTTGTTATAGTATGCGCAGCTTTATGTGGTCACTAAAATTACATCACTAGCAAACCATGTTGCCACAAAAACAAAATGTCTAATTTAATCTGAGATGTCTGTTTACTGAGCATGCCGGATACAGATATGTTTGTTATAAACTCATGGAGATGAAACAAAATTAAAAGGGTCATCCAATGGGAAATATTGGGGGGGTGGGGGGCGCTCTGGCTTTCAGTAGGTAGTGCATAGACCGATGAATCCGGCAGCATCTCTAGCGACTGTGAAATGCATACTGCATTTTTATTGATATTTGTGCTAGCACTGCTTATCTGTCCCTATTCCGTTTTTCAATACATTCCAAGTTTCTAATATTATAATATTATTTTGTGTTCCATATTGTAGATATCTATCCCCGTATTCTATCAAAAGAATCTGGATATGCACTACAGCCAATTTTTAATGAGATGTCACCTAATCTAATCTGGCCATTTCAAGTACAACTTTTTTTTTTAAAGTGCATCTAACTGGGACAGGTAAAGAGACAGAAATAAATCACACAAATACCATCACATGTATCAAAGATTATTGATTCAGGAAAAGCTGAAAGTCTAGGAATTGACTTTAGCCTGCAGTGCAACAAATGAGGCTAAATGGTTGGCTGATTTAATGTTTGCAGAAAGCAGCATTTTAAAAAAAATCTCAAAATATTATTGTTACAGAACTTGCATGAAATCAGCTTCAGGGAAGAATATACTTCGATAAAACTGAACTTATTTTAACATTACTGAACTTATTACTTCATTACAGGACTTACTTTACAAATTTAATTAACACTGTATATCAGATGAAGGAATATTTATTAAAAACACCAAAACAGAAGATACATTTAGAATAGTAAAATTCACCCATATGTAATCAGGGCCTAAAAGAGGAGCAAAGAATAACAACATTGATACCTGCCCCACATGTCATAGGAGGTGACTAAGAAGGTTTGTGGTGCGTGGTTGGCTGTTTCATAGAGAATCAAAGTGACCCAGAAGTCATACTGAAGTTGGATGTGTCAGGCCAAAATGTCAATATTGCAGCCAAGTTGTAAACCATGGGCACAATACATTCTGTTCTCCAGAATACATCCTACTAACCTGTGAAAGTTTGAAAAATTTAACACCTGTGTGTTATCAAGCCCTAAAGGGCAGAAAAAAACAGAAATACTGTGACCTGTTATAAGGCGTGACAAGAATACGGAAATATGCAGATATCACAACCAAGCTGTAAACCATAACACAACACATTCTATTCTCCAGACTACATCCTAATGAACAGGAGTTTGAGAACAAAACAGAAGAAAATGCAAAAAATAAAAGTATTATATGTCTGCTTCATTTCAAACCAAATCATTTCTGAAATCATTATTATAGGAAACCTATGCTAAGTCATACAAATAACAGACTGTTTACTCCCGTTCTTCAAGGGTATTAGATCCATTAGCTCTGATTATTTACTCAACTATAAGATCAATAACTCTGTTTTATTAAGACATATCTCATCTGATACAAGATTGCAATTCACATTTGATGAATTTTATATAGTGTTCATGTTAAAATTTCTATACCACATTTCTGAAACAATTAATTAGCACTTAGACTGTCATATTCCCTGTTGAACTTAGGTGCATCTGTCACTCATGTCTATTTTATGCAACCTGCTTTAATTGAACTTGTGAGACTGATTATCCGGAACTGCTTTTCAATAGCTCTTTACTAACTTTAAACTTGGTGCACTCATATGTCAGTGCTTATGTTAGCTCTTATGCCAATTTTAAATCTAAATCCTCCTGTAATGATTCTTAACATTTTCTGACTCTGTGATATTTAACTTTGAGAAACTGTTTTCTGGTCCACATTTTGATATTTCTTTCCCACATCCTATTACTCATATCTTTGCTTACATAATGGCTTTAAAATGTGTATGCATTTTATGTAAACAAAATTATCTTTATTTTGCAAAAACCTTTCTCTTTGCTCCCAGTTATTATGTTTTCTGATCTCATTAAATACACACTAATCTTTAGCAAGTCTATAATTTATTGACATATTTCTCTTTCTAAACAATAATATAGAATATTAATTTAACAATTGCATGTAGTATAATCTACTACTACAAACATAAACAAATGACAACTTTAACATGTCAAATACAATTCTAGAGTAACCATTGTTTTACAAATGCTATGCCATATATTTACTTAAAGAAGCCTATTGTGTGCATGTGTGTGTGTGTGTTGGTCCTCAGGCACCTAATATGTCAGAAAAAAATTAAGGATTCAGAAAGCAATAGCAACCTACTAAATGTATTTACGTGCCTATAAAATTACTACCGCTAAAACTGCTAGTTTGATCGCTGTTTTAGGATATGCTACTCACATTTATTCTCAAACTCCTGCCAGTATGCAGATTGTAATAAGAACTCAGGACAACAGAGAGGTATGGTGTTGTTTACAGCTTGAGTCAGCTTTAGCACTGTATTTTTGGGTAACTTTTAACTTTCTTCAGAAAGGGATAGTCAACTCCATACCAAATCATCCGTAGTTGCTTCTTATGACATGCATACATGGTAACATTTACTATTCTTTGCTCCAATTGGAGTACAGCATCACATTGACAAGGTTGCAATTTTATTCAGTTCCTTAAAAACATTTATTATTTTTTTGGTAATGTATCTGTCATAATTTAAATATCTTTTTCTTCTCATTTGCATTAATTGTTATTTCTTGCTCTATGTCCATTTTCAAACTCCTACAGATTAGTAGGATGTAATATGAAGAATGGAACTAAAAGTAATATCTCATCTGGTCTGAATCCCCATCGAGGTCAACTCCTTGAAGTGGAGATGGAACTTAGCCCTGCACAAACAAGAATTGGTGCTGTAGTTGGAGACACCAAGCCAAAAAAGCCTACCAGAAACCATGGTATCATGCAACACAACTAGATAACCAGTTAAGAGAGGAACACTGGCCCTCAGAGAATGATATCCAGAGAAAGCTGTATGAGAGCCATGAGGAGCTCTCAAATACAGCAGCATTTATTATAAAACTGGACTTGCTATGTTAAACTGCAAATGAGAAGATCTGGTCTGAATCTAGAAGAACTCTCACATTTTAGGCTTATGATGTACCTGATGAAAATTAACTGGTCATGATACTGACAAATCCTATATCAATGAAGCACAAAAATCAGAGCATCAGATAATAACATAGGAAATTCGAAGATACGTTGTTAAGAAAAAGAGAAGACACAAGCCTATTGGGGTTTG
The DNA here is from genome assembly GCA_034231615.1 of Meghimatium bilineatum. NCBI lineage: Eukaryota > Metazoa > Mollusca > Gastropoda > Stylommatophora > Philomycidae > Meghimatium > Meghimatium bilineatum. The sequence goes on from CM067298.1 coordinate 95,865,317, forward strand.
CAAAAACCAGATAGAATATGAAACGTACAGGGAAAATAGAATGGGGGAAATCAAATCTATACAGGATATGGGTATGAAGAATACAATGGGGAGTGGGTGCTATCTGTATTCATAGAAACAGAAACAAAGAAACATATATAGAATTTGAACGTTTTATCTAACATTAAAACAACATGATATCACTTCAGGGGAAGAAATACAACTGTCATTTAATTATAAGTCCCAACAAACAACACAGCTATAAAACAAGATTTTTATAATAAACTCCATGGAACACTGGACATAGCATGTGCGTACAAATGTTGTCTGGGCAGATAAAGCAAATATGAATTAGTTATGGAAAACAAAAGGATCGGAAATGAAGAAATCAAAATCTTTGCAACCTGTGATTTCAATAGCCTGATCACTGGAGGATCTATCTTCTTCTCACACAGAAATATAAATAAATGTGTGAAGTTCTATGGAACTCATTAGGGAATTCAGAGATTCATATTGATATTTTTTACAATATATAGGAAATGGAGCTGCTGTTTGCAAAACACAAGTGTAAAGAGAGCAGTTGATGCTGCAAGTTTAAGGAGTATCCAGATGATCTGAAGAGGTTCTTGGACAGAATAGTACTGGGTAATCAACATAAAAATGGCATGCACAGAAAACATGGAACATGATTGATGACAGAATACCATTGAACAAAAAAAAATCAAGATTCAGTGAAAGTTTGAAAACAAATGCTTTAAAAGAATATTTTTAAATAGAAATGTATCTTGTACAGGGCATTGTTATTCAAATAATATTGAATTTTAGTCATCACTATTACATTAAGTTGTATCACAGTACAATGTGGACAGTTTCCAACCACAAGCTAATTCAATGAGTTGTGTTTGTAAGGCTGGTACACTATCACTCGGTTACCAAGCCGATGGTTAAAACAAAGCTAAGCTTGAACAAAATAAATGTACAGGTAATAGATCAATATCAATTTTAACATTTGTACAAATAAGTTACACCATCAAGGACAATAGATTCAGGGTATGATGTCCTGTCAAGTTTCCATCACACATGACTCAACCCATAGATCAACCCAAACTCAGGAAATGATTATGAGAACAAATTTAGATAAGTGAAAGTGATGGTGGTGTGATGCTGACACTCATCCCTAACATGCCATTGGTCACAGAGATATGTGTATTTTCCATATGCCCAATGGTGTGGAACAGGACTTAACTTCCATATTTGGCACTGTTATTAACATTAACTATACTAAGAACATAGCTACGGTAACTTTAACATGACATTTATTTATTTTCTATGGCAGCGATAGCCAATATTCTACAGGATTTATTAAAAGAGCTCCATTTTTTTTAGAAACAATGTTTTACACTGTAGAATTCTGTTAGTGCAATATTCTAAAATCATAAAACAATACACACTGGAAACATTACAAGCATGGTTTCAGATTTTGTGATCAGTGATCTAGAATGTCAGAAAAGAAAATTTACAAAATTGCACAGAAATCATATCAAGACCATCACCGGAGTTCAGTACTTGAATATTGCTGCTGAGATCTTCCTATTAGGAGATAGAAGTGCATACTAGTATTTGTAAATGTGAATTGATGATGATACAAAGTAATCCCGAAAAATAAGATCTCCTTCAAGTATCTTACTCTTTTTCTGATTCTGATTTTCAATTAGTCCCCTGTGTGTATTCTCATAATGTGCTGACTTTTTTTCTGTATGTGTCATGTGACGTATTCCTTTCAGAACATTGTCTTCCCAATGAACTCTCTGAACCTCTCTCTGTCTTGGGCGATGTGGCTTGCATTTTCTAGCGATGTATTCATATTATCTTTAATGTCATCAGTCCATCGTCTTCTTGGTCTGCCCCTTCTCCTCTACCCTCCATTATTTATCTTTCTAAACAGTGGCGTCTCTTTATATGACCAAACAGGCGTAGTTTTCTTTTTGTTATTGTGTTTAGTAACCAACACTCTGGAATATTCAGTGTGTTTATAATATCTGAGTTTCTGATTTTATCCTTCCATGATATTCTAAGTATCTTCCTGTAGCATTTCAGCTCGAAGGCATTGATCCTCTTTGCCGCTGTTTTACTTAGAGTCCATGTTTCACAGCCGTATGTTGCAACCGGAAAAATAAAAGTTCGTAACATTAGCACTTTCGTTTCTATTTTGTTGTTTTTCCATATTTTTTTCCGCTGTGTTATTTTGCAATATGCCATTTCCAATCTCTTCCTTATTTCTGCCATGCAGTCTCGTGCACCGTTGATGTTTGCTCCTAAGTATTCAAATTTATCCACACATTCTATCTCGGTATTGTCTATTCTGATTTTTGGTTGTTGTGTTGTTATATCTGTTGACATGATTTTTGTTTTCTGCGTGTTTAAATACAAATTTTGTGCTTCGCTATATTTCTTTGTGTTCTTGATTAGTTGTTCCAATCCCTTTATATCGTTTGAAAGAAGCACTGTGTCGTCTGCGTAGCGTAGTTCCAGGTAAGTCAAAGAATTACCAGGGTATCCTTATTATTTTATAACAGTCTTCTATAAATCCACATCTTCTATTTGCTGTCTGCAGCATTTCCATTTAACAAAATTGGTTCTATATAGAGAACTCTTATTTGAAGGTGGATTAGTCATTTCAGAGGATGAGCAACAGCAGCGTCCAAAATCAAATAATGAATTTTTACACTTTTCACAGGGTGTTAGAAGATGCAGACCAAAGTTTCTATACAAAGATTTAAGCAATTCATCAATGAATACTTTTGTCACTGCTTCTGACAACTGGAAACATGTGGTGAACGTTGTGCAGCATGGAAAATGATCCTGCATAGTGGTGCCAGCACATTTTAGAACTCAATATTGAGGAAGAAGAACGCAGGCTCGGATACAAGGTGTAACAGTTTGGCAATGACATGTTCCTATGCTTATTCTGCAACAGACCTAGTTGATTATATACAAAAAGATTTAGTTATGAGAAGACATGTTTCACTCATGCCCGCTTAACTCCATTTGACACTTGATCTCTCAAGACAAATAAGATCATATATACCTATCTCGCCCATGTGTTGCCAGGAAGTAAAGAATAGTGACACTGTTACCTGCCATGCATGTCATAAGAGATGAATAAGAAAGTTTTAGGGTGGAGTTGGCTGTTCTATCGCACAAAGGATCAAAGTGAACCAGAAGCTATGATAAATACAGATGTATCAGGTCAAAAGGTGTATATATTACATCTAAGCTGTAAATCATAAAATTCATACCATGTTCTCAACAAGATCCTGCTAATCTGTAGAAGTTTCAGAACAAACACAGAATATATAATATGACAAGGATTTGTTGCACTTGGAAATTTCAATTTTCCAGAATACTGACATTATCAAACCTCTAATGATTTAAATCAATAAACTGGTTCTAAAAAAGCAACATTTACTTTGATAATGCATCCTAACAACTAGATCACAAGAGTACATTTTGATTAGAAGTACCTATTGAACCACTTCCTGATGGTTCACTTGGTTTACATAGATTTGATTTGCTCAATTATAGATAATTGATTTGAGCAGTGAATCTGTGTTTTATTTATTAAGGATATATTAAAAAATATAAAAACAGCATGGCGAAGAGTGGTAAAGTAAGAATTTCATGTTTACAACTTCCATTGTCGACAGTGGTAATCACACTTTCCAGGAAATGTGACAATGACATTCTAGTGGATATAGATTCAGAAGTCCAGTGAGAATTTCTCAGATGGAGATATTTACACAGACAGGTCTGTAATTCAGCATGTGTGCAACACTTCAACATTCACAGTTCAATCCAGATGAAAGTATATTAGGGAAGACAGTGGTGCTTTCTATACAACCACTAGTAGTATGATGATGGAGGTGATGGCAGTGACGAAGGTAATGATATATATGGCTGGAGTCCCAGAGTGGTAAAGGTGTCTGTTTTCTTACTGATTCTATGAGTATGCTTTGAAATATTCAGTCGGCTGCCTATGCAGTCAGTGACGAAAAATGTGCTGAAGAGTTACCTTCATATTTGTACCAGGATATGTGGGTGTTAAAGGAAATGAAAGAGCAGACAGACTTGCCAGTGTGGCCATAGTGACTAGTGGCTGTTCAATCGACTATGCTGATACTTTGAATGCAATCATTGAGATGGACCTGTTGGAAGAAAATGAAGTATATTTCTTCTTCCGTATCTATGGCTAGAATGCAGAACCTGGGAGTGAAGCTTGGTGTTGAAATGAGAGGCATATAAGAATCAAAGGAAGAGTTATTAACCAAAATGGAACAGGAACAGTCAGTTACCACATGCTGAAGGACATACTGAATATGAGATCGGAGCAACTATGGACTTGTCCGGTATGCCATGATGATGATCTGACAACTAACTAACATAGTTAAAAATGAAACAAAGACTGCTACACTTGTAGCATAAATTTATTAGATTAATAAATATTTTTCATAAAGTTCCCTTTCCAAAACTGCCATCATTATTCTTTAGCTTTAATGGACTATTCAAGCAGTTTGTAAGACAGTTTGAACATGTCAGTAATTCCTTCACATTATCATTTTTTATTTTTTTAAATGAATGAATATATGAGTTATTATTTAGTTTATTAAGTTTTGATGTTGCACATTAGACATTTTAATATATGTCAGTCTGCATTTTGACACAGTTCTAGTTTCTACTATTTATTTCAATGGAATGTCTTCTAATATGATGCAATTTTCAGATCTACTTGCATTATTTTTTTTATACAAATTCTTATCATATCTCTCTCTTCTTAATTTAATAACATTTTCTCGTTCAGACTAAACACAAATTCCTAACTAAACAATGTAGATGGACCACAGGAAAGTTTCTCTGCTATCTCATTCTATAGGAATATCGTACTAACATTTATGCATTTTATGAGGGTACTTCAAATAAAAAAACCTTAATATTGTGATAGAAATTAGAATATTCATGGCATTGTCGTGAAACAATGATGAATATTTAAAGCAGGCAATGCCTCATTTTTACCCAAAGAATGCAATATACTTTTATTTTGTTTTGCAATTCATACTTTTATGGTCCCTGCTGTGTGGCGTGGTAATCATATCTTTCCAGTCTTCTATTTCATGTGCTGTCAATCATTTCTGATACCAATGCTCTCCCATGCAACAATGTTAGGCTGTCAAGTATCTTATCTCTGGTCTTACCCTTCCTCTCTTGCTCTTAAAATTGCCTGTTGTTATAATGTGTTCCATCTTTCCTCTTCTCATGATGTGTAGACAAAATGTGGACTGTTTTTTTCCCTGACAGGTAAGCAGCTATTTGTTTAAATTAAGTTCTCGCCCATGTGTTGATGGGAGCTGAGAGGGAAGCAAAGAATAGCAACAGAACAAACATAGAAGAAGAAGAAGAATTAACTTATTTCAGGATATATTCATTACACTTTGTATCTGTTTTAATATTCTTAGTACTTAATATGCTTAATATTCTTCTATATTCTTGTGCTGTCAAAGATTTACTTCCATATATCAGAATTGGTTCTATTTAATACAGTTTATAATTCATCATAAATTGTGCAATGAAAATTAATTAGCATTATGAGTCAGAGATGTGTACGATCTTCATGTAAATTTGGTGGTAAGAAAAAATTGTATATTTATTTTTTGATTTTCTTGTTTATTCAAATTGGCATTTTCAATTGCAGACAATTTTTACTACTGCTAACATATAAACAATTCATTCATCAACATTCTCATACATGGAATATTTCTGGAACCCATAAATTGAGAACCCCAGGAAATTCAAGCAATTAGCTCTTGCTTCCTATGCACAATGTGGTGGTTTTTCTGAGCTTTATTTCATATCCAGGAGACTTCAGCTTTCAGCTTAGTGCAATACCTATTGAAGGAGCCTTGTATGCAGATGGTGTTGATAGTTGTATAGATGACATGCTACAAAGCTTTCCATAAGAGAGCCTCAATATAACTGTATGTCATCTACTAAGGTTTTCTGTTGCATGGGTGGTTTTCTGTTGCATGGGTGGTGTGTCTAGTGGGCCATTGGTGAGACCCACAGACACAAACGCATGTGTATGGATGGGACCCATAGAAGAAATGTATTTAAAAGTGTCCGCAGTAACTAGATTAGGTAACAAAAAGGTTAAAACATATTGAGTCAAGCAAGAAAACTTTAAATTTCGAATATATTTGAGCATGTAATGATTTCATTTCCTGCTGTTTGACAACTGTTCATACATTAAAAGAATTTCACAGTGAATTTATTAACAGAGTTCTGCTTGCCTGCTAACATTTTAACCCAAATTTTACTCACTTGAGCATGAACACATTTTTCCACACAATCCCAAGTTAATTTAAATTAATGACAATCCTATTTGCCTAGTCAATAAACTGCTTTTTGTTGCAATGTTAGAATTCTTCTTTGCTCTTTGTTCTGTTCAAGTGATCTGATAATGATGTGATCAAATAGTCTGTGTTATATTAGTAGTCTGATATAAGTAATGTCTCTCATCATTGAGGTATATGAGAAATACATTGTGGGTTCCATAATTTTCTGTCATCAATCAGATGAGTGAGGGGATGTGGTCAGCAGATTTGTTCTGGTATCCATTTTCTTAAGTTCACTCGATCCTGAAGTATTTGTGCCCTAAATAATTCCACCTCAAATAGAAACCAACTGGCCAGGTAGCCCTGCTTACTGTTTGAGTAGGGTGGACCTCATTGCCATATAAACCTGTTACATATTCTCTCCATTTTCCCTTTTTGGTCTGCCTAAACTTTCCACTTCTGTCTTCAATGTTTTACAACTGAATCAGCAAATACTTTTCAGTGTGTTTAATTTTTCTTTGCATTAGATTTGACATTACTTTAATATTTGAATTTTCAATTTTATCAAAAGTTTCTTCTATTAATTTTCTAGCATGCCTACTAGCTTATATTTTCAGTTTACATTATTATTTTTCTACAAATGTTCCTTCAATGTCCAGTCTAACCATCTATCCAACCATCCATCCATCCAACCATCCATCCAACCATCCATCCAACCATCCATCCATCCATCCATCTATACGCTGTGGCCCTTGTTTGCCTTGCAGCATCAGGGGTGGAAGAGTTCTCTGGAGATGGCCTTCTTGTGCGCTGTTCGTAAGCTTGTTCCTGTGGCTTCTTTGATTTCTGTGATCCATCTTTTACATGGTCTGTCTCTGGCTTTATAACCGTTATGTCTATGTGTCATGGCCATTTGTGGCATGCTATCTGTCGGTAGTCTGGAAGCATGTGAAAACCACTTGATCTGTTGTCTTTTGATGTGTTCCAATACTGGTATTGTTTTGGTTATCTGGTTGATGTTATTGTTTCTAAATCTATCTCTTAATGACACTCCGAGTATTCTTCGTAGACATATCATTTCTGTTGTCACTATTTTTCTTTTGTCTTCTGCTGCCATTGTCTAGGTTTGGCACTGGTAGCATAGTGATGGAATAATAATAGTCTTGTATAATGCAACTTTAGTAAATAATGTCCAGTATTATAGCTTATTAGGTATGAATTTAAGTTAAAATCCACTGTTGATAATAGTGAAACTTCGTAAACTCCGATGGTACACGCATGTGATGAGACATTCCTCAATGATAAATAATGTTCTTGAAGGTACAGTGGAGGGTGTAAGAAGATGAGGTCACCAGAAGACATGGATGGATAATATTAAAGAATGGGCAGGGTGTGAAGTTTCCAAACTCATCAGGATGGTAGAGAATAGAGATGTGTGGAGAATTTCTGCACCAAAAGTCTCATTGAAAGACCTCTATGACTCTGATGGGTTATGGGTTTATTATTATTATTAATATAGCTCATGGTTGGTTGGTTGGTTGCTGATCCAGCTGTCCATGGGCTCATGCCCTTTGACCCAGAAATATAGCTAATAAACTGGCATTTTTCTTCCATCAAAATCAGTATTTTATTTGCCACTCTAGGCTTTCTGCTCTCTGCCTTCCTATCTTAAACTCTCTATTGCTGAAGGTATTGCCATTTGTGTTTTAATCCATAGTTGATCTGTTGTACAATTCTTCTAACTATCTTTCTAAGATATGTCTAATTTAATTGCAATGTATTCTCTAAGATATTTGTCATTGCAGTTAGCATTTTCTAACAGTCTTATATTTCTGTCTGTTATAGTTATGCCTATCTGGTATAATTTATTATGTCATACATTTTACAGAATTACCATCATTTATTTAATGCGACACTTTGTATTATATAACACTATCCATCATAATCAATATATTTTAACATCATAACAAAAACTTGATTTTCTTCCAAACATAATGTCGCTTGTTGTTCCAACAAAAAAACCAATTTCATTGGTTAACAAGTTGTAGCGCTCCAGACTCTATAATAACAGCATTTATTTCACTTCCTTGCTGGAGGACAAATTTTTTTCTTATAGACAACAGTTAATAGACAATTCAGTGTCAATGTACTACATAATTATTTATGCTGTATTTTGCAGTTCTCAATGATTATCTGGTTGAAAAAAATAGGTTTATATGTTTATAAAGTGTTAGAGAATTACAATGTTTTGCATAACATCTCTCCAAGTTATGTAATGTTTTATTTTTTTGACATGTCTGCTAGATGTTTCTGAAGCTGTAATGTCTGTTTCAATAACCTGGAAAAAATGAATGATTAGCTCTTGCTTTCTGTGTGTAATGGGGGTGGTTTCTCTAGAGTTTTCTTTCATAGAATAACTCAGCAGAAAGCAATGTCTTAAGTAGAAACATCATACATAGAGGGGGTTCTTGAAAATATAATAAGTACTTCCAGAAATGATTTGTGACCGTATAATATAGAAAGTGTGCATTCAGCACGTCTTGGTCACAACTAAGAGACATTTACAGTACTATGGCTTAGATTCTGAAGTTGAAGTGATAATTTTCTGCAAAACTAACCTCTCTTACCTAACTCAGCAAGGCAAACTACCAATTACATCATGGTTGACACTAGAAACTAATCTATAAAATGTGCTAATAGCATCAGTGCTCAATACTTGCATAAACTTCAATCTTGAACTATCACAGTCAATACACCTTGCACACACTTTAATCTATCAACCCATATAATTTGTACATATTCATATCAAACTATCACAGACATTCTCAAAATCTTGCTAGTTAGCAGAATGTAGTCCAGAGAACAAAATGTGTATTGTAATTGTAATGGCTTATGGTTTGGCTGTGATATCTGTGCTTTCAGCCTGACACATCAAACTTCAATATGATATATAAATCACACTGCATAAAATCTTCTTTGTTGCATTTTATGTATGCATGTATGGAAAAGGGAAACTTTATTTGTACTTCCATCCTGTTTGTCATTAAGCACCAATATATTTTTGAGTTTTAAAAAAAACCATTATAACAGCACTAATAAAACAGAACCATATTTTCAATATGCGAAACATCATAGAGAAATGCAGAGAATTTGAATTTAATGTTGGCATATACATATGCTTTACAGACTAAACCAACGCATTAAATTGTGTACAACATCAATACACTTTGGAATATCATGATTGACATGGGTTTCTCTCTACACATAATTCTCCTCATAAAAACATATCAAGACTAACAAGCAGTCATGAGAGTTGATAGTGGACCATCTGATTGGTTCAGCATAGAAAAATGAGTTAGACAAGGCTGTGTCCTATCACCATATCTCTTCAATATTTATGCACAGAACATAATGAGGAATGTAATTAATGACCAACATAGAAATAACTTTGACCCACTCAACATCGGAGGTAAAGAGATATCAGAACTAAGATATGCCGATGATACAATGTTATTGGCACACAGTCAAACAGGTCTCCAATATCTCATAAGCTCCATTAAAAGAACATAGTGAAAAACAAAACCTATTTCTAGATGGAAATAAGACCAAGATTATGACAAGCAAAAAATCACAAGTTCTCAATCAGTAAAAACAGCAGAAAATGAGTTTTGATTACCTTGGTTCTCTTATCAACAGTAACAGTGATTGCTATGAAGAAGTCAGAAGGAGGCTGGCTATCTCGTCAAAGAAGCTGATACAAATAAAAAATATATTGCTGACAACAAAACTCCAAAACAACAAACTAACATTCCTAAGAAATTGCACATTCATAGTGGCAATATATGGGTGTGAATCCTGGACAATCACCAATTGAAACAGTAGAGTGGAGAAAACTAAATTAGCAGCATTTGCAACAAAATGCTACAGAAAAATTATCAGAATACCATGGACCAAAAATATGACAAATATAGCCATCCTGAGAGAAATGAATGTAAAAGAAAACTGACTAAACAGCACTGTTCTTTCCAGAAATCATCTATATTTTTATCATATCAAACACCATGTAGTAAGTAAAAAGTAAAGTAACCCATAGCATTTATTAATGCCGTAGGGGTGTGAGATGTTAGCGATCTCACATTTCATAGGCTCTGCAAATGAGGGCGGTAGCCATCTCCTCTCCCTCGCAGTCTTTACTTCCCGGATTAATCCGGTACCCATTTAAGGCTGGGTCGACCTGGGAGCCATTGCGATCTGAAAACATTTCTGCCTCAACTGGGGAATGAACCCAGGACCACTCATATGCAAAGCAAGTGCGCTAACCACTGCGCTAACGGGGCTCCCACCCCCTTGTATAGTTATGACACCATGACAGCCTAGAGAAGACCATAATGGAGGGGATGATGCCGGGGGATCAACAAGAGGCAGACCAAGAAGAAGAAGATGGACACAAAACATCAAAGACCACCTGAACATAACAGTAACAGAAGCAGGAATATTGGCTTAAGAACGACAGAAGTTTCAAAAGGCTGCAATGACTGCTACATCCTGTTCAGGATATGCTTACCTGATGATGATGATGAATAGAACAAACATAAATATAGAATTACCAGAATTGTGCTGCTTCTTCCTTCTCTTTGACGGCGAGGGTTTGTGAGTGGAATTAAATTGAACCTCCAGCTGTTGCTTATGATGACGAAGAACTTTTGCTGTAGTAGACCAAGTACTCTGGTTACTTTCCCATGTATCCATTCTACGGAAGCAATAAAAGTATGACAAATATTTGTCTTCAAAAATTACTTTTAAACAAATAATGACATTTCTTCACTTATCTACCAGTTAACAGGATGTTGTCCAGAAAACTGAATTCATTCTGTCAAATTTTGCATGAAACTTTAAAATTGCTTCAAAGGACATGGCAATTTTAGCCATTTTGATTTTGCTCTGGTTGAGATAATCATGTTAAACTCCTTAGTTTCTTCTTACAAAATGCATGGATGTCACATTGCTAATATTCTTTGACTCTTGTTCAAGTCTTGACATCACAGTAATTAACTGATTATTAACTTTTCCTTTAAACTATAACACAACAGATTTATCTGAAACCAATGAAGGTTGATTGCAATGGATCTCCATCATGTTTTTGGTTCATGTCTTGCGTGGGGTATTTTCTGACAAACTGTAATTTTCACATCTCATGATGATTCTGTATCACTTGTACTGTATCTTTATCTGTCGCTTGAATCTTTAACCTTTTAGTACGGCCTTCAAGAAAGTGCCTTGTCTTATGTGCCGAAAACATTGTATCGATTATATTTCCATTACTAGTTCTTTCACTCCTAATTTATCCAGTGGCTCAATATATGTTTTTGAATTTTATCTGTTGTATATCAATAGAGTTAAATTTATTTTTTAAATTCTTGCTCATTGTTCAGGTTTCAGTTACCTATATTAATGCAGAACAGGTGCAGTAAAAATACAGCTCACTGGTTAAACTTGGCTCACCAAATCATTTTTACTAGCTCTCCATGCTGTATATTCACTGGCCTCTAGGCTCAGAAGACACTTCTTGGAACTCCACCGGACTAAAAAAACTTGTTGACAATTTTCTATACATAAAAACTCAATTTGACATGCAGACCCAAAAAGGTTTCTCAACTTCTGTTGTAGAGTACATGCAGCACTTTGTCATTCTAATTTTTAGCATGTGTCTGTTATTTGTTTGGATGTTGGTGGCTTTCTTATTTCATTGGAATACTTTTAGCTATTAAAATAAGACGTGCAAATCAATTTTGTGTGTATGTACGCAAAGAAAGCAAAATGTTGAAGAAATTGTAAATATACAAATTTACAGTAGGTTATGTGTTTCAAAATTGTATACAGTGCAAACAAGATTTAATTTTTTTAAATATGCTCTCCATTTGTACTATAACATTTTGAATGTAGATCATTATAACTCTTAATCTGCAAATAAAATTCATGAGCAAAGATATAATTGTTGCAGGTTTACAGGTTTTCGAAACATCTAAACATTGGATAACATTTTGAAAATCATTATAGGCCTGACAAGGCATGAACGTTCTTGTAAGTGGTGTCATATATTTTTTTGTTACTGGTATTATATCATATATGCATGTTCTTGTTAGTGGTGTCATATATTTTCTTGTTAGTGGTGTCAGATCAAGTATGTTCTTGTTTGTGGTGTCAGATCATGTATGTTCTTGTTAGTGGTGTCATATATTTTCTTGTTAGTGGTGTCAGATCATGTATGTTCTTGTTAGTGGTGTCAGTTTATGTACATTCTTGTTAGTGATGTCAGATTATGTATGTTCTTGTTAGTGGTGTCATATATGGTGTCATATATTTTCTTGTTAGTGGTGTCAGATCATGTATGTTCTTGTTAGTGGTGTCAGATCATGTATGTTCTTGTTAGTGGTGTCAGATCATGTATGTTCTTGTTAGTGGTGTCAGATCATGTATGTTCTTGTTAGTGGTGTCAGATCATGTATGTTCTTGTTAGTGGTGTCATATATGGTGTCATATATTTTCTTGTTAGTGGTGTCAGATCATGTATGTTCTTGTTAGTGGTGTCAGATCATGTATGTTCTTGTTAGTGGTGTCAGATTATGTACGTTCTTGTTAGTAATGTCAGATTATGTATGTTCTTGTTAGTGGTGTCATATATTTTCTTGTTAGTGGTGTCAGATCATGTATGTTCTTGTTAGTGGTGTCAGATTATATACGTTCTTGTTAGTAATGTCAGATCAAGTATGTTCTTGTTTGTGGTTTCAGATCATGTATGTTCTTGTTAGTGGTGTCAGATCATGTATGTTCTTGTTAGTGGTGTCAGATCATGTATGTTCTTGTTAATGGTGTCAGATCATGTATGTTCTTGTTAGTGGTGTCAGATCATGTATATTCTTGTTAGTGGTGTCATATATGGTGTCATATATTTTCTTGTTAGTGGTGTCAGATCATGTATGTTCTTGTTAGTGGTGTCAGATCATGTATGTTCTTGTTAGTGGTGTCAGATCATGTATGTTCTTGTTAGTGGTGTCAGATTATGTACGTTCTTGTTAGTAATGTCAGATTATGTATGTTCTTGTTAGTGGTGTCATATATTTTCTTGTTAGTGGTGTCAGATCATGTATGTTCTTGTTAGTGGTGTCAGATCATGTATGTTCTTGTTAGTGGTGTCAGATTATGTACGTTCTTGTTAGTAATGTCAGATCATGTATGTTCTTGTTAGTGGTGTCATATATTTTCTTGTTAGTGGTGTCATATATTTTCTTGTTAGTGGTGTCATATTTTCTTGTTAGTGGTGTCAGATCATGTATGTTCTTGTTAGTGGTGTCAGATTATGTATGTTCTTGTTAGGTGTCAGATCATGCATGTTCTTAAGTGCATATGTAGAGCTAGTTAACAGCACCCCAGCTTTATTTGTTGCATCCCATGACATGCATAGAAGATGGCAGTGTTCGTATTCTTTGATTCCCTTTCTAAGGTTTTGTTAACAAATGCATTTGGACACTCAGGACAATTCTACTCTTGTTGCTATGAGCATTACTAGAGGAGGATTGGAGCACCACTTTCTGTTCATGAGACCTCTCATGGTACTCTTCTTCTTCTTCTTCTTTCTATTCTCATGTGCCTTTTGGTGTTGAGAGGAGAGTGAGTACAGTGTCTTGTGCCCTTCTATTTTCCTCTTCTGCTGTTATATTTCCGAGTGTGTCTAATACACTATCTATCCACCTTTTACTAGGGTGTCCAATAGGTCTACTGTTTTCATATCGTTTGTTAAGAGTTTCTTGGATAATACTGTGCTCTTTCTGTCTGGTTATGTGGCCGAACCATTTAACTTGTTGTTTCTGGATACATTCTAATGTTGACGTGATCCCTAATTGTTTTCTTAGTTCTTCATTCCTGATTTTGTCTCTCAAGCTAACTCCAATCATACGTCTTATACATTTCATTTCAGTGATGTTAATCTTATGAATTGTTCTAGATTCATTCTATTCAGACTCCATTAAATAGTTGAGTGGAGATTAGTTCTTGTAATGAATTCATGCCATTCTTGTTTACGTTTAGCAAATAATACAGAATATCTGAGGTTGTTTATTATTCCTCATATATATTTAGTTACAGAATTTATCTGGAATGAGATAATTTATACATACTGATCTCAATTCAAGTGTTTTCCACTGCTGTTACATATAGCAGACACTCAATAATACGTGAGACTGCAGTAAAACTCTAACCAATAGGTACTTGCACAAAATCGAAGGTAGTATGTTTTACCGTGTACAAACTGATGGACATGCACAAAATATAGATCAATATATTTATGCATATGCATATAGCGCAGCACATATATCAATGAAGAGTAACAGTTGCAGTACACATGTTCCACGGGGAACTAATAGGAACAAGAAGAAACCCATTTTCTACATACTGATTCAAATTCAAGTAGTTCCCTTGCAAAACGCATAGATGTCACATACTGTTTATTGGCTTAACACATCCCTTCTCTTCTTGTCCAATTCATTGTCTCTCCCCCATATGCGCCAAGTTCATTAAAATTTAAAGCAGTGCTTCTCAACCTCAATGACGCAGCGGTTCACTTTCACGATTGCTAGCTATGACAAAAGGTTACATACAATTTGTGTGTGTCCATTAGTAAAAGGTTTGAGATCCACGAATTTAAACTGCTCAAGATTGACACCCAGTATTAGATTACAGTATTTCTGATGAGAGTTTCTCATATTCTGGGATTTGATATCCGATCTGGAACAGCCATTTCAATGCTGCTATATGATTTGTTTTTTTCTCCCACAGCCAACATGAAAGTTAGAAACATTGCAGAGATTTGGGAAAATTGCCTGAAGTAATTTGCTTGCAACAATCACTGTGAAATGAGACTTGATTTATGTGTGTGCACAACAACCCGCACGCTTAATCAATCTCAGACTTTATCGGCGAATGTGTTTGTGAGTGAACGAGACAGTCAATGTTAGAAAACTGCAGGTGCAACCGGTAAATTTGTCTCTCAAATCTATGCAAAATGGTGACATGATGCAAAGTAAATGTATCTCTGTGTGTGTGTGTGTATTTGCGCGCGTGTGTCTGAAACACAGCGATGGAGTTGTGTGAAGCGCTCAATAGTTAAACTTTTCTTGCCAAATCATTTTTTTTCTAACACCAAAAAGTTAGATACTATTTTGATCCCTGTAAGTAGTTGCGATATACTGTACTATTTACTGCAGCTATGTAGATTGAGAATTTGGTTACACCAGAGCATATGTTCAGTTAAAAAAACCTGGGTCTCCAGATCTTATCTATTAGCTTGAAAAGTAACAATAAATCGCAAGTACTAGACAACATCTAGGGTCACGTTTTAAGACTAGAGGACAACATAATAAACCAAGAAGCCCTTACGTGGACACCTGAGGGAAATAGAAAAGAGGAAAACATAAAGCAACTCTAAAAAAAACCACCATACTTAAAGAAGGGGAAATAATAGACTGCAAGACCATACAAAAACTGCAGGCAGCGGGCTGAAACACATGGAGAACCTCTGTCCTATGTGTGCCGCTTGCGGCACAAAAGGAACAAACAAATTAAACAGAGCTCAATAATAAAAATAAGGGCGTCCATACATGTAAATAAAGAGCCAAAGAAAACAAATGGCGGTAGTCACATGATCAGGCTTCGACACTCAACTAATGACACACACACACACATATATATAACCTCTTAGACTTAGATTGGGGGAGGGGGGGTGGGAATGGAATTTGCCGAGGGTCCCAATATTGCTCGTATCGGCAATCTTGTCATCACTAGCTGCGACAAAACTGTGTAAGCCATTATTTATGATTCTATTGACTTACCAACAATTCATAATCAATCTTTAGCTAATATGTCGACAGATATGCATTGCATGCAGTTAGATTACTGGAAGTACCCACACGTTTTATTCTTTCCTCTAGCCGTACAGAAAATGAATGTATCACTATTGTCTCCGACACACTTTATGGGCTTAATCAAGTAAGACTGAGCATCAATTGTCTTTAGTAAGATCTCTCCTTTATCAATCAATCAATAAACCCGTAACCCTTCAGGGTCGTAGGGGTACCACATTGGATGCCTCAGCACACAGAGTCCTCCAGCGAATTCTATCCTCAGCGATGCGGATGAGTGTGGAAATATCTTGCCTTGCCCATTCCTTGATGTTGTCTGTACATGCCTTTATTTTCCCTCCTCTGCTTCTTCCACCCTCGACAGTTCCCTGCAGTATTGTTTTTGACAAGGAATCGTCCTGCATACATGTCCGAATCATGCTAGTTTTCGTCGTTTCACTATTGAAAGCAATGGTTCCTGACACACCTCCACACATCTCTACTTTATTTCTTACGTACACATTGGTCTTATGGAAATTCGTAGAATTCGTCCGGGACGAATTCTCTCCTTTATGAATAGAATTGAAAAATAAATGTATATACAACTACAAATGTGTGGTTACTCCCATAAAGCGAGTGAGCCACATCATATGTGTAAAAATGCACGAATTAGTCCACAATATTTGAGAACCACTGAGATATGAGATACCACTACATTAATATTTATGTAATCCTTATCGCAGTGTATGGCTATTGATCCGTTATCGTTTTTCAGCAAAATGTCAACGGTGTTTCTCCTCACTTAGCACAGTCATGCAAACACGTTTGAAGGACGTGTCATCACATCAGATAATAAACGGCATGCAGACGGTAACATAATCTAATAAGCAATAATTATCTAATAGTCAACGTGTAGCTAATCCATTTGATTTTATCGCCCCACTAAACTTCATGGAAATAATAATTAAAGTCACCATGGTTGATGTGTGCATTGACTTTGGTTGCGGGAGATGATATCATTACAGATATGTCGTTAGAAACGACTTGGTTGCGGACAACTGACAGTTTTAAAACGTCTCTACTGGACTACAGAATAAAACTTACGTAAAACACAGGTTTATATAATCGCTTCAATCAGACACGACAGACTATAATTAAAACTAGTAGGTAATGATGCGCACACAAGAAATCATACAAATTACAATACACAAATCATATTCAACGTTTCAACCAAAAGGTCTTTATCAAGATACACACAAAACATCAAAAGACGACGAATGGAAAAATTATTTCATGTACGTTTCACGCAGTTACTTTGTATTGATTGTCATACAGAATTAAAACACACCAATGGGTTGTGTCGTGGGAGTGCTCTGATCAACGACAGCGAAATAGTGAAGTTCTGCTGTTGTGGTCCAAATAGCACTAAGGGATCGAAGATCCTGTGACTCCCTAACGAAAAACACAATAATTCCAGTTTTGTTTTCGTATGAGGCCCATGGATTTTGATTGACTGATCGACGGTGGCAGCCCATAACGATTACTTAGTCTTAATACAAATCGTTTGTATATCTAAATACTGTATCATGTTTTATCATTCCATTTGTTTAGTTTTCTAGTTGTTTAATTTCGTTCATCTAGTTTCTTCTTCTTTTGCGTTCGTTCTTAAACTCCTGCAGATTAACAGGATGCAGTACGGAGCGTTGTGTCATGGTTTAGCAGTTTCACTGCTATATCTTCACGTTGTGGTCGGTTTCTTCTCCTTGTCCTGCATTAAAAATAATAAAGACCTTTTGGTAGAAACGTCGATTCAGTATGTTTTGTAAACAGTTAATTTTATACAGTATTTTCTTCGTGTTAGTCATTCTGCTTTCTGAAATGTAAAACATATCACTGTGTTTTCCGTTAATGACGATTGGCAAAAAGTTGTACTGC
Organism: Meghimatium bilineatum; assembly: GCA_034231615.1. Lineage (NCBI taxonomy): Eukaryota > Metazoa > Mollusca > Gastropoda > Stylommatophora > Philomycidae > Meghimatium > Meghimatium bilineatum. Next base: position 95,883,510 of record CM067298.1, read on the forward strand.
CGTACTATCAATTATCGAACAGCTGTAACATTCAGTTGCAATGAGTAAACGTGTCTATTATTTGTGGATTAGATAAATGATTATGGCAATCCAGAGATTCCCGCTGTGCTACTTTATGCGAGATCGCTTCATTCGAACCAAGCAGTGAAACCGAGAGTGCATCAACCGAGCAGGAAAAAAATACATAGGCGTGTTAATCACGAAAAGGTCTCACAATGTGTAGTGGATTTACTTTACTGTACTCGAGTCTCCACATATGTACCCCGCCCGTCTCATTGAAGCGGCACATGTGCACGCCATGAGCTATCACTAATAGCACATATAAGTGATAAGCACACACACACACACACACACCTCCAGTTCATCGGACTGAACGCCACCTGACTATATGCAGTAGGGAAACGGTGTAACCTTGTTTGGTTTAGACATGTAACGATACACAACTCACTTTCTAAGATTATTGTCCAAGGAATATTCGAGGTGGTTAGGAGAAGAGGGGAATCGAATAAAATATTTGATTTGATAACATCAAGGAATGATCTGGGCGTACTTTGCTACACTCCTCCGAATGACCGAGGACAGAGATGTTTGGAGAGCTATTTGTGATGATGTCCCCAGTGTGACACGCTTACTGTAATAGAGTGAAGTTTGGCAGGCAGAACACAACAGAACAGTAGGTCGGCTGCTTAGCCAAAATCCAGACAGAATGTCTGACAGAACCAAATGAATGAGTAAAATGTTGTGATGTTCGTCCGTCGTGATCGACGATGACCAAAAACTCAACCATAATAATAATAACAATAAATAATAAGAAAATAAAGTTAATAGTGCGTTTTTAAATGAATAGCAAGTCCAATGCGCGCACAAAATGTTCTTTTACAGAATTGACAACAATAGAAGGTATCTGTGTGAGGTTGATATGTTTTTTCTTTTCTACGTGTCCGCTTCTGTCTTGCAGTTTCTTGTCTGAATTCTTCCGCCGCTAGCGCTCCCGTTCTAATGCTGTAACGCCATGCTGTTTTATCCTGAGCGAGGCTCTCCCAAGAGCCAAAGTCAATGTTAAGATGTTTCAAGGATGACTTGAGCGTGTCTTTGAAACGCTTTTTCTGTCCACCAGCTTTACGAAATCCTGCCTTGAGTTCTCCATAATATATTTGTTTTGGCAAACGCGAGTTCTCCATACGCACAAGATGGCCTGCCCAGCGTGCCTGCGCCTTCATAAGTGTTGTGTGGATGCTTATTGAGGTTGATTTTTCGTAGTCTGGTACTTTGTCCCACCAATGGATGTTTAGTAATTTACGTAGGCAGGTAAGATGGAAATGATTTATCTTTCTTGCATGTCTAGCATACACTGTCCACGTTTCGCAGGCGTATAGTAAGGTTGGTATAACAGCAGCATGATATACTTGTAGTTTGGTGGTTGTTCTTATACCTCTTCTGTCCCATACATTGTTGCGTAATCTGCCAAATACAGCACTAGCTTTTGCCAGTCTATTGTTAATTTCCACATCAATGTTTACATCGCGAGAGAGAGTGCTTCCAAGGTAAGTAAAATTGTCGACTACCTGCAGTTTTTCCTGAGTGACGATGATGGAAGTGGCAGTATGTTGGCTATTTGATGTTGCTTGGTCCATGACTTCTGTTTTTTTGTTATTAATAGTGAGACCAAAGTTGTTGCAGGCCTTTGAGAAGCGGTCTATGGTGCTCTGCATGTTTACGACAGAGTCAGCATACAATGCACAGTCGTCAGCATAAAGTAATTCTCTAACAGTACTAGATTTAGTGTTCGTGTTTGCTTTTAGACGACGTAAATTGAAAAGACCACCATCCGTTCTGTAATTGATCATTATGACTGCTGTTTCATTACTATGGTGTGTTTCCGTTAACATGGCCGTAAATAACAGGCTGAAAAGAGTAGGGGCCAGCACACATCCCTGCTTTACACCATTTGTGACAGGGAATGCAGGAGATACTCCTCCGTCGCAGATAACACTAGCCATCATACCGTCATGAAATTGTAGTATCACAGTGACAAGTTTTGGGGGGCATCCGAACTTTGTAAGCACCTTTCACAGTCCTTCTCTATTAACGGTATCGAATGCTTTAGTTAAGTCCACAAATGTTGCTAAGAGTTCACTATGTTGCTCTTGTGACTTTTCCTAAATTAAAGTAAGTTTCTTCACTGGACATTGCATAACAACGAAAGCTGAAGTTTCCTAGGCATGAAAGTAGAGGGTTTCTTCACTAGACATTGCATAACAACGAAAGTTGAAGTTTCCTAGGAATTAAAGTAAGTTTCTTCACTAGACATTGCATAACAACGAAAGCTGAAGTTTCCTAGGCATGAAAGTAGAGGGTTTCTTCACTAGACATTGCATAACAACGAAAGTTGAAGTTTCCTAGGAATTAAAGTAAGTTTCTTCACTAGACATTGCATAACAACGAAAGCTGAAGTTTCCTAGGCATGAAAGTAGAGGGTTTCTTCACTAGACATTGCATAACAACGAAAGCTGAAGTTTCCTATGCATGAAAGTAGAGGGTTTCTTCACTAGACATTGCATAACAACGAAAGTTGAAGTTTCCTAGGAATTAAAGTAAGTTTCTTCACTGGACATTGCATAACAACGAAAGCTGAAGTTTCCTAGGCATGAAAGTAAGTTTCTTCACTAGACATTGCATAACAACGAAAGCCGAAGTTTCCTATGCATGAAAGTAGAGGGTTTCTTTACTAGACATTGCATAACAACGATAGCCGAAGTTTCCTAGGCATGAAAGTAGAGGGTTTCTTCACTAGACATTGCATAACAACGAAAGTTGAAGTTTCCTAGGAATTAAAGTAAGTTTCTTCACTGGACATTGCATAACAACGAAAGCTGAAGTTTCCTAGGCATGAAAGTAGAGGGTTTCTTCACTAGACATTGCATAACAACGAAAGTTGAAGTTTCCTAGGAATTAAAGTAAGTTTCTTCACTAGACATTGCATAGCAACGAAAGCTGAAGTTTCCTAGGCATGAAAGTAGAGGGTTTCTTCACTAGACATTGCATAACAACGAAAGCTGAAGTTTCCTATGCATGAAAGTAGAGGGTTTCTTCACTAGACATTGCATAACAACGAAAGTTGAAGTTTCCTAGGAATTAAAGTAAGTTTCTTCACTGGACATTGCATAACAACGAAAGCTGAAGTTTCCTAGGAATTAAAGTAAGTTTCTTCACTAGACATTGCATAACAACGAAAGCTGAAGTTTCCTATGCATGAAAGTAGAGGGTTTCTTCACTAGACATTGCATAACAACGAAAGCTGAAGTTTCCTAGGCATGGAAGTAGAGGGTTTCTTCACTAGGCATTGCATAACAACGAAAGCCGAAGTTTCCTAGGAATTAAATTAGAAGGTTTCTTCACTAGACATTGCGTAACAACTAAAGCTGAAGTTTCCTAGGAATTAAAGTAGAAGGTTTCTTCACTAGACATTGCATAACAACGAAAGTTGAAGTTTCCTAGGAATTAAAAATAGCCCCAGGAGAAACCATCCCACTAAACAGAAGAAGAATGAGATTATCTATCTTCATTTCCTGAAGATATTGACGGCAACATACGCAATTAATGAAACAATCAACAATTAGTAATGATGTGAAACAATCAACAATTAGTTATGATCTGAAACAATCAACATTTAGTAATGATGTGAAACAATCAACAATTAGTAATGATGTGAAATAATCAACAATTAGTAATGATGTGAAACAATCAATAATTAGTTATGATGTGAAACAATCAACAATTAGTAATGATGTGAAACAATCAACGAACTAGAACAATATATTTCTTACACCACACGATTCTATTCATTCCTCGTCTGCGTTTGTTCTCGCATTCCTGAAGATTAAGATACAGCCCGGAAAACGAAATGCGGTATATAATGATTTTACAGCTCAGCTGTGATATAAGTGTCGTTCTTCTGGCACATCCGATTTCAGCATGGAGTCTGTGATACTTTAACTCTATACGGGATGTGACAGTCAACCCTACCACCAAATCCACTTTAGTCGCCTCAAACGTCATTCATGTTTAATCACACAACTGATTTTCTCCCCTTCTGTCTGCCTCTCGCACCACAAGATATTTGTTAGATTCACATTTTGTTCTCCCTTTTAGAACTTCAACAATTATAGCGCTACTTCTTCTATTGCAGCTAATTAATGTCAGCAAACAGTAAATAAATGAAGTCAATCGGAAGCAATCTCTTTAATCAAAGTCTGCAATCAAGGGCAGTAGAAATAGCATTCCCGCACTTCTTTATTTCTACAATCCCGTTATGTACAGCAAGCATAGCGTGCGTTTAATCTTTATATTTATATGCTATTGGAACACACTCATTTTTATAATGTTTACGTTACGCGGCTGCTCATTTACAGTGAAGCCTGCTATTGGAGAAAGTTATGGCAATTTATATCTGTAATTTATTTTTGTCCTAGGTCAAGCGAAAAATGACAAAATTACGGAACGTACTGCCCTTCGTTCAACACAAAGTACTATTTATTATATCTACCCTCACGCTATCACATGACAACTAAATTGCACTTCATTTCGCACAAAGTACCATTTATTGTGTACATTAGAGCGCGCAATAACAGCATTAAATATGAATTGCACTTCATCTAACACAAAATAGCATTTATTCTGTATACATATGAACTCCCAATTACAGTACATCAAATATGACTCTACCTTCATACAACACTTACACTTCACATACATTTGAACTCTTAAATAACAAAATCACAACGTGAATTGTTACTCATTCTGCCTATAGTACAGTAAAATTCTTTTTTATGTCTATAGTAGAGATCTCGGTAATATGGCAGCTTTCTGGATTGTATTACCAACATATGGAATTCGATTTCCAGTATAGTCAATTATCAATATTACACAGATGAGAATTCAGTCTTTCTAAGTTGAAATGAAATTTAAAATCATCACCGGAACCACTGTGTTTATCATTGACACCTTCGGCTCAAAGGAACTGAATTTACAAGACACAGTGAGTAGATGCATCGACTCTAACTAATTATCCCTGATTGCCTGCACAAACTGTCTTTAATTCTACATTCAGAACCATTTCTGTGTTTGTTCTCCGTTTATTTGAGTTCCACTGACAAAATCTTTGCGTGAATTGTATTTGTTAATGCTATCTGTTTTCATCTATGTTTCTACAACAATAAGAAGAAAACTGTGGATTATATCGGGCATGTACTTAAAATGAATGATAACAGACTGGCACTACAAGCACTAAGAAGTGTACCATATGGCAAACAAAGAGCAGAGAATGCTGAAGAGAGACTCTTCGCAGAACAACCGTCAACTAGAGAGCACTGGTCACTAGCACCGTATTCTGCGCTGAAGGAAAATATAGATTTGTATCTATCAAATAGTTCCGATTTATGCTACAGTTGCATATTTATACGATTTGTTTGTTCCCTATTTATTTCAGTTGCACTGACAAAATTCTTGCGTGAATTGTATTTTTAGCAATGCTGTCAATTTTTATCAAACAAATAGACAGTTTCGATATATGTTACAGCTGCATATTTATACAACTGTTCGCTTGTTTCTAATCAATCACAATGTCCACTGTGGCAAGGCTACGAGTAATCCCCAATGTAAGATTTGCAGAGATTTTCTCTTATTTTACTAACGATATATAGCGTAGAAATATCAAGAATGAGAGGAATGAATGGGGAAGAGAAGGCTGAGAATGAAAGCAGGAACACGCTTATCTCTAAATGATGAAGGAGAACTATTGATTTGCTATTTAATGAGTCTGAAGCAGGAAGGGGTAGTTCAAGGACAATGAACTTGTTGTCTAACGATGTTGCAAATCCACCTTCATACAGACATTGTTGATACGTTGATATATCTAATCAGTAGCCGATCTCTGAGGTGAGCACTCCTCCGATAAATTAACCTCACTTGACAATGTGAGATAAAGATAGTTGACTTGTTGAGTGTATCCGATATGCTAGTAGTCAATGCATTTGTTGTTTCAGCTATGACATGTTATGTAACATATCGTTCACGATTTGAACAAACATGAGACGGCACGAGTATGCATGATTATGGTCTCTCTAGCAGTATTTCCCATTACACCCTCAAAAATGTTGGTACTCTTACCACCAGATTCTGTCATTCCTTGTCCAACGGCGTAGCTAGCGTATATGGCGTCCGGGACGAAACTAATAATTTGAAGCCCCTTGCACCGCAAGTGGAGGACTTTCAGCTATTTTAGAGTGCTTAACATGCTGGGACCTCATTTCATCCGTATCTCAGATAAACTGGGCAATTGATCGCTCTTACATAGGGCCAGGGGTCATTTCGCGTATTTTTCTGAATAGCGCCATTAATGAAACTGGATCAGAAACTTTGGGTAACGAAGCCAATGCGATACTTCAGCGCCCATTAATATTAGATAGTCAGCGTTTTATATTACATACAATCTTATTTATACATTGTAGTAACTAGCGGTACAGTCAAGTGGTATTGAAAATAAATGATGACTAGATTCCAAAAAAAAAGCATTGGACTATTTAAATTGTGTGCAAAGACAGTAACTCGTTTAATTCCTATGGCTTTTTTTATCATCGCTTCTTTTAAATAGCGCAATTTTCAACCGGAGTGTATCGTTCGTCATCAATAGGACAAGGATAGGACTACGTATTTACGGTATAAGTCACATCCAAATTTTGTTTTTTTTCCTACATGAATCGACTAGCTATGACTCGAACTCAGAACATCCGTGACGAGTGTAATGCCACAAACATCATTACACTAATGATATGTCTAGTCCAGTATTTCTCAACGTAGGGCTCACGCCCCACAGGGGGGGGGGGCAATTTCACTGGCGGGACAAATAACATGTCTAGATATATTAACAAGGACTGATTACGACGTTACAATTATGGTGGTTGTCAATAAATATTTGCCATATTTCATACGATAAAAGTTTTATGAAACCGTTCATATCCAAAAAACTGCTGAGAGTAAAAGTCAAAGCAGTTGTCCGCCTCCAACAGACATACTTCAAAGGGTCAAGAGGGACATTGTTTCCACAAGCATATTTCATTTAGAACAATGTTCTACTCACAACATCAAATGTTTGACGCAATAATGTCCTCCTTATCACCGTTTAGCGTCGTAGTTTACGGATTTGTAATGATAGCATGTGATGTAATCTTTTGTGAGCTCATATGCAAGTACATGAGTCACGTGGGCCAGAAAAAAAAGGAAAACTGACCTAGCTAGTCGAATTTGGACCGTATTTTGTCACGTCTGTCAGTTTTCCAAACATTCAGAACAGATAAAATCACTAATCAGTAGCTCCCAACTAAGGCCTGAAGTCCACTGGAAGGAACCACAAGAACAAGAGACTACAAGCGTACACGAGCGACTGATACAAATGTAAAGAAGGTACGAAGTACTGTGCAAGTGTAGGGAATCTGCAGCTCAAGATGGCTTGCGAATGACGAAGCTCTGTAGCATCCTTTGTATTGAGATCAGTCGCGCGTGTACAATCGTGATCTCGTTGTCGTCACTTTAGTGGAATAATCAGAAGTGTATGCACTGTGACAAGAAGACGATGGAATTAGATTAGTCAAGCTATCAAAAGAGAGCCAGATGATCTCACAAGAGTTGTTTTAATATGGACCCGTTGGTAAATAGTAGCCACGAGGCGAAGAACAATAGATGCATAGTTGTAGGGGGTTGGACCGTGACTGAGAAAAATACAATGTCAGGATGCCCAACAAAGTGGGGAGCTCACAGCAACAAAAACAAACGATAAAGACTATATTAAACAAATATGTTACCGTAATACTAACTACCAAAATAATAATTTTAAAAAAAAACAGTGTAAAAACTAAATAACAATAAACACAAAACAAGGACTTTTTGAGCGCACGGGGCGCACCAAAGACGAGTTGGTAAGCTTCTTCTTCTTCTTCTTCTTTCGTTCACTTGAAACATGTCTATATCTGTAATTCTGTCTCCTTAATAAAACTCACTGTCTTTTGTAGTTCATACAGTGTCCCATAGAGTTTTGATTCCAGTGTTGTTTCCTCTGGCCAATATGTCTGCCTCAGCGTTTCATGCTCAGAACACTCTTGAAGTATATGTTTGGCACTCTGTGCTGCCTGTCCACATGTACACATGGCCGTGTTGCCAATCTTGAACTTTGTATACATGTGACTGCGGAGTCGGTTGTGTCCTGTTCTGAGACGTAGAATTATAACTTGTTCTGATCTGTTCATATTGTGATAGTCATCTTGTGTTGGTGTTTGTGGCTTTCTTATTGACTTTATCATCTGTTTTTTCTGATGGTAGGTGATTGGTATATCTGGTTGGTCTTCGGCAGCACCTTCCTTAGCCAGTTGGTCTGCTTTTTCATTTCCTGGTATTCCACAGTGAGAGGGTATCCACTGCATGGTTACCCTATACTGGTAAGACAATTCGCTAAGTAGTTTTTTTAAGTCTGTTAGTTTTCCAGACTGGAGAGCTTGAAGCACTGACCTTGCATCTGTCAGGAATACCACAGGCTGTAGGTCAGAGTTGGAGTTCAGCAGTTTTTTAGCTGCCACACTAATTGCCTGGATTTCTGCATCATAATTATTGCAGAATTTTCCTGTCGGTGTTCTGATTGTATCTCTAGGCTTGTGTGGATATTCTATATATACACCTGCACCTCCATTCCTCACAGCATTCTGTGCTGACCCATCTGTGTACACTCTGACCCATATATCTTGTGGATATTCCTCATCCTGGAAACTGAGGGTGATTGTCATTCGCTGCACACTGTTCTGTTCGTCCTCGCTTAGTATTCCTTTCACATGGGTCTGAATGTATATTGGCATTCCATGGCTTTCACTCCACGGGGTTTGCTCTGGTACAGACCTTAAGGGGCTGCCAACTTCAGGTAGGTCTGTAAGTTGTCTACGGAGTCGTTTAGCTTGATGGATAAAGCTGCTCCTTTTCAGTCGTCCCATTGCTAGATTTTGGAATCTTTCCTTCATTGGATGACGTGGCATACACTGAAACTTTTCTGCTTGAATTAGTACTTTTGTGTCTCTGCGTTCGCCAAGTGTTTGCATTCTTCCCATTTTCTGCATCTCTGCTATGGGTGTTGATTTCATTGCTCCCAACATTATTCTAAGTGCCTGGTTTTGCACTTTATCTAGATCTTGTAATGTGGTGTTTGATGCAGGACACCACGCAGCTGAACCGTATTCCAGGTGTGGTCTTATGCCTTGCTGGTAAACTTTACTGAGTATATTTCCACTGGCTCCCCATGTGGTTCCACTTAGTTTTCTCAGGATAGCTAGCTTCCTCCTGGCTTTTGTTGTTGCTTTGTTTATGTGCTGCTTCCATGTCAGCTTATCATCAAAAGTAACTCCGAGGTATGTGGGTTGTTTGTCTTCTTTCAAGAGCTCTCCATCTATCTTGATATGACCAGCTTTTTGTTTTGGTGAGAGGGTAAAGAGTGTAGTGCTGCACTTATCTGTGTTAATGCTGACGCACCATCTATTAGCCCATAAGGTTAGGGCATCGATAGCTCTTTGTATTTGTTTAGTGGCCACTGTTGCATGTTCTTCCGTGCACCAGATCACCAGGTCGTCAGCATACATTGCCACTTTGATCCCATGTGGTAGTTCAGCAACTAGGTCATTGATGTAAACCAAGAAAAGTGTGGGTGACAGGACTCCTCCCTGGGGGACTCCATGACGCAGTAGAACTTTCTTGCTCTTGCGACCATCTAATTGTATCCTGGCTCTTCTATTATGCAGGTATGCTTTTACCCATTTGTACATTCTTGAGCTAACCCTGCAATTTCGCAATTTCTTTAGGAGCCCTTCTTTCCAGACCTTATCAAATGCTTTCCTGAGGTCTATCCATGCTGCTAGTACCAGTTTCTTTTCTTGGAAGGCATCCTCAATCTCTTGGGAGAGGTAGGTTGCCTGATCTTCAGTAGAGTAGCACTGTCTGAAACCTGCTTGCTGTGATACCAGAAGGTTTTCACTTTCAAGGTACCACTGCATCCTAAGATTGATAATGCGTTCCATTGTTTTACATAGACAGCTTGTGAGGCTTCTTCTTCTTCTTCTTTCGTTCACTTGAAACATGTCTATATCTGTAATTCTGTCTCCTTAATAAAACTCACTGTCTTTTGTAGTTCATACAGTGTCCCATAGAGTTTTGATTCCAGTGTTGTTTCTTCTGGCCAATATGTCTGCCTCAGTGTTTCATGCTCAGAACACTCTTGAAGTATATGTTTGGCACTCTGTGCTGCCTGTCCACATGTACACATGGCTGTGTTGCCAATCTTGAACTTTGTATACATGTGACTGCGGAGTCGGTTGTGTCCTGTTCTGAGACGTAGAATTATAACTTGTTCTGGTCTGTTCATAATATGATAGTCATCTTGTGTTGGTGTTTGTGGCTTTCTTATTGACTTGATCATCTGTTTTTTCTGATGGTAGGTGATTGGTATATCTGGTTGGTCTTCGGCAGCACCTTCCTTAGCCAGTTGGTCTGCTTTTTCATTTCCTGGTATTCCACAGTGAGAGGGTATCCACTGCATGGTTATCCTGTACTGGTAAGACAATTCGCTAAGTAGTTTTTTCAAGTCTGTTAGTTTTTCAGACTGGAGAGCTTGAAGCACTGACCTTGCATCTGTCAGGAATACCACAGGCTGTAGTTCAGAGTTGGAGTTCAGCAGTTTTTTAGCTGCCACAATAATTGCCTGGATTTCTGCATCATAATTATTGCAGAATTTTCCTGTCGGTGTTCTGCTTGTGAGGCTGATGGGCCTGTAGTTGGAGACTGTGTTGCCATCTTTTCCTGATTTGAGGAGTGGTATCATTATTGCTTCTCTCCACGCCTGTGGTACATTACCTGTGGACCAGCTTGTGTTAAAGATCTGCAGTAGCTTTGCTCTTGCTGCACTTCCCAGGTTTCTAATCATTTCATTGGACACTCCATCAGCTCCAGGGGACTTTTTCATTTTCAATTTGGATATTGCATGCTCCAGTTCTCTCATTGTGATTGGTGCCTCCATGACTTCAGGTATAGGTTCACCTTGTCCAATGTTTTGCTGGTTCTCTCGAACCTCCTGTTGTTTGTCTGGGCTGACTTTGACGTTATTGTCTTCTGCAAAGGAATCTGCAAAGTAATCAGCTGCATGTTTACCTGTTAAAATGTTTCTATCTTTATAAAGTGTGATCCTGGTATTTCTCCCTGTACCTTCATCATTTAGTTGTTTTACAAGTTTCCATAATTTCCTAGTATCTCTTTCTAGGTTCAGCGACTCTGTTTTTTCTTTCCAGCTGCTCCGTCTGGCTTGTAACTTGGCTCTTTGAAATTTAGCCTTTGTTTGCTGATATTTGTTGTGATGTTCTTGGCTAGGTCTGTTCTCAGCCTGCTTTCTAGATGTTTCCATCTCATTTTGCAGCTTTTCCAGTTCATCATTCCAGTAGGGTTTGTAGTTTTTGCGTGCCCCCCTGGGTATGGTTTTACTAGCAGCATGTAGTATACATCTATTAAATTCACTCACTGCTCTATTGATGTCTTTGTCCAAGTTCATGTCCTTAGCTAGAACACTGGTTAAATGCTGGTACATTTTCCAGTCTGCCCTCTTATAGTTCCACCTAGTGAGCGTGCTGCTGTCCTTGGTATATTCATTGTGAATTTCCAGAAATACTGGTCTGTGGTCACTACCCCCAAGCTGCTTTCCAACGACACGTGTGATGTTCCATTCCAGGCCTGGTGAGTAGAATGCCAGGTCTGGTGTAGAGGTGGTGTGCCATGCTCTCGAGTAGAAGGTTGGTGAGTCTGCTGGCTGGTTAATAAGAATGAGATTATTTTCATCCTGCCAGCTCTCAAGTTCCTCACCTCTCTTGTCGATATGATCGTAGCCCCAGCTCTGAGAGTGGCTGTTGAAGTCACCACACACCATAAGCCTTTCTTTGTCTGGAATTGTGTCTAGTGCCAATGGTTTATCATTTGGGCAGTAGTAGTTCAGGAGATGGAATTCTGCACTGTCTGTTTTTAGGTGGAGCATCTGGTATTCTGCCCCGTCCATGTATACTTCCAGCTGACATGCGCTGATATTGTTTTTAACTAGTGTCAGAATTCCACCCTTTCGCCTGTCTTTTCGGTCAGATCGGTAGCACTGGAAGCCTCTGATTTTGAAGGCTATGTCGCTGCTGAGGTGTGTTTCTTGGATACAGCATATATTTACTTGTTCTTCACTGAGGACATTTTCAAGTTCCAATTTTTTGCTGTATCCATCTCTTTTACTGTTGACACCCTCAGCATTCCAGTGCATTATTTTTATTGGTCGTTTGTTTGTTTGGCCAGTAGCTCTATTCCCTTGCCTCCTGGCTCCTCGGGGCAATTGAGAAGGACTTCCAGTATCTGAGGTTGGGCCCTTTCGAGGTATAGGGCCCGGCACCGTCCCTGCCTGAACGTCCGCCACAGGGCAGGCACCATAACGTTTATTAGATGCAGACATGTTTCCATTGTGTTTTATGCGTGGCAACCTGATTATCTGTGCGCCTTTTGGCTGGTTGCCTCCGTCTTCAGCACTCTGCTTACTTGGGCCGGACTATGGTCCTGCTCGAGTGGGAGTGCCCGACCAGTCTTAGTTTCCAGCCTCTGATGGCTGAACTAAGCCCCATCACCACTTCAAGGTTCTGGCCTTGTAATTCTACATTCAGAACCATTTCTGTGTTTGTTCTCCGTTTATTTGAGTTCCACTGACAAAATCTTTGCGTGAATTGTATTTGTTAATGCTATCTGTTTTCATCTATGTTTCTACAACAATAAGAAGAAAACTGTGGATTATATCGGGCATGTACTTAAAATGAATGAAAACAGACTGGCACTACAAGCACTAAGAAGTGTACCATATGGCAAACAAATAGCAGAGAATGCTGAAGAGAGACTCTTCGCAGAACAACCGTCAACTAGAGAGCACTGGTCACTAGCACCGTATTCTGCGCTGAAGGAAAATATAGATTTGTATCTATCAAATAGTCAGTTCCGATTTATGCTACCGTTGCATATTTATACGATTTGTTTGTTCCCTATTTATTTCAGTTGCACTGACAAAATTCTTGCGTGAATTGTATTTTTAGCAATGCTGTCAATTTTTATCAAACAAATAGACAGTTTCGATATATGTTACAGCTGCATATTTATACAACTGTTCGCGGTTTCTAATCAATCACAATGTCCACTGTGGCAAGGCTACGAGTAATCCCCAATGTAAGATTTGCAGAGATTTTCTCTTATTTTACTAACGATATATAGCGTAGAAATATCAAGAATGAGAGGAATGAATGGGGAAGAGAAGGCTGAGAATGAAAGCAGGCACACGCTTATCTCTAAATGATGAAGGAGAACTATTGATTTGCTATTTAATGAGTCTGAAGCAGGAAGGGGTAGTTCAAGAACAATGAACTTGTTGTCTAACGATGTTGCAAATCCACCTTCATACAGACATTGTTGATACGTTGATATATCTAATCAGTAGCCGATCTCTGAGGTGAGCACTCCTCCGATAAATTAACCTCACTTGACAATGTGAGATAAAGATAGTTGACTTGTTGAGTGTATCCGATATGCTAGTAGTCAATGCATTTGTTGTTTCAGCTATGACATGTTATGTAACATATCGTTCACGATTTGAACAAACATGAGACGGTGGTAGTTTTATACTGTTAACAGAAACGATTTCCCTGTCCGGACAGACCTATCTTAGAAGTTTAAGAGTATGCATGATTATGGTCTCTCTAGCAGTATTTCCCATTACACCCTCAAAAATGTTGGTACTCCACCATATTTTGTCATTCCTTGTCCAACGGCGTAGCTAGCGTATATGGCGTCCGGGACGAAACTAATAATTTGAAGCCCCTTGCACCGCAAGTGGAGGACTTTCTGCTATTTTAGAGTGCTTAACATGCTGGGACCTCATTTCATCCGTATCTCAGATAAACTGGGCAATTGATCGCTCTTACATAGGGCCAGGGGTCATTTCGCGTATTTTTCTGAATAGCTCCATTAATGAAACTGGATCAGAAACTTTGGGTAACGAAGCCAATGCGATACTTCAGCGCCCATTAATATTAGATATTCAGCGTTTTATATTACATACAATTTTATTTATACATTGTAGTAACTAGCGGTACAGTCAAGTGGTATTGAAAATAAATGATGACTAGATTCCAAAAAAAAGCATTGGACTATTTAAATTGTGTGCAAAGACAGTAACTCGTTTAATTCCTATGGCTTTTTTATCATGGCTTCTTTTAAATAGCGCAATTTTCAACCGGAGTGTATCGTTCGTCATCAATAGGACAGGATAGGACTACGTATTTACGGTATAAGTCACATCCAATTTTTTTCCCCTCCATGAATCGACTAGCTATGATTCGAACTCAGAACATCCGTGACGAGTGTAATGCCACAAACATCATTACACTAATTATATGTCTAGTCCAGTATTTCTCAACGTAGGGCTCACGCCCCACAGGGGGGCAATTTCACTGGCGGGACAAATAACATATCTAGATATATTAACAAGGACTGATTACGACGTTACAGTTATGGTGGTTGTCAATAAATATTTGCCATATTTCATACGATAAAAGTTTTATGAAACCGTTCATATCCAAAGAACTGCTGAGAGTAAAAGTCAAAGCAGTTGTCGGCCTCCAACAGACATACTTCAAAGGGTCAAGAGGGACATTGTTTCCACAAGCATATTTCATTTAGAACAATGTTCTACTCACAACATCAAATGTTTGACGCAATAATGTCCTCCTTATCACCGTTTAGCGTCGTAGTTTACGGATTTGTAATGATAGCATGTGATGTAATCTTTTGTGAGCTCATATGCAAGTACATGAGTCACGTGGGCCAGAAAAAAAAGGAAAACTGACCTAGCTAGTCGAATTTGGACCGTATTTTGTCACGTCTGTCAGTTTTCCAAACATTCAGAACAGATAAAATCACTAATCAGTAGCTCCCAACTAAGGCCTGAAGTCCACTGGAAGGAACCACAAGAACAAGAGACTACAAGCGTACACGAGCGACTGATACAAATGTAAAGAAGGTACGAAGTACTGTGCAAGTGTAGGGAATCTGCAGCTCAAGATGGCTTGCGAATGACGAAGCTCTGTAGCATCCTTTGTATTGAGATCAGTCGCGCGTGTACAATCGTGATCTCGTTGTCGTCACTTTAGTGGAATAATCAGAAGTGTATGCACTGTGACAAGAAGACGATGGAATTAGATTAGTCAAGCTATCAAAAGAGAGCCAGATGATCTCACAAGAGTTGTTTTAATATGGACCCGTTGGTAAATAGTAGCCACGAGGCGAAGAACAGTAGATGCATAGTTGTAGGGGGTTGGACCGTGACTGAGAAAAATACAATGTCAGGATGCCCAACAAAGTGGGGAGCTCACAGCAACAAAAACAAACGATAAAGACTATATTAAACAAATATGTTACCGTAATACTAACTACCAAAATAATAATTTTTAAAAAAAAAACAGTGTAAAAACTAAATAACAATAAACACAAAACAAGGACTTTTTGAGCGCACGGGGCGCACCAAAGACGAGTTGGTAAGCGACCAGGACCATTCAGAAAGCAATAGCTTTCTATAACTACATAATGCAACTGTCAAGAAATCATGACAGCCTACATCAAGTAAGATACATTTGGTGATACATTCCTATCACCAAATCTCTTTAATGTTTATGCATATAACATAATGAGGAATGTAAGAAATAATAAACAGAGAAATAACTTCGACTCACTCAACATCGAAGGTCACGAGATATCAGAACGTATTTGCTGATGATACAATATTATTGGCCACAGTAAAACATGTCTCGAACTCCATTAAACTCTCATAAACTCCATTAAAGAAAATAGTGAAAAACAAAACCAATCAGTATAGACAGCAGCGAATTAGAAAGTGACAGCAGTTTTGAATACATTGGTTCTATTATCAACAGTAACAGTGATTGCTATGAAGAAGTCAGAACGAGGACGGCTATCGCCCAAAGAATCTGATACAAATAAAAAACATATGGTTGAGCTGCTGAAAAACAATAAAACTAAAATTCCTTAGAGCTTGCTTATTCCCAGTGGCAGTATATGGGTGTGAGTTTTGGACAATCACTAAAAAAGTGGCAAATAAAATGCTACAGAAACATTCTCAGAATATTATGGACCAAAAAGATCACAAATATAGCCATCTTGAGAGAAATGAATATATAAGAATGTAAGAAAAAACTTCAATATTTTTGCCATATCAAACGTCATGACAGCTTAGAGAAGACCATAATGGAGGTGATGATGTCAGAAAAACGAACAAGGAGCAGACCAAGAAGAAGATGAACGCAAAACAATACGGAAATCACGACAATAATAAAAATAAAAGTAATGAATGAAGGTCTAATTAATTCTGTGCAGAGGTCTTCTATTGCAGATGGTCATGGTTGGACAGAGCAAACGTTCGCTCAGTGTGATGACTGAGCAATGATACAACAGTACGTGATTTATACCCGTCGACATAATGCCAAGTAATGGTCAGATCGATGTAAAAATTGAGTATTATCTCTAGTACCTACAATAGATTGACGGGTGTATACGCACGAAGCTATGTTCAAACTGTCCATTAAATGATGCATTAGAACGTTGCACATATTTGAGACATTCAAGTATATTAACTATATAATTCACAATGTTTCATGCTACAACTGGGAGATGGAAAGAAAGAACGTAAAGACGTTCCCAATCTATCTTGATTAGGAACAAGCATCAAAGTACTGGGGCATTCCCATATATGCTCTGCTTGCCGATCCGCCAGCCTTCTAAAAGTGTATAGGCCCAGTGCCTAGTCAATTACTGATTATGCGTTCTTCTGATCCTTCCGGAGAGGGAGCACTTTTTCCTATCGCCTCTAGTTCCTCCCATTTTTACAATTGTCTGAATATGTACATTGTCTTGTTCAACCTCCTCCTCGTCTTCTCGTACGGTATCCGTGATTGCTCTAATCAATTCATTCCTGTCTCTTATCTCGGTGCCTTTCACCAGCAAACACATCCGCTTTTTCATTTTCCCCGACCCCCTCATGGCATGGACAGTAGATCCATGTAATTCTCCGTGCGTTGAGAAGAGTGACCAATTCAGTGCTGATCATTCAGATGCTGTCACCGCGTCTATTCCCATTCTGATACTCGATGTTGTGGGGTACGCAGCTGACCTCTCAGCTAATTTCTTGCCATTTTGGTAGGCCACGAAAGCCCCAACCACGTCTGTTTGTTTCTTGTGTTACTGAGCTGTCTGTGTAAAGTATTGTATTGTGTAGCTTCGAGTGCTGCAGTATAAGTTCTTGGATCATTCCCTCTATTCTGTCGGCAGCACAGTCGTGGCACTCTCTTCCCATCTGTATCACAACTGTTGTCAATAACTTTCTACCTCTGCCAAATGTCACCCATTCACAGCCTCTTCCAACTTCCTCCAGTTCACACACTCTGAGTAGGGTATCTTCTGCTTCAGCCATCCAAGACCTTCCTCTCTTGATACACCATCATATTGTGTTGTCTAGAGATTGGTGTAAGAGGTGATGATCATTATTGGCGACCTTGAAGTATTCTTTAACCTGAGCTATATTATGTCTTCTTTTGATGCTCGGTAGGTCTAGGAGAAACCTCATGGCCGCGGTAGGTGTATTTCTTGTGCATTCTAGGACAGCTCTCATGGCCACGTTTTGAACTCTCTTCAGTCTATCCACCTGTGTTTGTGCCAATGTCAGTAAACCTAAACCATAGTCCAACACAGATAATACCACTGCCTGCACCTTCTAAAAAATGGTTTGCTGCGATGCCATAATTTTGACAGCACTGACAACTTTCCTAGCTTTCTGAATGACATTGTCCACATGTTTCGCGAAAGATAGACTTCTATCACAAGTGATGCCTAGAGTCTGCTCCCTGTCAATGTTGATACCCATGAAGGTAGCTGCTGGTACTGTGTCTGTGACTATATTGTTGTTCAGCGAGAACCAGACAATCTTTGCCTTGGTGGGATTGATGACTGTCTTGGAGTCAGCGCAGCAGAGCGACAAATGTTCTATATTACTCTGGACGCCATCAATCACGTCTTTTCTTTTTCTGTCGTGCTTGTACAGTAAGAGGTCGTCCGAATATATTAGTATCCTGCCGGGTCTAGCCTCCTGACGTTGCGCTAATTTGTATGTGCGAATGTTAAAGAGCACAGGTGATAGTGGCGATCATTCTGGCAATCCCGGTGCTTTAGTTCCGATCTCTGATGTCCACGATCCCAATCTCAGAGCAACGGGTCTGGACATTAGTTCCATTGCTATCCATCCAATTATCCACGAGTCGATGCTGAGTTCACTTAACAAATGTAACTGCTGGTCGAAGCTGACACTGTTGAAAGCCCCTTCTAGGTACTCGTGGCCATCTATTATCTACAGGTTTGTTTTCGGACTGACAAAGTGTGCATATCACATGACATTCAGGCATGATAGAATGGCGGACGAGACCATAAACACAAATTGCAAAGAATCATCATTACAATTTACCAATGCAAGAATTGCAGTAAAGAATTAAGTTACAGTCACACAAATCAAACAGAGTGATGTTTAAAATGAGCATCTATGTGAATCACCTATACTTGATACTTGAGCTAACAATACTGATGGATCTTATATACTGAGATTGTGGGAGTTACACATTATTTGCAGTCGCAGACTATAACTGGACACTGCGGCGCAGAGTAAGGAATATATTTAATCGGTTGCCAAGAAGCGTTGCATTTATATCTCACGATTGAACCATTTTTCACGAGTATTGTTGAAAAATGTATGAGCCTCGTGTATACCAAGAGCATCTTCAGAATAGTCATGTGTTGTGATCTCACGAAGCGTCACTTATTTTTGCTTATCCGACTTTTGCTGGTGCTCTTCAAAGGTTGGCGACACACAGGACAAGCTGGACCATTCTAGAGAAGGGCTTGGCATTTACTGTAAGATAAATCCCTGCAAGTTTTGTAATAACGATCTCTTTTTGGGACGTCATAGCATGACCTTATTTAATATATTTGTATGTGTGTGTGCGTGTGTATATTGTTGTTAAACGTATGTCCATGATTATGAGTTAGTAGATGGCAAATAAACCCAATTCTGGCCGCAAATGACCATGGAAATTTCGGACATGGAATGATGTGGGCACTCGACCAATGTAGATGATTTGTGCTCTACCCGTGACTTTCTAGCTATTTTCCGCAGTTGAGCTGCTGTATTTCTCATATTTTCACATTGTATTTGTTAAAAGTGTGTACAGGAAAAGTTGTAAGGAGAAATAGCACGGAGTACAGCATCACATTCCATCTTTCGTATCCTGGATAGAATACATAACCAAGCACTTAGAATCATCACAGGAGCAATGGTATCCACACCAAGAATCATCACAGGAGCAATGGTATCCACACCAATCATAGAAATTCAGAATATAGACGGAATGCGTTATTGAAATAGCGCAAGGATGCTAAAGTTATGATCCACGGAGGAACGTTTCTATCCTATAATAATTTGTCGAGCGGCTATAAAATGGTAGCTTTATGCACCAGTCCAAGTTTCTACACTGACAGTTATCGGATCTCTTAGAAGTAAAAGTACCACTGATATCTCCACTAGAATACATCCCTTGGGATAAACAGGCATTCCTACTAGTGACCACCCAAACAACAATAACAGGTGTTGATTGGGATTGAGAAGAATAACCCAAACAAACGTGTTGCAGTTTTCAGCTTTCTCAATGACGCACACGTGGTCTATGGATCAGAATGTACATGGATGGATCAGTGCAGACCGCAGCAAGAAATGACGGAAGTGGAACGTGTATACCCAAATGGAACTACTTATACCATAGTCAATCAGTCAGTTCCTCTTTTGCCACGTTTGGCACATAGGTCGGATGTCATAGTTCTCCATGCCTGTCAGTCAGTTGTTAAGGATTGCAGGTCTTGTGCATTTATGCCTGTTGATTTTAAATCATTCATAAATATTCTTCTGATCGTTGTTTTTGGTCTTCCCTGTTGTTTTTTTCCCCGTCTGGTGTCCACATGAAGACTTGTGGAATTTTGTCTTCCTTCATTCTAAGTATGCGGCCAATGTATGTCCAGCGGAGATTTCTGATGATGTTCGTCACATATTCTTGTTTTGTCTCCTCTCTTAGTATATCGTTTGATTTGAAGTCTTTCCAATTAGTATTTGTGATCTTTCGGAGGCATCTATTCTCGAAGGCAACTAACTTCTTATCCATTATTGCGGTAGATTTCCAACTTTTACATCCATATTCATACCATAGTACACCAATGAATTCTTTTCACCTGCGGTTCCCGAGAAAGCTTCTTGATGAACGTTGGCAGGATCACATTTCAGACACGAAGATTCTCGAAAAAACTAAGATGGAAAGCATCTACGCCTTGTTGACCCAGTCTCAATTTTGTAAGGCCGGTCACGGCGTCAGTTTGCCAGACAAACGTCTTCTGAAGAGACTTCTACGGTGAACTGTAAAGGTAAGCATTCAGGTTGAGGTTACTTGAAGACATCTTAGATTTGATTATGTTTGTGTATAGTTTCGGCATCCTGTTTCAATAGACATTTCTATCAGACTTGCCAGTGGCTTCAAGTTTTAAGATTTCCCAATATTATCTTAAAATAAAATATAAATAAACCCAATTTGCTTTTATAACACGGAAATGACGGTAAAAAGAATGAAACAATATGAAATAAAACAATTCATATCAATTTAAAAACAAAGGCATATTATTAATGTATTCTGTACACGGAGAACTACATAAATTGGCGAATATCGATCAGCGAGGAAAAAAGATGATACTTAAAGAACTGACATAGAAGAATACGGTTTCTGATAAGGCGACAAAAATCACTAAGCCCAATTTGGAGTTACTGATTAAATATAACCTTATATAGAGTCACAAGACGGCATGAGTCCCAAGGGTATAAGTGAGCAAGATCAGAGAGTACAAAGATAGCTGACATGAAGATGATGGTGGTGTTCCTCCTTCGCAACGAAGATAAGCATGGTATGAAAAACTATGAACATATGAGACGAAAAATGATGAAGAAACAAAATGTCGGTGATTATCTATTTTGGTATAGGCTTCTGAGTTCTAGATTCCCGAGGAGTTAGATTCGTGCCAGGAAAGATCTACTGCAGTGCGTGCATGGGTGCAGAGGGTCCCGAGTAGGAGAGTGCTTATATCTTTCTTTTCGTTTCTGTCTCTTGTAGATTACCTGCAGTGTTCTTTATTTTTCAAATCTGATTATACCAACGGTGATCTGAGTGTGCCAAGCTGAGCGATCAAGAGATGTAGTCTACCAGAAACTAGGATCAATGCTACAGTGTTTGAGGGAGTTCTTTGAGTAATCCTTGAAGAGCTTTTTGTGCCCTCCGCTTGAACATTTACCTTTGCACAACTCCCAATTGAACAATATCTTTGGAAGAAGAGTGTCTGGCAAACAGACGACGTGGCCGGTCCAGCGGAGTTGGGGCCTAATCAACAGGGCACAAATGCTTTTAAGGATTTTTTAAGAATGTCCATGTCTGGTATTTGATCCTGCCAACGTACTCCCATGAGGTATTTTAGGCACCGAAGGTGGAAAGAGTTAAGCTTTCGAG
This sequence comes from Meghimatium bilineatum, assembly GCA_034231615.1. NCBI lineage: Eukaryota > Metazoa > Mollusca > Gastropoda > Stylommatophora > Philomycidae > Meghimatium > Meghimatium bilineatum. The sequence goes on from CM067298.1 coordinate 95,905,301, forward strand.
CATTTCTCGCATAGACAGTCCAAGATGGCGCAGCATAAAGCAGTATTGGTAGAACCACTGCTAGTAGACATCCGACTTAGTTATCAAACTTAGACCACGCCTGATCCAGACGTTGACACGAAGGTTCCTGAATGCCGCACTGGCTCGAACAATACGCATGGCAACATCCTCGTCGATTGTCGTAGTTTATGATTTGATGCCGCCGAGATATACAAATCTATCAGCAGTAATAAGTTTCTGTCCTTTCAATGTGATAACTGGTTCTGTGTAAGGGACACCTGGTTCTGGTTGGTACATTACTTTGGTCTTTGGTTGGCCAAAGACGGCGAACAATATTCGTCTGAGTTTTGGTCTTGGCCTTCAATATGCTGAAATTGAATAGCCTTCCATCAGCTCGACAACGAAAGCAAATTCCTACACGGTTATTCCGAAAGGCATCATTTAGCATAGTAGAGAAAACTATGCTAAAGAACGTTGGCGTCACGACGCAACCCTGTTTGACACCGTTAGTTACTGGACATGGGTTGGAGTGTGCGCAGTCATCTTGCACACAGGCTGTCAATCATACCATTATGAAACTGGCGAACCATATTGATTAATTTTTCGGGACATCCAAATTTGGTCCTGATCTCTTATAGACCATCGCGATTCAGTGTCGAAGGCCTTAATTAAGTTGACAAATGTGGTGTAGAGCCCGATGGTCTGTTCGCGACACAATATAGCTGACATACTATGTAAAGAATTTTAATTATTCTAAAATTTAGTTAATTTTATTTGTATGTGGTTTAGGCATCCGTTGTAACAGACATTTCTACCATACGTGCTGATGCCTTCAATTTTTTAGATGTCGTAATCTCTATATACAATTGTGCGCGTATGACGTTGTCTGGTCGCTAGCTTTTGACTGTTCAGATTAGCTAACCAGCTGTTAGATGCTATGAAAGATTTAGTAATAGTTGTCAATCTGATTGGAAAATTGACAGCTACAACCTCACAGACACAACTCAGTCACAGTTGCTTATCGTTCGAAAGCCAATTATCCAATTGTGCTGGAGATGAACCTAAAAATTCAGCAATAATTTAACAACATTTTTCTATACATAGTATGTGACTTTTGTGGCAGACTCCGAAGTGACGGGAAATGCTAAATGTGCCATCACTGCGGATGGGTCAACAAATCTTGACAGAAGAATGATAAGAGTTGTGGGCGTCATGAGTATTTTAGCTGTATGCTAAAATAATGCTGGTATGTGTGGAGAGTTATCATGGTATAGACCTACCCAAGATCGACCCCATATACGAGTATCACTTATCACAGGAACACATTTCAGGACATATGACATTCTGGTAGCTGTTTAAATACTCAAGAATCGCGAGTCCAAAACCTAAAAAAAAACAATCTTCAGTGATTCAACATCAGTCTTACAAGACATCCAAAATACTAAACAATATAAATTCATTCACATCAAACAAAATATCTTCGAATTAATATAAAAAAATCACATTGATACTACAATGGATATCAATTCAATGAGGCAATCCTGGTACCAAAAAAACGACAAACTGGCAAAAACAGGAGGCAACCTCCTCGTGCTTGCATAACTCATAGATTCAGCGAAATAAAATCTCTGCAAATTCAGTGGAGAGAACTAAACGGAAATTATAGCCCCAAGAAAGACATTAAAAAATTAACAGATTACGATACTGCGATTGAGAACGGGACACCATCCTCTAAAAGCACACTAACACCGAATCGTTTCAGCGGTCTGTCTCCGCAACACACGTTGTCGGGAACCAGCGACTACAACAAACCGCTCTATACATGACCAAGACTGGATATTTAACAATTTATTGCAGAAGAAGAAAGTCGTTTTACTATGAAAATAGTGATTCTTGCTTACCTGTATGCATCTCTATTTTATTTCCTACATACACATTTCTCTTTCGCTCTCTATTGGAAATGTGTATAATTCTTAGTTTATCTTAGTAGGCATATTTGAATGTCTGCATTCGTCAAACAGTGCATTTACTCTCAGAATCATACAGCATAATAGAAAGAACCAGTGGGTTATACATTTTGATCTTAACTCTAAAAATCTATCTATTCGCTGAAACCCTTTGTTGCCTTTCGGCGTCAGGGGTTCAAGAGTTTTCTGGAGACGGCCCTCTTATGTGCTGAGTATATTGTGGAATTTGTCGCCTCTTTTATTTCAGTGGTCCATCGTTTTCGTGGTCGGCCTTCGCTGTATCTGTGTAGCATATCTTGCTGTGGTATGCTGTCTGATGGTAGTCTGCTGATTTGTGCAAACCATTTGATCTGTTGTCTCTTGATGCATTCTAAGATTGGGACGGTGCCGGTTTTTTTGTCGGATGTCCTCATTCCGCGCTCACTCTATCTCTTAACGATATTCCTATGATTCTGCGTAAGCACACCATTTTAGCTGTCACATGTTCTCTTATCTTGCGCTGTCGTTGACCATGTTTGGCATTGGTAGCACAGAATTGGCATAATAATCGTTTTCAATAGTGTTATTTTGGTGATTAAATCTATATATTTGTTTCTGAAAATTGGTGTCATTTTCCCTAGGGTTTTGGTATGCTTTACTACATCTATTGTGTATTTCTTTGCTGCTCTTGCCGTATGTTGTGATATTACTTCCTAGGTATGTGAATTATGTCACTTGGTTAAGTCTGTTGTTTTCAATATATATATATATATATATATATATATATATATATATATATATATATATATATATATATATATATATATATATATATATATATATATAGTTTCTTTCTGTTCTTCCTATCTTCGGCCTTTTTTTCTACGATTTACTACGGGCGACTTGAGTTCTCACTGTCGGATTGCTAATCCTGTCGCAGTGTTGTATCGGTAAAACATCTCCTGGCTACGCTGTGATCTCTAATTATTACATACGTTAATGAGTCCGTAATTTCCAAATGAAGAATCCCGAATAACTCTAACAATGATATTGCTTTTTCATATTAAATTTAGCCTTGAAATTGCAGCTAAGAGGTCTCAATAAAGATGTCTTTCATGAATAAAGTTTTTCCTACCCAATGTTTGCCCAAGAGTTTTTTAAAATTTTACTTCAAGTGGATTATCAGCAAATATAATCGCGCTCTTCATGTACATAATTTTGGCACGGTTTACTACCTTACTTTATTTTTAATAGGTTACATTCTCTGGGAATGTAAAGAGCTGAAATAGGAATTAACTATAAAACAATTATGGCATCTTGCCAGGTAAAATATAACCAAGTGCAGCTGTTAGCCATTGGAGTACTGTTTTCCAAACACATGGAAATATTGTGAATTCAACAGGGTCTGAGCGTTCCCGAAACACTAATCATGCCAGAACAATTATTGTAATAATATTTTTTTTAAAATTTAATGCCAAAATATAAAAAGATTATTCAGTTCTGAGGAAGAGGAGGCAACCTTTGGTGACAAGGAATGAAGAAAATGTTTCCAAAGACATCCCAAAGGATACAATTATCTTGTAACATTATCATATCCAATTGTCAATATATAATTAATGTTAAGTAGTTCTACTCTTGACAGCGCAATGCCATTCTTTAAAAAGTGCAGGTATTCTGAAGTTGACTTAGTGATCCATACAGTGAGTTAGTGAATGTTAAGGGTGTCTTACTTGACGGTAAAGTCAAAGGGAAGCGAGCAAGAGGTAGGCAGAGATACAAGTGGGAGAGTAACATTACACGATGGACAGGTTACAGTCTAGCAGAGTGCACCACCAAGACAAGAGACAGGAGATTTTGGAGATATGTTGCAGCCAACCTTCGTCGCGGAGACGGCACTTAATGATGATGATGATGAAGGGTGTCTAAAAGATTGTTCAGTGATGTGATGCTCAATCTTGGTGGTTTTCTGACTTCCCTGGGTGCAGGTTAAACTAAATCAGAGAGTATATCAGAATTGCAAAGTAACGATGAACACGACGAGTATATGTTTAAATAGAAGAGCATGACAATGTCTATACATTGATGTTTTTTGGCTGTTATCCTTTCATGGTTTGTTTTCGAAGTACCAATAAGCAGTTTGTTCACTCACACATACATCTGCTTTGAAGCATGGTGCACTTCATTAGTAGTGGTGAGATGGGAAGGTAGACCTGGACTCCAATAACTGGATCGACCCACGAAAGTTCCAGAAGTAGAAGACGCAGTGGTGTGAGATCTACACTCAAGCTAGCAATAGATTAAAATTTAGTAATAGTATTTGTTGTCCGTCCAATGGATGTTGTTAGTTACAACCTCACAAATACAACTCAGTTGAACTTGCTCATGGTTTTGGATCTATTATTGGAACCTAAACATTCAACATTGCTCTACACAGAGTATGTGGCAGACTCCTAGGTGATGGAGAACGCATCACTTCAGATGGGTCAACACATCTGATAGAAGAATGGTAAGATTCATTGACATCATGAGGCCCATCAGTGTGTGCTGTATCCCTGACAGTATGTGGTACTCCTGGGATGCTGGAATGCCTCCCTTCAGAGACTAAATGTGCATCCATAAACCCTCTTACACATACATGCCTTTGAGAACATCATTAAGAGGGCATGTGTTACATATTACACAACATGTAATAGGTGACATGAGGAGAACCTGTGCCTCTGTCGGAAAGACTATGGTCTGTCTAGAGCTACCTGCTCACAGCTAAAGGGATTATATCATTATCATACAGAGTGTGTTTCTACTATTATCATATTAGTATTTATAGCAATGTAGTTAATTTATATTTGGCTTACTAAACCCAACATAATATGTGGCTAGTGTGAAAATATAAATTTAACAAAATAAAGTATGAATCATGCTATTTCTACTCCAGTATTGTAACATATAAACATAGAAGATTTGCCACATCCATCTTGTCACCACAGCTGACAATCACTGACAAGGGATTGGAAAAATTCATTAATATTTTAACAAGATCTAAACCAACAAAGTACTTCTGCTCTGACTGTAAATATTTACTGAAACATAATCTTCCATTATTATTAATTCTCGGAACTTTAGTTTGCAAATTTTGACTCATTTAAAACAAGACAAGTCATACACTGTCAAACACTATAGCACTTACTTAATCCAGTCTGAGCTCTTCAGGGCAGCTTTTAACATTTCACTTCTGTGTTTGGCAGAAGCAAGGTCCTGGAATAAATAAACTGCCTCATCAAAATATATATGACAACCTAGGAATGACAACTATATTTCAATATAAAATACCATTCTTTTGTTTTTTCATGTTAAAAAAAAAGGAAAAAACCTTAGAAAAAAATAATTCTCCACAGGTGTAACAAGACCACCCAAATAGATGCATCAGAAGATCCATAAACAATCATTTCAAGGAGAACTAAAACCACAAGCTTAAGACCTAAAGCAACAGTTAAACAAAGTCCTTTTTAGGACTACATCCCTTTCTATTCCCCCAATATTTTGTCCCTCTCAGGACACGCCGACCAGACCCCATGTCAAACCACCAGTCCCTAACAGGACAACCCAGGCCATTAGGCCACAGTATACGCACTGATGTAACCAAAGGAAAACCATTCCAAGGTTGAAATGAGCATGTCTTCCTCTAGGAAGACAGACCAACCAACTAACCTACAAAACAAAAAAATTTCATGTCAAGTATACTCCCACACGTTTTATTGTCAGTTTACATCAGATTTTACTATGTACCACACACGCCATCCTATATTTCATTCAATATCAAACTTCACTTTGCTGGCATAGAGACAGCAGTGATAAGTTGTCAATATTGGCATCAGTTTCTTGGAAGCCATACAGGGAAAAACAACATGTTTTACCATTCATAATAATGCATTAGGACTGCAACATGTATTTGGTCATCATGGAGCAGCTACCATAAATACATAAGACTTGTTGTGTCAGTGTAGTATATATTCTATTGATGGTATCTGAATGAGCTTATTCATGATCTACTTTAGTTATTTCTCCCATGGGATGTGGCTCAGTCTATTGTGTTCTGTGTGTGTTTCAGGAATGAGGAAAATGATGACCATATCAGACCAGATATATTGTTTACTAAAGATAATGTAAATTACAGGAACTGAGGACAAATATTTTTAATGCAGTGAGGAGGAAATGTCAGCGTTCAAGATGTTTCTTTTTTAATGCTTTGGTAAATCTTTTCTGTTTCATCAAACCTATAGGCTATATTTGGTACTGCGATCACAGTCCAAACCTGTCTTTGTTTCCCATTAGTGCACACCTATGTATTTTTTGGTTAATTGATCTAAATATTATATCAATAAATAATGATAATTAAAAGAAATATTCATTTTGTAGGGTTAGGGTAAGTTATGTTTTACATAACTGAAGTGCTTATTTAATTCCTGCGTTATCATATGGATGTGAGAGCTGGAAAAGCTCTTTATCTTCAGAAACGAAATTACTGAGTTTCTAGAACAAATGTCTTCGTAGGATATATGTTTATATATCCAGATGTCGTCAGACATGTTCACAATGAAAATGATCAATTTGTAATGGAAGACCTCAACAGTCATGTAAGGCAGAGATGAACACCATGGGAAAATCAGATTTACAGATAACAATAGAGACTGCAACTACAATGGATAATACTTATTAGAAATATGTGCAGAACACGGATATACATCACCAAGTTTCTATGAGTATAAAATAGTCAACTAACATATGGTATAAATGGGACACTCTGCACAGACAGATTTCATACTGACACAACAGGAAGGAAGTCACTGTTAGAAATGCCACGATCATTCCCAACACCATAATAACTACAGACCACCTCCCAGTAATCACATACCTTGGGAAAACAGTATATAACAAGAAACAATAATAAGCAATGAAAACACAAACCATAGACACAAGAAAATTGAATGACTCAGAGACAGGAGTAACCTGATTAGCAGAATATAGTCAGGAACACGGAATGCAATGTGTCATCATTTACAGCTTGCTGCAATATATGCACATTTTAGTCTGACATATCTGACTTCTGCAGGGCTTCTGGGCCACTTTCAATCTCTATTCTTAATTCTTCATTAAAAACCAGTATTATGGCACATTCCATTAAATGCTCCACTCTCTGTTTCAGCAGACATCCAAGAATATTCAGACGCTGCTTACACACAAGTGAGCTTATACACCATAATATATGACAGTCAACAAGAACCTCTGTTAACAGTCATGAAACTTCGCAAACTCTAGTGGTATAGGTACATGATAAGACATTCCTCAATGACAAAAGATTTTCTTCAAGGTGCAGTGGAAGATTATAAGGTGGCCAGAAGAAGATATGGCTGGATAATATCCAAGAACTGGACATGGTGTGAAGTTTCCAAACTCATCAGAATGGCAGAGAACAGAAGTGTCTCTAATTGACACCCCTATGACCATAATTTTTTTTTTAAAGAAGAATGATGTAAATCTCATGGACAGCCAAGAAAACTAATGTAGAAATTATCAGAGATGCTGGGGTAAAATGACAAATAATAGTGAAAATTAGAAACAGACAATCAAGATTTTTAGAGCATGTGATAAGTAAAAAAAAACTTGAATTTTTAGTAACCACTGGAAATATCAAGGGGAGAAGAGACAGGAAGACAAAGAGATAAATTTCTGGATGAGCTGTCACTGTGGCACAAAAAGTATTCAATAAATGAATGTATTAACAAAACAAGAGACAGAGAGTTGTGGAGAAACATGTTTGCCTACTCTTGGCATGGCACTTGATTGATTGATGAGCCTGATTGGTTATTGAGTTTTATTATTAGTATTGTAGCAGTTTTGCATGTTACATTTTACGATGACTTACAATGCTGTGTAAGAACAGAAGCTGGTAATTCTGAATGGTTCCCAGTAAAAACAGTCTTGAAGATCTTGACTTCGCCAACGATCTAGCTTTACGTAGCTCAACTCATGAAGATGTTCCAGAAAAAAAAAATTGTCATCAATTATTCTCTGCAAAGGACTCGAATTGCCCTAGCATCAAGTGCATTTAACAGACTGTCTAATATCTGGAAGACAAAGTCAATCAGCACACGCACGAAAAAGCGCTTATTTAATACCTGCGTTATTCCGGTGCTATCATATGGATGTGAGAGCTGGAAAATCTCTTTATCTTCAGAAACGAAATTACTGAGTTTCTAGAACAAATGTCTTCGTAGGATAACTAACACCCACTGGAGTGAATTCAAATCGAATGATAAAATCAGAGAAGAGACACATCAAAATTTCATCACAGATGTTATCAGAAAACGCAGTTGGTCCTACATCAGGCATGTCCTACGTGCAGACACCAACAGAATACACCACCAATCTCTTGAATGGATACCTGCAGGCAAAAGAGCAAGGGGTAGACCAAAAGAAACACTCAGAAGAACAATACTTAGAGAAAGTAAAACAACCAATATTCATACTATTCAAGAACTGCACAGAATAGCTTTGAACAGACAGAATTGGAGAGATCTGACTTCTGCCCTAACTTCAGCGAAAAAGGAAAATGAATTCTCAGCAAAACTTGGGCTTGAAATCAAAACATCCAAAACAAAAATGTTTGACCTTACCAACAAATCAACGGACATTAAACTAAACGACAACACTCTTGAAAAAGTCAACAACTTCACATACCGTGCCAGCAAGATATCAACAACAGGAGATTCATCAGCAGAAATGTCAAACCGTATTGCAATGGCTGCAAACTCATTAAATAAACTATCGAATATCTGGCAACAACACAAAACTCAAAAATCTTCAACTCCTGCATAATTCCTACATTAACATATGCATGTGAAAGTTGGAAAGTAACATCAAACTTAGAACAAAGACTAAACACCTTTTAAAACAAATGTCTTAGACGACTACTGAATATCCAGTGGTGAGACTAAATCTGTTGTCAGGCAAGAAGCAAAACAAGAATTTGTATTCACTATACTAAATGGCGTCACTAGAATTACATCGGGCACACACAGAGAATGGATACCAAAAGACTCCCCTGTCAAGCTTTGATGTGGTCACCAAGGGGCAAGAGAAAACAAGGAAGACCAAGAGAAACCTTATGTAGAACTATTACAAGAGAGCGCTTCACCATCGGTATCAGAAACAATGAAGACGTAAAACAAATTGCAATGAAACGCGAGACATGGAAATCTGTCCCGTCCTACCTATGTGCCATATTTGGCCATGGATAATAACTGAGTTTTGCTACAACATGTTACTTAGAATATTATTTCACTGTTTATTCTCATTAAAACAAAAACCTACCTTCTTATTGTAGCCATCACTAACAGGTGACATTATGCCAGATACAACCTGATATCTTCCTGTTTTGTTCAAAGCATCACGTGCAATTTCTAGAGGGGGGAAAATACAAATATCAAGTTTTGCAGCTATTGCATCTTGCTACTGTTATTTTACATGGATTCACAAATTCATTGGTTGCATTTGTATAGCCCTATGTTAATGGTAACAAACATTTTTTTCCAGCATAGAAAAAAAGCCACATCAAAACTTGATACAAGTGGGACAACTTAAGAATCACATATAGATTTCATACTTATTAGGCACAAGCAAAAACGATACACCATAGATGCAAGAGTACTTCCTAACATCGAAATAGATAAATACCACAGGCATGTCATACTGACAGAAAGAATACCACCAAGACAGGCACAGTACATAAAGAAACCAACTAGACAAACACATGACCTAGGTGTGAACCTTCATAAACTACAGGACAAAACAATAAGAGACAACCAACACAAGGCAATGACTAAAATTTATAGGAAACTACCAACCAAAATTGGAAACATACATAATGAGTGGAAATTTTCAAAACACCAAAAATAAATAATCTAAAAACCTTATGTGGTGTCAAAAACAAAAATATGTGTAAAAGAACTGCTCCATAGGGATGTTATATTTTGTGATATAGGTAAGTTATAACCATTTCATTAAGTTACAGTTCATTTCTCGTGGTATTTAGGAGTTTTATTAAGTTCCTTGACCATTTTTATGTTGATATGTGCTAATTTTGGTAATGTTAGACATTGTGGGAATATGACACTAATTTTTAAAGACTGATAATTCATGTTGACAAAAAGTTGTCAGTGGCCATTATGGCGGTTCTATTAATTATTTCAACCATGTCAGATTTCTACGTTAACAATCACGCATTTAATTTAAATATGTTGTTTTGTTTTATTTATGGTATAGGCCTAATAAATACATTGTAGCAATTAAGAATGTAAACTTATCACTAATTTACTTAGGCCTGTGGTATAGAATAATATATTATATTGGAGGATAACTGTAACCGCACTAATCATGTCTCGCAATTGCAGCCATCACTATGGCTACGGTAAATAACTAGGCCTCATAATCTACTTGGCATCTATCTGCTATCAGATCTGCAAAGTGAGCATCCGTTTTTTTCTTTTGTTAAAAAAGTTATTTAGAAATATAATTTCATAAATCTAATGGCTGACAAATAGTCCAGACTTTAGGACATGGAAGTTAAGCTCATAATCACAAAATCTGACTTAAACCCTACAAGTTACTCTTGTTACTAATGTTTTCACAAATGAACATGACTATGCATAATAATGCTACCAGTAATTATATTATATGTATAATGGGATTTAGGGGGGAATAATACAGCAGAAATAAAATCTCTACTTACCAGTAGATGCACATGAATAGTAGGTACTTGGGCATCCGGGGGGAAACGCGTAATAGATATCTTGTCGTGCCTATAAAATATATGATTATGCATTTTATCACTGCCTTTATAGGGGAGAAGGGGTTTTTCCAGAAATTTCGATACTAAATTATTTTTTTACTTTGAAAAGAATATGGATATTATTCAGCGATTTCTGGCACATATTTTAGACATCAATGATTTTGGAAATATTAAATTATACGGATATAATACAGATTTTAGTGCTCATAGGTACAGTACCATTTGTTTCACTCGTCTATGTGTTTTTACACATTTGGCAATATTTTTTTTAAAGTTCTTTGACCATTTTTATATAGATATGTGCAACTATTAAGAATGATTGACAGTGACTTGAAGATGAAAATAAATTTTGAACACCACGCCATTTTATGTTTGAATCGCCCATACGGATGCTCTTTTTTTGTAATATAGGTAAGTTATAATTATTTCATTAACTTACAATTTCTTTTATTCCATATTTATAGTGCGTTGATAAATAGTTGTCCACCGATATTGTCTATTTTCTCCATAATTACTGAACGTATAGGCTTCATATTTTGCATGAATGCATTATTTCTTAACCATGTTACAGAATTATGATTAATTATTATCTACATTGGACAGATTTATCGCAGCAGTCACTATGAATGCCGTTTTTAAGATAGTACTGATTTTATTTTATGTGGAAAAGAAATTTTACAGTAATTGCTGGTATAAGCATATCGTTAATATGTTATAGCATGGGTAAAAATGAAGTACAGTATTCTGAATGTAATATTTTTTGTTCGTTGCATCGATATTATATGTAGCGCTATATACTTTTAACAGTTAAACGTGTATATAATTTTCACTCTGTATACATTCTTTACCAATAACAGTAACTCCGGTTTCAAGTACATTTCAGTAAATGGAATATGTTCTTTTCTAAGCCATATGTTAATATCTTCCTTTGTAGATGAGGTTTTAAGGATCTTATCTTCACATGCAATAACATTATGGTAGGAAGCTTGTTCATAAACAGATAGAATGGTCTATCTAGTAATGGAAGTACAGTCTTTTCTATCCAATCTCTAAATATATAACCATTCATCTCAGCATGGTAGTCTCGATTATCGGTAAATTAGAAAATGGAAATGAGTTTATCATTCTTCAAAAGAACATTTTGTCTGCTACCTGCATTTGCCATTATTAATCTTTGACATTTGCTGCTTGGTATATCTTTTTATAGTTCCATCTACAGATGGCCATTCCTTTTTGTTAGTGTGGTGAGCGTTAATCCACGTTTCACCCGTATATACAATATCATAGGGAGCCGAGTACTGCAGTGGTTAGTGCACCGGCTTCGCACATGAGTGGTCCTGGGTTCACTCCCCAGTTGAGGCGGAAATGCTTTTCAGATCGCAATGGCTCCCAGGTCGACCCAGCCTTAAATGGGTACCGGATTAATCCAGGAATTAAAGAATGCGAGGGAGATGAGATGGCTACGGCCCTCATTTGTACAGCCTCTGAAATGTGAGATCACTAACATCTCACACCCCTACGGCATTAATAATTGTTATGGATTACTTCACTTTTTTTTTTACAATATCATAATTTTCTTTACATATCTCCCTGATTTGTCTCAAATATTTACTTCTCATAGTTACTAAATGTGGTTTTCTCACAAGACGCTACTGCTACATGTATGTAATTTAGTTATAGAAATGTGAATGTCATTCTTATCTGTATACATTTTCAATGTCGGTAATGTCAATGCTTCTTTGCAATCCAAAAGTCAATGAATTGCTCTCTTAATTATTTTGTTCATCGAAATTATCTACAACAGGGGTGGGAAAACTACTACCATTGGATATTTTTCATATATTTGTGAACAGGCATTTTCTTGCTTAAAAATCAACAAATCTAAGAATAGGTTTTTATTATCTGATTGCAACTTAAATGCAGTCATGCAAATTTCTATAAGTAAACTTGTTCCAGATTTCAAAGGAATTATAAAATCTTACAAGCAATTACATACATCTCATTAGAAATTAATAATATCAATAAAGTTATAACTGTTGTGACTGTATGTGTATGGTGTTTTTTTAAAATCTTCATTAAAACTATTGATATGAACCCATATTGTAACTGTATGCAACATAATATTTTTCAAATATTGTTAAAATATTTGTACAACCTTTTATCCATATTAGAAAATATACTGTTATAGTGTAAGTCTGTTAGAAATGTAATTTATTTCAGAAGTTATCTACATTATGTAAAACTATCTTTCTTTACAATAAAAATATTTCATTGATTACTTACCGAGAATTTTAAACAAAAATATACATAATATTATATGTGGCCCTCCAATAGTTTTACAATTTTCAATGTGGCCCTCTGCACAAAAAGTTTGCCCACCCCTGATCTACAACATTTTTTCGTCCTCACGTTTCTTATTTAAAAAAAATTATGGTTAGCTGTGTGTAGACAGTGTGAAATACTATGAAATAGAGTTTTGTGTCTCGTCTTTTGTGAAAAATATTTGTACAATCTCATAGTTATACTTTTTAGTGTAATGAATTTAACTTTCAAAGACATGTTTATAAAATAGTGGTAAATGCTGTTTTATGTAATTATTTACAAAAACATATATTGAAGACATCACAATAAAAACATGTCGAATACGAGATACACCTTTGAGGAAAATGACATTCTGCTATTATTTTAATACAATGATCTATGAAATCTCCAAAAAAAAATATGCTTACTTAATGTGTCACACGTGTAAATATTAATTTACGTTCTAAGATCGTGCTATTCGATGCTCACTAAAGACATTTCACTGCAATATAATTTAATCAATGATGACGTATTCATATTTCATTGTGCTTTTAATTGGCTAGTACATTCACACTTTGCCTAACAGCTAATGAATAGCAAGAAAGCAAAATACAACAATAAACAAATAATACGCAATTCTCTTCATTGACAAAGTATATGATAATTTTTAATGTAAACTCGTCTATTATTACGACTATCAAAAAAAAGTATTGCTACCTTAAAAACAGCATTTGTAGTGACTGCTGCAGTAAATATGTTCTATGTAGATAATAATTAATCATAATTCTATAACGTGGATAAGAAATAATGCATTCGTGCAAAATATGAAGCCTATACATTCAGTAATTACGGAGAAAATAGACAATATCGGTGGTCAACTATTTATGAACGCACTATAGTAGTTTTAGTAAGTTATTTGACAATTTTTATGTTGATATGTTTAACTTTTAAGAATGTTAGTGCCTTGAAGATGAAAATAATTTGTAAAGACATCGATATTTCACGTTGACAACCGTGTTATGATCGGCTATTGTGGCTGTTCTATTAATCACGTTGGATTTCTACACATTTAATTTAAATATGTAGTTTTATTATGTTGTTTGATTTATGGCATAAGATTAATAAATACATCATAGCAATTAAAAATGTAGACTGATCGGTAATGTACTTAGGCCTGTAGTATTGAATAATATATATTATAGGGTGGCCTATAGGGTATGACAAAGCATGTCGCGAAACTGCAGTCATCACTATGGCTATGGTAAATAACTAGGTTTAATGATCCTGGTTGTCACCTATCTGCTATCAAATCTGCATTAGTGAACATCAGTTTTATTTTCTTTCGTTAAAAAGTTATTTTGAATTATAATTTCATAAATGTTATGGTAGACAAAAGCTCCTTAGATGATCTGAGGGAGCATGCAAGCCCGCAGTTGGGGGAGGGGGTGATTTAGGCAGAGTGTTTTCCAGGCTTCAGGACATGGAAATGAAATTATAATCACAAAATCTGACTTAGGCCCAACAAGCTACTTTTGTTACTATCACAAATTATTCAACTAGTATTCCTAGAACATGACTATGCACAATAATGCTACCAACAATATGTATAATAATGGTATTTGGGGTGGGGGAAATAATACAGCATAAATAAAATCTCTACTTACCAGTAGATGCACAAGAATAATATTCCTCCATACTAGCTGCTCACAAAACTAACTAAACACATCACTAAGCACATAATCCATGAAAGTTTTGTCACATTTGAAGCACAGAAACATTTTATAAAAAATAAGGCGCAAGTACATTATAATTCTTCAGTGACCTTTGCTCTAGTTTTGAGGTGTTTTCTAACCGTTGTGTTGTGATTGCCTTGCAGAGTGCTAGTATTGTTGTATGATTTAGTTTGGAATATAAGTAGTATTTACAATTAATATTTATTTAAAACGATTACATTAGAGCTAGTATTCAGCCTGGGGTTAAGGATTAGGATCAGTTTCTAGTGTTAATTCTAACCTCTTGTTAGAATTAAGGTAAATTATTATTACAAACAATAGTGGGAAGATATAACTTAAGGGACATGCACAGTGGTATACATTAGCAGACGGAACGAACAATTATAGCGCCATGTTGTTAAATGTGATCTTACTTTCGTTATAAATTCATATATGGAGAAGAAAGCGTGTGAAGTCGAATGATATATTATTAATTGAAAACGCTTGTATTAGATTTAGTGTTAAGGATTTGAATAAGTGTTTAGTATTTAGAATTAGGGTAAATTATTAGTATATAGAATAGCGGGAATATTCATGGAGTTTGTTTCTGTAATTGAAAAAGTGTATCCCGCAGAGAATGCTGACTAAGGTGAGTGTGTGGTTTTATTCACATTGTTACAGTTTCTCAACACTATGGATAATTGATGTTTTAGGGAGATCTATGATGTCAGCTAGTTAAAAATGTAAATAGTGTGCTATTTATATATCTTTTATATATATATCTTTTATAGTACAGTGAAGAACTAATCTGTACTTTTACCAAAAATAACTAAGACATTTAACAATCCTATATTAAAATCTAGGTGAAAGTACAGAATAGTTCTCTGCTGTGCTATAAATAGCACACTGTTGACAATTTTAACGATTTAACGTCATTGATTCCTGTGTAACACCAAACAAAATAATGGCTGCCATGACGTCACATCCGACAATCACACAGTTCAACTCTAGACACAGACGAACTTATGCATAATCTGTTTCCTTTCCAATTTACACATCTTTTACAATTTCCTATTATTTGTGTTCAGTGATTAGTATTTCTGCCCGATATACATGGAGCGAGGTGTGTGCACACATTAGAAATATTATTTCTAATCCTAACCTTACTCTAAGTACTTACCCGTAAGCTTGCCAAATCACACAACAAAGGTCAGAAAACATTGAAACTATAGCAAAGGTCACAGCGGAGAACTATAATGTACTTCAGCCAATTGGTCTAGTATTTCTAAACACATCAATGTATAGTTTGTACAATATTTATCAGAAATAACTGAAATATTTAGTGATTAGACTACTGAATTCAATGTCCATTGTGCAATTAGTGAGTTAATATGATTTTGTAGCTGTTCGTTTTTGTATATGAGGCACTGGTCGCCTAAGAAAAGCAGTTCACTGTTTAGTTGCTCTGAGTCCACAATGTTACCCACTGCACTTTTTGTTTATCATTTTGTCTATGTATATTAATATTGAAAAGCAAGGGTGAGAGCATTCAACCCTGATGCACTCACGTTTTTATTTGTTTCAAGTGCGTCTGTAATAGTAATACCATCTGATGTTCTTTGTGTGCCAAGTAGTAGGTAGCCCTATGTACTAACATCATATACGCAGGTGTATTATTTTATAAGCCACTGCAATATAATAATAAACAATCCATGTTTGTCAGTTTTGGTAACTAACTCAACTGTGTGTGTTGTTTCAGTTTATGTTTATTGAATTGAAATTTAAGGTTTTGCCGAAACTACCAGTGTCGCTGAAAATGATAATGAACTACATGAAACAATAAACTCAAACTTCGCTATTTATCTTATGTAAAAATGGCAACTCACCAAACATTCTTAAGTGCATGTTAGTGACAGGGTTATACGAGCCGCACGCTAGCAACACAACCTTAGCCGGTGAAGTCATACTGTAACTTTTCCAGCACAACATATTGTAGGAGACATAAATACACAATACGTTGCCAGCAGTTTGTGGCGTTTTATGAATTTAAACTGTAATATGTTTTGTCTCCAGTTAAACGTTATCTTTTTGTAAATGAATACATCTGCTAGTGTATGTTTTATTTGTTCTAAAAATTAATAGTTATTTTAATAATTGGCGACCGAGAGTTTTCTTTTAGCGTATTTAGACTATTAAATATTTATAATACAAATACTTTAAGTGATGATTATCTCCAATATCTATTCATCTAATCTTATTATTATTCAATTATTTCGCAAAGCTGCATTGATATAACAATTGAACTGGGAACTAACTGTTGTGTTGGAAAATTATATATAGGCCCTAACAGTGCAGTACTACAACAAAAATGGGCCAATTTTGTACACTCTACAATATTGTAAACACAGGGCCAATAAATTAATTAATGTCAAACGCCTTTCTGGCAGGTGAATCTCGGAATGTCATGTGACATAATACTGTCCATATCTTAATCCAATGTTGCCAATTCTGTGCCTTTTCCAAGTAGTTCTGGGCTTTTTTTGGAAAAGAAATGAAGATCGTGGCTTTTCTTTCAAGAATATTTGCTTTTCCGTCTGCTACAAATGACTTTGGCTGAGAAACATGGCCCTAAGTAAAACAACGCCAAATAAGATCAATGCCTTTGAGATGAAATGCTACAGAAAGATAGGCCTACTTAGAATATCAAGGAAAAACAGAAAAACTCAGATATATAAAAAGATATATAATTAGATAGGTTAGATAGATAGATTCACAACCAATACATTAAAATAATTGTTCAGAATAATTTAAGATTTTTCATTACAACATATTTAATGCAAAGACTACAATTGTAACTCATTAACAAACTTAAAAATTTCCAAATGAGTTTTTGTTAATGCCAAACTCCTGTTATTCTCTACATTTAGTCTCTTTCTTGTCTTAGTTTTCAAGTGAAAACATATTGAAAATCACTTGTTTTTCAAACATTATGCTGGACACATTTCAAAATTATTATTCAAACATAAAGACACCAATTAAAAATGAAAATGTCTTTAAAATTAATGTTTCTTTTAATATACTGTTACTGTCAATAATCCCACGGAACACCCGTTGCCCATTTAGGATTGCAACCCATGATGTAGGGATTAAATTTCATTTGATCTAAGACTCTCTTTCAACACTGTACTTTTGTGGTTATAAATGGCAATGCAAAATAAGTTTAACAGGTTACTAGAAAAACCAAACTATAAATAATAATAGATAAAAAGAGTATATAAAAATATACAATAAAACAAAACAGGACAATTTTCCATGTATCAGTCCAAATGGGACCTTTTTCAAGAAAGTAATAACGTTTAAACTAAACAAAACCACACACAATTGATAACGGAGTTGACCAGGGAATGTTTCCCTTACACAGAAACATTACCCAGTACCGTTTGCGAAACGTGTGTCCAGTAAAAGAGAACATGAATGCTTTTAATATGCTGACATATATTGGTGCACTATTGATGAGTAATGCAGAGGTGGTAGGGTGGGGGGCCTAGGGGAAGGAAAGAGTAAGAAATTGGTCGCAGGGGGGCTACCAATAGAAGTAGAGACTATAGAAATATACAAGAAGGATCAGTATTTCATAGCGTATGGAAAATATAATACCAAAAATAGACATTGGGGAGTCACGATGATTCGTGATATCTCTCAAATGTTCGCCGAATCTATCAGCTAAACGTCTACAAGTTTCACCAATATACTTCATATCACAACGCTTACATATGTTAGTGTATATTACATTACGGGACAAACATGAGAAAGAGTCCTGAATATCAAAATGTTATTTAGGGAACTGTAGTATGGGAGTGAGAATAACAAAATAATAATAAGTCAAACAATTTTGGTGACAAGGGACAGTTCCTAGTGTAAACTAGGTTATTCTTCTTCTGCGTTCAGCATGTGGTCATGCTATACCATCAGACCTGTCGTCAAGACAAAGTCCACTGTCTTCTCCAGGTCAGAGCGGCTGCCCCATAGCTTTTGCCTCAAGTCTGTATCCTCTGGCCAGGTCTGCTGTCTCTGCTCTTTGTATGTTGGGCAGTCCTGAAGTATGTGTTCTGGAGTCCTGGTTCCGGATCCACATGGACATTCATCTGTGTATGAGATCCTTAATCGATAAAGGTGACCCAACAGTCTGCAGTGGCCTGTTCTAAGGCGAAATATTGTGGTCTGTTGATATCTTTGGAGGAGATGTATTGCATCATGTTCGTATTCCCCTTCCATTTCTTTCTTCCACTTTGCTGTGTATGTGTTGCGGATTATTGTTTTTACTTCTCCGTAAGACAGTGGGTGTCTGTGTTGCTCCATTTCGCTTCCTGCCTTTGACAGAGCATCTGCTTTCTCATTTCCCATGATTCCACAGTGTGATGGTATCCACTGAAGGGCAATAGCTGTTGATTTTTGGATCTGTCTTAGCTCATGTCTGATGTTGTACTGAAGGCTTTCGTTTCTGTCGCTCTGGATTGATTCCAGTAGGGATCTGCAATCTGTGAATATGGCTATCTTCTTTGGTCATGGCAGTCCTGGTTCAGTGAAGGCTTTCAGTGCTTGATGGAGTGCAACTGCTTCTGCTCTAAAATTAGAGGAGTATTTCCCGGTTGGAAAAGCTTTTGATATTGTCTTCCCATCTTTGAGTCTTATAAAAATTCCACCTCCTCCATTCCTTACTGCTCCTTCTGCCGATCCATCTGTGTAGACATGTGTCCAATCCTTGGGATTGTATTTTATGTCTATCATCTCCAGTGTCAATGCTTTTAGTTGAGGTGGAGTTTGGTATTCCTTATTAATTATTCCAGGAACCTGTGTTATTATGGAGACATTCTGGAGACTATTGCCTGGCTCTTCAAAGTCCGTTAGTGTTTAAATTTCATTTGGGAGGTTTGTGAGGATTTCTTTATGTTGTTCATGGATATCTTTAGAGATGTGACAGGACAGAAGCTGGTTCTCTTCAACGTGCTTGTGGTTGATCTAGAAATTTGCGCATACATCGGATGGTTTGGCATGCGCTTAATTTTTTCCCTTTGAACAAGCACTCTTTCTTCTCTTCTGTCATCCAGTGGGCGGATGTTTACATGTTTTTCCATTGCATGGATTGGAGTGGTTTTCATCCCTCCAGAGATAAGTCGAAGTCCTGCATTTTGTACTTTAGTTAGGCGATCAGTATTTGTTTTTGATGCTGATGCCCAGGCTGTCATTCCATATTCTACTACAGGTCTGACTGTACCCATGTAGACTTTTCGGAGAATATTTCCATTTGCTCCCCAGCTTGTTCCTGCAAGTTTCTTTATCAAGGATAGCCTCCTGGTTGCTTTTTGCGTGGTGGTTATTAGGTGTGGTTTCCAGGTAAGTCGCTTGTCTATTGTGACCCCTATATATGTAGGGTTCTCCACATGTGCTAGATCACTTCCATTTATTTTAAGATTTGCTTTTTCTTGGTGGTTTGAAAGTGAGAAGATGGTTGTCACCGTTTTGGAGAGGTTGAGCTGGACTCCCCAGTCAGATACCCATTCACTTACGGTGTCAAGTGCTGTCTGCATTCTGTTTTTTGCAGTGGATAGGTTTCCTGCTGTACTACAGGCAGCAAAGTCATCTGCATGAAACACCAGACCTGGCATTCTACTCACCAGGCCTGGAATGGAACATCACACGTATCATTGGAAAGCAGCTTGGGGGTAGTGACCACAGACCAGTATTTCTGGAAATTCACAATGAATATACCAAGGACAGCAGCACACTCACTAGGTGGAACTATAAGAGGGCAGACTGGAAAATGTACCAGCATTTAACCAGTGTTCTAGCTAAGGACATGAACTTGGACAAAGACATCAATAGAGCAGTGAGTGAATTTAATAGATGTATACTACATGCTGCTAGTAAAACCATACCCAGGGGGGCACGCAAAAACTACAAACCCTACTGGAATGATGAACTGGAAAAGCTGCAAAATGAGATGGAAACATCTAGAAAGCAGGCTGAGAACAGACCTAGCCAAGAACATCACAACAAATATCAGCAAACAAAGGCTAAATTTCAAAGAGCCAAGTTACGAGCCAGACGGAGCTGCTGGAAAGAAAAAACAGAGTCGCTGAACCTAGAAAGAGATACTAGGAAATTATGGAAACTTGTAAAACAACTAAATGATGAAGGTACAGGGAGAAATACCAGGATCACACTTTATAAAGATAAAAACATTTTAACAGGTAAACATGCAGCTGATTACTTTGCAGATTCCTTTGCAGAAGACAATAACATCAAAGTCAGCCCAGACAAACAACAGGAGGTTCGAGAGAACCAGCAAAACATTGGACAAGGCGAACCTATACCTGAAGTCATGGAGGCACCAATCACAATGAGAGAACTGGAGCATGCAATATCCAAATTGAAAATGAAAAAGTCCCCTGGAGCTGATGGAGTGTCCAATGAAATGATTAGAAACCTGGGAATTGCAGCAAGAGCAAAGCTACTGCAGATCTTTAACACAAGCTGGTCCACGGGTAATGTACCACAGGCGTGGAGAGAAGCAATAATGATACCACTCCTCAAATCAGGAAAAGATGGCAACACAGTCTCCAAATACAGGCCCATCAGCCTCACAAGCTGTCTATGCAAAACAATGGAACGCATTATCAATCTTAGGATGCAGTGGTACCTAGAAAGTGAAAACCTTCTGGTATCACAGCAAGCAGGTTTCAGACAGTGCTACTCTACTGAAGATCAGGCAACCTACCTCTCCCAAGAGATTGAGGATGCCTTCCAAGATAAGAAACTGGTACTAGCAGCATGGATAGACCCCAGGAAAGCATTTGATAAGGTCTGGAAAGAAGGGCTCCTAAAGAAATTGCGAAATTGCAGGGTTAGCTCAAGAATGTATAAATGGGTAAAAGCATACCTGCATAATAGAAGAGCCAGGGTACAATTAGATGGTCGCAAGAGCAAGAAAGTTCTACTGCGTCATGGAGTCCCCCAGGGAGGAGTCCTGTCGCCCACACTTTTCTTGGTTTACATCAATGACCTAGTTGCTGAACTACCACACGGGATCAAAGTGGCAATGTATGCTGACGACCTGGTGATCTGGTGCACAGAAGAACATGCGACAGTGGCCACTAAACAAATACAAAGAGCTATCGATGCCATAACCTTATGGGCTAATAGATGGTGCGTCAGCATTAACACAGATAAGTGCAGCACTACACTTTTTACCCTCTCACCAAAACAAAAAGCCGGTCATATCAAAATAGATGGAGAGCTCTTGAAAGAAGACAAACAACCCACATACCTCGGAGTTACTTTTGATGATAAACTGACATGGAAGCAGCACATAAACAAAGCAACAACAAAAGCCAGGAGGAAGTTAGCTATCCTGAGAAAACTAAGTGGAACCACATGGGGAGCCAGTGGGAATATACTCAGTAAAGTTTACCAGCAAGGCATAAGACCACACCTGGAATATGGTTCAGCTGCGTGGTGTCCTGCATCAAACACCACATTGCAAGATCTAGATAAAGTGCAAAACCAGGCACTTAGAATAATGTTGGGAGCAATGAAATCAACACCCATAGCAGAGATGCAGAAAATGGGAAGAATGCAAACACTTGGCGAACGCAGAGACACAAAAGTACTAATTCAGGCAGAAAAGTTTCAGTGTATGCCAAGTCATCCAATGAAGGAAAGATTCCAAAATCTAGCAATGGGACGACTGAAAAGAAGCAGCTTTATCCATCAAGCTAAACGACTCCGCAGACAACTTACAGACCTACCTGAAGTTGACAGCCCCTTAAGGCCTGTACCAGAACAAACCCCGTGGAGTGAAAGACATGGAATGCCAATATACATTCAGACCCATGTGAAAGGAATACTAAGCGTGGACGAACAGAACAGTGTGCAGCGAAGGACAGTCACCCTCAGTTTCCTGGATGAGGAATATCCACAAGATATATGGGTCAGAGTATACACAGATGGGTCAGCACAGAATGCCGTGAGGAATGGAGGTGCAGGTGTATATATAGAATATCCACACAAGCCTAGAGATACAATCAGAACACCGACAGGAAAATTCTGCAATAATTATGATGCAGAAATCCAGGCAATTAGTGTGGCAGCTAAAAAACTGCTGAACTCCAACTCTGACCTACAGCCTGTGGTATTCCTGACAGATGCAAGGTCAGTGCTTCAAGCTCTCCAGTCTGAAAAACTAACAGACTTGAAAAAACTACTTAGCGAATTGTCTTACCAGTATAGGGTAACCATGCAGTGGATACCCTCTCACTGTGGAATACCAGGAAATGAAAAAGCAGACCAACTGGCTAAGGAAGGTGCTGCCGAAGACCAACCAGATATACCAATCACCTACCATCAGAAAAAACAGATGATCAAGTCAATAAGAAAGCCACAAACACCAACACAAGATGACTATCATATTATGAACAGACCAGAACAAGTTATAATTCTACGTCTCAGAACAGGACACAACCGACTCCGCAGTCACATGTATACAAAGTTCAAGATTGGCAACACAGCCATGTGTACATGTGGACAGGCAGCACAGAGTGCCAAACATATACTTCAAGAGTGTTCTGAGCATGAAACGCTGAGGCAGACATATTGGCCAGAGGAAACAACACTGGAATCAAAACTCTATGGGACACTGTATGAACTACAAAAGACAGTGAGTTTTATTAAGGAGACAGAATTACAGATATAGACATGTTTCAAGTGAACGAAAGAAGAAGAAGAAGAATCTGCATGAAGAGCCTTTGAAATATGATGTGACAGTTTCTCTCCCATATCATTGATGAATACTAGGAAGAGGGTAGGAGAGATCACTCCTCCTTGAGGTACTCCTTGTTGGAGAGTAACACGTTTGCTTAGTTGACCATCTACTTTTACTCTTGCAGTGCGGTAGCAGAGGAAATCTTTTAACCAGCTAAACATTCTGCCTTCAATTTTGTTTTGGAGAAGCTTGAAGAGGACTCCCTCTTTCCACACCTTATCGAAGGCCTTACTTAAGTCCATAAAAGTAGCCAGCACTTTTTCCTTCTTTTGGAAAGCATTTTCGATTTCCTGTGCTAGGTATGTAAGCTGGTCTTCAGTGCTTCGATTTTTCCTATAGGCCGACTGTATCTTGGTGAGCTTTTGGTTTTCTTCTAGGTATTTTATCAGTCTAAAGTTGACCATTCTCTCCATTTTTTTCCTACGCAACTCAAGAGGCTGACTGGTCAGTAGCTTGACTTGCTTGTTTTTCCTTTTTTTTTTCTCTATTGGGATGATGACAGCTTCACGCCACAAGTCTGGAATTTTACCAGTTTTCCATGATTGGTTGAAGATGGTAAGGAGCTTGTTTCTGCTGATTGGCCCTAGGTTCCTGATCATATCATTGGTTATGCTGTCTTTTCCTGGGGCCTTTTTGGTTTTTAGTTTTCCTATGGCACCATTTAGTTCTGCGATGGTGAAGGGTGTCTTCATGCAGGGCTCTGGATTTTGATTTTTCAGTTTTCTTTTAATTTCTTTTTTGACTTCTTTGATACGTGTATGAGAGAGTGTTGTTGTGCTTTCTTTCCTTGTAGAAGTCAGCTAAAATGTTTGCTGCCATTTTCCCTGTGTGGAATTTTCCATCTTCTTCAATGACAGTCTTGTAGTGTGAATTCTTTGTTTCTTCATTAAGAGTTCTTGTAAGGTTCCATAGTTTACTTGTGTCTTTTGTCATGTTTAGACTGCTGGTCTTTTCAAGCCAGCCCTTTTGTATCTCTGTTCTTTTCTGCTCATTGAACGTGTGTTTGATTTCATTGTGTTTCTTTGTGTTTTCTGCTGTAGGGTTTTGCTCCATTGTATGTCTTGCATCATTCAACTCATTATGCAATCTTTCTAGAGTCTCACTCCAATAGGACTTATATTCTCTTTGTCTGCCCCTTGGGATTGCCTTCTCTGCGGATTGTAGTATCACTTTGTTTATTTGTGAGATGTTATGGTTTATGTTGTTAGTGAGGGTGATATTCTGGCAAAGCTGTTCTGTTTGTTCACTGAAGAGGGTCCAATTTGCTTTTTTGAAGTTCCAGCTTGGGGACATGCAATGATGTCCTGTACTTCCTGACTTGGCGATTTGCAGGATGACTGGTACATGGTCACTATTTGCAGGTTGACTTTCTACTGTTCTTGTAATGTGTCTATCTATGTCATCTGTTGCCATGGCAAGGTCTGGTGAGCTAGTTTTTTTCCAGACTCTGGAGTAGAATGTTGGTGTATCATCTGGCTGGTTTATTAGAATTAGTTTATTTTCCATCATCCAGTCTTCAATCTCTTCATCCCTTTGATCCATATCCTTGTAGTCCCAGCTTGGTGAGTGGTCATTGAAGTCACCCCCTATTAGGTGACTCGATTCCTCTAGCTTTAGTTTACAAAGTTCCATTTTGGTGGCAGGAGGGCTGTAGCAGTTTGTTATTGATATTTCTCCACCAGGTAGCAACAATTTTACTGTTATATGTTCCAGTTCTCCTTCTCCGGATCTTTTAACTTCTGCTGCTGGTATTGATGTTTTTACTAACGTCAGTATACCTCCTTTGACTCTTTTGAGTCGATCTTGGCAGAAGGACTCATAACCCCGAACAAAGAATCTCTGTGTGTCCTTTAGGTGCGTCTCTTGTATGCACATTATGTCAATCTGGTTTTTCCTCAGGAATTCCTGTAGCTCAGGCTTTTTGTTTCGCACTCCTTCCACATTCCACTGAGCAACTCTGAGGCATTTGGTTTGGTCAGTAGCACTACTCTGCTTTCCCCTTACCTCCAGGTTAGCAGAGGCACCGGTCGCTTAGGTGGGCCCTTTCGAGGCAAGGGGCCCGGCTCCGCTCCTCCCCGATTTTCGCTGATAGGAGCGATGCCATGATGACAGGGTTGATTGTCGCATGACCACATTTCTGTAAAAGTATGTGTGCCCTAATCTATCCCAGTATCTGCACCATCGCTGGCTAACACACTCCGTCTTCGGCGCGCTGGGTTGTGATTTTTCTGTCTGGGTTGTCTCCCCTAGCCTTTCCATCTCCCGATGGTGAATGCAAGGCATCAATTTAAAAAAAAAATTTAAAAAAATTCCCCCCTCCCCAGCACGCTCCTGACTTGGAGTTAATAACTCCATGCCAGCAGCTTGAGCTTATAGCGGCTCATACTCGTTTGAAGCTGCCCGTCACTGGACACATGAGGTATTTCAGTGGGGATATCAGCACCGACTGATATCCCGCCCCGTCCTGGTAGGCAGCAACACCGGTTTGGTCCGCGGCTGCTTAATTGCAGCAAGCACTCCATATATGGAGTGCCCTCCACCATCCGCCACCTGTGGTTGCGCCTGGTAGGGGTCGGTAGCCCCCCCCCCCCCCATAGAAACTAGGTTATGTAGTTATATCAGGATGTGTTGGGTTTTACCTTTTGTTTATGTTTTTTTTGGACTATAAAATATAAATCTGGCGTTTAATGTGTGTGAAATTATTGCAGAGAAGGGTATTCATGTAATAGTGTCCACCGAAGACGGATTCTCTGGACTACATCCTGCTGAAATTCTAGTAGGACAATGGTCCTGCTACAAGGGAGATCCAGCGGGAGTTTGAGAATGAACACTGAAGAAGAAGAAGAATTATAATAGTGTGAAGGTGAGCTTTTGCATGGTTTGTTGTGCTTATGTTGTCTAGTAGTGTTTTTGCCTGAGAAGGACTATTGTTAGTCCTGAAAAGGACTTATTGATCTCAAAAACAGCTGTTGTTAGTCCGAAAAGAACTGTGATAACTATTAAAAAACTCTGCTAATAGTCCTGAAAAGAAGACCTTAGACCTTAGAAAAGAATGTGCAATAAGATCTGAAAAGAACTTGATGTGTATTTAATAATAAGAAAACAAAACACTGAAATATATAAATGCATGAACAAATACACTCATAAACATGTACAGGTATGTACATAGATATATGTATAAACTGTCCTCTGTATTTTGAATACCTTAGTTCTTTTATCAACAGTAACGGTGAATACCCACCAAAGATGGATGTGTCGGGCCATTGGCGCAAATAAAACGGTGACACAGCACATTTCCATTCTCAGGACTACATCCTGCTGGAAATCTAGTAGGACTATGGTCCTGCTACAAGGGAAATCCAGCAGGAGTTTGAGAATGAACGCTAAAGAAGAAGATATGAATATATCAGAGAGGTTGGCTATCACATTAAAAAAGCTGATGCAAATGAAAAACATACGGCTGAGCCGCTGCAAAACAACAAAACTACCGGTAACATTCCTAAGAGCTTGCATATTTCCAGTGGCAATGTATGGGTGGGAATCCTGGACAGTCACTAACAAAGTGAAAAATAAAATAGCAAGAATTTGAAAAAAAATGTTACAGAAAAAATCCTCAGAATACCATAGACCAAAATATCACAATATAGCCATCGTGAGAGAAATGAATCTAAAAGAAAACTGGCTAAACAGCATGGTTCTTTCAAAAAAAAACTACAATATTTTGGCCATATCAAATGCCATGACAACCTAGAGAAGACCATAATGGAGGGGATGATGCCAGGGAGACAAGAGACAGACCAAGAAGAAGATGGACGCAAGATTAACAGAAGTTTCAAAAGGCTATGATGACTGCTACATCCTGTTCAGGGTATGGTACCTGATAATGATGATTATACATTATAGTTTATTGTGCAGTGTCTATTAATTCCCTCTGAGTGGATTGCAAATGTTAATCAAATACATTGCGCCTTGATAAACATATGTAATCTTTGACAGAGTCATTCTTTTCTTATCATGTACCATATTGTGTTCTTGATAAAAGTTTTTTTGTTCAACATATGTATCTGTGTGTATTTTAAGTTATTAGTAAAACCTCTTTACTATTTCCAATTTATGCCTTTCTGATTACAGTTTTTGGCAGTTGTAATTATTATAGATTTTCTTCCTTTTTCTCCAGTCAAAGTTAGATGCTGATATGAATTTTTTTAATGAACTGTTCTGTGGACGCCAACATCAAGACAGGGCTGTACAGCTTGTCCATCAGAGCAGTTTCAGATGGCCATAGTTATTTTTGTGTGGTGTCATACAATGGACAGTTCTGTAAAATATGTTCTATTTTTGCTGGACATTGTCTACAGGTCCACATATCAGAATGATCAACGGCAAACTTTACATACATGTGTTGTTTGAGTCTGTTGTGGCCTTTTCTCAATATAAAAAATATTGTTTGTTCCTTTCTTCCAAGCCTGCATCAACTTTCTCACTGCATGGGTGAGTTGAGTGCCATTATGGAACTTTTGGTGATAAATACATTTCTGAAATTGAACAGAGATGACCCAATAAAAACATTCTGTTGAACTTTATTCCACTCAATATTATTATTAGGCCTAGGTGTATTTTCTATGTAATATAGTGTAAGGTTATTATTACTCTCACTAGGGGCCTATCTGATTCTTCAGAAACATTAGCAGTGGGAAAAGTTTTAGAATTTTTTATTTGTTATTTTTCCCATGCCAATAAT
Organism: Meghimatium bilineatum; assembly: GCA_034231615.1. Taxonomy (NCBI): domain Eukaryota; kingdom Metazoa; phylum Mollusca; class Gastropoda; order Stylommatophora; family Philomycidae; genus Meghimatium; species Meghimatium bilineatum. Next base: position 95,933,667 of record CM067298.1, read on the forward strand.
CAATAATATTAGGTATACCGGGTATTTCTTTTCTGATTTTCAAGAGGTTGGTAATCTCCACTGTCAAAATCGAAAACATTGTTGTTTTCTGACACATCACTTGAAATAATATCTCCAGCTATAAAACTCTCAAAGAATAATAAAGCCCAATGTTTGCTAAATGTTTGAGCTCTCTTACTAGTGGAAGATGAAGCCATTTTGCTCATTTCAGAAAATCTGAACATAACTTGTTCTAATTTTAATTATAAATAAATATATCACTTGCGTCAAATTACACTTTACCATATCATGAGGGTTTAGTTTTGTTAACTAAATTTCTAAATTTTAAATAGCTAAATAGGGCAATACAAATTAATTTATGATAGAAATGAAACAAATTTAGACGGCCTATCTGCAGTTGCTTATCGTTGATACATCCACAATTGATTTGTATTTAACAATTAATCGTTTTTACGTAGGCAAAGAGTTTAATAGCAGCTTGGTCCAGACCAATAAAATATTTTTATAATAACAGAAATTTATTGTATACAGTACAAACAATAAAGAATAAGAATAATTGGGGATTTTGAAGTGTTTTGAACAAGGAGATTTGTTATAAAAGGATGCACTATAGAGGAATTCTGCTGTGCTTGGGGTTTCCTCTATGTACTGCATCCCTTTCAACAAAGGAGAATACTGCTTGCCATGTAATGAGTATCCATAGTTCAAATTTTAAAACCAAGGAATTGCTGAAAAAAATGCACTTATATATACAATAAAACCACTTTGAACCTGCAACCTTATGGCCACAAGGTAAGTGGCTTGAATATTTCACCACAATGACCCCCCAGATAACTTCCAAGCAAGTTCAACAAAACATACCAGGTTTGTTCAAATATGTTACAAAGTAAAATTAAACCTGGGTTTTTATAACTTTTCAATCATCCTTGCAGAGCCAGGACACTTAAGACTGTGGACAAAAGTCAATGTTGAGTACAAACAAGATTGCAATGCAAGTCAGCTGGTGTTCCGGATTTCAGAATTAGTTGAGTTTTTGTCCAGGTAATCTTAAAATGCTGCTTATATTATAGACTGTTTCTGACGTTAATAATTGTTGTTCTTTATGACTATACTTATGCACATGTATGTCATTGTTACCATGGATGTCTCTGCTGTTAAATGTCTGCCGAAAAATTGCTTTTGCGATAGTATCATTATTTTTACTGTTTGTTTGTGTTCTCTTGAAAAACCACAGTACAGTTGAAATGTTGAAACTATCTTGTATAGGGCCTACTGTTATTAGTTTTCTTTTGTTTTTGTTTTCTTTTATCTTCAGCCCATACCTATAATCTGATAGTTTGTATGTTCATTGTAAAATTAGTCGACCTTGTTTTTTACATAAGTACTATTTCATGCTGTTGTGTGGAGTGATTCTATTGCACAACAATGCTTGCCGACATGTTGCAGTCTCCTTTCCAGGCATGTTGTATGGGCTGTTGTAGATTGTAAAGCAGACCAACTAGCTCAGGAAAGTGCTGCTGAAGACCAACCAGATGTAAATCACCTACCATTAGAAATAACAGATGATCAAGTCAATGAGAAAACCAGAAACACCAACACATGATGACTATCACATTATTAACTGATCAGAACAAGTTGTAATTCTGCACCTCAGAACTAGACACAACTGACTTCACAATAACATGTACACAAAATTAAAAATTGACAAATTGGCAGCACTGCTACGTGCACATGTGGACAGGCAACACAGAGTGCCAAATATATACTTCAGGAGTGTTCTGAGTATGAAATGCTGAGGCTGACATATTAGCCAGAGGAAACAACACTGGAATCAAATTCTATGGGCCACTATGAGAACTACAAAAGACAGCAAGTTTTATTCAGGAGACAGAATTACAGATATAGACATGTTTCAAGTGAATCAAAGAAGAAAAAGATATATAATCTTCTATCTTTTGTTGACAGTTACTTCCAGTTATTGCTAACTGGTCTTCTATCACATTTCTGTAGCAGGAGTTTGAAAATGAATACAGAAGAAGAAGATGCACCAATGAATTATCTTTTTTTCCTTTAAGCACATAAATCACATTGTGACATATGAGTATCAGTTGGAAAAAAAACTGCAAAAATATTGATTCTGTAGCTTTAGAATATAGCAAACACAACAAAATTGTTATAGGAACATGTGCTGAATTTTTGTTCTGTTTCATTTATTTGTTTACTTACTGTTACATTGACAAATAAAATGAACTTCTCTACATTCAATATTCGAACTGTATATGATCTAATACATCATGTCATTTTTATTTTCTATGCATTGTAACCTATTTTGAGTAATAAAATAATGCTGTACAGCATACTAGTAAATATTTATGAGACGCTTTTAAGAAATTGTTTGGGTGTACTTCAGGTGATGGTGAAATTAAAACCTCATTTTTTAAAAACATATATCTTTAAACAATTGACTTGATCTCCACTTTCTAGGTTATATGTGGGTGATGACCATTAACTCATTTAAGTAGCTGAATCCACCTGACATCCTCATAATTTTTTTCCATATTTATTTTTTTTAAACAAGCTTCTGTGGGTGACCTTCAACTACAGTATTTAATTATGGCTTAAGATTTAAGAGTTCTTGGGCTGCAGTTTAGCAGGAGTTTGAGAGCAAACACAAAAGAATTTAGTAATTACCTGTTTTGTTTGATGTGAAACCCAACAACTCTTCAGCCATAATTAAACACTAGATTTGTTGGTCTGATTTCACGTTTAGCTGGAAAAAATGTGAAGACCTAGCACAAGGAAATGGTTCCCATGTCATTAGGAACAGTGGAGATGATAGACTTGATGCTGACCACATCATGACTGACTGATAGGCTGTACAGTTATAATTATGACATTTAATAACAAAAATAGGGACCCGACAGTATATAACCTAATATATCTCAACAATGTGAAAAAATACTGGATACCTTAATTTTTACTAACAAAACAGATAAGGAAAATGCACAGATCAGGACCACCTGTCTAACAGGTCCTGTTCTGTCTGAAGCTCTCTAACTATCTGCCCCTGATCTCTACGCAGATGATGAACTAAAATGTAATTAGTATATGATAGAGTTCTTCATCTACCTATGATCTGTGATTCTTACAGTATAAAGTATGGTGTGCAGAAGCAGGACTACTAGTTAACCACTTTAACATATCAGAAGGCCTATAGTATCAGTAGGGTCTAGGCGATTCTCTCTTAACAATCCTATTGTCAACAAAACAACACCAATGGTGAAATAGTGTCATTGAGAAAACGCAATGAAATATTTTGTCCACAGCCATGTGATTCTTGTTAGATTTGCCCAGTATTAAGGTACACCATCTACTGACACAAGTAAGCACCAATTTAGTAAAAAATGATCACCGCCCCTTACACCAAAATCTAGATAAGATAAAGGGACAACGAATCAAACACGGAAAGTCTTGATGGCAGAAGCAGAAGAAACATTGCTCAGAGTGTGTGAATTGGAAGAATTTGGGAAATGCAGTGAATGAGTGGAGTTGGACTAAGAGAAAAAAATATGTGAAAAATGTAATAATACAATCGGGGAAAACATTTAGAGAATGGATTGATGTCAGAACTAAGAAGATGTTACGAGAACACATTTAGATTAACTTATAACCTAAAGACACAATTACATAAAATAAATGACTTAGCAGAGAAACGAATAAGTGCAGATTTGGTATTTTATGCCTACAAGAATGGAAAAAATATGCTTGGAAAATTTTCTGCCCTCTCCACTACAATATCAAGCATGAAAATAAAAGTACTAACTGTGAGACTCGGTTGGTGACTGAAATATCAACTCACACTGTGGTACTCTCTGATTCCCAGAGCATGCTATGGAAGGTGCATTTAAAGAAAGTATTGGGTCACACTAGTGAATAACTCAGTTGTCAAAAGTATTACATGGATATACTGTCCTGGTCATGCGAGGGTCAGTAACAATAAAAGAACAGACATATTAGTGGACAATGCCATGGTTGATGGCACAGTATTGAAGAGAGATAAGACCAAACTAATAAGGGCTTCATACTCTTGGATGGCTGATGGACAGAGAGCGGAATACTTATTGGAATTTCCCATTTGCTGCATTGTTGGTTTCTAATATTTAGGAATAGGATTTGACAGAAATCTTGCTTTCACTGAGACATACACAAGGTAATAGACACAGGCAGGAAGCAATGAAGGTAATGGCTACAACAAACTGAGCAGCATCACCTCATTCTCTTGTACCAGGGCTGGCCCTTTCTGTTATTGGAAAGACTGGAGAGAGTGTAAAATGAGGCACATATCATATTTTTATGCACTAAGGACACAGCATGTATAGTGATGGGCTACCTCCTTGAGTTGTCAACGATGGAGGAGCAAAGAACTGCTGAGCACATGCTTTCCTTCGAGTTAAGACATTAGATCATCCCCTGCATGGAGAAATTAGCAGAATAAAGTGGAGCAGGCTTAAATGAGGAAAAATCTTGAATGGGTCAGGTGGAGGATATTATTGGTTAACCAAAAGGATATTATTTGGAAGACTACACAACAATGTATAGGACAAATGGAGAATAGTGGCTACCACTAAACTCATAGTGTTCCAGGCAGCAGTAATATCATCACTTCTTTCTGTCTATGAAATATGGACAGTATACGCCAGACATGCTAGGAGACTAAATGATGTCCACCTAACCTGCCTTTGTAAAATACTAAATGTCCATTGGTGGAATAAAATACCAGACAGTGAGGTACTGATGGAATCTAAATCTGTGAGCATGCACACAATGTTAATGAAGGCAGAAACACACTGGACAAGACACATGCAAGATCATCATCTTTCAAAAAAACTGCTATATGGAGTAGACGGATTTCTGCAAGGCCAGAGGGCAGAAGAAGAATTTTAAAGGCACTCTTAAGACATCACTTCACTGAATCACTTCAACACAGACACAAATTTATGGGAGACTCTTACACAAAGATCAGAATGGCATCGCAGAATCAAGAGTGGTGCAGCAGCTGCAAAGAACTTGAGACATGATGCAGCACAGCAAAAAATGTGCTGAAAGAAAGGCAAGAGCAGCTTAGTGTCTCACAGACTCCTCCCACATATGCTCAGAGTGCAATAGAAAATTTCAGGCATGCAGAGAACTCATTAATCACATCAGGACATACTACAGACGTAATCATCCCAGTTGAACTGTATGGTCATCATTTACTATGGCGAAAAAACAATATTATTAGTTTACCTATTATTGGTATTGCTCCAGGCAATTCATATTTTTTAATTAAAGATTACAAGTTCCTTCAAGTTCTGTTCCTTTAAGTTTTTGTGTATGTGTTTCTTTATCCTGATAAAGATCTTTTGGTCAAAATGTTGATGCACTCTATCTTGATAAAATTTTGTAAAATTCTAATTTAACCCATTTTATATTGCATTTTATTTTGTTCTGGTTTTTGCTTCTTGTGAAAGCTTTACTTAAAGCATTTAATGCATTTTTTACTAACAGGTAGATCCAGGAATAGGGTAATAAAGTTTTGCTAATAACTAGAGCTACACATAATAACACACACAAATCGACGTTTTGACTAAAAGGACTTTATCAAGACAACAATTGAAACAAAATTAAAACATGTCATTTTTCTCATCAATTTTAATGCACTAAATAAAGATTATATCCATCCATTTCAGCAAAGAATTAGTTCAGATGGGAAGATATTGTTATTAATGTGTTGCTGATAACACCCCAAAATGGCTGTTATTTAGTGAAATCAGCAGAGAAACATGGGGATTTAGAAAATAGAAAAATAAATTTAAAACCTAAATGTCTATTTAAAGAAATGCATTGACATCATCTAATTGGGAACCAAGTGCCCACACAAGTTCTTCTCCAGTCATAAGTCCTGTGGAATACATAACTTATCTTTGCTGATCCAAGCTTTTCATTGACTAGTGACAGAAAGTATATGAAAGATATTAATGAAAAGCTTGGATCAGCCAAGAACAGTGGTATATTCCATAGGACCTATTGTTGTATGCCCACTCAAGTAGTCCATATCTTTGCACATCAAAAATTTTCTGAGGCTGAAAGGAAAATTGCTGCTTGAAAGGATAGAGGTATCAAAATCCCTGCTGTCAGATACAAGGCTGTGTTCCATTTATAGTTTCTAGAATATGTGCTAGAATTCAACTGTATTTAAACGCACTTAAGAATTATTACAATAAAATAAGTGAAGCTGCTGCCATCATAATATGAATTAGATAAATCAGAAACACTGATTAACAAACCAATCATAGGTCATGAATCAATAACATGTAGGCAAATAAAGTTATTATTGTAAAATTAAAAATACAGTTTCAGTGAAAAATGGCTAGGATGGCACCCAAATACTGATTCATGATATTCATACTACTTCTTACCAAGAAGACACCTGACTATATAATTTTAGATTCCAAGCTAGTCACTGCAGAATCAATTACGATGTGTGAAATGGGTTCATGATTGGAGAGACCGAACTTAGACCTATAAGGCCTATGGCAACCCACAAAAAAAATTGTATGCCTAGAGTATATCATTTGAAACTCTTAATTTACAAGAGAGCAGAATGAAGATTTGACTTCTGCAACACACTAGAAAGAAAAACTGAATGCAGGCAAGTCTTGAGAGTGAAAGGCATAAATAGATATCTGATGTTAGAGTTGAATGAAATGAAATATTTGAACAAACTATCTGATGTTGAATTTTTTAATGATCTAAAAGCTCTGAATAGACACATCCAATATTAAAATAACAGGGCTGAAAGATGTGAACAGGCTGATAGGTAAACTGGAAGAGCCGTAAGATGTAAGCAAATAGTATGTATGAAGATAGAGAGATCTTTCTATATTCAATTATTATCTTATATTTTTGCTTAACATAGTTTATTTAGAAATCAAAGAAAACAAAGAAGTGAAAGGCAGAAATCAAAGAAGCCACAGGAACAAGCTTACAAACAGCGCACAAGAAGGCCATCTCCAGAGAACTCTTCCACCCCTGACGCCACAAGGCAAACAAGGGCCACAGCGTATAGATAGATAGATAGATAGATTTAGAAATAAGAATAGTTTTCATGATTAAGATCATGCACATATTATTCTATATACATAGGTTCAATCAAATATATTACTTTGGTCTTGAAAGCTGAAGTTTAGGTCTAAGTTTTGTTTTAATCCGAATGTTGGTTAACTCCTGGATATGTTTTCTATGCTCATTGGTACTGTCTTCCAATCTCTTCTGAGATCTCAGCAACATCTCTGTGGCAAAGTCTTTGATGCTAGCTAATTGAGTAAAAACAAATACAAAACTGCTAAAAAGCATGCACATATGCAATAGTTGACATTATTCCAGTTATTTAAAAAACATAAATCTATCAGCAAAATGTGTGTATTCAAAGAAAGTCTCAATATTTGGTACCTTCCTTTTAAGCAGGAACACACTTGGTTTTTATGTTACAACAAAATCATACTTGCTAGACATACCTTTTTTGTCGACAGTGAATGTCAATATGACATAATTTTTCATTTCACCCTTTTAATAGTTTGTATACTTTCAATCAAGGATTTCAATGCGCGATTGTGGCACAGGGCGATAGGGCAATGAATCGAGCAGACGTTTTGAACTCCTTAAGAGATATAGCATGCGAGAGTGAGACTAGTGTGGATGATGATTCCTTTTCAATGTCCAGGATTAAAGATCAAGGTTTTAAATGCAGTGTTGCTAACAGTGAACATTTTAGAGGGCACAGAACAATGATGGTCAACCAGCAGATGGCAGGTACTGTCAGCAGAAGTGTAATGGCGGATACACTCGGGGAGAGATTGGAGCAACTATGGACGTGTCCAGTTTGCAGTGATGATGATCCGACGACTAACTAACTTAACTCCTTTCAACAGTGGACATTAGTCAAATTTAGTTATATCAGAGCTTTTAACCATCTAAAAAATAATTGAGGTCATGGTTCTGGTAATCCAATCACTATTTCACACAGCAATAACAACCATGAATGTTGAGAGCATCACACACACAGAGAAGAAAGTTAAAACTGAAAGAATACTCTTCTTCTTCTTCTTCAGCGTTCGCTCTCATGTAACCACAATGAATTTATTGTGTGATTTCCGCAGGGGAGAGTGAAGTACAAGGTGCTGCAAGTTCCACAGTAGAACTGTGATTATTTGCACCCCGGTTGGCCACTCTGTGACCTGGACGTCCAAACCAAGCACATCCGTTTTCGTCATTCCTTTATTTCGGGTTTGGTCCCTAGTCCGTGACAGCCTGTCTATCTGTCGCCGGGCATGCTGGTGTGTAGTGCCTCTTCGCCAAGATGCTTGTCGAGTGCATCTATCTTGCACGAGGTGTTCCACCATCTATGAACTCATCTCAAGCAGTTGGACGTACTGTGCCGGTGCCCATCGGGTACTGAACCGTTTCTCATCTGCGAGCCTGGTTCCGTATGAGGAAGAACTCGCCAGAAGAGTTGGACCCTAGCTCGTTCGCCCTCCTACCTGAGGCGTTGTTCACTGACATCGTGAACCCCTCATCCAAGTTCAAGTCTCACACTACGCGTTTGAGAGCAAGGCATTCTCGAGCTCAGCGACCTTGTCCCAATAGCGCCTGAGCCCATCAGGTACTGAACCCTTTCTCTCTGCAAGTGTGTTTCCGGTATAGGAAAGCTTGACAGTAGAGTTGGGCCGAAGAATACTCAAATTTACATACTTTGCTGCCTCAGTCACATAGCTGTCAAATTATTTGTACATAAATATGTTTTTTAACTTCTTCTTCTTGTTCTTTCGTTCGCTAATAATGTCTATATCTGCAGTGTTGCTTCTTGTATAAATTGGACAGTGTTTTCCATTTCTTGTTTTGTACCATAAAGTTTAACATTCATTGGTGTATCAGAAAGCCAGTATGTGCATCTTAATGTTTCATAGTTTGCACATTCTTGAAGGATATATTCTGAAGTATGGTTGGCTTGTCCACAATTACCCTTTGCTGTTGTGCCAATTTTAAATTTTGTATACATATGGCTGTTTAGTCTATTGTGTCCAGTTCTCAGTCGAAATATGATGACCTGTTCTTGTCTGTTAAGTAGGTGGTTGTTGTCCCATGGAGGTAAGTTAGGCTTTCGTTGTGCCTTTATCATGGATTTCTTTTGGTGATAGCTGATTGGTACATCCGGTTGCTGCATGCTAGCACCTTCCTTGGCGAGTTTTGTTTTTCCTGTTAGTGAGTGCATGGAGAATTTTGTAGACAATGAAATATTAAGGCAATTTTTCCATAACAATCACCATGACATACAGAAGGTAAATTTTTAATTTTACATCAGAAAGAGAAAAATCCAGCCTATAAAAGTAAGTAAAAAAACATTTTTTTTTCACTTAGAAAAGAATCAGGATTATTAGTTTTTTTTACTTGAAATCAGCTATGTTATTGGAAGTCATAAAAAGAGTTCTTCATTGATGTTCAAATATTTTTGACTTATGAAAGTAAGTCATGGGTAATAAATAAACAAACATTAAAATCTGTGGAGGTCATAAAGAGGTGGTTTTACAGAAGTATGCAGAATCCAAAGACTAGTAAAACAACCAATCAGAAAAGAGGTCTACTGCATTAGGCACCAATAAACGCACAGCAAGTGGTTAAGAAAAAATCCAATGTTTTAATGGAGAGAGGGTAACTATATTGCCATTGCTTTCCCCTGTATAGTGATGATGATGATGTTCCTTTTTCACAAGCAAAGATGAGCAAGGCATGAAAAACAATAAATGTGATGAAAAAATTAATAATAATAATAAAGTGGTAATAATCTAATTTGGTTTGTGAGTTCGTAAATGTCCAATGAGTTTGATTCGCGCACAGAAAGTTCTATTGCAGTGCATGCAGGTGTGCTGAAGGTTCGAGGTAGGAGAATTTTCAGATTTGTCCTTCCACTGCTTGCGCTTATGGATTGTCCGCAGTGTTCTTACTTTTTCAAATTTCGTAATGCCAGCAGTGATCTGGGTGTGCCAGGCTGAACGATCAAGTGCTGTAGTCTTCCAGGAGATAGGATCGATGCTGCAGTACTTGAGAGAGCTTTTTAGGAGATCCTTGAAGTGCTTTTTCTGCCCTTGCTTGAATGTTGTCTGGTATACGGATGATGTCGCCAGTCCAGCAAAGTTGGGATCTAGTCAGCAGGGTATGGATGCTTTGCATACAGGACTTCTGAAGGATTTCTGTGTTTGGTACTCGATCCTGCCAACATACTCCCATGAGGTTTCGTAGGCACTGAAGGTTAAAAGAGTTAATCTGTCGAGCGTGTCTCGCATAGACAGTCCCCTGTATAGTAAAAAGTAAAGTAACCCATAGCATTTATTAATGCCGTAGGGGTGTGAGATGTTAGTGATCTCACATTTCAGAGGCTCTGCAAATGAGGGAGGTAGTCATCTCCTCTCCCTCGCAGTCTTTACTTCCCAGATTAACCCGGTACCCATTTAAGGCTGGGTGGACCTGGGAGCCATTGCGATCCGAAAAACATTTCCACCTCATCTGGGAAATGAGCCCAAGACCACTCATATGCGAAGCCAGTGTGCTAACAACTGCGCACGCGGCTCCCACCCCCCTTGTATAGTTATGACACTCAAAGGCATGATAATTCAGAATAAATTTGAATATATCGAAAAAAGACTGAAATTTACTTCTTACAGTCAAAAAACCACTGAGAGAATTGTCTTACTGGGAACTTGGAAGGCACCTATTGTAAAACGAATTATGTTTTACATTTCATAATTAAACCCATAGGATAATGAAGTCAGAACAGTAGATTTAGTATTATGAAGCAAGCCAAAATAAAATAGAGTAAAATCTATTTCCTCCTCCCAATAGTTTTCCTAAAAAAAAACATACAATTCCTACTAGAACATATAAATTTTCTTTATATATAAAATCATTCTTCCCCCCCCTACTGAAGATAGGTCTACAGCCTTGATCGTATAAATTTTTTTCTTTAAATTTCAGGTTGGATACTATTTAACCAGAACTAAAACTTTGCAACTCACTAGTGCTTTCTATTGTGCTGTACAGTTGTGAAAGCTAGACACTCACTCCCTGATATGGAGAGATGATTACAGGCTTTCAAATACAAATGTTACAGACTAATTCTACAAATCTCCTATAGAGAGCATAAGACAAATGTGTAGGTAAGAAATAAAATAGAGATGTATACAAGTCTACAAGAATCATTGCTTTCAACAGTGAAATGACAAAAACTTGTATGGTTTGAACATGTATGCCGACATGATTCTTTGTCAAAAACAGTACTGCACGGAATCATCAAAGCAGAGCTAGACAAATAAATGCATGGACAGATAACATCATGACCTGAACAAGACAAGATTTTGCCTCACTTGTCCGCATCATTGAAGATAAAGTGACTAGCGGACTCTGAGTGGTGACGCATCAAATGTGGTACCCCTATGAGTTACTGGATAGATAAATAGATACAATCAGAACTAATATCTAAGCTAAGCAAGTATCTTTGACTAAAACTAAACACTACAATTAAAGTAATAGAATATGATGTAAAATGAGACATTGAACAAGTAAGAAAGTAATGAAAAAAATTAATCTTGGTCAACTTACTTTGAATTTTAGGAAGCTGTTTATATGCCAGACTGTGAAGATCACTTGAATGAACCATTTCACTACTACTTGCAATCATTACACTATCATCAACCTCTTTCTCCTCATCATCCTCTTCATCATTTTCATCACTTAATTCACATTCAATACCTGCTTGAATTTTTTCTTTTGAAGAAATGTCAACATAATCAAGCTGCTTCAGCTTGGGTAAAGCTGTTATCATATTGGCCCTATAAAGAGAACACTATATTATAAATTAAGGACATCAAACTGACAATGATAAACATTGGGGAGGTATACATAATGTATCTAAGGTGATTGCAACAATGATTAGTACCATAATTTAAAAATTCAAAAGTAAAATTGGGGAAAATATTAATAACTTCATAAAGTATAAAATTAGATCTGATTTTACTTAGATCATGCAAAGAAATGAAGGTTAGATATAACATAACAGCCCAGAATAGTGTTAAGACATTCTCCTGGAATGAATTCGTGGAAAATAAAACAGGTAAAAACAAATCCAACTTAAATAAAAACAACATTTTGTTTTCAATTGAGGAAAGTTTATTCTTCTATTGCTGTAGTATAATGGGTAAGTGATGTACCATATAAAATAGATCTAGTACTAGCCCATGTGTTGCTGAGGCTGGAAGGGAAGTAAAGAATGTCAACACCTTGACCTGCCATGAATGTCATAAGAGATGACTAATAATAAGGAATTAGGGGTGGTGGTTAGCTGTCTTATCCCATGGAGCAAGTTCTCAACCATTACTGGCTCATGACCACCCTTGCAGGACAATATTTCCTCCTTGATCCAATGGAGCCACAGAATGCTTGCTGACTTTCTACAGAACTTGTTCTTATATATCATTAAATTTAATTTTTTAAAGTCACCTTCCTGTGCCCCATACAGGGCTATATGACCCACTTTGAGAACCACTGCTATAGAGGGTCAAGGGAACCCCCCAAAAATATGCTTATCTCAGATGAAAAGAAGCAGATGTCATAGCTAAACTGGAAACCACGACTCAACACATTATATTCTCCAAACTTACATCCCAATAATGATTATTGAATAATCTGCAGATGTTTGAGAATGAACGCAGATGAGATGGCTTTAGGCCTAAGTACATTCATCACATGTGCTACAAATAACATTTATGAAGGAACATCACTTTTAAATATTCATCATTGGACATCTTAGTTGCAAGCTTTTTGGTCTTACTTCTTCTAACATTTCTTCCATGCCATTTGATGTCATAGAGGCCAATATTGTTCATAGTGCATCTCACCAAGATCTCTGTTTTGAGCAATGGTTGTCATCTTAAACACTCTTGTTAGTGTTCTATTTAGTGTCTTTCTGGGTCAACCGCTTTTGTCATTTCTCTGCCGTTTCCAAACAAAGACTTGGTCTTACTTTGCAATTTATTTTGGTATCTTCTCATCATTGGTCTGACATATACCAATCTTCTTTTTTATGATCATTGATGAAACTGTTGGTTGCATGCACATTTATTTTAGTTCAGAGATCACCATCACTGCTCACAGGACACATCTATAGGTGCTTTGATCTCCCCTGAGTATATCTGTAATTACATGATCACTGACAGATCTAGTTCTCTGTTGGTTAACAAACAGTCTTTGCCGACCATAATAATATTTCTTGCCACATCACATTTCAAGCCCAGCTACTTTATTCTGGACATGGGTGTGATCTATGGAGACTTACATTTATCTTATTTCTGTATTAGTCTTAGTTTTAATCCACCATTATATCACCATAAGTTTATCACTTCTGTAAACTAACAAGTACCAATGAAGAAGATAACATGAACAACAAATTAAACGAACTACTCTTTGCAGATGATGAAGTACTTATATCAACATCAGAAGAACAATTGCAAGAACATATGAATAGACTCCACACAGCATGTCAAAAACTTAACATGAAGATTGATATTAAAAAGAACAAAATAAACACTATAGCAAAGAAAGAAAGAAATATCACTATCTCCATCAATAATCAACACCTTAAACAGTGGTACAATTGTAAAGGAGTGCAACTACTTAGGAAGCATTATCTCGAGTGAAGGGAAAATAGTAAAGAGGTAGCACAGCACCTCGCTCGAGAACTGGAAGAGAGTCGCATCTTTCCGAGCATGCTCGGAGGATACAGACATCAAAAAGAAACATGGCGCAATACAGCTGTTTTCGCTTACAATGTATTCGAGGGCTTCCATGCAGTTCTGGAAACGTGTGCTGTCGTGATTGACTTGGAGGACGCGTATAACAGAGTGCCATTCGAATACCTCATCAACACTCTCTTGCTCTTTAATGTTGACCCTTTTGTCATCAGATGGATATCAGCGGTGTTGCTCGAGAGGAAGGTGGCTCTGAGGTGCAGTTGTTGGACATCTAAACCCACAGCAATACGGGAGAGGTGGAACAATGTCTTTTGCGGATGATATCTTGGTATACAGACATGGAAGAGATAGAACAGAAACTGTCGGATCACTGTAGAAAGAGCTAGTCCATATTGTCTTCTGGTGTGATGGTTCAGGGGCACAGATCAACCAAGAGAAGGCTGTGGTGACATGGTTCTCTCTTAACAATCACATCGTAAAGTCAGTGACACCGACTGTGGAGATGAGAGGGTATGATATAATCAGGACCTCATCCTTACAATACCTGGGCATGCAATTTGATCATAGTCTGTGTTTCCAGGAACACTTTGATCATGTTATCGCTAATGCACGCAAAGGACTTTCAGCTCTGAGAGTAATGGCAGCGGTTGACATTAAACAACCTCAGCTCGTAATCTTATACAAGGCTCTTGTCCTCCCTGTCATTGAATATGCAGGCGCTACTATCACCGCTAGTCACACACAGAATGAGAGGCTGGAGAGGATTCAAAATGAAGCGAGCGGATCATTCTTGGATGCACAAGGGACACACCCTGTGTGGCTATGAGATTTCTCCTTCATTTTCCGAGCATATTTCATAGAATTGATCTGTGGCGTGCAAGTGCATACCTTAAAGTGAGTTCTGACATAGACCACCTACTACACAGTGAGCTCCCTCTTGTGAAGGGAAGCAGGCTCAAGAGAGGTAAATCATGGATGGGTCGGGCCGAGGATACCGTTAAACATATCTGCGCTCCAGAAGACATAGTTCCTGGCGAAGAATGGATACCTATTCCTACGGTCTTACGGTCTTTCAAGAGGTAGTTAAGACCATCGTTACACTCAACAGAGAGTGCAAGAAACACAGCCACGTAAGCGTGGATGCTGAGGTCAAGGCACTAATATGCAAGAATGCTGATGATTCAGATGTTGTGATTTACACGGACGGGTCGGTCATCCATCACCAACGATGTGCATGAGCCTTTACTGTCAGATCAAAAGGGAAAACAGTATGCGAAGCTAGTGGTGCCTTTACCGCAACAACGAGCAGTCTAACTATGAGAGTATTCGCCATAACGCAGACACTTTACTGGCTGGAGTCGCAAACCTATCCATGCTTGCATACTAAGTGATTAACTGAATATGATTCAGAAAGTCAAAACAGGTGATGTACGTAGGGAGTGGGCGGAGTCATTGGAGAGAGCTAAAATGCGGGCATAACTATGAAAACTCACGCTTATTTTTGTCCCCGGGCATGGAGGGAAACGAACATGCCAACAAATGAGCTAGTCTTGCAATCACAACAGACGGTTAGTCTATGGACTGAGCAGACATACTCACTGCTCTTCGTGAGTCCTCACGAGCAGAGGATTTTGAGATGAATAAGCATGAGTCAATATTAAGAATGCAAGAATTGGGAGTGAGGATGGGCGTGTCCAGAAGAGAACCCGTAACAAAGATTTCAAAAAGAGTAGTGAACCAATATAGAACCAGAACCATCAGCTGTTATACCCTGAGAGATTTACTGAAGCGGAGATCAGAGCACCTATAGACGTGTCCGGTGTGCGAAGATGATAATCAACATACCTAATACCTAATATACTAATAAAGTGGCCCATTTGAAATCATTTACTGTTAATAAAAATTACATGAGCTTACCTGTGAAATGGTTTATCGACACAAGGATTATCTTTAAGATTTACAATAATGAGTGACTTGGGAAATTCATCTGAAAAGAAATACATTTATGAATATACAAATAAATAAATCTTTGACAAAATCACACACATTTTTGACTCAGCCCTGTGTAGCCTATACTACCTACAGTGGAGTCTGGATAAGTAGAACTTGTAGGATCTAAGGAAATTGTTCTACTTATCAGAAATTCTTATCCAGGCTGCACTGAGTGTACCATGCCATAGCGTTCAGTAAAACAATAGTATCACTTATGAAACACCATAAATTAACAAATGCAGTAAATAAATGTAGCAATACAATATCAGAAATGTTGAAATATTTCATTATTTTAGAAAGCAGAACATTACAATCATATGAAAATTTATAAATTCATTAAACAAAAATTTAAATAATTTTGCTTTGCTTCTTGGCTTATGAAAAATGTCTTTCTATGGCTTGCTTAAAGACAAACTTTTATGACATTACATCATCTGAATACCAAGTCTGCATCATGTTAATTTTGTCCATGCATGCCAAAACATCTGATACAGGTAAGCACAAACTGTGATACAGGTTGTGCTTACAGCCCAAAGTCAGGTTCATCATTATAGTTAGAGCTGGAATAGTCTGTTGGTTGAATTTTTGGTATAATTTGTCCTATAATATCAGTGCTTGAAAGAGTGGCATTGGTTAAAATATTATTGTCAACATTCACAAATTCCTCTGGTTCAATGTTCAGCTCTTTATAACCTAGCAAATAATGTCTCCACAGAAATATCAATAAAATTATTGCTCTGTGATTGTGCAGAACTCTCATTTACTGGGACATGTACTGCAGGTAAGAAGCCAGATTGTCTAAAGCAGTTTGCTATAGTTGCAGATACAACTCTGTCCCATGAAGATTTTAACATTTAAATAGCATCAAGGAGAGTTATCTGGAAATCATCAGAACTGAGATCAGCATCCATATGACCTACACGTTTCGACAACATTGTGGATATATAATGAATTTTCTTGAGAGGAATATATTTAGGAGTCAACTTTCTTGGTTGGTTGGTTGGTTGGTTTGTTGCTGATCCAGCGGTCCATGGGCTCATGCCCTTTGACCCAATGCCATTGTGTGATATATGCATGTGTTTGTGAGCTGTTGTTTTGTTCCATATAATGTGTTCCATTTATCTGGCTTGGAGGGAGAAGCATTTTCCTGATGTCATCAAGCGCTGGACATTCAAAAAGGTGGTGGACAACAGTTTCATATGGATGAGTGCACAGCCTGCACCCTGGAGTGTGTTGTGGTTGTATTCTGTTCAGGTGATTGTTAAGCTGTACATGTGTCAACTTTCTTCAATTTTCAATTATTTCTTTAATAATATTTTTTTTGCTGTCCATGGTATTCTCAGAAAAATGCTATAGAAATTTAGGTTCTTTCCTATGAGCAGGGCCTAATTCACCCACTTTTAAGAAATCTATGCTGATCTGAAAATTTTTGTGATTTCTGGCATCACTCTACCACAGTATTCTTAGTTACATAATGAATGCCATAATTGTGCTTTGATCAATAAATTTATTATTACCATTGTAATTAGTGCTCCCAGATGCAAAGATATACATGGGGAACATATTATGATGTTAACCTACTACATTGAGGTAAGGCTTTGCTGGTACTGCACTGTTAAAAAGCAGATGTATCTGGTGGATAAATAATAAATATTGGGTTGGTGTTTAGTTTCTAACGCCAGGGAAATAATCAATAAAAACACAAAGATTACAATTTTATTGTCCCATTTATATTATATTTTGTTTCATCTTATATTTTGTTTTGGATTATATGTAGGCATGTTTTTAGGAAAGGACCAAATTTTATTTAATCAAACAATTTAAGTAGGCAATGCCACTCTTATTAAGTACTCAGAGCTGTAAATTGCTAACAGGAATATGCTTGCACTAATCAGTTTTAATGCAATGATTGCTGGTGCCTTGTTAAAGGTTTTTTATTTGTGCCAGTTAAGATTCGGAAATTGCCATTCATCTTTCTTTTTCATTACTATGCATTAACCTGATCTGTTTTAAGTCTTAACATTGAGATGCCACTTGAAGTGGCTGTTAGTCATACCATTTTTACTAGATGTCATCAGAAGTGGCTTTAAATAGTAGTTTTTATAAAGTAGCTAATAAAAACATGGATTTAGCCTGTGTATATTACAAAAAAAAGATAACTACAGCCAAAAAATACTGGGCTATTTCCTGAATAGGATACGCTGCCAATATATATTTAAGAATGAAATTAATTTCTATAATTTTGAAAATGTTGATATCCATTAGTTCCTCATTATCAGATTTGATTTATGGTTGTGCCATGACTTTATTTATTGTCATAATTAACGTTTTCTTAATGTTTAAATAGAAAATCTGTGTCTTTTAAAACTCATTTAGCTGTTGAAGATTGCTTGGGGATAGTCATAAAAAATATTGCTACTGGTATATCAACATTTATAATTTATGAGATTTTATATCAGCAACCATTTAACATATGAAACTGTGTGATCCTGGTCATCTCTTGTTGCTTATGATGGCCTCTGCATAGGCACTGAACAAATATTATGGGGATAGAGAACACTTTTGCCGTACTTATTTTCATCAGTTTTCACCAGCTTAAACTGCAACATAGTATTTGATTATGTAATTTTATACAGCAAATATACACACATGGCCTGCATAACTTCCAATGAAAATAGTAACTACATGAATGATCATACAGAATACTGAATTATAAACAATTAAGAGATACACACACCCATAGCAGAGATGCAGAAAATGGGAAGAATGCAAACACTTGGCGAACGCAGAGACACAAAAGTACTAATTCAGGCAGAAAAGTTTCAGTGTAGTCATCCAATGAAGGAAAGATTCCAAAATCTAGCAATGGGACGACTGAAAAGAAGCAGCTTTATCCATCAAGCTAAACGACTCCGCAGACAACTTACAGACCTACCTGAAGTTGACAGCCCCTTAAGGCCTGTACCAGAACAAACCCCGTGGAGTGAAAGGCATGGAATGCCAATATACATTCAGACCCATGTGAAAGGAATACTAATCGAGGACGAACAGAACAGTGTGCAGCGAAGGACAGTCACCCTCAGTTTCCTGGATGAGGAATATCCACAAGATATATGGGTCAGAGTATACACAGATGGGTCAGCACAGAATGCCGTGAGGAATGGAGGTGCAGGTGTATATATAGAATATCCACACAAGCCTAGAGATACAATCAGAACACCGACAGGAAAATTCTGCAATAATTATGATGCAGAAATCCAGGCAATTATTGTGGCAGCTAAAAAACTGCTGAACTCCAACTCTGAACTACAGCCTGTGGTATTCCTGACAGATGCAAGGTCAGTGCTTCAAGCTCTCCAGTCTGAAAAACTAACAGACTTGAAAAAACTACTTAGCGAATTGTCTTACCAGTACAGGATAACCATGCAGTGGATACCCTCTCACTGTGGAATACCAGGAAATGAAAAAGCAGACCAACTGGCTAAGGAAGGTGCTGCCGAAGACCAACCAGATATACCAATCACCTACCATCAGAAAAAACAGATGATCAAGTCAATAAGAAAGCCACAAACACCAACACAAGATGACTATCATATTATGAACAGACCAGAACAAGTTATAATTCTACGTCTCAGAACAGGACACAACTGACTCCGCAGTCACATGTATACAAAGTTCAAGATTGGCAACACAGCCATGTGTACATGTGGACAGGCAGCACAGAGTGCCAAACATATACTTCAAGAGTGTTCTGAGCATGAAACGCTGAGGCAGACATATTGGCCAGAGGAAACAACACTGGAATCAAAACTCTATGGGACATTGTATGAACTACAAAAGACCGTGAGTTTTATTAAGGAGACAGAATTACAGATATAGACATGTTTCAAGTGAACGAAAGAAGAAGAAGAGATACACAACTTCTTTGCAGTGAGAATATACATGCATCATACACATGGAATACTCCCTTTCCAAACACATATATTGTTAGAGGAATAACTGTAGGGCAGTGAATCACACCTAATAAAGTTAACTTTCTCCTTAATTCATAAGGTGTTTTTTTTATCATAACAATGGGAGATAAATAGTACCATGGCTAGGTAGACAGATGCAGTTCAAACATAGGTAAATGGCATCAAGGCTCTCCACAGCTCTCTATCTGAAGTATTATGTATAAAAATTGTTACTATTTCCCTGTGTTTCTAGGTTATTAAACTAATATATTCTCACGTTGTCTACCTCTGTCTCTGTTCCCTTCAATCTTGCCTGTTGTGACAAAAAAACCTTGTCTCATAACGTGACCAAAAAATTAAGATTGTCTTTTTCTTATATTCTTTATTTTCTCCTTATTATATCATAAATAAATAAAGGTAATTCTATATTCTAATATTCATCTTTATCTCCCCAAGAAGCCTATCATTGCTCTCTTGTACATAGCAAGAAGTTTGGACTAAAATACTGTATTTGCTCTTACAGTTGCATCTTCTGTAGGAAATTATTTACACTACTCTTTACATAACTTTGGCATGTTATGCTCTATTTAAATGTTTTTTAACCCCATTTTGTGCCCAAGATCAGAAGCTGGACAGCTTGCACAGAAGCAAAGACTTACAGAGTCATAGTGAGAACAACATTTTGTAAAGGACACATCACATAGATAGATAAATATTTAACTATTGTTACATACCAACTGTGACTATGTCAATCAGATTCTCTGAAATGTCTAGAAATATCAGTTTTTGCAAATGAAGTATTCCTTCCACTGTTGTAATCTTATTGTTTGCAAGCACTAAAACCTGCATGAAGCATGGTATATGGATGAAGTATAATTTAGGACATTTAAAACAATAGGAAGAGTTACAAAATTAATGTTTGAATAAAAACTCTATGTAAAAAAAGTTAGTTATCTTGTTCTTGATAATGTAACAATTCTATGATGGAAATGATTATATTAGCAAACATGGATGTCAATGGTAAATTTGTATTTATCTATTCATGGCAGATTATGGTAATTTCTCCACCTTTGATGTGACTTCATCTGGTTATTTGTTAGAAGAGTATCTTTGTTGTTCCAATCTTTGAACTAAATGCCATTTACCTATGTCTGAACTGCATCTGTCTACCTAGCCATGGTACGATTTATCTTCCATTGTTATCTTGCCTATGCCCTATTTTTCCTTTTATCTCTTTTGATCATCTGTTTACTGAACCAAGTCATTCAGATAGTTTTTGTTTTTTTTGCCGGTGAGTGCCATGATTTTCCACTCTTTTTACTTTAGCCAATTCTTACAAGAATTTAGATTTGTTCATTTTCTATCATAACATTTCTGTTGTTCTAATCACTACCTTAATTTTCATTATTTTTTATTTATTAATTATTAACCATTACTTCTATTTCATGCTTATTATAAGCTTTTATAAAAAACACACGACATTAAGATTTTTTTGGTCAAAATAAATAGTGACAATCTACAACTGGCTGTTTTATTCTTTATTTTGTAGTTTTTATTCATTACCACTGTATTTTTAAAAAAAATGGTATTCTGTGCAGAATGTTACAGTCAATCAGCTCCTGTGATAAGGACAACAAGATTACCATTAGCTATAATCTCTTTAAAATTAAATTTAAATTCTTCACTATTAAAAACATACCCAGTAACTTTCTTTTTAATATTTAAAAAAGTTAGATGTGTTGAGTCATTGCACACATAAAATGGCAAAACAACGCATCTCCATTCTCTTTACCACATCCTGCTGGTAATGTAGGAGGACTATTGTCCTGCTACAAGAATGATCCAGTGGGAGTTTGAGAATGACTTGAAACAAATTAAAAAAGACAACTGCTTATTCTAATCAGAAGAAAACAGTCCATAATCTTTAGATAAATAATGTGCAGAGGAAAATTGGAGCACATTGTGATAACAGACAAGTTCAAGAGTAAGAGGATAGGGGAAGAATAAGGGTGTTGGATAACGTGGAACTTTGTCAAACAGAAACATCCGTTACAGAAATGATAGGAAGAATTTGATACAGAAAGGTGAAAAAAGATATGATAACAAACTTCATAGCACATACACATTTTCAACCTGTTTTAAGACAGAATTAGAAACTCCCAAGACAGCAGTAGATATGACCTTAAAACATAATGATTATATACACACCCTTGACTTTTAGCATATTATTACATTAATTTACATACACAGGAAAATGGTATTGCAAATAGATGCATATTCAGTCAACTCTATGAGAGCACTGAGTTAATTAAAAGTTAGGCAATCCTAGTGCAGCTGTATCATAATTTATGGCGAGTAGAGATCCTGTAGAGATATTTATACTGTGACATCAAAGTTTCTACATATTGGTATGCTGTTTTACTGCAGTCCCACCTCTTATGGATTGGGAATTAATAGAATTATATCAAACATCATAGAAAATAATATGCACTCACCTGTAAGTTTGGCAGACACTCAAGGTTTTGGATACATCTAATCTCATTACTTTGAAGATAAAGATTAGTCACAGCATCACTAAGCAGCTCTAAATTGTCAATTTCTCTGATACGCTCTCGATCTAATCGAACTCGTCTGATTTTATTTAATTCTTCTAAGCTGAAATTTATAGTTAGAAAAAAAAGCATGTAAGAAATAATAACTTCTGCAAACTCTATTCATTAGCCACAGCATTTGCAAAACAAGTTAAATTAATAGATCATGAGAATTAAAAATAACTTTGATTTAAATATGAAAATCAATGAAGTGTTAGGGCAACATCACAATGCACATTTTTCACAAGATAAAATATCAATATTGTTATTTCAGTTTATTTAATGTCCTATTTAACATACCTCATGTACTGGCAACAAATAGCAGCAATAAAAGTAGGAAATAAATTTGGCCCTTTTCAACAAATAAAACATGAAGTTAGACAGGAATGTATACTTTCACTAGACCTCTAAACATAATGCGCGCAATAGATGATATCCCAGGAATATCCATGCGAGGACATAACATAATAATTTGAGATATGTGAATAACACTGTTCTGATTGCTAAAAGTGAGGAAGACCTTCAAGATTTAATTAATGTAGTAGTCACAGAAAGTAAACATAAAGGCCTCTTCCTAAATATAAAGAAAACAGAAGTAATGGTTATTTCAAAGAAACAAAATACCATACCTTTCAAGATTAAAGTGAATAATATATTATTAAAACAGGTCCACTAATTAAAATATTTAGGTACTACCATTACAGCAGATGGAAGAAGTTAACAGAAATAAGAAGCGGAATAGAGCAGGCAAAAACATAATTCAGAAAAATGAAAATATATTGCATAATATGACTTTGTCATTACAGGTGAAAAAGAGAGTTCTGCAGTGTTATATAACTCATGACAAAAATTAGACTACATGAAAATCTATAGATTAAAAATGATACCAATAAAATCATCTTATATGTGTCAAATAAATGTCAGGAGAAATTAATGAGCAGACAAGACTTGCCAGCTTGGCCACAGTGAGTTGTGGTATTTCAAAGGACCATGCAAATATTTTGAATGCAATCAAGGATTTTGACCCATTAAAATATGCAATATGTATTTCATCTTTCATGTTTACAGCTATTATGCATGACCTGAGAGTAAAGTGTGATGCTGCAAGAAATCAGTGGCACATAGGACTCAATAGAAGAATTGTTAATCATCAGAAAACAGTCAGTTACTACACGCTTAAGGACATACTGAATTAAAGAGACTGGAATCCTTAATGATGATCTGATGTATAACATAGCTATAACATTTAATGTTAAACATATTTAACATGGAAAGAATATAGTAATACATATTAACTGACATTTTTTCCTGAGTCCATTCTATAGCATCCTCAGGTAAATGCCTCTTTACAATCACATGTAGGGACAAACTAGCTGGTTTTGCACCTGAAATAATGTATATATACAAATATTGTATGTGACATATGTTAAACTTAACAAAACTATTTACAGAATATCACTTCAGATAAAATATCTTTAACTCTGAAACTACTGTGAATAAATGCTACAACTCTATAAAAATGCGGATTATGATGTGGAAATTTTATTGCAACAATATATCATCAATAGCTACTGTAACCACATCAAAAGTTGGCTGCAATGAAAGTTCAACATTCTATATCTCTGCTAGACAATATCATGTCTGTCTCATGATGTTTCCCTCCCACTTGTATCTCTACCTACTTTTTGCTCTCTGCCACTCAACTCTACCTTCAAGAAAGATCTTCAATAAGGTGTCATGTCTTTTAATATGTCCACATTATTTTATTTATTTTATTTTTTTATAGTTATTTTTTCATGTAACCCTAGTTGCCAGAACCACTTTCTTTTTCATATCCTTTGATGAAAATTTCCATATTCTTCTAGAGGTAAGAATAATGCAATGTATTTTAAACATTGTGGACCATTCTTTGTCTGTCTATATTAGGCCTGTAAGTTGGAATTTAATTCCAAAAAAGTTAATTCTCATAACTGTCAAGAGGACTTAAGTTTGGCTATATTTACTGTATAGGTGTCATACTGCACAGATACTAGAAAAGAACTTATGTGGTAGCCATGGACATATGTATGAAATATCTGACATTAATTTTTTAAGTGTAGCCTAATGGTTCTCTCCATCATCAGGGTCGCAGTAAAAATGTTAAAACGACTTTGCTAAAATGTATTTTTTAATATAAAAAAAGTTTGTGCATTGTTTTTGGGAGGTTTTTTATAATTTGTGTGTGTGTTTGATTAAAAAAGAAGAGAGAAGGTTTTTGCTATCATATTTACTTGTTTTATAGTGTTAAGTATAAGTCGCTGGTGCTTTCTGTTGTGCTGTATGGTTGTGAGAGTTGGACACTCACTGCGAACATGGAGAGACGATTACAGGCTTTCGAGTACAAATGCTACAGATGAATTCTATGAATTTCCTATAGGGAACGTAAGACCAATATGTACGTAAGAAATAAAGTAGAGATGTGTGCAGGTGTTCAGGAGCCATTGCTTTCAATAGTGAAACGACAAAAACTAGCATGGTTCGGACATGTATGCAGGCTCAATTCCTTGTCAAAAACAATACTGCAGGGAATTGTTGAGGGTGGAAGAAGCAGAGGAGGTCAAATAAAGGCACGGAAGACAACATCAAGGAATGGAGAGGGCAAGATATTTCCACACTCATCCGCATCGCTGAGGATATAATTCCCTGGAGGACTCTGTGTGCTGAAGAATCCAATGTGGTACCCCTATGACCCTGAAGGGTTACGGGTTTATTGATTGATTGCTTGTGTTCAACTTTTCGTGGGGATTTTTGTCCTTCATAATGTTGTTCATTTGGCAAAGTTGATGAAGACCATTTGAGCTCAAATGGGATAGAGATGATGAAATTGATGATTATTAAGATACATATGACTATGGATAATGAGATTATGCATGCCTGAGCATGTAGAAGGGGGTGGGGGATGAAGAGTCTGTGAGACATTTAGCAGCTTTTGTCTTTCTTCAAGCACATTTTTGCTGATCAGTTGCTTGTCTGGAGTTCTATACTGCAGCTGCATTAATACTGAATCTCAAATACCAGTTGGATCTATCTTGTGTCAGACTCTCCTATAAATTTATATATAATCTGCAATGAGTCTGTCATATCTCACAGACTTCAGATTTTTATTAGAAACATTGCAAAGCAATAAAAATTATATTTATCTATTCACTAAACCCTTTATTGCCTTTCAGCATCAGGGGTAGAAGAGTTCTCTGGAGATGAGCCTCTTGTGTACTGAGTATATTGTGGAATTTGTCACCTCTTTTATTTCAGTGGTCCATCGTTTTCGAGGTCGGTCTCTAGGTCTGCCTTCACTGTATCTGTGTAGCATAGCTTGCTGTGGTATGCTGTCTGTGGTATGCTGTATGCTGGCGGTACCAGTTCTTTGTCTAATGTCTTCATTTCTCACTCTGTCTCTTAACGATATTCCTAATATTCTGTGTAAGCATGCCATTTCAGCTGTCACTAGTTTACGTTTGTCTTGTGCTGTCGTTGTCCATGTTTGGCATTGGTAGCACAGTGTTGGCATAATAATCATTTTGAATAGTGTTATTTTGGTGTTTAAATCTACATTTTTGTTACTGAAGATTCGTGTCATTTGCCCTAAGGCTTAGTATGCTTTTCTACATCTATTGTGTATTTCTTTACTGCTCTTGCCGTCTGTTGTTATATTGCTTCCTAGAAATGTGAATTCTGTCACTTGTTTAAGTCAACAGATATATTAAGTTTCCAATATATATATATTGGTGTTTTTTTCTGTTCTTCCTGTCTTCATTACTTCGGTCTTTTCTATGTTTATCTTCATGTTAAAGGTTTGGCATGTTTTATGTAACATGTCTACTTGTCTATGTAGTTGCTCTTCTGATGATTTTACTGTGCTTGGTAGTCTGGAAATAGCAATTCATTTAAGTTATCCTTCAGATTATTTTCTTCCATTGTTTTTGCTACTTTGCAGATGTATGTTATGTTATGTATGTATGTTACGTTATGCTATGTATGTTATAAACAATAGGGGGATAGTACACATCCCTGTCATTTGAAAATAATTGGATGTGCCCACGCTTGTTCTTAGTGCATTGACTAATGGCATATATGCTCTGACATAGGCTTATCAGATGTTGTGCAATAAAAAATTATAGCACAATAAACAATATTAGACTAAAACTGGAAAACATTAAAGAAAACCCAAACATCATTCTTCAATGCCTACCTGCCACTGTAGTATTACTGAGCATGAGAGAGCTAATGCCCTAAAAAATTGTGGGGGTGGGGTGGGGGGAAGAACTACTTCTGAGTACAGTGAGGCCAAAACACTAATCCACAACCACTATACATCGCAGTGGAAGAAAGATATGAATATTGCTCATAAAATAGACACTATATATCAACTGCATAGGCAACAACAGACCATCATTTTTCAAATTAGACCTGGCCACATGCACTGAATCAGAATATCACACACAAATTAATGTCCATGTAGAACAGAAATATAGACTCCTGATCACATATTCAAAACTTTTCAATATGATAAAAGAAAACAGTGAGGCAAGACATGGCTACACTGGACTTAACTGAGGCAAGAAAAATCTTGGATCTGGTGCTCTGGACTGGAGAAGGCTTGAAGCTTTGTCCTGGTGACTGGCCTGAAGATCTAGCAAGACCAAAAGAATTCCAAACATAGAAGTGATGTCTTATTTTTGTCTTTAAAATAATTATTCTGCCTCCTGATCTAGAGAAGCAAGTATGAGAATCTCCATAGAGTAAATTGTTGCAGATGGATCTCTTTAATGTGCAGCAGATGACCTGTCTAGTATTTCTGTGCCTTCATCAGCACCTTGTATATGCTGAAAACTAGCATGGTTCGGACATGTATGCAGGCATGATTCCTTGTCAAAAACAATACTGCAGGGAACTGTCGAGTGTGGAAGAAGCAGAGGAGGTCAAATAAAGGCATGGACAGACAACATCAAGGAATGAACAGGGCAAGATATTTCCACACTCATCCGCATCGCTGAGGATAGAATTCGCTGGAGGACTCTGTGTGCTGAGGCATCCAATGTGGTACCCCTACGACCCTGAAGGGTTATGGGTTTATAGATAGATATGCTTAAAGATTTAGATTTCATCAGTACCTCATTATTAGGTATTTTATTCCACCAATAAATGTTAAGCATCTTATGGAAGTAGCTCAGGTGGAAATAATTTAGCTCCTTAGTGTGTCTCATGTATAGGCTAACCACCCATGTTTCACAAGCATAAAAAGGGCCGCTAATACTGCTACTAGGTAAACTATTTTTTAGGGTAGTTGTTATTCCTTTCTCCCCCAAATATTTATGCTTATATTTTGAATGTTAGAACAACGTTGGTGTACTAACAGTATGAAGTTCTCCTCTTAAGTCTAGAACCCCTGATATCCATTCTCTCTCTATTCTCTCTTATATATCTCTCTCTCTCACGCATACACACACACACAGATATATATATATTTGCGGCATTTGCAAAAAATATTAAACGTTCTCCTGTGGTCCAGCAAAGCACAACAATGATATGATTGGGTAACCTTTTACCTCTGACCAATGGCGCGATGGTCTAACGAATGCAAACATTTGCCAATTTACGGCTAGGCCTACTGAGTAATAGAAATTAGTATTATTGCATTATTATCAGCATTTACCATGTTTGTTTGTTTGTTTTGCGTTCGCTCCATTGTAACCATCACGGATATCCATGCGATTTCCGCCGGGAGCGTGATTACGTTGTGCCACCGTTATGCGCCTTGTAGGCTTAGCACATTCGATTTCGGCATGCCTTGACAATTCGGGTGGGCTACCCTTAGCCTGTGACAGCCTCTATATCTGTCTCCAGGCACGCATAGTGGCGACTTTTTGCCCAGACGATTTTTGCTCTCGTCTGACTCGCACGAGGTGTTCCACTGTCTATGAACTTGCCTCGTGAAATTGGACGTGCTGTGCCTGTGCCCATTGGGTACTGAACCGTTTCTCATCCATGAGCCTGGTTCCTTAAGGGGAAGAACTCAACAGAGGAGTTGGACCCTGGCTCTTTCGCCTTCTTAGCCGAGGTGTCATTCACCGACATCGTGTACCCCTTGTTCAAGTTCGAGTCTCACACCACGCGTTTGAGAGCAAGGCGTTCTCGAGCTGAGCGTCCTTGTCCCAATAGCGCCTGAGCCCATCAGGTACTGAACCCTTTCTCTCTTTAAGTGTTTTTCCGGTGTAGGAAAACCTGACAGTAGAGTTGGGCCAGGGCTAAATCGTTGTCCCTTTTGTGCCTGAGCCCATCGGGTACGGAACCCTTTCTCTCTGCAAGTGTACTTCCGGTATAGGAAACCTTGACAGGAGAGTTGGGCCAGGACTACCATCGTTGTTCCTTTCTTGCCTAAGCCCATCGGGTACAGAACCCTTTCTCTTCGCGAGCATATTTCCGGTTTAGGAAGGCTCGACATTAGAGTTGGATTAGGTCTTCTTGCTTTACCAAACGCCAATGAATGGGTCTGGGTCTCTGTCTGTAAGGAACACAGGTAACTAGAAGATCGTCTCTAGCTGCCAGAGCTTGTAGTTCCCCTTTCCTAGGGACTTTTCACTTTCTATTTGCAGTTCGCACTGCCCTCTAGCGCTGTTCTGCCCTTTCATTGTTTCATTGTACTCTGTATGAAATCTATTTGTCTCTCGCCATGCATCTACCTTTATGTGCATTTTACATTGGCCGCCCCTCTAATGTTCGGACTGGACTGACTAGCTTCACTGTATGTCGACAGTGTCGCTAAATGTGGTGATGCTGGTGGTGTCGGATATATTGTCTTTCTCTTGTGCAGTCAAATCTCTTTCCATCTGCTACCTCCACATTCTCGGACACGATCCCCAAAAGATTTGGCCAGAATCAGCTCGAGCTACTGTATTTCTGTTTCCAGGGTGCACCGCGTGGAGGTACATTTGGGATCTTGGTTATCCGCCTAGAGCAATGCGTTTCCTTTGTACCCCTTTACCATGTTTAAAAAGAAGATGATATGTATTTCCATGTTAACTATTGTTCCTACTATTCTTTGGTAATTGGTTCAATGAAAGGTAACAATTTGCATCACGGAAAAAATTATTTGCGTAGAAATTACATAATGTTCATTAGTATGCAATTTTAATTCTTGCGATATGGAGCAGGTTACAGTATGAATAGTGTCAGATTCACTGCCAGTATTTGTAGTTTGTTTTTCACGGCCATTGGTTTTTTAAAAAAAATGTATTTAGACAGCCTTCAGTTATGGGATATTAATGTTATGCCTAGTTCAACAGAAATAAGAAGCAGAATGGGGCAGGCAAAAACAACATTCAGAAAAATGAAAAATATATTGTGTAATATGACCATTAGAGGTGAGAAAGAGAGTTCTCCAGTGCTATATAACTTTTATGGTAATGTAATGTAATCCATAGCATTTTTAATGCTGTAGGGGTGTGAGATGTTAGCGATATCACATTTTAGTGGCTTTGCAAATGAGAGTAGTAGCTATCTCCTCTCCCTCGCAGTCTTTACTTCCCTGATAAATCTGGTACCCATTTATGGCTGGGTCAACCCAGGAGCCGTTGCGACCTGAAAAAAGATTTCCACCTCAACTGGGTAATGAACCCAGGACCACTCATATGTAAAGCCAGTGCACTAACCACTGCACTAAGCAGCTCTATACGTGATTCTTACCCTATAATAACTTATGGATATGACTCTTGGACATTAAACAAACAAGAAAGTGGGAAATTAGAGGCAATAGAGATGTGGTTCTACAGAAGAACACTGAGAATACTATGGAATGCCAGAAAAACTAAAGTCGAGGTGTTGAAAGTGTCAAATGTGAAACCGACCTTAATCAATAATATAAGAAAAAAGACAATCAACAGGGGGGGGGGGGTGTTGGAGGTTGAAAAACATAGTCTAGGAAGATTTAAGGCAACAGAGGGTGACAATGTGAGAAAATATTAGATAGTTTAACCACCTGGCATAGCAGGTAAACAACAACGATCGATAAGTAATGCTGGAGAGAGCTGTGGAGATCCATGAACACCTACGCCAGCGGACGTGACAACTGATGATGATAATGTTAGGTCTATTACTTTAGCCTATATTGGGTTTTTTGTTTGATTTCATTCGCAACAAAAGAAATGTTGTTCTCAATTGTATTCCGAAAGTCATCTATTATATTCCTTTTATTCTCGCCTTGGCAAACAGTCGCGGCTAAGCTTCTACTTCTATTGACATTCTTGTACTACTTCTAGAGTAGGGCAAGCAAACTCTTGTTTTTAAATTTACAGTTGTCCTTTTACATTTCAAGTAAAATATTTTATAAAGAATTATAACATATTTAGTACTAATTTATACCATCTCCTTTACGTTTATTTTCCTCTTGGTCTTCCTCATATTCATATTTCTGTTTGGTGTCTGGGGCAGCCATTTTGACGCTGCTTTGAAACTAAGGGTGGTGAAATTAAATAAAAAAATTATAAAGGAAGAAATACACAAAAGTAATAAAATATTATAAATTGCATTAAGCTTAAATAACAGAAATGATTACGTTAGAATTATTACATATTCCGAAATTTTTCTTTTCTTTATACTATAGCATGCATTAATTTAATTAAATTCTATCACAATCAGAATTGTGTCCTTTTTTTGGTTTTTAAATTATTTGTAGGGGTCAAGGATCAAAGTGCAAAATTTGGGTTTGTTGAGGAGGGCGGCGTGTGTTAATATTGTGCTGTAGGCATTGATGTTGTCTTACTTGAAACGGCAACATCTCGACAATCTTTAATTAAGACATTTCATTACATTCATTTTTATTACCATGCGCCTTGTTCAGTTTATAGTGAGAAATGGAATTCGACGTGGCATTGGTGTTGAACTTGGCATTGGCGGTGATATAGTGGACATCACAAGTTTTGATCCATCTATGCCAATAAACATGAAAGGCTTTATCGAACGCGACGTACATGGGCTGCAAGTGGCAGAAAGGTGGGTTTTCGTTGTTTTACAGTGTGAAATGAATGTGCTCAAGACGTGGTTCTTGATTAGAAACCAGTATTAGGGGCATTCCTCATTCCCATAAAGTACTCCGTTCCAGCAACCACCCAAGAATGCAGACTCAAAAAGTCCCAGAGTCAGATATTGATTAGGCCTATGTTGTCTATGTATCTTTTCATCTGTCCAGAAAAGACACCCTTTCTCACCTCTAGTTAGTTCCATTTCTGTTATACTTTGTATGTATATGGTCTCCAGTACCAACTTCTTCACTCTGTAGTAAATACTGGAATGACACTGTGACTGGCATAGTGAACCGACAAGTAGAAACTGAAAATAGTACTAGTAATATTATCACTCGTAGGAAACAATGGAGAGTTCTCAAGAAGAAGTGAATCCATGATTGCCTTTATTAGGCCACCAAACACTGCATTGACCACCAATGAGTGCTCTTTTGTTCCCTTTGACCTCTGCATGACGGGACAGTATATCCATGGAATATTTTGGAGAACTGAGCTATTCAGTAAGCGTGGTCCCTTTCTTTCTATCTTACATAACATGTTTTGAGAACATCACCATGTGAGTTGACATTTCGGTCACCAAGTGCAAAAGTCACTGCTTCTATTTTCATGTTCGATGTTGTAGTGTAGTAGTCAGACAATTTCTCAAGCTTCTGCTTGTCATTCTTGTTGACAACAAAACCTTATTAGCACTTATTCATTTCTCTATTTACTGAACTTCATTGATTGTGTCTTATGGTTTTCACTGCAAATAGACAAATTACTTTACTTTTGCCTCTGTATAGATACCATTTCATCCCTGACATACTTTAGACAGCTGTATTACTATAGAGTTAAATTGAAGAGGGAGACCTAGAGAAACTCTACGAAGAACCATTAATAGAGAAGGCATGTCAATGAACCTAAACAACACGCAACAATTGAAAGACCTGGCAACACAAAGACAGAAATGGAAAGCTATGGTTTCTGCCCTATGCGCTGCCTATGGCCCTGGAGGAACATAACATAACATTACTATATTTGTCATATAATTTTTCACTTTATCCACCTCCTCAAATTTGCTTCCTTTTCCTGCTATGTCCAATTCACTTTGAGCAGTGTCCTCTACTTCTGCCTTTCATGATGTTCCATGCTTGATTCATGTTCCCTTTGTCTTATCTGTCATCTTTGCACCAATGTCTAGATTTTCACTAGACTTCATGCTGTTAGTTTTGTTTGGTAACTTGGCTCTTGATTGAACACCATAGTCATATTATAGGGAGCATTCTCATAATTTAAGTACTCCATTCTCCTTTCCATCCGCCTTCTATAAGAGTGCTCACAATGAAAAATTTGATTCGGAGACTGATCTTTGCAGAGAGGACATACTTCATACATCATCCTTTTCATCAATTTCTTCATCTATGCGGTCATGTTATATTGTCAGACCTGTTCTCTGGGCAGAGTACACTGCTCCAGGTCAGAGTGGTTGTTCCATAGCGTTTGCCCCATAGCTTTCAGTTTCTAATATTGAAAACTCTTTTGTTATCAGAATGGGAAAGAAAAGAGTTTTGAGTGCAAGTAACAGCTTCCGGTCATTTTGATGCTTCTGGTCATCATAATGTAATGGATGTGTTTCTAAGTTTACATTTGTGTTTTCTGGATTATGTGGTTTTGATGGTGTTATTAGTGTATTATTAGTGTGTTATTAGTTATTAGTGTACTGGAGACAGTGTGATGCCAAATTTAGTTCCAACCTGTAAGATCTGTGATTTTTTTTCTTAGTTGATTATAGGAGGAATGTAAATAATTCAAGTTTGTTCCGAATTGTGAAAAACCTGTTTTCGATGCTAACAAAAGAAATGGTGTCTTGACATCTGCAGCTAATGGCTAACAGTTTTGAATGTCATCACACAGAGACAACAAGAAATTGAAAATTACTACGAAGATCTACAACTACTCAAGCCAGTAAAACCAACAGCCATTCTAATAGTCATTGGAGACAAGATTGCAAAAATAAGGAAAGGAAGACACAAGAACATTGTACAAATACATGTTAACTTAAAAAAGATAGAAGAAATCAAGATCCACAGAAAGAAACATCAGCACTAAAACAACCAGACACAACAAAAATATCTTGATTAGAAACTCACCTCACAGCTTGTGGGGCATTCCCATAAGTGCTCCACCCTCTGTTCCAGCAGCCATCTAACTAGATGGTGTTTTGAGTCTAATGCCACTGAAACAGATGTCGACATCAAGGCACAACTCTAACCCTTGTGACAGGTTTCTTTGTTGTTCCGTCCACCCACGCCATGCCCGCAACTAGTTCAAGCACAACATCAGCCTGCCGGAACAACATGGTAACTGTTATCGAAGGTTATTATTACGGGATTGTATAGATGACATGCCATAAAGCTTCTATAAGATAACCTCAATATAAAGGCATGTCATCTACTAAGGTTTTCTGTTGCATGAGTGATTTGTCTAGTGAGCCATTGATGAGACCCACAGATGCAACCGCATGCGCCAATGAAAATACCTTGTAGATGTAAGGAATAGATATGAGCATCTAATGATAGAATGCATGGAACAGTACAGAAGGGAAATCCAGAAGAGAAAATAGACAATAAATGGGACAGTCTAAGGAAACGTATTCAAAATCAAATGAAAATTGACCAATAAGAAAAGTCAAGAACAGACAAACATGGATGACAATGAAATATTAGAGAAAATGACAGAAAGAAAGCTAAAAATACCCCAAAATATTCACTTATAGACAATGAGATACATAACATGTGCAGAATAGCGATGTCAGTACAACAGAAGACAAAAATGCATAAGGAGATAAGACTAATCACAATTAAGAAAAATTATATAAATGCATTAAAGATAAAAGTGGACATTATATTTGACAGAACAGAAGTACTTACAAAATGGGCAGATTATGTTGCAGAACTGTTTGATGATGAACAGAGCAAAAAACCTATAATACACAATAATGATGGGCTAGCAATACTGAAAGCAGAAGTAGAAAATGCAACTACCGGGTAGATATAAACATTCAAAAAACAAAAACCATGATTATCAACAAAGTCACTGAAGAACAGGTGCTAAACATAAAAATACATGGGAATTACATGCAGAACATTATGAATATCTTAGACATATAATCACAAATGATGGCAGGTGTGAAACAGAAGTTAAAAGGAGAGTAGGAATGGGTAAAATTATTTTCAATGACATGAGGAAAATATTAACATCTAAACAAATTACAAGCAAGTTAACAATGAGAATTATAAAATGCTACATCTATTCCATTTTAATGTATCACTCAGAAACATGGACAATAAACAAACAATTAGAAGACAGAATTGATGCCTTTGAGATGTGGATATATAGAAGAATAAGGAGAACATTGTGGAAAGAGAAGAAAGCAAACAAAACGATTCTAACAACACTTAATATGAAGAAAGAATTATTAAAGAAAATAGAGATCAAGTAAATAAAATATTTTGGACACATTAGAAGACATAACACCTTTTTGAAGACCTTACTTGGTGGTAAAGTTGAGAGGAGGTGAGCAAGAATTAGGCAAAGATACAGTTGGGAAAGTAACATCACAAGATGGACAGGTTACAGTCTAGCAGAGTGCACCATAAAAACAAGAAACTGGAAATCTGTTGCAACCAATCTTCATTGTGGAGATGAACAATGCACACTAGACAAGCCCATAGGTTCTCCGAATTCAGTCATAATAAATGCACTAGAGTGTAGTTGTTCAGTTCCAGTTCAGTGTTTATTTGTCTCCTCATATTTCCATTATGTTTCTCTTTGCAGGTATTCCAAACTTTACACCACTCTCCTCTCCCCTTCAATCTTTATAATGACTATGATTCAGACTTTTGAAAATCTTTTGAATGGACAAGGTCTCCTAGCACGTTGACTGTATCAGCTCGATCAATTGATGTACCTTTTGACACTGACCATGCTTTATATTCTATTGGCTCGCTCATTTCCCTCAACATCTGCTTATCCAGGCACAAATATAAAGGTAATCTTTCTGGTTAGAGATTGTGTCAGCAACTCCATCCATTGACAGCGGACAATTCCAGCTTCAACTTTACGGATCATGTTCATTGAGTCACTAAGTATTCATGCATGAGAATAGTCCTGTGACATCAGCCATGACTTCCATCACAGCTTTTACCTTCAACAGAGTTCTAGCACCTTAATAAAAAAAAGAAATTAAAAGACGGGTAAATGCAGCAGTAATTGACATTGTATCAGTGTTTGACCATCTAAAGGAAAAAAGGTTAAGACTAGGGCTCAGTTAATTTTAAAAACAGTGGTAACCTTCCTTCCTGACCTCTGGTAAAATATCATTGCTTTAGACATGTCTATTGCTTGCTGTGAACTGGTTTTGACTAGTAACTGCATGTTTTCCTAGTTAGAAATGCAGAGATAATTTAGAGTGAATCCCCATTTTAATCTACCACTCTGGTCACATAACTGCTTTAAAATATATAAAATAGATTTCTGGAGCAACAGAGTAGAAATTGACTTTCACTTCTGTACTGATGGTGGAATGTTCAATCATCACAGGTAAATGCAAAGATAAAACTCAGGTGGACATTGTTCACGATCTCTTGTTTGCAGATGATTGTACACTCAATGCTGCCAGTAACCATGCAGACAAGCATGGACCTCTTCCCTTCGGCATGTAGTGATTTTACCATAAGTACATCAAAGACAGTTGTAAGCAGCAACAGAAGTCCCTTATGTAGAACTCTCCTTCACCACATTGAAGATAAAACAACTCAACAGTAAAAATAAGTTTGTGTACCTCGTCAGCTAAAGCTGACCAAGCTGTCTTTCCTCATCTGAAGACCTACTACGTTCCAGTTCACATTGCAACAGGTCTTTCAGAGCCTGAATTTGACTCATCAGCCATCTGAGGACTCATAAATAATCAAACCAAACCTGACCTTTTGTAATGCCATGCTCATCTTCACCTGCAAAGACGAAACATCATCTTAATCATAACGTATTTATAGAGTTTTTAATACCCAGTATGAGCTCCAGTGTTTTTGCTCCAGAAAAGAATCCCTGGTTATATGTAAAACAACACTGTCACAATCATCTTATTCTTCATCATTAGGTAACATGTTTCGGATTTCTATAAAGTCATCCCTATTTCTTCTCATTACTGTTCATTCTCACATTCTTAATATGAGATTGATCATAGAAAAGTGTAGGGAATTTTCAACTGACCTGCACATGTGTTTCATAGATTACTCAAAAGCGTTTGACTGCGTCCAACACCAGCAACTATGGGAGATAATGAACAGCATGGGTTTCCCAAGACATCTGATTCATCTAATAGAGGAACTTTACCAAGATCAAAAGGCTGCAGTGAAGTTAGAGGACGATCTCTCAGAGTGGTTTGAGGTACAGAGTGGAGTAAGGCAAGGGTGCACACTCTCCCCATACCTGTTCAACATCTACGCTGAAAGTATAATGAGGAACGTGAGAGAAGACATACACAACACTGACTACCACGCTTTAAACATAGGTGGATTCCTAATCCCGGAACTACGCTACGCAGACGACACAGTACTTCTTTCAAACGATATAAAGGGATTGGAACAACTAATCAAGAACACAACGAAATATAGCGAAGCACAAAATTTGTATTTAAACACGCAGAAAACAAAAATCATGTCAACAGATATAACAACACAACAACCAAAAATCAGAATAGACAATACCGAGATAGAATGTGTGGATAAATTTGAATACTTAGGAGCAAACATCAACGGTGCAGGAGACTGCATGGCAGAAATAAGGAAGAGATTGGCAATGGCATATTGCAAAATAACACGGCTGAAAAACATATGGAAAAACAACAAAATAGAAACGAAAGTGCTGATGTTACGAACTTTTATTTTTCCGGTTGCAACATACGGCTGTGAAACATGGACTCTAAGTAAAACAGCGGCAAAGAAGATCAACGCCTTTGAGCTGAAATGCTACAGAAAGATACTTAGAATATCATGGAAGGATAAAATCAGAAACTCAAATATTATAAACACACTGAATATTCCAGAGTGTTGGTTACTAAACACAATAACAAAAAGAAAACTACGTCTGTTTGGTCATATAAAGAGACATAACTGTTTAGAAAGACAAATAATGGAGGGAAGAGTACCTGGGAAGAGGAGAAGGGGCAGACCAAGAAGACGATGGACTGACGACATTAAAGATAATATGAATACATCGCTAGAAAATGCAAGCCACATCGCCCAAGACAGAGAGAGGTTCAGAGAGTTCATTGGGAAGACAACGTTCTGGAAGGAATACGTCACATGACACTGTTCATACATCACATTTTCCTCCAGTGAGTCTGCTCTTTACATGCCTCAGAGAAATCAACACCCATAGCAGAGATGCAGAAAATGGGAAGAATGCAAACACTTGATGAATGCAGAGACACAAAAGTACTAATTCAAGCAGAAATGTTTCAGTGTATGCCAAGTCATCCAATGAAGGAAAGATTCCAATATCTAGCAATGGGGCGACTGAAAAGAAGCAACTTTATCCACCAAGCTAAACGAATCCATAGACAACTTACAGACCTACCTGAAGTTGACAGCCCCTTAAGGTCTGTACCAGAAAAAACCAGTGGAGTGAAAGGCATGGAATGCTAATATACATTCAGACCCATGTGAAAGGAATACTAAGCGAGGATGAACAGAACAGTGTTGTGCAGCGAAGGACAGTCACCCTCAGTTTCCTGGATGAGGAATATCCACAAGATATATAGGTCAGAGTATACACAGATGGATCAGCACAGAATCCAGTGAGGAATGGAGGTGCAGGTGTATATATAGAATATCCAAACAAGCCTACAATCAGAACACAGACAGGGAAATTCTGCAATAATTATGATGCAGAAATCCAGGCAATTAGTGTGGCAACTAAAAAACTGCTGAACTCCAACTCTGACCTACAGCCTGTGGTATTGCTGACAGATGCAAGGTCAGTGCTTCAAGCTCTCCAGTCTGGAAAACTAACAGACTTGCAAAAACTACTTAGTGAATTGTCTTACCAGTATAGGGTTACCATGCAGTGGATACCCTCTCACTGTGAATACCAGAAAATGAAAAAGCAGACCAACTGGCTAAGGAAGGTGCTGCCGAAGATCAACCAGATATACCAATCACCTACCATCAGAAAAAAACAGATGATCAAGTCAATAAGAAAGACACAAACACCAACACAAGATGTCTATCACATTATGAACAGATCAGAACAAGTTATAATTCTACACCTCAGAACAGGACACAACCGACTCCACAGTCACATGTATACAAAGTTCAAGATTGGGAACACAACCATGTGTACATGTGGACAGGCAACACAGAGTGCCCAACATATATTTCAAGTGTTCTGAGCATGAAATGCTGAGGCAGACATATTGACCAGAGGAAATAACACTGGAATCAAAGCTCTATGGGACACTGTATGAACTACAAAAGACAGTGAGTTTGTTTCAGGAGACAGAATTACAGATATAGACATGTTTCAAGTGAACAAAAGAAGAAGAAAAAGAACATTCCTCAGACCTCATGTTCAGGCAGTATATCCATGTAATACTGTGGACACAGAAGTTGTTCAAAAATGTACCTCTTTCTTTGGTTATTACCTATTGTTGTTGCCCATCTTGTATTGACCATTTTTCACTAATTGTGTTCAATATGTTGTTAATCATCAGTCCCATTTCACAGTTTATGTATATTTTCAATGACATTTTTTTCTACTAAAAACAAATTATACCGAAATTATAGGCCTTATTCCAAAATAGCAATGTGTAATGCCTCTAGTATTCTTTATTATTATTATTTGTATTATCTTATTATTAGTAGTTAGCTTCCCTCGAGATGAGATTTGACAGAAAGATTCTGAAAATACCATGGACAGCAAAAAGACATAAAAAAATGATAAGAACATAAAGCAGTGAAGAGGGGTGGGTCTTAAACAACATTATAATGAGAAAGCTGATATTTGTTGGGCATATAAAGAGACATAACAGCATGGAGAAATTTGTAATGGAAGGTATAGTTGCTGGTGGCAGAAGTATTAGATGAAGTAGTTTTGTGTAACACATACTGGTACTTTACCTATTTGTATTATATTTATTGACTACTTTTTACCATATGCAGCAAGTACTGTAGGTATCACTACACCTATTGGCATTTGATAGTCATTAAGTATTACCACCTATATTTCAATGCTCAATGTGATTAGGCAGAAGGTTTATCAATAATTTTTCTGCCATTATTGTGGAGAACAAAATCCTATCCATAACTGTTATTTTCTTTGGTGACGAAACCATCTGTATATATTAATTTGTTGAGAGTAAGTCTACTTATTAACTATTTAGTTCAGTAGACTGAATTTTGTTGGAACCTTAGTTTATTGACAGCAGCTGACTTTTAGAAGGGCTTCATAACTAGAATATACAAATTATAAACATGCAAATTGTGACAATGAAATGAAAATGAGATCATTGAGAAGATTCAAAGAGTTTGTAAATAATACTAACAGAAATTCTACCTTTATCATATCTCTGTTGATTAAATGTGATATCAATTTTGTTATTTCAGAGCTGTGCAGAGTGGGAAGAATGTGCTTCCACGTGATCAGGTCAAGATTCTTGCACCTATTGACAATCCAGAGAAGTTGATCTGCATCGGTATGAATTACCATGACCACTGCTCAGAACAAAATATTCCTGTACCAGAAGAACCTGTCGTCTTCAGCAAATTTAATAATGCAATAATAGGGCCGACAGATCCAATTATATATCCTACAGAGACTAAGGTATACATTGAGGTGTTTACTAAACACTTTATTTAAAATATACATTTGTGTGCATATTCGGTCTATACATTTTATTATATATTTCTGGTGTTAGCCTCTTCTAATGTGTTTACTTGATTATAACCACACATTTGTCTTTGTGTATTCAGTAATTTGAGCTAAATATATAATGCTGCTATTTGTAGCAATACTATGGTATTTTTATGTTTTGATTAAGCACAGAAGTGGACAACCTTTTTTGAGTAGGCGGGCCAAATTTGGGTTAATAATAATAATAAGACCCATAACCAGTCAGAGTGGTAGGGGTGCCACACTGGATATATCAGCATAAAGTTGCCCTCCAAACAGCTCTGTTATCAGCCATTTGGAGAAAAATCATGCCCAGACCATTCCATGATGTTTTCAATCTAAGATTTTCTCATACCTCCTCTCCTCCTTCCATCTTTGATTGTTCCTTGCAAAATAATTATAGGGTTAGTTATGTTTTGTTACATGTCCAAACCAAACAACTTTACGCCGTTTCATCGCTGCCAAAAATGGTTCTTGATAACCTGCAAGTATGTTTATTTGCTGCTGGACAAATTTAGGTTACTCAGGTCAGTATGGAATCCCCACCTGGAGACTGAAATATCTATACAAAAAAGCTGGGGTGTTTTTAAAGTTCCATGATCAAAAGTATTGCTCTGAGATGAAATAAAAAGCCTTTGTCACTTTTATTCTCAAATTTTAATAGAAACCAGCATCATGACATAGGGGACACTCCAATAAGTTCCACATTCTTTGTTCTAGTAGCCATCCACTATTATACAGTTTCAAAGTTAACAGTTACATGTTGATTATGTGATCTGCTGATTTTTCCAGAGAAGACATGCTTTCACTCAATCGTTGTTCATATGTTACCACTTTTGACATTCTATAGGAAATTTATAAATGTTATTAGAAGGCCCGTACAAGTATTGAAGTATCCTCAGTAACACAAACATATAACATCTGTATTTGTACTGCAAGGACCAATATATTTTCTTCTAAACATAAATAACATAGAGACAATGCAATATTGCTTCAAATAATTTCTTATACAAGTAAATTCAAGTAGGAAGCAAGTACGGGATGTTCGTTGTTGTTGTAATAGTCCTTGTCTCAATTGGCTTCTCTCAGTGACTTGAGTACACAGTTTGAATGTCTTGACAAAACGCATCTTTTCTTGGAGATGCAGTTAGTCAAGTACGGAATTGATTCTTGATTAGGAACAAAGGTCACAGCACTGGGGGCATTCCCATATATGCTCTGCTTGCCATTCCATCAGCCATCTAAAAGTGTATAAGCTCAGTGTCCAGTCAGTTGATGATTATATGTTCTTCTGATCTTTCCAGAAAGGGAGCACTTTCTCCCATTGCCTCTAGTCACTCTCATTTCTACCATTCTCTGAATATGTACATTGTCTTGTTTGAACTCCTCGTCTTTTTGTAGGGTATCCATGACTGCTCTAATCAATTCAACCCTGTCTCTTCTTATCTCAGTGCCGTTCACCAAGACTTTACCAGCCAAAACACTGGCTCTTTCGTTTCCCCTGACCCAGCATGACCCGAACAGTAGATCCATGTAATGCTCTGTGTGTTGTTGAGCAAAGTGACCAAGTTCTGATCATACACTTTTCTATCTTGCGCAGCATACTTTGAGAGTCCGATAGAATCACTGAGTCTGTTGGTGGTTGCATTGCCAGCCAAGTGAGAATGGCTGTCACCACTTCTATTTCCATTCTCATACTCAATATTGTAGTAGGGTATGCAGTTGACTTCTCAGCTAATTTCTTGCCATTTTGGTAGGCTATGAAACCCAAACCACACCAGTTTGTTTCTTGTGTTACTGAGCCATCTGTGTAAATGATTGTATCATGTGGCTTGAGTACTGCAGTATGAGTTCTTGGATCATTCCCTCTGTTCTGTTGGCAGCCAAGTAGCGGCACTCTTTTCCCATCTGTATCACAACTGTTGTCAATAACTTTCTCTCTTTGCCAAGTACGGAAAAACCCATTTATTCAAGTTGCAAAGCGACTCAGTGACGTTAGAATGGACTGGTTCAATTCCTGTTAGCCTCAAGAACCTCACTAAAAGAGGTATTTTGTTTAATTTTAAAAAAATATTTACTTCAGTGATGAGATTTGTATATGGTCTGAATCATTTTCCTCCACTGTGCACATTTATGTAGTCGGGATAAACTTCCATATAAAGTGTTTCGAATAGATGGACAACCAGTCAATTTCACAGTCAGTGGTTCAACCTATTTTCTTTTAATTCTCAGTATGTTTTAAAGCTGTTTTCTTGCAGCTTTAAAGAGACATTTTTGACCAATTGGTCTGCTCTCTCATTCCCACGAATGCCCAGGAGAGTATCCAGGGATCCATTACAAAATGACATGAACATTGTGGATTGTATGCTTCAAGGATTAAATTTCACTGGATTCAGTTTATTTCAGCTTTTCTTGCAGCATGTAAATTAAAATATTGCAGATTTTAAGACAGTAAACCATTCATGTGTTGTTAGGGCCTGAAAGAGTAGCAAATAATATCATAAGAGGTGACTAAGGAGGAGGGTTGTTGGTGAGGTTGGTTGTATCATGTCATAGAGGGAATCAAAGTGACCCAGAATGGTGGATTATGCTGGTCAGATTTTGTCTTTTCTAAAGGTACATACATTGTAATCCAGCTGTAAGCCATGGCAACTCATTCCATTCTCCAGACTAAATCCTGCTAACCAGCAGGATTTTGAGAATGAATGCAGAAGAATCACTAAATAGCCAAATCACCTCTAACATTAATCTCACTATACTCTTTTCACTGGGTACACCTCTTAAAATTGCGCACTAGCAACCTTCCAGGCCATGTAAGGTACTTAGGTACGCAAATGACATTTTGCATTATAACTTAGTAAGTTGTGCACTGTTCAACCGTCGGCGTGAGTCCAATTTGGTTGCACCAAGCTTATATCCATTAAAAATTAATGGTTGTCATGGCTCAGGCAATCCTGACTCTGCAATATAATTAAATGTTTTAGAACTAATCACTTTTATTTATTCTTAGGAATTGGACTGGGAAGTTGAGCTTGCTGTAATCATTGGAAAAGAGGGAAAGCGGATTAGCGTATGTACATATCTTTGTTGTCATATATTCATAGGTATTAGAAGAATCATTTCATATTTCATCAAAAATATTTCATGTTCACTCTAAATTTAGTTCAGCACTAATTACCATAGATATCCCCTTTTTACATCTAAATTTTATTTTAATAAAATGTAATTATGGTTGTCCAAAATTATATATATATTATATATACCAGGTAACTTTTATATATCGTTCAGTGCTGCACATAGAGCAGACAACACACTTATAGTCTTCTCCAAATTTAATTGAATATTGTACTTTCATATACCAACTCGTACAACAAAAGACGTTCATGAGTAATACTGCAGTTTGCTGAACGTTAAGCACATTATAGGCGGATGGTTACGCTTACAGTATTTGCATATCCTGAATGCTTAAGGTAGATGGATCTGCCTATTGTACAGGGATGTTAATAGTACGTGGCACAACATGATTGGTTAATGCACATAATCGGGGACATGCTTAGTTGAAGCTGACACATTTCCACGTCCTTCATGTCCATTTTTCACTGAATGTCAGCAGTGAAATATCAAAATTTTTGCAATCTGTTCACATCCTCCAAACAGGGCAGTACAATGAAAATGAATCGGGTTTTATAGACTTTTGTTTTATCATATTTTCAATAAAATCATAATGGATTGTGATTCATATGATGAATTCTTGGAAGTTAGTTTTCACATTAGAATAAACAGTAGATCATGCAAATTTTGTGATATAGAGACTGAACGTCAATTTTTTTTTTAGAGAGAGATCCCAAAATATTATTTAAATATCTCTAACAACCAAAAAGTTATTGCATTTTCAAAACAGCTACAAACAATAACACAAATTTTCAAAACAAAATCTGATGGCAGGAATACATTTTTTTTTTAAACACGGCTTGCTAAAGCTTAATAGTAGTTGAATTTTGTTTTCAAATTTGAACTATTATAATATAATGTTATATCTTATTAATTAAAAAACTTCCAAAAGCATGGTGTTGCTCAGCATGTAAGCAAAATTAGACTTCCTATAAACATACAATAAATTGAGCTACACTACAAAACTACAGCATGTAAATTAAATAGTATTGTATTTTAATTAAATGGCAGACTACTTTTATTAAACAAAAAGCTACCTAGAAATTGTTTTGTTCTTTCAAACTTGATTTGCACTTCAACACAAATTTGATGCAAGCGTTGATAGATTACTCCAATAAATTTACAAGACAATAACATTTGTATTAACTAATAAGAAGGCTGTTCAAAAAATATCTGACCTAATTTTTTCTTCTGAGAAAGTACATCATTCTTGGTTTGTGTCCTCTGGTGGGGGAGGTCTCAGTTAGTTGAAAGATCATCCTCACTGCACATTGAATGATCAATCCATAAGTGCTTGGATCTCCTCTTCAAGATACCCCTCAGAGTGTAGCAACTGAGCACACTTATTCTGTGTTGGATTACCAGTCTTCTCTGGTTACCTGCATTGTGTTCTTACTTAGCC
The DNA here is from genome assembly GCA_034231615.1 of Meghimatium bilineatum. NCBI lineage: Eukaryota > Metazoa > Mollusca > Gastropoda > Stylommatophora > Philomycidae > Meghimatium > Meghimatium bilineatum. The sequence continues at coordinate 95,978,601 of CM067298.1, forward strand.
ATATCTCTCTTGATATGGTATACCTGTAGTCTGCTCAGAATCAATTCTTCACAAGAATTTATTATATCAGTCACTCATTCTATCTCCCTATGAGGGGAAGGTGTAAGTGAAAATAATACGCATGCAAGAGTTTCTTCCTGCTCGTAGTATCAGTAGTTGACAATTAGCTTTAGCTTAGGGTGTTTAGTGACCAGCTTTCACATTTTAATTTTTGCAGAATGATGGAAAAAAACTAGAGTAGCATTATTGCATTAGATTTTGCCATATGCTTGGTGATTGTCAAGTTGAAGACATTTAAAAGATTCACATGGCTTATTATGGCAATGATTCCATTAGCATCGTGCAAATTAAAGAGTAGTAGAATTGCTTTAATGATGGCCTCATATAGGTTGAGAGTGGAGCTATTTTTTATCTTCTGGTAGGCCCTCAACAGCTGAAATGGCAAAGTTATTAACTAAATTCAAACTTTGGTCATGCAGAAGCATTATATTACCATCCATGAGCATATTGGTGATGTAGGGATAGCATTAGTCCAGTATATTTTATTTTGACTGAGGATTGGAAATTCTATGAACATCAGAAAGACCAAGACAATCATCTTATTTGAACAAGATATAAGAAAAAGGATGTTGTGCATTCTAACAAGTAAAATAAATGAGAAATACAAAAGATCAATAATTATTCAGTTGATCTTGTGACAAGGACAAATATAAATATAAAAATTAATAGAACTATTAAAATATTTGTAAAGATCTTTTAAAGTCTGCGTGAAATGACAGTACATGTAATAATAATATGTAAAATACAGATTTTTAGATCATTAAGGTGTAACTTTATTGTGAGATGCAGTTGTTTATTATTGAAATGTTACAGAGGGGTGATGCATTTAAGTATGTGTATGGTTACACTGTGGCTCATGATGTTAGTGCTCGTGATTGGCAGCTGCAACGAAATGGCAAACAGTTTCTTCTTGGAAAAAGTATGGATGGATTTTGCCCTCTTGGTCCAGCAATTGTCACTAAGGATGAAATAGAAGGTGGGTACACATATTTATGTTCCATGTTGTCAATCTTGGTATAATAGGATGGCAGTTTTAATGAAGTGTAGTATGTCACAAGTACATCATCAATCTCATGCACATGTTTTGGAGATGTGCTTTTTTCATGCTGCATCAACCTTCACAGCAATTCTTGCATTTTCTTCACAACTGTAAATTAATTGACCTCAGTTTTCTTTGCTTGTGCAGAATTTCTTAGAATATTAAAAATATGTGCTCTGTTCATTGACTTCTGAAATTATGATGAAAACTTGCAAATTTTTTGTTTCTTTCTTTTCTGCACTCCAGTTTTTAGTGAAATTCATCATCATCATCATTAAGTGCCGTCTCCGCAACGAAGGTTGGCTGCAACGTATCTCCAACATCTCCTGTCTCTTGTCTTGGTGGTGTACTCTGCTAGACTGTAACCTGTCCATCGTGTGATGTTACTCTCCCACTTGTATCTCTGCCTACCTCTTGCTCGCTTCCCTTTGACTTTACCCTCAAGTAAGGTCTTCAATAAGGTGTCATGTCTTTTAATGTGTCCAAAGTATTTTATTTGCAGATCTTTATTTCTCTTAGTAGTTCTTTCTTCATATTAAGTGACTTTAGCACCTCTTTATTTGTTTTCTTCTCTTTCCATGATGTTCTCCCTATTCTTCTATATACCCACATCTCAAAGGCATCAATTTTGTCTTCTAATTGTTTATTTAGTGTCCATGTTTCTGAGCCATACATTAATATGGAATAGATGTAGCATTTTATAATTCTCATTTTAACTTGTTTGTAATTTGTTTAGATATTAATAATTTCCTCATGTCATTGAAGGTACTTTTAGCCATTCCTATTCTCCTTTTAACTTCTGTTTCACATCTGCCATCATTTGTGACTATGTGTCCAAGATATTGATATTGTTTTACTTGTTGTAGTTTGTCTCCCTGTATGCTTATATTTACCTCCTGTTCTTCTTTCTTTGCTGATTATCATGGTTTTTGTTTTTTGAATGTTTATATCCAGTCCATATTCATTACTTGATTTATTGACTTGATCTATTAGTCTTTGTAGTTCATGTTCACTTTCTGCTAAAAGAACAGTGTCATCTGCATATCTAATGTTGTTTATTATTTTCCTATTGATCTTGAGTCCTGGTTTTTGTTCTATATTTTTAAAGATATTCTCTGTGTAGATATTAAATAGGCTTAGTGATAAAATGCATCCTTGTCTTACCCCTCTTCTTATTTCTGTGTATGGAGAGTAGCTGTTATCACACCTTATTGATGCAGTTTGTTCCCAATATATATTTCTAATCAGTCTGATGTCTTTTCCATCTATGCCTATTTCTTGAAGACATTTGATTAATTTTTCATGTTGCACTCTGTCAAAGGCCTTGCTGTAGTCTATGAAGCAAATATAGATACTTTTTTGGACTTCTATATATTTATCTATCACTATAATTTACTATCAGCAACAAGCATTGTGAGTAAGAAACAGACTGGTTTGAAGACCAAAATGGCGTTCAACAAATCTGCATCCCTCACCAGATTTTAGCATATCATTATATATAACAACACCATAAGCATATTTAGTGAGTGTCTGTTGTCTTGTGCCTTATTGATTACATACAACTTTAGTTGTAGGTAGTGTTAACTCTATGAGATATTTAAATATCTCATATTAATTAAATGACTTTCAAATATTAAATCTGTGTTTTTGTATAGGTCAGAAACATGAAGAAAAAAAAAATTGATGTCCAAAAAGTTCCAGGAACATATTTTTTTCTGCAAAACTGTAATACATAGCCTAGTGGTATTAACCTAATGCATATGAGAACGACATATAAATGTATGTACCAAACCAGGATCTGTTAATTTTGAGAATGCACTGTGCGGAATCCCTATAAATGAAGGTGACCTAGTAGTGCTCATCATATTTCAAAAATTTACGTTGATATGCGTAAATTGATTTCTGCTCTAATTCGTTAGAAAAACAGTTTCCAAAACATTTTAAATGCTGCAGTTAAAAGTCATAGTAAGATAATACTGCGTGAAATGTAACAACACTAGTACTTCCGGTAAAACACATATTTTTAGAACGTTCAACTTAGACACATCAGACTATCACTAAAACTAGGGGATTATGATGTACAAACAAGAAAACATACAAATTACAATACACAAAACATTATCAACATTTTGATAAAAAGGTCTTTATCAAGATACGCAAATAACACCAAAATGTTTGGTCGAAACATTGATAATACATTTTTCCACACACAAAAATTATAAACACAGATTTAAAAACGAAAATGTTATTGTATTTTTCAAACAAATACTCTCTATAAATAATGCGTAAGGGCAATAAGAGAATGCAGTGACAACTGAAAGTTACTCAATTTTAATGCAGAGTGCTAAAGGTTAAGAAAGATTCCCAATTTATAATCAGCTTTCAGTCTTGCCTAAGTTGATCTAAACATTTGAGTAGTGTTTCAATTTTAAAAGTGATGCAAATCTCTTGAAAATGATCCTGATTATGGCAGTATCCACTTCCCACTCTGACTAAATCATGACAAATGTGCAAGAAATCATATTCTTGGACAGACATCTGACTATCAGAGAGCTTGATGAGATTATTGAAATATCAATCCATAAAATATCACAAAAACAGACTACAAATATGCACATTATACTGATGACAGCAATACTAATGTCTTGACTGCTGGCTAGAAGGACAATCAGTTGTCCATGTGCACCATAGGTATCAACTAGTACAAATTTTCCGTATTAATATGGATTTCAGTGCCACCACCAAAAAGCCCAGTTTAAAAAATAATTTTTAAAACATTTTTAAAAAAAAAAAAGGTCACTTGTTTTTAATTTCCTGGTAATTGTTACTAATTCAGATGTTTTTATCTCACATGCTCATAATGAGAGGCAAAAAAATGTGTGGGGGTCTTTTGAGGGTATTTTGTGTGTTAAATACGGACAATTTTATTGAAATATGGAAATACATTTTTTAAAATATGGATTTATGTAAAAATAAGTTGACTCCTATGATAATGCACTGACCTTCTTGAGCTAGCAAAAAGAGACATAAATTTATGCCCTTGATAATCACTGGTGATGTAAGCTGAGTATAGATATCACCAGGAAACACAATAAATATCCTCATAGTGGCAAACATATCTCCTCGATTGGAGAAGGCACAATAGATATAGTTCACTGTCAAGACTTTACTGATTGTATTTTTGAACATTAATGAGTTAGTTGATCATGAATATGTCTCTAGAGGACAGAGTGTCTATACATAATTCTACAAGAGTCCTGAAACACCTCCATTATGCTGTGCACAGACATCACCCTGAGAAATAGACTACAGATAATTGGATTGTGCATCTTGACAATGCCTCTGCACACAAGATCCGTCACTATGAATGCATTTTTGATGCAACATAACATTCCATCACCTCCACATTAACCTAATCTTGCTCTGTCCGATCTTTCTTGTTCCCCCAACTTAAAGAACAATGAAAGGATGCAAATTTGATGAAATTGAGATTTAGGCCAGTTCTGCAAGGATGGGAAATACTTATAAAGAGAAAGAACCAACCATTCTGTAAGTTGTTTTTTCATCTCCCAAAATAATCATAGAACTTAGTGATCAGTATTTGTAGAACAGAAGGGACAATTGGAAAACTACCAACCTTCATCAATGGATGTCTGCTGAGAATATGTGTGAAATGGTATGATAAAATCACTACTGAGGAACTTATGCAACAAACCCCAGTGGAGGAAGAACTAAGGAAAAGGTGCTGGAAGATAGATAGATCATACATTAGGAAGACTAATGGAAAGAATTGTGAGACACATTATTCTTGAGCCTGCAAGGAAGAGGAACATTTAGAAATAACTGGAGGAAAAAGTTAGATGCAGAGACACAATGGCTTGGTAGGACATGGAAAGAGTTGGAAACAATACATAAAGATAGGAAAAGATACAGGTTTGCTGAAGACTTATGTATGTTCTGCAGGGACCTAAAAGGTGTAAAAATAGAAAATCATGAAGTTATGAACATCACTTTATAGAAACAGTAAAGTATTTTATAGTCTACTGAAATTGTATATTATTTTATAGTGATGTTCAAATAAAACAACTGGGAAAAAAACTGTGGCACAGTGCAAAAAACAGAAACTAAGGTATATTTGTTATGTACATGTGTGTTCACAGTGGCAACCAGCGGCTGTGAAACATGGAAATAAATAAAACTACAGCCAAGAGAATAGAATCTTTCGAAATGAAGTGCTATAAAAGAGTCCTGAGAGTATCATGGGCAGCAAGAAAGACCAACCAAGACGTGCTAAGCAAGATCAATGTTCAAGAAGGCTGGCTTTTAAACACCATATTAAGGAGGAAGTTGGGTTTTTTCGGCCATGTGAAAAAACATGATGGCATGGAAAGAGTGTTGTTGGAGGGGACGATAGAAGGCAGTAAAGACAAAGGTTGACCAAGAGGTCACTAGACAAGAGATATTCATGAATACATGCACACATCGCTACAGGAGGTCGGACAACTTTTGCCAGAGACAGCAGGGATTTCAGGAGATTCATAAGAAAGACTATGTTCTAGAAAGGATAGCATCACATAACACACACACTGAAATTATATTGGAAGTAATAGAGACATATGAAACAAAAGTATCAACTATTGTAATGATTTCCTCATGTCATTGGAGGTACTTTTAGCCATTCCTATTCTCCTTTTAACTTCTGTTTCACATCTGCCATCATTTGTGACTATGTGTCCAAGATATTGATATTGTTTTACTTGTTGTAGTTTCTCTCCCTGTATGCTTATATTTACCTCCTGTTCTTCTTTCTTTGCTGATTATCATTTATCTATAAATACTCGTAATTTATAAGGTTGTCATGTACACAGAGTGATCAAGATCTGCATGCTCAGAGCATCATTCAATATCTATTCAGAAAACTAAACTAAATATGTCTATTCAGAAAACTAAACTAAACCAAAGGGCGAGCTGAATTTTAAAATGATTTATAGTTTACCATCTCAACCCAGGAAATTGTCTCACAGGTACATGTTTTGACTTCTAAAGTTTAAGGACACGGTGGGTAATAAAATGTCATGGTTAAGAGTAGCTAAGCTCTCGTTGCCTAGTAACAAGGCTAATAGAAAGGCTAAAAGGCTGTAACAGACCCAAATTAAACGCATGATGAAATGAAAGTGCTGGGCCAAAGGACACAAATGATACAGTGATACAGGTCCATTGTAAAACTAGCAGAACAACATATTCACACAATGGATGGAATCATACAAAAACTTGATTATTTGAGAGAAAGCAAAAGAAGACAATAATTTTTATGTCATGTAAAGTGATGGTTTCTGTCATCTATGTTGTGCTTTGGCAGCTTAAGTACCCTAACCCCTCCCAGATCTATGCTAGCAAGAGTATTACTCTTAGTAAAGGTTCAATAAACACAGAGGGTTGACTTCATTATATAATCAAACCCATTTAATAACAGCTTGGTCCGGACCAATAAAATATTTTTGTAATAACAGAAATTTGCTATATACAGTGCAAACAATAAAGAATAAAAATATTTGGGGATTTTGAAGTGTTTTGAACAAGGAAATTTGTTATGAAAGGATGCACTAAAAAAGAATTCTACTGTACTTGGGTTTTCCTATATGTACTGTGTCCCATTCAACAAAGCAGAACACTGCTTGCTATGAGTATCCATAGTTCAAACTTCAAAACCCAGGGATTATTGAAAAAATGCACTTATAAGATATAGCCAATTTTGAACCCGCAACTTTACGACCACAAGGTAAGTATCTTGACCACAGTAATTCCCAGATAACTCTCAAGCAAGTTCAACAAAACAGGCCAGGTTTGCCCAGATATGTGACAAAGTGACATCAAACATGGATTTTTATAACTTTTAAATCATTTTTGCAGAGCCAGGACGCTTAAGACTGTGGACAAAAGTCAATGATGAGTACAAACAAGATAGCAATACTAGTCAGCTGGTGTTCCCAATTTCAGAATTAGTTGAATTTCTGTCCAGGTAATCCTAAATTGCTGCTCATGTTATAGATTGTTTTTGAAGTTGATAACTTGTGTTCTTTATGACTATATTTGTGCATGAGTAAGTCATTGTTACATTAGATGTCTCTGTTTGTTAAATGACTGCTGTCTATTGCTTTTTGTGATAGTGCCATTATATTTACTGTTTTTCTTGTGTTCTCTTGAAAAAGACCTTAAGGTTGAAAAGTTGAAACTGTCTTGTATACTGTTATTTGTATATTATTTTTAAACCCATACCCTATAATCTGATAGTCTGTATGTTCATTGTAAAACTAGTCAACCGTGTGTTTTACGTAAGTACTATTTCATGCTGTTGTGTGGTTTGATTCTATTGCACAACAATGCTCACCCACTTGTTGCAAAAATCAAAGAGAAAGTGTTAGCATAGAAGAGATGGAAAGTTCAGTCACTGTCAATCACCATGTGCCTTTCATTTGTTTGGATCCTTAAAGAACAGAAAAGGAAAGTTAACAGTGGTAATAAAATTGTTCAATAGCGCAAAAAAGTCTTTCTCTGACAGAATTCACCATCTACCCAAACAGTAGTAGGCATGTCAAAATACTACGCATGTGTTGCCTGGACTTCCAATTCTGGAGGCAAAGAATAGGCCCACTGTCTCCTTTCCAGACATGTTGTATGAGCTGACTAAGGAAAGTTAAGGTAATAGACTTACAACCTGTCACCTGAAAGAAAAATCTGTCAGAGAATGCCTTCTCTTGATTTCTTACTTTTCTCTTCTGTCAAATGGTTCCCATGGATGACGAAGAGATGCAGGCCAGCATACATTGCACCTTTATCCTTTTGTGGTAGACTCCTTGTTGGTGGGGAATGCTATGTGTGCCATCACTGCAGATGAGTCAACAGATCTGACAGGAGCATCATGAACTAGTGGATTCAGAAGTACATGTTGTACTCCTGGCAGGATGTGGTGATCCTGGGATATTGCTACACTGGAATGTATCCCTTCAGGGACTAAACGTACTTCCACAAACTAAACCATGCTTTTGAAACAACAAAAGTTATATGAGTTCAGGTGTCAGCTTGGTTACTTAACTGAGCAGGAACTGCTCTTTTGTCAGAAAGGCTATGGGTTACTCACAGCAAAAGGAGTTACTTCTTCATCATTGTAATCTAAATGCTAATCGTGACTTCTCACAACACCATGTGTGTGCCTGTTTTCTATGAATCATTTTACTTAATTATAACTGAACTACTAATACACTTTCATAATTTTGTAATAAACCCACTTTAATGAGTTTATTTTGATTGTATCTTACATTATATAATGTATCCCGCCGAAGACGGATGTGTCAGGCCATTGGTGCAAACAAAACGGTGACATGCATTTTCATTCTCTGGACTACATCCTGCTGGAAATCTAGTAGGACCATTGTCCTGCTACAAGAGAGATCCAGTGCGAGTTTGAGAATGAATGCTGAAGAAGAAAAAGATATAATTTATCTTATAATTTGAGAGTTACTGCAGTATGTGTAAGAGGAGTAAGACAGAAATGTATTTTTATCATCCAGCTTATTTAACATCTACATAGAAATACTGTTAAACAGGTGCTAGTGCTCTAGACCAATGGGAAAATAATAAAAAACTTAAGATATGCAGACGACAAGACTAATATATCAAATAGACAAATAAAGCAGAGATTATGGACTAAATATTAACATCCAGAAAACAAAAACTATGATTATCAACAAAAATAAAGAGAAACAATTGCTAATCATACAGAGATAGAAAATATTGGAGGTCCTTGCAGCCAAACTTCAATGCAGATAATGATATAGAATATGTGTGATTTTAATTTGTGCATTTTATTATGCATTCGTTCCAAAGGTCCTGCAGATCAACAGGATGTAGTCCGGAAAATGGAATGTGTTGTATCATGATTTACAGCTTAGTGGAGACATCTGCGCCTTTCTGTCTGACACATCTGACTTCATCATGGCTTCTAAATTACTTTGACCCTATACAGGATGGGACAGCAAATGCCGCAAAATCTCTCTAATAACTTGTTGCAACGTTCTTGGTGGGTAACAGTGACACTATTCTTTGTTCGCATTTCGAGCCCAGCAATACACATGTGATTTGTATATCTCATTTTGATGAAATATGGTTTATCAGCTTTTCTTTTGTTTGACTATTTTAAAAATTCTCTTATTGCAGGTTTATCACACTTCAACCAGGTGATGTAATTCTAACTGGAACACCTCCTGGTGTTGGGGTTTTCAGAAAACCACCAGAATTTCTTAAGGTGACTATCAGAGATAGAGATAATGTATACATGTATTGTCTAATATTTTATGTATTGAGTTGTATAAGACTGATGACAGGAGGTGCTGGTGACATGAAATTGCAGTAACATTTAGAATAATAATATATGGCCGTTGTTGTCTTGCAGACATTCATTAATTTAAAAAAATTACTAGTTGAGCATTACTCCCATCATTGAATCTTCTATGCGATCAAGGCACAAGCACAAAATATTTATGTTTGCACGTTCCTCTTTTGTGCTCTATTTTTAAATCATATTATCTCTAAATGACTGTTCCTGTGTGTAGAGTTTGTTTCCAGGTAATGCAATAATTGACCAGCAGTTTCCAATTTTTAGAGTTAATAGCTACTTGTGTGTTGTTGGGCCTGAAAGTAGAGCAAAGAATAGTGAAACTTTCCTACCAAACATGTACGTAAAAAAAATATGTAAAAGGCGACTAAGGAGGTTTTGAGGGAGGATGTTGGCAGTCCCATCCCATAGAGGGTCAAAGTGACTCAAGCTGTGCTGGTCCGATGTGTCAGGACAAAAGGTGCAAATATCACAACCAAGCTGCAAATCTTGACACATCTCATTTTGTTCTCTGGACTAACATCCTGTTAATCTGCATGAGTTTGTGAAAGTACCGGTAAGAAAAAGAGAAGGCTCGATAGAAAAAACTTTCAGATAATAATAATGATCTACGATTATTAGCAAGATCATAATATGAAAAAAAAACATTTTGTTATTCATAATTTTTTCTCTCTAAATTCTAACTAACGTTGTAGTCTTCAGAGTATAAAAAGCACCAGAAAAATATATCATGGTGCCCAGGATATGCTTGTTGAATATCACTGATGGTAGGCAATGCTATCAAAGTTTCAAAATAATAATTTTCAGTGTTATTATTTTAGATTGTCATTCTACCCCTCAGAAAAGAACACAATTGACTACAATCACATGTATACAAAGTTCAATATTGACAATACAACCTTATTTACATGTGAACAGATATCTTAGACTGCATAGCACATACTTCAAGAATGTGAAATTTTGAGGTAAATGCATTGGTACAGAGAAACATGAACACTTTCCTGACCAATTTCGACGATAGTCAAAAGCGCTATGATAGATAAGAAAAATGGGAATACCCATTGCAAAAATGTGACTAAAAATAGCGTTTTAAGGAAATTATGTTGTGTAAAAATGGTGGCACTTGTGGAATACAGATATAGACATCATAGATGAGATTTTGAAGGAAATATTGTATGATATATAGAAATTAATGTAAATCTAGGCCTATCATTATGATAAGTAGCATTTTGCACTTGAAATAACTCTGGAGCTTTCAAATTCATTCAGAAAGTGCAAACAGTCGTTACAACACATAGAAAGTTTTAAGGCTTTCTCGCTCTAGATTGATTTTATACGGATTTTTAAAGACGGCAATGGCAGATAAGTACGTTGTGGATTGCTGGTGAGCAAAGTGTTAAAATGAAATCTCTATGAACTGTGAGTGAGCTACAGAACAGCGAAGAAAGAACTGTACAGGCAAAACTAGATATAGAAATATTCCAGGTGGACAAAAGAAGAAGAGGATAAAATAATTTTTGAAAAAAATTTGTTAAATGTGTCAATGTGTATTGAGAGTGTTTGAATAGGGAAACAGACAATGGACCTACCATGCATGTCATTAGAGGTGACTAAGTAGATTTAGGAGTGGAGTTGAATGTTTTATACCATAGGTCAAAATGACCTAAAAGCTATGTTAATGTCAGATGTCTCAAGCTAAATGACCCAGATATCACAGCAGATTTATAAACTATGACATAATGCATTCATTTTTCTGGTCTACATCCTGCTAATCTGAAGAAGTTTGATAACGAATGCAGAAGAAGAACCATTGTCAAGTGCATGGCATCAAAGGTTAATTATGAACTTTAGCTGTATCTTTAAATGTAACTTTTTAGTTGTATCCTTTTGATCTTATTCACATTCCCTATTTATTTTTCAGGTTGGTGATGTTGTGGAGGTAGGCGTTGAGGGAATTGGAGCGCTTGTAAATAAGATAGTCTGACAGCAAAGATGATTTTTAAATCCCCCCAAAATAACATGTGACAACTTTATAATTTCTGTGAAGACTATTTTTTTTTGTCTTGTAAATGTTTGTTGAGATTGTAATCATGGTTTTCTGTGATGATTTAACTGTAATGTTATGTCAAAATGAATGTCAATGTTTAATTTATGCTCTACAGAGTTTCTATTTGTGTATCGACAAATACAATTTGTTTTATACATCCATCACGGGAACAAGAAATACTGATAAATATATTAAAATTATATGACCTATATATGTCTATATATTTATAAATATAAAAGAGTGGAGAATAAAATCATTTTAAATATTTTAACAGATAGTTAAATTTTAATCTTTGAACTTATTTTAAATGTTGACTTTTTGTTTAGAAAAATTAACAATAGGCTAATATTTTGTGTTAGAAATTTCTACTTAATCAAACTCAGCAGTAAAAAATTATATTCATAGTGGCACCACTGTGTAGATTATTTAATTACAAATGCATCAAAATGTAATAAATGTGGGCATAGATCTGAATAACATTTTTTATACACAAAAATTCAATATGAATACCTAGGGACTTCAGAAAATATCCACAGCAACAATTCAGTTGATCTCAAAACTTATTATTAATTAATCTAAGTAACATGGACAAACCATATGTTTTTAACCTTTAGCACGCTGTGTTTACAATTGGGGCAAAGCATTTCGCCGGAATTGTGGCATATATTGATTGCTGAAGTTGAAATCCATCACCCGGTTTGCTAAACCCGAAACCGAACGAAATAATCAAGATTTGTAAATTTTGTAACTTTTTGACAGAATGTGATGGCAACATTGGTAGAAAATATGTCATCATTTTGTTATAATGGCGGGGAAAATGATATGATGTGATTTTGACATGGAATTTCAAGGAATTTGTGGTCTTCTGCATCGTGTTTAAGCGACAAGACAGTGAATCATGTTTATTATACTATTTATTAATAGTATGTATATCCAGTGAAATCAACGATTAAACAGCTGCAAAGGTAAAAATTCTTAAAAGTAAGTTCTTCATTTGTGATTATTAAATTATGCCACATTGTTTCCATTATGTTAAATATATAATATTCAACAGATTTCACAGCTTACGATCGATCAAAAATATGGTAGGCCTAGATCTAGATAGGTCTAACTTTGACTTTATCACTTTCTCATACATCTCGTATCACACACACACAAATAAAACTTACACCAATATATGCAGAATTTATTCTTTATTTATATGTGAAAATATTATTTAAATATTTGTAACAACAAAGAAGTTATCGCGATTTCAAAACAGCCACTGGTGATTGCATAGGATTTAGAAACCAATTCCGCGGCAGTCAGTGGCACAAGAAAAATTGCGTAATTATAAACACAGCATGCCTAAGGTTAAACAGAAATAATAATCTGCTTGAGTTGTCATGATGGATTTTAAATAATGAATATAACCAAACCAAATAAAATATTTATATACACTAGAATCATAAGTACACTCGAAAAACTTAAGGACAAATAATGTCACCTACCACAAATCCAAATATGATTAACCTTAGGCATGCTGTGTTTACAATTACGCAATTTTTCTTGTACTGCTGACTATTGGGGAATTGGTTTTCGAAATGTTACGCAATCGTCGCTGGCTGTTTTGATATCACGATAACTTCTTTGTTTTTCCATATATTTAAATAATATTTGCACATGTAAATAAATAATTAAATTCTTCATATATTGGTGTAAGTTTTGTTTCTGTGTGTGTGTATGATACGAGATGTGTGAGAAAGTGATAAAGTCAAATTTAGACCTATCTAGATCTAGGCCTACCATATTTTTGATTGATCGTAAGCTGTGAAATCTGTTGAATATTATATATTTAACATGATGGAAACAATGTGGCATAATTTAATCATCACAAATGAAGAACTTACCTTTAAGAATTTTTACTTTTGCAGCTGTTTAATAGTTGATTTCACTGGATATACATACTATTAATAAATAGTATAATAAACATGATTCACTGTCTTGTCGCTTCAACACGATGCAGAAGACCACAAATTCCTTGAATTTCCATGTCAAAATCACTGCATATCATTTTCCCAGCCATTATAACAAAAGACGACAAATTTTCCACCCAATGTTGCCATCACATTCTGTCAAAAAGTTACAAAATTTACCGATCTCGATTATTTCGTTTGGTTTCTGGTTAAGCAAACCGGGTGATGGATTTCGACTTCAGCAATCAATATATGCCACAATGCCAGTGAAATGCTTTGCCCCAATTGTAAACACAGCGTGCTAAAGGTTAATAACTAAAATAAAAGTAACACATAAAAATCATGTGAGAAGCAATATAGACTCATAACACTTTATATCGAAACTTTTTAATCAAGACTTTTAAAAGCTCTTGCATAGGGAAACATGGTGACCATGATTCGATTAAAAGACATTCTGTTGTGAATTACTTAATATGTATTCAGGACTTTGACATCAATTGATTATAATGAATACTCAGAAAATTTATTTGGCATTAGTTGCTGTCTCGATTATAAGATACGCTTGAAAAATGTATGTTATGTCAAAGTAGAGAATATGGAAGTGAAGGAAATTCAATGAATTATAACATGTAGTTGCTGACTTATGTATCCAAAGAAAATTGGATCATTGTGTCGTTCACAATCATAGTGAATTAATTATCCTCACACAACTTATTACCAAAGACAAACCTTAAATTTTGCCATTTAAAACAAACAATTTGTTGCACAAAATTAGTAAATTAAACTATAAAATTAAAAACCCAATCACTAATTGGATACAAATTTAAAATTGTTCCCTTAATTAAGCCTCATTTTAGTCTATTACACAGAGCATTAAACAGTATTATATATTTTTGTGATACTATATTTTTACTTCATTTAAAATATACTGCATCTGATTTATTTAATGGAAGGTTTTCCATTGCTTTATTATTTTTGCTTTTGCCAATTTCAGTTTATTATTAAACAGTTTTGATAAAGGTCTTTCTGTTGTATTCTAATTTAATTTATGTTGTATTTTTATACTATTTATGAGGTAGTGAAAGCAACAATTAAAGTACTCTCAAATAATTGTGGGAACAGGATCACGCAGGTCAAATAAAAATTATGCCTGTCATCAGCTCTTCAGACAGAATTAGGTGATCATTTTCTGACTGTACACAGGACATAATAGATGGTGTCACCAACTATACCACAAATACAGGATTAGCACAACATACTTGCGCATCTATGGTACCAGGCTTATGACAGCCAACACTTGTTGCAGACATGCTCAACTTACGATGAAGAATGAGGAACATAAGATTGTTGAGCATTTGGTTATGCCCTGTCTCCTGTCATGAAAAACTTCATGACACTCTGGGAGCATAATGTTAGCTGCTACTTTGTCAGAGTAATTAATGAGGCAGTCTGAAAACAAATGAAGAATAAGTATTGTTACACAAGAAAGTTTGTGCTTCACTTTCTGTCACAGCAACAAAACACACTGAGTTTATAGCTGATGTATACAAATATCTTTTAGAATATGTTCATACCAAATGCTCTGCTCATAGATTGGGGTTAAACAAGTAAAGACAATGAAGGCAAATATGCTATGAAACAGATTTTTGATATTATTAATATGAATAAAAGGCATATCCAGAAGATGAGGGGGCATTTTATGCTACTAATGATCATCTACTGAATTCATAAAAAGTTTTAGAGAGTTATTATAGATACTGGACAATAAACAAACAATAATAAACATCAAGGCTGCAGATAAATTGTTTTACAGATGTTATAAGAATTTCATAGACAGCTAAAATAAAACATTGTGGATGTGCTGCAAATTCCAACAGAAGAAACGGTTTTTAAAAATGTATGAGAAGCACTTTTATTATTTCATGCACTCCATCAAATGATTTGATCACCTTCAAAAACAGGCATCAGTACTGAAAATGTTCTGCACTTTAACGTTTCATGTCTAATAGAGATTGAAGCACATATTGTTGTTTTTGTTTATTGTCTTGTTAACAATCAGCTTTCAGTTGTGGTTCTTCTCTTAATTTGTTCTCAAATCAGGCCAAGTAACTCCACAGAAAAATATCAGAATTACCTGAAGTTGACAGCTCCTAAAGTTTGTGCTAGAATAAACCTCTTGGAGAGAGGATAATGGTTTATCTATTCATATCTAACCTGAGATGGAAACCAAATTTATGTGAGAATGAACATATTAGTGTACAATGTAAGACAGTTATTCAGTTATTCTCAGTTCCTGGATGATGAATATCCACAAGACATGTGGATCAAAGTATATGGAGATGGGGCAGCAGAGAATGCAGTGAAAAATGGAGGGGCAGGAATATATATAGAGTACCCAAACAATGTTAAGGGTACTATAAAAGTACCAACAGGGAAATTGTGTCAAAGTCCAACTTTTTAATATTGCGTGTAATTTCATTCAGATTTCGTGACCTAGCTGACCTCAGATTAAAACGCTAGGTATGCTTTTAACTGTGCTCTACACACTGAGAGCCCCATCTCCCATGGTCATCCACAGGTGGGGGTCTCTGTGTGTAGCAGGCAGATCAATGGATCCACAAGTAGACTTAGCTTCTATGAAATGCGTCTTTATCGATATTACATTTTGTTAAATAATGTACCGTATGTATTTTTTTCATTAAAAAAGAAGCAAAATTTGCTTAACCTGTACCTGACCCAACAATTACATTAAACTCTAGTATGCCACAGGTCGTCCACAAACCCATCTGTTTTTTGTCAATTACTTGTCCCTATAGTTCTCTCCATATCTTATATCCATTCCCTCTATTTCAGATTATTACTGGTAGATTGCTTTCTTTTCCTGTAGTTGTACTGTTCATATTATATCCATTCCCTCTATTTCAGATTATTACTGGTAGATTGATTTCTTTTCCTGTAGTTGTACTGTTCATATTTTGTATATTTTAAAAACATTAACAGTACTGCACCAGTAAACTCCACTACAATTTTAAGGAAACAAAATTGAAGTAAAGAAATATTCTTATAATCAAGGCAAAACGAGACACAATACAAAATAGTACAAAGGAAACAATCTGAAATAGTTACACATTTTTATTGGGACCATTGTTCTATCAAGTCAGCAAGAATAGTGTTATTTGTGGTTCCTGTTGCAGTTAGCTGGAATCACATAAATTCAGCAAGATAACTTTCAAGATCGTGTCAAGATATGCCTCTGTGTTTCTTCTTTCTCCATTTCATGCTTCCCCACAGTTGTTCGATGTTCTGAGTGTGCATGCCTGAAACTGGATCAACAAAGTTGTATCAACATTTACATAGACTCTGCCAAAGGCTTTAAGATCGGCTTGCATTATTTTTATGTTTTGAAACAGGTTTTCGACGAGTTTGCCCACCCCACCAATTTGTCACCACTTCAATCCACACATTCTCTTCCAAATGAATTTGAGTACGCCACAATGTTTTTACTTAGATTCAATTCTCATGCACAGTATTTGATTGATGTTATTTTGATATATCAAAAGTAGAGGAATCGGATGATATTGACAATAGCAATGCATGAGAACTGCCACACGAAAGCATACAAATTACATTTTTCTGTAGGTATACACTTTCCTTGAGTACAACATAACTATGACCCTGAACAGCTAGTTTCTCTCTACCTTGTAGAAACATAACTGCGTCCTGCTCTGTTCTTGGAAGACTCATAGTGTTAACAGTCATATTTGTGTTAGCACCCATGTTTGTTTTTGTAAGTGAATTATCATGCGCAGTAACTATTGAAAAAGTAGAATTAAGAAACTGAATTATGTAGTGGCATCTACTTGTACAATACTTCAACAACATGTAATATGATGATGATGATGCAATTTTGATAGCTGAAAATAAGATACAGATATCATCATCATCATCATCAGGTGCCATGCCGGGTGGCGTAGGCGGTCATGGCTCTCCACAGCTCTCTGTCCACAGTATTATGTATCAAAGTCGTTGTTGTTTCTTTGCCGTGCCAGGTTGTCAAACTGTCTAATATTTTCTCACGTTGTCGTCCTCTGTCTCTGGTGCCTTCAATCTTGCCTGTTGTAATTATGTTCTCTAAACCTGCCTGTCTCATGAAGTGGCCAAAAAAAGAAGATTGCCTTTTTCTTATATTGTTGATTAAGGTCCGTTTCGCATTTAACTCTTTTAACACCTCTACATTAGTTTTTCTGGCAGTCCATGGTATTCTCAGCATTCTTCTGTAGAACCACATCTCCGTTGCCTCCAATCTCCCACTTTCCAGTTTGTTTATTGTCCAAGACTCGCACCCATATGTTAGTATAGGGGTTATATAGCACTGCAGAACTCTCTTTCTCACCTCTAATGACAAGGTCATATTACACAGTATATTTTTCATTTTTCTGAATGTTGTTTTTGCCTGTCCTATTCTGCATCTTATTTCTGTTGAACTTCTTCCATCTGCTGTTATAATTGTACCTAGATATTTGAATTGGTGGACCTGTTTTAATACTATATCATTCACTATGATCTTGCAAGGTGTGTTATTTTCTTTCTTTGAAATAACCATTACTTCTGTTTTCTTGATATTTAGGAAGAGGCCTTTCTCTTTGCTTTCTGTGACTACTACTTTAATTAATTTTTGAAGGTCTTCCTCACTTTTTGCAATCAGAACAGTGTCATCCGCATATCTCAAATTATTTATGTTATGTCCTCCCACTGATATTCCTGGGATATCTACTATTGCACGCATTATGTTTTCACTGTATAGAGAGAACAAGTCTGGTGAAAGCACGCATCCCTGTCTGACTCCTTGTTTTATTTGTTGAAAAGGGCCAAATTGCTTTCCTACTCTTATTGCTGCTGTTTGTTGCCAGTACATGTTCTTGATTATTCTTAAATCCTTGCTGTCAATGTTCAGATTCTCTAGCATGTGTATAATTTCGCTATGTTTAACTTTGTCAAAAGCTTTAGTGTAGTCTATAAAACAGAGGTACAGATCTGTTTTTACCTCTATAGACCTCTCTATTAGTGTTCTCAATATATAAATCGCATTGTTGGTGCCTTTGCCTTCTACAAATCCACATTGTTCTGGACTTATTTCTGGTTTTATTTTGTTTCTCACTCTCTTCATGATGATTCTGAGCAGTATTTTGGTTATTTGGCTCATGAGGCTGATTGTACGGTGTTCTTCACATTCAGTGGTCCCTGGTTTCTTAGGTAATGCTATGAATATGGATCTCATTAAGTCATCGGGTATGTTTTCGCTGTTATATATGTCATTCAGCAATTTTGTGATTATTTCAACTCCAAAGTTATCTAAAGCTGCTAATTCTTCTAATGTGATATTGTCTGGACCTGGGGCTTTGCCATATTTCATGTGTCTTAGTGCCTCCCTTACTTCTGCTGTGAGTATTGATGGACCCTCGCCGTTATCTTGT
The DNA here is from genome assembly GCA_034231615.1 of Meghimatium bilineatum. Classification (NCBI taxonomy): domain Eukaryota; kingdom Metazoa; phylum Mollusca; class Gastropoda; order Stylommatophora; family Philomycidae; genus Meghimatium; species Meghimatium bilineatum. The sequence goes on from CM067298.1 coordinate 95,997,568, forward strand.
ATGTTTATTTCTGGTCTATTGTCCTCATAAAGTTCTTTGATATATTCTGACCATCTCTGTACTATGTGATCTATTCCCATTAATACCTGCCCTGTCTTAGATTTTAGACACCCTGTAACTGTTTGCGTTCTCTTTCCTGTTATCATCTCAATTTTCTTATATAGTAATGTTGTATCTTGGTTGTAATGCAATTCTATTTCTGTGCATTTCTTGTTCAGCCAGCTTTCTTTTGCTATTTTGCATTTCTCTCGTATCTCCTTATGTATTTTCTGATATTCCGCTATCTTGTGTTTATTTTTCCTTCTGGTGCTCATCAATTCTAATATTTCTTCTGTCATCCATTTTTGCTTTGATGTATGTTTTACTTTTGGTATTATCTCTTTAGATGTTTGGTTTATCGACTGTTTTAGCATGTTCCATTGATCTTCAATACTCTGAATCTTTGCAATGGCATTGTATCTATTTTGTACAATTATGTTGTATCTTTCTTTAATGTCAGCATCTGATTTCAATAAAGCTAAATCTAATTTCATATTCCTTGGTGCTCTCTTGATCTTCTTTAATCTTATACACAATTTCGCTACCAGTAGTATATGATCACTGTTGCAGTCAGCACCTGGCCTTGATATAGATATAGGAAATAATAAACATAATTGCAACAGGAAAAAGTCAAAAGGGGCCGTCCATAAACTACATTAACAATTACGGAAGGTGGGGGGGGGGCAAAAAAACGTTTGACTGTTGTTGAGAAGGGGAAAGGGAGTTGAAAATAGCTGATATCAACAATACTGTTTGTATACACCAATTTAACTATTAGATTTCTTTAAAAATGTTTCTAAAATTGAGAAATAAATCATGTTGTTTTATATGCTTTTTCTGCTGAAATGTTTTTTAGGTGTGGAAGGGGAAATATTGTTGACATAATTAAGTGGGGGGATCAGGCCCATGAATTCTTGACATTTGTTGGCAAGAAGGGGGAGGGGTAAAAAGTTGGCAAACAAATTGTTGACATAATTTATGGACAGTCCCAAACTAAGGGCTTAGTCTGAATAACAGAGAAACTGAAGTAAAGTAATAGCTAAGAACGAATTTCCTCTCGAATGCATCAAAGTAGATCAGACTAGTTTATATACAACATATTCAAATATTTGGGTGTCTTGCAGTAGCAGATAGAAAATGTGTTAAAGAAGTCAAATGTAGAATATCTCAGCTAAAGGCACACTTCACAAGAGGAAGAACATTCTGGGTAATATCAATCAATCAATCAATAAACCCATAACCCTTCAGGGTCGTAGGAATACCACATTGGATGCTTCAGCACACAGAGTCCTCCAGCGAATTCTATCCTCAGCGATGCGGATGAGTGTGGAAATATCTAGACCTGTCCATTCCTTGATGTTGTCTGTCCATGTCTGTATTTGCCCCCCCTCTGCTTCTTCCACCCTCGACAGTTCCCTGCAGTATTGTTTTTGACAAGGAATAGTGCCTGCATACATGTCCGAACAATGCTAGTTTTCGTCGTTTCACTATTGAAAGCAATGGCTCCTGGACACCTGCATACATCTCTACTTTATTTCTTACGTACACATTGGTCTTATGTTCCCTATAGGAAATTCGTAGAATTCTTCTGTAGCATTTATACTTGAAAGCCTGTAATCTTCTCTCCATGTCCGCAGTGAGTGTCCAACTCTCACAACCATACAACACAACAGAAAGCACCAGCGACCTATACAGTTTGATTTTCACTCCAACACTGATGTTGCTTTTCCAAATCACAGTTAGCCTTGACAAGGACGCTAAAGCCATCTCCAGCCTTATTTTTAGTTCTGCTTTGCATTTACCATCGCTGCATATACTGGATCCGAGGTATTTGAAGGTATTCACCTCTTCAAGCTTATGTCCATTCATCATGATATTAGTCTGGTTTTCTGTGTCTCTGCTGTTTACCAAGATTTTGCTCTTATCTGAATTGATTTCCATTCTGTACTTGCTGGTAACTTTTTCTAACTTTGATGTTAATTCTTGCAATGATTTTCTGACCCAGCTATAAGATCAATATCATCAGCGAAACGCAAGTTGAAAATAGGGTGACCTCCGATCGATATAGACGTGTTGTAGTCATGTAATGTCTCTTGTATGATGTGCTCTAAGTATATGTTAAAAAAGTACTGGGGACATTATGCATCCCTGTCGAACTCCCACAGTTGTTTTGAAGAAATAATATATTGTTAATTCAATTGAGATTTATTAGTTGTTACATTGAACCAATTATGATGTATTGAAGTGAATTATGGACAATTTTCAGAATTAAAAAAAAACTATGTACAGGCAGTAGAGAAGTGGTTTTATAAAAAAATAACACCACAAACAGATAAAGAGCTTCATGAGGTTATCTTGAAAGAAATTAATTCATAAAGAGCGCTGCTTACATCAGAAGACAGTCGACATCTTTTATTATAAGAAGAGGAAACATTCAACACATGATAACTGATAGTATAGTATGAAAAACAAGAGAGGTATAGAAAGACTTAGCCAGAAGATTCTGGACATCATAGGGAGAACATAGGTATTGGAAATTATTGCAGCACACAAAACAAAAGGATGTGGATAATTATTGAATGGATTATTAGAATAAGAACAGGGCTGGGTAATAACATTTCTATATGCTCTTTATGGCATGCATTGCAGGTTAAAATGTTACAATTTCTTTCCTTTTAAGACCTTGGTAACATATATATCACAAAGTGTAGGCCCTATAAAAGAGGGGAATCTGAATTTAAACAAGGAGATGTGTGATGACTGTATACTAGAAATGTAGTTATACTGAAACTATAAGAATTTGAAATGTGTATAACCGATGAGCAAAATAAACTATTTTCAAACTATGTTGAGCACCAAGAAGTGAAGTTATTTCTGTTAATCACTAAACTTTTTATCCATAGAAAATCAGATTGTCATAAAATTTTATTCATCCATCTAAAATAATAACTAATGAAGTAGAAGATGTAATGCACAATTGCATTTATTTATATCATTCTGCAAGCATAAGTCAATTTCAGTTGTGCATCCAATGAACATGTCTGTAAAATTCCAACTACCAGTATACACAAATTGAAATAATAAATGAATCAAAATATCATTTTAAAATATGGCGCTCCTTAATAATGCATTTGATAAGCAAAAAAATAAAATCACTACACCAAAATAGAAATAATAAAGGGATGTGGCTAACGTCCAATAGTGCTAATGATGGAAATCTAAATGGCATCTGTTTACAATTCTAAAAGAGATTTATAATAATAATGCTGCAATATTGCTGCAATTGGAATGGACCTATGGTCCCCCTTGCAGCAGATGTTTACAAATTTAAAGCTAGCTTCAATATTGAATACTAAAATGATAACACAACTTCAACATGTGTCTTTTAAAACATGATATTCAGATGCCAATATTTAAAGGAACATAAGATAAATAAAAGTATACAATAATTAGATAGATACTAATATCATTAAAGGTCAGGAGTTCAATTTCATTTATCCCTACAGTGTGCACACTTTCAAAGAGATCAATCATCTACATTGTACAGTCTTGATAGTCATAGTGGGTCAACATATTTTTTCATAAATTCGTATTTAAAAAATGTATATGCATGTTTTAATAAAAACTACAGTATTTAGCACTAAAAGATCTTTTATTTTTTGGGCCCATCAATATATGTGTGTGTGTGTGTGTGTGTGTGAGATAAATAAATAACGTCCGCACTAGTAATAATTACTAAATTTTAACACCATTTTAAAAAAAAGTTTTTGGTTTGTTTGGATTTAAAAATCATATCATTACGGAAAATCTATACTAGTTGACACCTATGTGATAGTTAAAAGGAAAACAACCCAAGACAAAACCAAAGAGTACTTAAGTATTCAACCATTAACAAAAGAACCCTGAAAATTCCCTAAACAAAATGCATCAGTCCATCAAGTCAAACACTAGACATGTTTCATTTATACAACCACCATTGTGGAATTTTTAATAGCCGTCCATCAAAGGTGTTGATGACAACAGTTTCAGACTTGTGTTGTTGCATCTCTCTGGTGTGTGCAGAGATGACTGAAAAGTCCAATTTGCACATTTGGGATATGCATGATCAGGATTGAACATATGTGTTTTTTAATGTCTTTATGGGCAGCACTTTAATACTCAGATGTGTCTGCTGTACACTGTCCAGGTTTCACAAGCATATAGCAAGGTATTGAGCACATTTGTGCGATAGACTTTTAATTTTGTGTAGTGAGGCTAATGCCCTTCCATTCCCATATATTAACATGCAGTCTACCAAATGCAACAATCATTGGAGAGATTCTGTTGTTGACTTCGGCATCAAAGCCATCGGCCCTGGAGAGGGTACTACCAAGATAAGTGAATCTGTCGACTTGTAGGAGGCAATTGTTATTGACCTTAATAACTGGGTCATGGTATCATTGTGGCCACAGTAGAGGAAGCATGAGTAAAGAAGGAAGCAGCATTCAAAGCATTGCATAAGTTAAGTAAAAAGTGGCCAAAATATATTGAGGACATTTCACGTAACAAAATATAGCATATAGCAATATTCTCTCTAAGGTGCATAGGTGAGCAGCCGCACACATAATTAGAAGGCATCACACATGAAATGCACCACTTGCAAACATAAAGAACCAGAGACTGACATGTTTTTTTAATGTAGTAGAAACATTCACACTACCTACTTGTAACAAGATATGACTAACATTACAAAATTAATTTGCAAGGAACAGTCAAGGGAGGAAGAAGAGGAGGTCATAGAAAATCCTTGATTAATTGTCTATTGTCTTTCCCCAAGTGAATGATGGTTGATCGCATTCACAATTGATGTTAAGCATAGGAGTGGGAGCTTAAGCTGTTGTTCCAAGGCCAGATGTGTTGCTGTGGTTGCATTTAGTCTATGTTTGTTCAAGGCTACCTTGACGTTTTCTATCCACCGCTTCCTTGGTCTACCTTTGGCCCTCTTCCCAGCAATATAATGCCATTTAATGGCATTGGATCAAAAGGCATGAGCCCATGGACCGCTGGATCAGCAACCAACCAACCTTTGGCCTTACGCCCGGATATTCTTTTGTTATATGCTTTTATTAATCTTGGATTAATAACATCAAGAAATGGTCTGGGCATGATTTTTCTATTAGTTATTTGGAGACCTTTTTGTGCTGATGTAACAGTGTGGCACAGACAACCCTAATGGGTTATGGGTCTTATTATTATTATTATTACTACTACTATTATTATTCACTGCTTAGACATCTTCAAATATGCACACATGAGAGGAAAATGTGAGGGAACTTTGCATATGAGAATCACAAATATAATCAAAGATGTGATGTATGAAACAGAATGCCTGGGAATTGTTCATAACTCAGGAATGGCAAAAATACTTCTTCTGGCAATTTCATTTTTACATTACGTTATAATAGCAATCTCATAGACAGATGAATAGTAAGAAAAATAATCACACTATGCAAGGATTGCAGAATCCTTCAGTTTCTACATTGAGAATGAATGAGGAGAAAGGTTCTCCTTGATAGGTATGCCCAAACTTATAACTTGGACAAAGGAGCGAGGAGAAAGACTCTGGAACATCCTCTGGAAGTACGCATCTGGGATGTTAGTAATGAAAATCTCATTACAGAGGTTCATGTAAAAAGTGTGTACGCTTTCTGCAAAAATACTGCACAATGACAGGATGGTACTGCAGATCTGTCAACTTAAAAATTACAATGATTGTAAGCTTAGCTATCCTCAATCGATAATTAACATAGAGTTGACAAAATAGATTCATTTTCTGTCTTTTAGAAATGCTTTCAACAAAGGAATGAAACCACTGAAAGAAGTGGGGAATAGAAAGTAAAGCACATTGAAAGAGATCAGGATTCCAGGTCTACTTGTAAGTAATAGTGTTTTTTTTTCTTCCAAAAGGCAGATACTTTTTTATCATACCTAGAAACTGAAGTTTCAAGTTAGCACAATTATTAGCAAACCTGTATAGCTTTTAACAGTTAATGCATATTGTGTTATATATATATATATATATATATATATATATATATATATATATATATATTCATATGAATGCACACATTTTTTAAAGCAATCATTCTCAAATTTTGTGCTGCATTTTTCTTGTAGCAGAAAGATAGACCAGATGTTCAGCAGAAAATAGTTCAGCGAATAGATATCTTTTGTGTTGCCATTTTATTTGTGCCAATTGCCTGGACATATTCAATTCAGCAGTGGTTCAGGTTGGTGTATTACTTCTGCACATTTATCCATTATAAAGTCAATTCACATGTTTGAGCAAATGTTGTCAGCATCATTAAATTCACTTATAATCTATTTTTATAAGCTTACCAAAACAAACATAATCATTGTATATGTTATTTTTAGGTTAAAATAATAGCCATATAACCATAATATATGTTTTAACATGACAACTAAGAATTAGGTGCAACTAACAAGTACCGGTAGTAGGTCATGGTATCTTTAGCATCTACTGAAAAAGACTTCAACATCTATGGGTCTTCCCAAGCTAGGCCTATGTGCAGTGAGGTAGATGTTGCTAATCTGTCACTTCAATGTATCTTGTGTGTGTATGCATTTCATACTCAATGAACGTTCCACCATGATTTGAGCAAATGTGTATTGAAGACAATATAAGTGATATTTTCTTTATAGGGTTGTCACTGGCTGAGCCAGTAAAAACAATTTGTGCAGTTGTATCTCATTGATGTTAGTTAGTTAGTCATTGTTTTATCGTCACTGCATTCCAGACAAGTACATAAATGCTCAGATCTCTCTTAACTGTATCCGCCATTATATGTTGATTGACTATCCCAGTACACTGTTGATTGACCATCATTCTTTCTCACCCAAGAAATATCTCATGGATGTATTTGGTTCAAATCTCATGAACATTGTTGTATGCAATGGGATTCCTAATTTGTTTACCCATCTAATGTAGTTGAGTAGTTAGTACTTGCTACATGTGAAGATTTCATATAGAATTTTTTTAATATGGGAATGTGAAAAACACCTGACATGGTTCAATTTGTAAATAGCTATATGGGACACTGACAATGAGAAAAACTGAACCATATAAAATATTTGATCACATGAAGGAATATTTGTAAAGTAAGTGATATATACATTGCCCATGCATTGGTGGTGCTCAAAAGGGGAGCAAAGAATAGTGATACTGAAACCTGCCATGCACATCTTAAGATTCAACTATGGATGTTTTGGAGTTGGAGTTGGCTGTCCCATCCCAAAGGGTCAAAGTGACCCAGAAGTCAGATGTGCAAGGCCAAAAGGTGCAGATATTGCAACCAAGATGTAAACCATGGCACAATGCATTCTGTTCTCTGAACTACATCCTGCTAATCTGCAGGAGTTCGAGAATGAACACAGAAGAGACATATCCTTTTAGAAAAAAAAGAATTTTTAAAAGGGAATTATAAGAGAAGCTGTAAAATGACTATAGTTGTATGTTTGTTTGTTAGTTTGCTATCCCCAGGAATTGCAAGCAACTTACTCTTACTCCCCATCAGCAGTGGAGTGGGTTTTCAGAGCTTTCTTTAATACCAAGTAGACTTCAGCTTTTGACATAGTTTAATGCCTATTGAAGAAGCCTTCTACTTGGAGTTTCATGAATATGTGAGTCATGATATGAGCTGATAGTTTTTGAAATTTGAACAATATGTGCTCCCCGAAATTTGTACAATGTTTTTTCTCTGTGCAATGGGGAGCTGTATTTAAAAGCTTTTTTCCATACCCACGAGTGCATGTTCAAGTTGGCGTATCCAATACCCGAGTCACGTCTTCTTCTTTGATTGGTGTCAATTGTGGTGGGATATGAGGGCTTCTGTGTGTTCTTGAGCATGAAAAACACTCACTGGACAATTGTAACTTTGTTGCCACTCTATCGATTCACACACACACACAACACTGCCCTCTAGCGCATGTATCCTTCTCCAGATTCAATGTGTACTCTAAGTATTGCCATAACTTATTATAATGACATCCACCCATACCTGGACATCGATATTGGCCACCCCCTCCAATGCATCTGCATGTCAGCTGACTGAGCCAGAATTTCTTGCATCACCAGGGGCACTAGATGCGTTGGTGCAGAAGTGTCGGAGAAGTTATTTGTTTTTTAGCAGTTAATTCTCATTCCATCTGCAGATTCCACATCCACGGACATGATCCCTAAAATTGTTGGCCAGAAATACAGCTTGAGCCAATGTATTTCTGTTTCCAGGGTGCATCATGAGGAGGTCCTTTTAGGATTTTGGTTATCTGTTAATCCTGGGTCCTCATGAGAGCAATGTGGATCCCTTTACACTCCATAATTTTCTTATAAGAACATTAGTTAATGATAACAGATTCTGCAATTTTTTGTTTCTTCTAAGGGGGAAAAGTAGCATCATTATAAGATCACTTATAAATGATCTTTTCAATATACATATGAGCTTTGATGAAAATGGTCTATCTTTCTTTATGGCAACTAAAGAGATTAAGTTGCAACAATCACAGATAAAACACCCATGTAATCATATGTAGTATTTATCAAACTGTACACAAAGTTCAAAAATATAGATGGAATATCCTGGTTCACTGAAGACCTAGAGCAGCTCTAGACTGTTTTATACGCTCAAGCCGTGTTGTGAGACTCTTGTTTTGGTTTTGTTGTTCTTCTATCTCTGTTAATGCTTCTCTCAACTGGAAAACACAGAAAGAATATACAAAAAGTCTAACTTATGATAATATATAATAAATTATACTTATTTATTTAACAAGAGCTTGTGGTCACTTTTAAAGAATCTTGTGAATATGAGAAAACAAATATAATTTTTATGCTACTAATTCTTATATATAGATTACCCTATGAAATCTTGTAGGTAATTCAGTTTTCATCTTGTGTTAGATTATTAAGGAAATGCAAGAAAAAAACTAGGAATGAAAAGGAACAACTCTTTCTTTCTTTTCACTGATGTCTGGTGTGCTGCATGGCATCAGGGCATGAAGAGGTCTCTAAAATGGGTTTTTTAATATATACTGGTATTCAGAGCTTATATTTCTATAGTCTACCATAAAAATAGTTGATATCCCAGGAATATCAGTGGGAGGACATAACATAAATAATTTAAGATATGTGAATGACACTGTTCTGATTGCTAAAAGTGATAAAGACCTTCAAGAATGAATTAATGTAGTAGTGACAGAAAGTAAAGTGAAAGGCCTCTTCCTAAATATCAAGAAAACAGAAGTAATGGTTATTTCAAAGAAACAAAATACCATAGCTTGCAGGATCAAAGTGAATGATATAGTATTAAAAGGTCTACCAATTCAAGTATTTAGGTATAACAATAACAGCAGATGGAAGAAGTTCAAAAGAAATAAGAAGCAGAATAGGGCAGGCAAAAATAGCATTCAGAAAAATGAAAAATATATTGGATAACATGACCTTGTCATTAGAGGTGAGGAAGGGAGTTCTGCAGGGCTTGTATATAACTCTATATAACTCCTATACCAGAGCTATTCAACTATATTTACTCAGGGGACAAAATGTAGAAAATGGGAATCATCACGGGCCAGATTTATAAAAACACATTGAATGATTTTATACATTTAGTATTTTTATAACTTTATTTCACTGTTTTAGCAATGATCCGCGGACCACTTATTAGGCCTCAGCGGGCTGGATTTGGCCCACGGGGCGTCAATTGAATAGCCCTGTCCTATATTAACATATGGATGCAAGTCTTGGACAATAAGCAAACAGGAAAGTGGGAAATTAGAGGCAGTAGGGATGTGGTTTACAGAAGTATACTGAGAATACCATAGACTGCTAGGAAAACTAATGTGCAGGCATTGAGATAGAGCTAAATCAATAACGTTATGAGACAAGGAGGTTTGGAGAACATAGTCACAAAAGGCAAGATTGAAGGCAATAGAGACAGAGGGCGACATTGTAAGAAAATATTAGCTTAACAATCTGGCACGGTAGGGAATCAACAGAAATCCTGATACATAATACTATAGGTAGCAAGCTGTGGAGAGCCATGATCGCCTACGCCATCTGGCATGGAAACTGATGATGATAACCATACAAATTCTTGAATTAAAATAGCACTTCTCTTTGAGGATTACTCTGATGCTAACATTGTTACAAGAAAGAGCCATTTGATTTGATGTTTTTGATGAATTCTAGCATAGAAACAATTAAAGGGGATAGAAAAATCAAATACAATATTTTGGGCATATAAATAGATATAGCACCGTGTTAAAGGCATTTCAGTAAGAGAAAGTTGTAGGATAACATGCAATAGATAAAAAATACAAGCTGGGGAAAACAAGATTAAAACAGTGTGGTTTGTTAGAGTTACGTGCATGACAAAAGGCCAAAAATGCTGGAGATCCTTTGCAGTAAACCTTCATTGTTGAAACACCACCTGATCTGATCTGTAACTTTAGAGATAATTTTTATTTTACGTAAGGTATGTGTGTCACTAGGGTCCAGTGTTGGTCTTTGAAGAAAAGAATAACACCACTGTCACTTTCCATGAACCACTGGACTTTAAAGCCAATACACTAACTACTGTGCTACTGAATCACCTCATGTTTCTTTATATCTTAGTACTCAAGATACCTGAAAAATTTGGCCACAGCAGCATAAACATTTATTGTAAAACACAAGAAATGTAGCACTTGTTCACCCTGCTAGTGAAGTTGAACATTCAGTTCACCTTTGCAGTCACAATAAGGAATCACACTAAAGGATAGTGCATATTTTAACTTACAAGATTATTTATGCTTCATTTCCTTATTAAATTAAATTATTTTCTTTCTCAAACTACCTATATTGTTAATTTCTTTTTACTTTCTTTGGGTTATATTATTTTGTAACTTTACTGCATCTTCATTTGAAACTCGCTTCACTAAATTTCATTATAAGACATTATCATTATTGTTCTAACTGCACCTCTTTTTGTAGTTTCCTCTTCTCTTGTTTAAGTTCATCCTCCATCTCTTCTGCTCTCTCTGCGTCACTTTTGTACCTCTTTACTTGAGTATCTAAGCGTGTTACCTATATCAGAAATTGAAAAAGGAAGGTTACAATCATGTTCTAGATTAGAAGGTTTGATACCCGTTTGTTTTCAGGGTCTGAAAAGTTGAGCAAAAAAATAGCAACACTGTTACCTGCCATGCATTTCATAAGAGGTGACTAAAGAGGTTTTGGAGGTGAAGTTGGGTGTTCTATTCTATAGAGGGTCAAAGCAACTCAAGAACCATGCTGAAGTCAGATGTGTGAGGTCAAAAGGTGCAGATTTTTCACAGTCAAATTGTAAACCATGACACAATGCTTTTCAATCTCTGGACCATATCCTGCAAATCTGCAAGAGTTTGAGAATGAACGCAGAAGAAGAACATTTGAAATGATTGAGAAGACCACTATTAAGGAACTTGTGCAAAGAACTAAACACACCAATAAAGAAACATAGCACTAAAGAAATGGTGCTGAGATAGATAGTACATACACTAAGAAGACAAATATAAAGTGTTGTAAAACAGACATTGTTCTGGCACCCACATGAAAAATTAAAAGTAGAAGATAAAAAACAAAAAGAAAGAATTAGAGTAAAAAAAGGTTTAGGTAGGACATAGAAAAAACTTAAAGCAATAGCTAAAGATAGGATAAAATTGAAGATGTTTGTTGAGGACATTTGCTCTGCAGGGAGTGAAAGGTGAATATAAAGGCAAACATATTCATTTATAGTATGCAATGTTTTCCTGTTACAATAAGGAATCAGGAAAAGTAAATTGACTAAAAAGAATTTAGCCATAATAAAACATTCTTTCCTTAGAACCTGCTTCCCCATCAAGACCAACTCCTTGAAGTGAAGATGGGGCTTATTTCAGCCAACAGAGGCTGGAAACCAAGATTGGTCGAGCCAACCCAATATCAAGCAGGACCACAGTCCTGTCCAAGCAAGCACTGGTGCTGAAGTAAGAGATACCACACAGAGAGACGCACAAGCAACCATGGTATCATGCAACCCAAATAGTTGACATGTTTGCACAACAAATAAAGAGCCTGCATATTCCCAGTTGCATTATATGGGATGCAAATCTTAGACAATCACCAATAAAGTGATAAACAAAATTGCAGCATTTGAAACAAAATGTTACAGAAGAATCTTCAGAATACCAAACTGGCTAAAAACAAGGTTTTCTCAAAAAAATTACAATATTTTGGATATTTCAAATGACAGACTACAAAATATCATATCAACACAAGATATCATAGACCACCTGAAAATGACACTCACAGAAGCAAGAAGATTAGCTCATGATTGACAAGAGTTTCAATAGGCTGTGATGACTGCTACATCAAAGACATGCTATTTGATGATGACAATAACAAACGAAAGCTCAAAATGTACAGCAAAATTGAAACTACATATTTTATCTGCTCATAATGTGAAAGAGAAGCTCCTAATGAGAAGGGAGAGTGGTAACCTACTTGATAGTGAGCTTGCTTGCTATCACTGGGTTACAGCAAGCCAGGTTCGAAACTACGTCTGGACAAATAAAAGATCCCGGTTGTGATTTCTCGCTTGACATGACCACTCCTCCAGTCAACTCAACTGGAAATGAGTACCTGATGCATGAGTTAGAGGAGGTAAAAACAGCTAGGAAGGGAACTGTGCACCCCACCTAATAGTTTCTGTAGCTTAGTATATGAAGAGTTATTTCAATCCCTGATGGCATGTTGCTTCCATGAGACATATCTTTACCTTTAATATCAAAGAAATATCAATGGGTGGACATGGCATAAAATAACTTGAGCTATGCAGGTGACACTGTTCTGATTGCCAAAAGTTAGAAACAAAGTCCTTCAGCAAGAAAAATCAAAATGAATGACTCAATAATTAAACAGGTCCACCAATTCACATATTTAGGAAAAACAATTACATCAGATGTAAGAAGTACAACAGAGATAAGAAACAGAATAGGGCAGGCAAAGGCAACGTTCTTAAAAAGAAGAATATATTGTGTAATATGTTCCTATCATTTAGGGTGAGGAAAATTGTGTTCTTCTCTACATAACATGAATTCTAATATGCGGATGCAAATCTTGGACAATAAATAAACAGGATAGTGGAAAATTAGAAGCAACAGAAATTTGGTTTTAAAGAAGAATACTGAAAATATCATGGACAGCTAGAAAAACTCATGAAGAGGTGCTGAGAGAGTCAAATGTGAGATGGGTGTTACTTAATTAATAATATCAGAAAAAGTTTTTTTTTTTTGTGGAAATGTTATGAGACAGGGAGATCTGGAGAACATAGTTGTAACGAGCAAGATTGAAGCAAGAGAGACCAAGGACAACAGCATAAGAAAATAAAAAGTTTAACATCTTGGTATGGCAGTGAATCAACAATGTTCCTCATACCAGATACTAGAAATACAATTGTGGAGATCCATGATTGACTACACCAATTGGCATAACACAAGATGATATTGAATGTAAAAGATACTGCTGTCTAAATTGCTGAAATATATATTAATGGTGCTATAAGTTGTTCTGATATGTTTAATGGTATTTTGTGATATTCATTGATGTCTGGAGATAATCAATAGTATAAGATATACTATTAAGATATTACTATTAAGATATTTAGCATTGTATATCCTATAAATAGAAAACTTTGTTCTGATATGAACTGAAACTTTCTCAATTTATAAATCTAATTTTAAAATAAAAATTCATCAAATATAAATCATAATTTTTATATAGAAGAAAAGTACAACTACATGCAAGCAAACATGGTCTCAGCTGTGTTTTTATTTTTAGGCTGGTACAATCTCATCATGCACAGAATACATTGAGAACTAACAAATAAAATGGTTTGGAAGCCTTATAAGAATGAACCATAACCAACTACCAACAAGAGCATATAACATAATAAGATTCAGATACAGGGCTAGAGAAATTCCTAGAACAAGTTGGATAGATAACATCAAGACAACACTGAAGAAATATGGATTCAATGCAGCTAAGGCAACCCATCTGGCCTTGGATATACAACTAAAGCTCTAAGTCACCACCCCTATGCTTAACAGCAAGTGTAGAAATTTTGATCATCCTCCGCCTGAGGATAGACAATCTCATCCCTGACAAATTTTATATATTCTAGTCAGGAATTATGAAGTTGTAAATAATTATAAAAAGCATATGAGAATGGTAGATTAAAGTTATCACCTCATTCATAAATATAACTATCTTAGGAAAGTGAAAATAATTTTGGAAGGCATTTCTAGAAGACACATTCAGCACACACTATTATATTAAGAGTAAAAAACAGCCTATGGCAATAAGAAGAAGTCAACACTAGACAAAGGAATAGAGAAAGTGTGCAGGGGACCAGAACACAGCGTAAGACAGGGACACAGAAGTGAAAACCGAGGAGAGGGGGTTTTCTTAAAAATTCATGACTCAAACCAAATGGCCATAGAGACAAATAGCGAAGGATAAGAGAAAGAAGGAGAATAACAAGGGAAAAATAACCAAGGCGAAGAAGAAGAAACAGAGGAGAAGAGGGTAGATAGACGTGCGCCCCGGATCGGAGATACATCACACGAGGAAGGAATGTGGAAGTGGGAGGGGCCTAAAGGATACAGGGAGGGCACAGCAAGGGAGAGTGAGGGGCTATCCTGGGAAGGCGCTATGGGTGAAGGTATATGACTGAAATAGAGAGATGTAGGAAGAAGGTGTCGAGGAAAAGGGCACCAAAGTAGGAGGGAAATAAAGAGACAGGAGAAGAAGAACATCGCTGAAGGGGGTAACCCATAACTACCACCCAAGCATGTGAAGTGGTGCATCATAGGTGACAAAGAAAGAGTCGTTAGTCTACAATGTCATTGTATGTGGAGGTCGGTGTGGCAGAAGTCCCAATGAAATATGATGGAAAATGGACCAAGGCCACAACCGCAATGACAAGTACCTTATAGGCCAGGTGTTGGGAAATGAGACCAGTCACATAAACCAAAATGATAAAAGGATGAGCTAGCAGCACGTTGCAATCTTACCTGCATATATCATCACTGCATTTTCTTTCCACTATTGTTTGCTCCTAGTTCTCGTCTCTCTCCTCTATATATTTTTTTCTCCCGACATTGGGTTCTCTTTTTCTCTATCGTCTGTCCTTGCTGCATTGGCCTCTTCCTTTCCCTCACTTTCTCTCTTTCTCATCTGATCTTTCATACCATCTTCTTTTGCTCTTCCCTTACATTACGACTGTATGTCGGTAATACTCATTGCCAGTTGCCACTTTTGATGTAATTATTTTAATTTATCTTATCTTATCCTAGTTTACTTACTATTACATCTGATCTATTTTCACTTCTCACTTCCTTCTGTACACTTTCCCCTCCTCATTTACCACCATCTTCTCCCTATACCCTCTTCTTCCCTGTCATGCTGCTCCATCTTTGTTTCCTCCATTATCTATTTGCTACCTCTCCTTTTCTTTCTTCCCTATTAAAGCCATGTTTGTCTCCATGTAAGATTCATTGTACTGTGGTCTTTGGTTTGTCCTGATGAAGGCTTTTTAGTTGAAATGTCATTTATCTCTAAATCTCATTGTTAGGTTGTTTTATGTCTTATTTTGGTAATACTTCTACCTATTTTGCTTATATCTTGATATTTGCCCTGTGTTACTCCAGCCACTGACTTGCTGTTTAGAGTTGTTACCCTACACTGAAACATTTATCCCTTCATACAAAAATAAACTAGAAAAGAAATAGGTAAATGAAATATTGACAAGATAAATTGATTGGATATATATATAGTTTGAGAGTTTTATTTACAAGGATTAAAGATTTATAAAAATTTCTCAGCAAAACTTTTATCTAGCTAACACTTCACTTAATAATCACAGTGTATATGAAACATAGGGGGCCTACCGTTCCTTCTAATGTTGTTATATCTTGCTCAGCCTTTTGTAACTTGAATTTGTATTCATGAATCTGCTTGCTTGCTTCCTCTGTAAAAGTTAATTTCAATCTAAAGAATGTCAGTAAAGCAATACTGGAACTAGCAATAGGGCCTATGGTAATGAGACTGTAAAATTATGTATCAGTAAATGAACAATTTAATGTGAAGAGAACTAATGAAATTCTACAAATAACCATACTTGGTCAAAATTTTGACTTTTTCATTTGCAAAATTGCACTAAAATCCATTTCAATTTTTTCATTATTAACTTACCTGTCAGTGATGTACCATGACAAATAGAAGGAATGAGATGCATTTTTTCAACAAAGATGCTTCATGTATTATTTAGTTGATAACCTTCAGGGATTAGATAATACAATATTGCCTATACCTATATTAAAATGTCTTTATTAGTATTTTAGTATAGGTATACACAAGATTGCATTATCAAAATCTTCAGTGTTATCAATTCCTATTAGTGTTACTTTGGTGCTCTCCTTTTTGTTGGACATCCTCTGGCACTACATTCTAACATTGGCCTATTGTTAATTTACCAATAGTTACATACATATACCAGTCAATCTGTTCAGATTAAAATATTTAAAAAGCCAGTTATTTTTTGGTTCATTATGAGATAATGTGTCTACACACATTCCAACTTTTTAATATTAGGCATGATTTCATACAGCTCCAGCGATGCAGAGATGGAAAAAAACACAATGTCTACTACTGGCCATTTGATCTGTGCATTTGATTAGAGCCCTACCTCCCTCATTGGTCTTCCAAGGGAGGGGGGAGCTTTCTCAGCGTGTTTCGTGCAGATTGATGGATGCTGTGTTGTATACCGTAGCAAAAGTTTGTTATGTTAAATAATGTATGGTTTATTTTGTTAAAAGCATGGACGCATTCTGTAAAATATCATTTTTTATATCTTACAAAGCCAGAAAAACTTTACAAAGCTGATAAATTTTCCTATAAATAACAATAATTCATTACCGGAGTCCCAAATCAATGAGTGAAAATGTTAAATTTTTATAATTTATTATCGTCTTGAAATGTTCTTTAAAATCACATTGAAGCCACATCTTTAATATCCTTATTACAAATGTTACAAAATATTACTTTTATCCTGAATTAGAATACCCATAGGCTGCAGAAGAAAGACTTTACTCTGAAAATTTCAAAAAAGGTTTCATTAATGTTCTATGTATTACATTGCTAAACAGGCCTATGGTTGAAATGGTTACAATATAAGGGAAAATCTTATGGTTGCCAGGTATGTTGTATGTACACATAAGCTTCTATTGCTTACAATGTGATTGATCTATTCCTGTAACTTTTTCCAAACTACATTTCAAAGTATTATAGAGATAAATTGTGATTAGGGCCTATTATATGTTACATATTTGTGTTGGAGATATAGATATATTATTAAGACCTATACTAGTTTGATATAAAATATCTGCAGATTAGATATAATTTGTTACCAAATTTATTATATCAAATTAAAACTGTATGTGCTTAGTAGCAGTAGCAGAGGCAACAGCAGCAGTAGCAGTAGTAGTAGTATGTTTTTTAAGTAAGTTAGAGGGTCCATCAGCATGCATATAATTAAACATCTATGAATCTTCCTAGAAAGTAACAAGGTGGGGTGGGTTCAATAAATCAACACCGATAACCAATGTGTTTTATAACTCTGGTGCAACCACCTGTTAACTTGTTGAGTCACTCTAGTACAACAATATATGTGCATTATCTAGTATAGAAATATATGCAAAATCTCTTTAGAACTATAATATAAGTGAAATTTCTCAAATACAACAACATATGTGAATTCTCTATAATATAACAATATATGGAAAATGCTCTCTAGTTAAAAAAATATGTGTAAAATCTCTCTAGTGCTAAAATATATATGAAATCTCTCCAGTACAATACTATATCATGCCGAAATCGGATGTGCTAGGCCTACAAGGCGCATATCGGTAGCACAACGTAATCACGCTCCCATCGGAAATCGCACGGACACCCGTGATGGTTACAATGGAGCGAACGCAAAACAAACAAACAAACAACAATACTATATGAAAAATTTCTCTAGTACAACAATATATGTTAATTCTCTATTTCAATAATTATGAATTCTTAGTTCAATATATGTGAAATCTCTCTAGTGCAATAATATATGTAAAATGCATATTAAATAACTGTAATCAAGGTTGTATATGTGAGAGGGTTTGAGGGGTTAAACACATAGGGTACTCCCCTCTCAATTTGTACATATAGAATGGCATAATTAACACTATTTAAAAAAAACCAGGAAGAAAAAAAATAAAGAAAAACTGCTGTTCCCCCAACCACTACCCTTTCCTAACCTGTTCAAAATTGCAATGGTACAGGTAATTATAATTTGATTTTTTCAATTAAACAAATTGATCATATTAAAAAAAAATGAAACAATATTTTAAGGGAGACCACCTCTTTTACTACATTTGTATCTACAATCCTGACTGGTGCAGCAAAACATTTTAAATCACTCTGGTAAAAGATTACATGTTAAATCACTCTGGTAAAACCAAATGTTTAGTCACTCAAGTATAATATGCAAAATCATTTTGGTACAACATTTTTAGCAAAACACAAGATGTAAAGCTAAACTACACCAGATTAGAGCAAGCACATTTCCAGAAGTTATGGCTGTTAACTATAGACACTTAATAAATTGGTGGTAAAGAAAATTTCTACCATCGAAAAGAGATACTAAGGAAGAATTTAGAGAATACCATGGACAGCATAAACAAACCAAACCAAGTAGTGTTAAGAACAAAAAAAGTAAATGTTGAATGGTGTGGGCTCTTAAACAATACTATGACAAGAAAGCTGAGGTTCTTTGGCCATATAATACAACATTTGATAATAAGTGGGACTGCTGTAAAACTGTATAACAATAGTACTTATGTAAAGCACAAGGCCGATCAGCTTTACAATAATGCACAGGCTATCAGACTATAGGGTATGGTATTACAAATTACTGATAATAGTATACCAGAAAACTATGCATGAAAAGAACATGAACAAAGGCCCCATGACCTAAATCTAAATAAATGAAAGGTCTCTATTAAGACCATAGGCCATAGAGAAAACAATGGTACCAAACTGCAATATATGGTGATTTTCAAGGGCATGCCTAGCTCTATCATCTGTGGTGCAAAACTTTATTGCAGTAACCTGAATGTCACAGCCACCATGATGATCACCACCAATGAAATGCATAGCAACAGGAAGAGTAGGTGATCTGTGGTTGATGACATGAAGATGTTGGCAAAAACTGTATCTCAGTTTTTTTGCCAGTGTCACCTATTAAATTCATGCCGCAACATTTATAATTGATAATATAAAGGACATTACGGGATTTACATGTAAATACGTCGTCGAAATTGAAAGTGACCTTAAGAAATGACACAGAATGGATCTGAACTACATAGGCAAATGGGTAGCAATGCCGGAGTCCACAACAGACCATGCGAAAATGGTCTGAAACATTAGCCCTGAGGTGACTGTGGAATAAGGTGTATTTAAAATTTTTATCAATGGCAAGATTCTGTGTATTACAAACCTACTGATGCACATAATTTTCTGCTTTACACTGCTTCTCATTCACCTGCTTGTCCTAACTCTTTGCAATTCTCCCAACTTCTTTGCCTTGGTAGCTTATATAGTGATGATGATGACCTTCTAGGTAAATCCAATGAGATAATTGATTTCTTTTGTAGATGCTAATACCCTGACAGTGTCTTTCATCAGCTTGGCTTCGTATCCTGAAATCTTTTTTGCCATGATACCTTGACTAATACTCATGGTACTTCCTTTTCTGAAAGTGAAACATGTCCTCACTTTTCATCTCCATAACTCTATTGTCTGTAGAATCATGTTCAAATATTATTCCCTTCTATTGTCTGATCCTCAAATTTCTGTCATTTTTCAAGACTTTTTTTCTGGTTGCCTGTAGGCATGAAAAAAAAATCTTAATGACATCTTGGTGCACATCTATCTCAGGGTTAATTTTTCAGACCATTTTGGCATGGTTGTTTGTGGATGCCGAAGTTGCTATGGTGTGTCTATGTAGTGCAGATTCACTCTGTGTCATTTCCTAAAGCCAATTTCACCACTAATTATGTTTTTACATATAAATCCTGTAAAATCATTTACATTACTATTTGTAAACATTGTGACATGAAATACGAGCTCGTATATAGGGGAAACAACTGTTCTCACTAAGCTGTGCTAGCATACACATTTTATCCCTTGGTGTACAGAGTTTGGACTTTATTCACATATATAAATGTGTAAAAGTCCCTATAATACAAAATTGAACTGGTTTAAATTGAACATGTTGAATAAAAATACTTTTTTAGGTAAAAGTGGTTAAAATTTATCAGCCCATGAAGACTTCTTCATGCCATTAACCACAGATCGCCTACTCCTGTCACTATGCATTTCAATGGCACTGATCATCAAGTTGCTCATGAACATTCAGTTCACTGCAATAAGATCTTGTACCATAGATAATAGAGCTAGGTAAGCCCTTGAAAATTGCTATATATTGCAGTATGGCATCCTTAAGCCATTTAATCTTAATACACATCATTAATTTATTTAGATTTGGGTAGAGGGACCTTTGTGGTGTCATTCATGTTCTTTTTATGCATAGTTGTTTTATTTCATTCTCATTCCCATATTTTTAAATACGTCACTATAACAATACTTGTATATATGTATGTCATTGTTACCTTGGTTGCCTCTGCTGTTAAATGTCAGCTGTCCAATGCTTTTGTGATAGTACCTTTAATTTTACTGTTTGTCCTGTATTTTCTTGAAAAAAACCTTAAGGTTGAAACTGTCTTGTATACTGTTATCTGTATTTTATTGCAAACGTACTCTATAGTCTGATAGTATATAGTGTGTTCATTGTAAAGCTGATCGATCTTGTGTTTAACGTAAATACTATTGGCCATATAAAGAGACAGCATGGAAAGTTAATAATGAAGGCATCATTGCTGATAACAGGAATAATGGCCACCCAAGATGAAGATAAATAAAAGACAACTCAGATTTTTTTAAACCTGCCCATGACTCAACCAGATCAGCTCATCCAAAATCATGAAAAGCTCAGAAGAATATGCTCTGAAAAAAAATGTAACCTGAAGAACAATATATGTAAAATCTGCCTGGTACAACAATATGTTAAATCACTATGATGGTACAAAAATACATGTTAAGTCATTTTGGTACATTAATACACATCAAATCACTCTAATATAGTTATGTAAGCTGAACCTAAGATAAGAGTTATCTACTAAAAAAATATAAAACACCAGAGTCAGAAGATGACCACTATTTTCTTAATTAAACATATACCATGCCTTCAATTACCTCTTGCTCGTTCTGAAATATCTGGGAATGTACACAAGTACAAAATTGTTTTATATCTGCTAATTATCATAGCACCCATATGTCTTCATCACAATACACATACAAGTGCATGTACACAATCATACATACATGGTTGCTTGTTTATTTATTCCAGAATCATTCTTCTGCATTCATTCTCAAACTCCTGCAGATTAGAAGGATGAATTCAGAATGGAATGCAGTTTGATGGTTAACAGCATCACTGTGGTATCTGCACCTTTTTGCATGACATATTCAACCTTGGCATTATCTTTGGGTCACTTTGCCCTTCTATAGGATGAGACTCAACCTCATCCACCAAAACCTCCTCAGGCACCTATTAAAGCATACATGGCAGATCACAATATTGCCATTCTTTGCTCCCATTTCAAGCCTCAGTAACACATGGACAGATCATCCCAGTGTTAAGCCTATATTCCATTAAATCTGTATGCACTTTCCTGTCTGAGGTAGTAGACCTATTTACTGTTGGTTCTTATTAAGTTATTTCTCCTGTCTACTCACTTGTACAAGTAAGTATTCAGAGTCTACTTCCAAATTTGAGAGAACTGGTCAATTATTTGTTGCACAGTGCGCAAAATCACAAGTTTATCAGTCTTCAAAGGAAGTTTTGTAGCTGTTCTTCTGTAAACTTTATGGCAGGCTAGAGATAAAAGGGTCACTTCCTCCAACTCATGTGTGTCAGAATGCAAATATTGAGTAAAAAATAGTAACTCCGTGACTTGCTATGAATATTATAAGATTAAATTAAAGAGAGTTAAGCATGGATTATATGCATCATATACACCAAAAGATCAAGAGACGTCTTCAATATTATAAAAACAATGAAAATAAGAGACGAGAGTTATAATCCCACGACAATCATAAACAGCAGAAACTGTACTTCCATGTTCAATGGAGAAGACTGGAAAACAAGATGGCTAGAGTATTTTAAAGAGTTGTACAACCTATCAATCAATACAAGAAACTATCCTTTCACTCCGATATTCATATGTTCTGGAACCATCAATACTAGTCCATGAAATAGAGGAACATATTAAGAACAGCACGTGAAATAAATCACCTGCATGGATGGCATAACAACTGAAGCCATCCTGGCATGCAAGGACATTGGTGTAAGCTGGTCAAAGAGAATATTCCTTTCAAGGTATAGGGCCCAGCACCATCCCTGCCTGAACGTCTGTCACAGGGAGGCACCACAACTATTATTGGATATGTTCCCATTGTGTTTTGTATGTGGCATCGTGATTAATTGTGCACCTTTTGGTTGGTTGCCTCTGTCTTCAGCAACCTAATTACTTAGGTAGGACTATGGTCCTGCTCAAGTGGGACTGCCCAACCAGTCTTAGTTTCCAGCCCCTGATGGCTGAACTAAGCCCCATCACCACTTCACGGTGCTGGCCTCGATGGGGATCATAAGAATAATAAATACAAAAATAATATTAATTTACAAACATATTTTTTAAATTTAAAACAGTCCATGTGGTGGAAAAGTATTAAAAAAATAGAACCTATATGACTATTCATTTCATTATAAGTGTTTTTAATCATCTTTTTATTAGTAAGTGATGATGAACATTCAGCTCAACTGGGATGATAATGAAGATATCCGTGGTGTACCCAATTGTGACTAATGAGTCCTATGCATGCCTGTAATTGTTTACCACACTCTGAGCATGTGTGGGAGAAGTCTGTGGGACATTGAGCTGCTCTTGCCTTTCTTCTAGTGTTTTTTAGTTGTGCAACATGATGTCTGAGATTCTCTGCAGCTGCTGAACCACTCTTGATTCTACGCCAGTCAGATCTGTCTTCTGCAAGACTCTCCCATGAATTTGTATCTATGTTTAAGTGAGTTGGTGATATCTTAAGAGCGTCTTTAAAATGTTTCTTCTGTCTTCTGGCCTTGCAAGAGCCAGTCTGCTCCTAACAACTTTTTTGATAGATGATGATCTTTCATGTGAACCATGTGTCCTGCCCAGTGTGTCTGTGCCTTCAGAAACATTGTGTATATGTTTACAGACTTAAGATTTTATCAGTACTTCACTGTCTGGTATTTTATTCCACTAATATATGTTAAGTATCTTACAGAGGTAGCTTAGTGTGTCTGACATATACTGTCCATGTTTACAGGCATAAGGAAGTGATGATATTACTGCTGCTTAGTAAGTTATGGGTTTGGTGATAATTGTTATTCCCCTTCTGTGCCATACATTTTTTTTCAGTCTTCAAATGTGACACTAACTTTAGCTATGCTGGTGTTACCTCAGTATCAATGTTTATGGCTTGTGAGAGAGTGCTACCCAGGTAGGTGAAATATTGACTGTTTGAAGCTCTTCTTCTTTGATCCTGTTTGTGGTCTAAAAATTAATCCCCCTAAGGTGGGAATCAAACTGTGGTCTAAGAGTTAACCACCATGCTACTGTTCAATCTTATAAATTTAACAAATATTTCTTCTTTTACAAATATTTAATAGGCCTATAGTCGTATATATTAATTTGATAATAGTCATTGCTATTATTTCAACATCTGGCGCATATTAATGCAGCGGCACTTTCTAGGCTACATACTTAGATTAAGTTTGCTGCTCTCATCTTTCCATTCTTCTTCTTCTTCAGTGTTCATTCTCAAACTCCCGCTGGAACTCTCTTGTAACAGGACCATGGTCCTATTAGATTTCCAGCAGGATGTAGTCCAGAGAATGGAAATGTGTTGTGTCACTGTTTTATTTGCTCCAATGGCCTGACACATCCATCTTCGGTGGGATCTTTCCATTCATAAATACATAAATCATGATAGGCCTACATATGGGAAAATTCTGCAGGAAACAGAACTTCCTGATGCTTTACAATTAAATAAGGCACAGCATCCTGTGAAACAAAATACAACTCAGCAGTGGAGTCTGAATTTGATTTGACACAGATTGATAAAAAATCAGCTATAGTGATCACTCTCTGCCCAACCTACCCAGTCTTGTGAGGCCCATACAAGGTGTGTCAGCTATCTACAAACCCATAAACAGAAAGGGCATACTTCTAGCTGAATTTCAAAAAGTTAATCAAACAAATCACCATCTTCACTTGTAAGACAAAGAACAAATCATGAAGTAATGCTATCGTTTTCAATATCTCTAGAATTAAATGTTTCATCTGTAGTGTTGTAACACCTTTTTCAGAACCAATGCTCCTGAGACTATAAAAACCAACAATATTTAATTCTAGCAACACTTATATAATACCTCTCTTGCATACTATTAAAAATATACCATGCATATACACAATATTAAACAATACAACCTATATCACAGTTATATAATACATAGGCCTATACTAAATAAGTAGGCCTACAATACTCACGTTGAATCTCATATAGTTGCATTTCTGGACCATCAACTTGGGATAAGTTTGACACATATTCCCCATTCTTTTCACTGAATTGTTGGTCTTTAATTTGTGTCTTCAAATTCTTTATCTGGAAATATATGAGATACACAAGCAATACCAATTAGTGAAATGAAATGAATGTTTAAGCTTACAAAGTCACCCAAAGATTTGACATTATTATTTGTCAAACTGGAAGAAAAAAACTAGTTAGAATTAATATTACTGCACTGAAGTCATTCAGAGGTGTTATGAGTGAATATGTTCTTAGTTTCAGCTTACTAAATGTTACAGCGTCTGAATGTACAGTTCTATCATAAACATGACACAGAAATTTAGGAAATCAAGGAAACAGCTGAAAAACTTATGAGAATTGACCTTAGCATACAGCCTGTAACATTCCTGATGCAAAATCAGCACTCAAAGTGATCAGGTTCATAAAACTTCCAGATATGCAAAAGTTGCACAATTGAACTTACAGTAGTAGTCAGTACAAGGTAACCATGCAGTGGAATGTCACATTGTGGAGTATACGGACAAGATAACAGATCAGCTAGCTATGGAGGGTACTGCGAATGACCAACCAGTAGTGCCAAAATAACTTATCATCAAAATAAATAGATGATCAAAGCAACCAGAAAGCCACCAACACAAATGATTACCAAATTATGAGCATACCTGAACAGGTTGTAATTTTACACCTCAAATAGGACACAACAACTCAGCAGTCATATGTATACAATGTTAAAGATTGGCAACAGCCATATTGGGTAGGAACCTCAGATAGTAGAGCAGATACTTCAAAAGTGTTTGAATATGAAATGCTCAGGAAAATAAACTGATCCAGAGAAACAACGCTGAAAGCAAAACTCTAATGATCTCTATTAATTACAAAATAGTCATAGAAGGTAGAAAAGTGCAGAAATAGACAGATTCCATGTAAATGAGAGAAGAAACTGAGTACACAGTAACTTTTGCCTTGGTTCAGAGTTGTCCCAAAACTAAGTAAATCTAAACCTATTTTCAGTTGAGTGGACCATGGAACTGATTTTAAATGATTTGAATCAGTATAAATTATATTATTGAATCCACCAAGCCAACAGGATCCAAAAAATATTGGTGGCATATTCTATTCAGGATAGTCACTAGTACAGCATTTTATGCTGTATTGATTTTATTGGCAATATAAATATATTTGGAAGTTTTCCATTACTTTCTGAATGGTCTGGATGCACAATTGCCTGCAACAAGATTTGAACCTGATACCGTGGTCGTCACAGACACACTATGTACCTCACCGCCACAGAGCCATACAACAGCATACAAGAGATGTGAAATGATTGATAGCGGTGATTCCTTTTCCATGCCTCAAATGAAGATGTTGGGTTTGAAATATGACAGGCAAAAATTGGAAATGGTAATGAAGTTTTACTAATAACTATAAATGCATAAGAAAATACACACAAATCGACATTTCAACCAAGGGTAAATTAAGGACAACAGTGGTCACCTTTTAACAAAATAATAACAACGTACATTATTTAATGAAGCATCAATAAAGATGCAACTCACAGTAGCTAAGACTACTGACTGATCCAGCGATCTACCCGCTAAACACTGAAAGCCCCCCCCCCCCCCTTGGATGAACCTGGGGAACATGGACTCTATTTAATAGTGCATAGCACGCAGATCAATGCAGACCTGTCGACTTTTTAATCTGAGGTCATGAAAGTTGAAGGAAACTATGCATAATATTAAAATTTGGCCACTGCTTCCCATAATAAACCCAACCAAGAGTGTCACAACACAAAAGTCATCAAGAAAAGTAGCAGCTATAATACAGAGATAGGATAGAAAGGTATCTTCAGAACAGGCATATGACACAGAAAACATTCTTTGCACACAGTGTGCAAGTACTTTTTAGACCTGAATTGGGCTAATCTGTATTTGGT
The DNA here is from genome assembly GCA_034231615.1 of Meghimatium bilineatum. NCBI lineage: Eukaryota > Metazoa > Mollusca > Gastropoda > Stylommatophora > Philomycidae > Meghimatium > Meghimatium bilineatum. The sequence goes on from CM067298.1 coordinate 96,024,438, forward strand.
GAACTCATAACTGACTTATTTGTGAACAGAATAATTGAAGTGGTCATCATTACTCATGATGGATGATTGCCACTTTTTTTTCTAAACTACAAAGCTTCATCTTTCTATATTGCAGAAATAAAGAAATTTTGATTTTTTCAAAACCAATTAGGATCTATAGTTTCACCATAACATCAAGTTTTATCACCAAAAGATAAAGATGGAAATAAAAAAACAGATAATATCTACAATTTTTATACCTACACTTTGCTACCAATTTCAAACATGGTCTTTAACAGTCTCACAGCAAAGGAAAATCATTACCTGTGAAATGAAGTGTCTGAGAAAAGCTGCAATGGTTACTAAACTAGATAAAATAAGAAATGAAGAAATTAGGAAAAGAGTTGGTATAATATCATGTATAGAACATATTGAAAGACAGCAAGTAAAATGGTTCAGTCACCTTATGAGAATGAACCCAAACCAAATACCAGTAAGAGCATATAACAAAAGAATATCCGATATAAAGTCAAAGGTAGACCAAGAAAATGGTGGATAGAAAACATCAAGGTAACCTTGAACAAACATGGACTAAATGCAACCACAGCGACACATCTGGCCTTGGAACGACAGCTTAAGCTCCCACCCCTATGCTTAACGGCAAGTGTGAACCATCATTCACCTGGGATAAACAATAGACAATCAGGATTTATCAGGACTTTTTTTCTATTCTATCCACAAACAAACTAATATTGAAGGAAAGCTAATTATACAGAGCAAAAGGTGGAAGTATTGTTGTTTTGGGTATACAGTAAGATGGCTGGAGTGCAATGGGACAACATGTGAACAAAATGGATTAACAAATGGAAAATGAGAAACACAGAGAATACAAGATAACTTAACTTCACTAGAGATGGGAAGCTGCTAAGGCACATGGCTGTCAATACAAACTGGCATAGAACATTAAATAAATATTATTTAACAAAAGAAATAAATAAAATAAAATTTTAATTTACCTCTTTATTCAGTGCATATTGTTCCTGTAGAAGACCTTTAATCTTATCATCTGAGGACGAAGAAAAAAAATAAGAAAATCGTCTTTGAAAAAAATATTTTTAAAAAATAAGTTTTCATCATGGGTGGTTAGCCTATTTACAACATAGAATACAGAAGATGGTCAATTTCTTTCTGTTCTAACAAACCCACCCCAATTTGTTTTCTCTTCTTTTTAAAAACACAGTATTTAAGTAGTTCAAAAAACAAAACCGAAACGTTTTGGCTACTTCCTTTATAACCATATAAACACCCTTCATTTAACAGAGCAATGATGATGAGAAAACCTTTAGATAAGAGTGTGAGTTCTAATCTAAGTCACAAACTACAAACCGCTGGTTTCCTAATAGGTGATATTGATGTTTTCAATGAATGTGCAATAATAAAGGCATCAAGTATACAATATTCACAGTAAATGTAGGCCTTATGGATAGAAACATTGGTAAACAAAATAATGTTTCTTTGCTACCAACATCAAGATGTCAAGGCTATGGAAGGCAATCCATAAATTAAACACAATCCACTCTGCTATAGACTAGGTGTATCAAGTAGGGCCTATTGTTCTGAAGGCAGAATTAATCAGCTGCCATCTGAACTTGGGCGAGGCTTGCAGACATTCTGGTCACAAGCTTGATGAACTAGCTTAAACAATAATCTTAACACAAAAGATTGCAGAATCTAAAAAGATTAACATTTAGTAGACACTATGAATTCTTCTTCATTCATTTTCAAACTTCTGAAGATTAGAATGTTTTAGTCTGGAGAACAGAGTGCATTGAGTCATGGTTTACATGTTGGCTGTGATATTTGTGCTTTCAGCCTGACACATCCAGATTCATCATGGCTGCTGGGTCACTTTGACCCTCTACAGGATTGGACTACCGACCTCACCCCTAAAATCTCTTTAGCTGCCTCTTGCGATATGTGTTATAGATAATAGTGCTGTTATTCTTTGCTTCCCTTTATGGCTTCAACAAAATGTGGTCATAGCTGGTTGGTTCTCTATGGGCTCATGCTCTTTGACCTAAACACATGGGTATTAACAATGAATGATGTTACAGTGATAAATATGCTTTCCTTTATCATTTGGAAAACCAAATAGCAGGAGAAATTTGCTACTATAGAGTTGGTATCACAACTAGTTTCAAGCAAATATCAGGAGAAATATGCTACTATTGAGAGTTGGTATCACAACTAGTTTCAAGCAAATATCAGGAGAAATATGCTACTATTGAGAGTTGGTATCACAACTAGTTTCAAGCAAATATCAGGAGAAATATGCTACTATTGAGAGTTGGTATCACAACTAGTTTCAAGAAAATAGCAGGAGAAATATGCTACTATTGAGAGTTAGTATCACAACTAGTTTCAAGCAAATAGCAGGAGAAATATACTACTATAGAGAGTTGGTATCACAACTAGTTTCGAGAACAGATTAGTTGATATCTTTATTAAAGCAATTGTCTTGTAGCACTTAACATTGTGCAAATCTTAGGTTTTTAAATGTTGTACTATTTTGCAGCTTATTGAAATAAGGTTACAAGAATCAGGCTTCTTTCCTGGATATTGACAAAACAAATAACAGGTAACAGGAAACAATCCAACAAGCTGGTAATCGAGGGCTGAAGCATCATGGTGGCAAAAACAGGGAAAAATAAAGATAAGTGTTACCAATGTATACAAGACATATTAGTGATGGAGACAAAGACAGGCGACATTTTGACATTGGTTATTGCATCTTATCTCTGTATATGCTCAGTTGAGATTATCTGGTTCCCAGCCAGAAACAGGAAATGACTGGTGATATTTAGCACAAGATTATTGTAATATGATTATTTTGCCCTTGTCTTGTCGGGCCTGAAAGGGAAGCAAAGAATAGTGACACTGTTATCTTCTGTGCATGTCGAAGAGGCAACTAAGGAGGATTTAGGGATGAGTTAGCTGTCCCATCCTATAGAAAATCAAAGTGATCCAGAAGCCATGCTTAAGTCTGATGTGCTAGGCAAAAAAGAAATAGGTGTGGCATTTAAGACGTAAACCATGACATTATGTATTCTGTTCTTCAGACTGCATCATGCTAATCTGCCAGAGTTTGAGAACAAAGGCAGAAGAAATGATTATTGGAACTTAGACCTCTCCTTATAAATTAATAATAAAAAATAGGTCTCAAAAGGCATTCTACTAAGGTTACTCCATATCTACTCTGTCTCATAAAATAATGAAGTGGCACATTGCCTGCTGAGAGTACCACTCATAGCATGTAACTCCATAGCATCAAGCAATAATCCCAAGGGATCTCTGAAAAAATACACTTTATAAACAAGACATCTCAAGCAGGATTTTAATGATCATATTCCCTGATATAATATTCATGGACTCATTTTCATAGTTGAAAGGAATGCATGCCACACCAATAAGAGGTTTTAATCCACCAATTCAACTGTTTTTTTTACTCTGTGGTAGAGAAGTTAGTAGGCCAAACTCACAACACAACTTGTTCGTGGTTTGAAATTAACCATTCACATTGTACTGGCAATACAATATGGTGTATTAGTGAGGATTAAAAATTCAACAGTATTTTATAGCAATGTTCTAAACAGGTTAGGCCTATGCTCAATTATTTATAAACATGCACATATTTGCATTCAACTTTCATTTTTACTGTCTCACTAAAAATCAAGCTTTCTTTTTATTAATTTTGTGGCTAGTGTTGGATTCCACCAGTTGGGAAAAATACAACCAGATATAAGCCTACATAAGAAGCAAGTGTCATTGTATACTTAAAATCAGAATAGCACAACAGGGAATAAAAGTGAAACATTACAAAAGTGACATGTTAAGATGTTTATGCCTCCTTTCAGCATATTATTTTATGACACTGCAATTGATGAATCATTAATTCAAAGAATACAGGAATGTGGAATCAAGTGTAGGATGAGCAGGGAAGGTTGAGAAAGGGGGTTAATTAGGCACATGGAAAATCAGCATGTGATAGGAATGGCAAGAGTTAATACTCTTTTTCACCATCTGCTGAAAGAGACTAACACCTATGGTCTGTATGAGGTAAGGTAAGATATCAGTTCTTAAATACAGGCCTATATTTAAATGATTAAAACTGTATGTCCAAAACTACTGTTCAATCTGTAATTTATATTTTTTAATGTTTGCTCTATCGCTACATCTATCTTAGGAAGTCAGGAGAAGATTCTATGTCCATATGATGCCAACATATTTATGACAGAAGCAATTTAGAGATATACTTTATTTAGTGATGTTTTTTAATATTTTATTCTGCATTATGTAGGCCTTGTTAGATCTTCAGGCAAGTTGCCATGATGAAGCTCCCAGTCTTCTCCAGGTTACAGCAGCTGCTTCAAAAATTTTCAGTCTCAGTTCATTGTATTGTGACCATATTTTGCCTCACAGTTAATTGCAGTTCAGGCAGTATGAAGCATGTGTTCAGAGGTATTCTTGAACAATTTTTTTTACATATTTTGATGTCACAGCTGACTAATCATCTTCTATGTGATGTGTTCTTTACAAAACAATGTCCTCACTGCCACTCTGTAAGTCTGTTAGCTCTTGCAAGCTGTCCTTACTACCACTCTGTAAGCCTGTCAGTTCTGTGCAAGCTCTCCTGGTTGATGCTGTATCATGTTTAAAAAGTCCTAAGTATTATGTGTCGAAATTATATTATCCATTTATAATCTTAGGACCTTTCTACAGCATCTCACTTCAAATGCTATTTTCTTTCTCCATTATGGATGTCATTGCCCAAGACACACAAATAAAAAATATAGTCTCTTAAGAGCTGTAACTTCTTTGCCTTCTGAATACATTTTGTCCTAGATATTTTATCTATGTTTGTATAGGACCATTACTAATCTCTTCCTGATCTCTCATGAACACTCTCCTTTGTTATTGGTTGACCCAACAGATTTAAAATTGTTATTTTTCTAAATGTTAATAGTGTGTATGTGCAAATTCGTATCTATTTCTATTGACATGCATTATTTTCATTATTTTGTCTAACAGAGTAAAGTTAACAAGATTCGCTATATTTTATTGACTTAATCATGTGTTCTAGACCTGTTGAGCATCTTGATATGCGGACGGTGTCATTCGCTAACACAATTTATAGAATTTCATGGGTACTGATATTAAGAGTTTGAAACTGTTCATGACATGAGTTTCCTTGTATGCTCCACACAATATTTTTTGTATATATTTTAAACAGATGTGCCACATAATGCAATAAAATAATTTAATAAGAAAAGTCTTTTTTTTCCACAGCATTGAGATCTTAGGGGAAATTTGGTGTAGGCCTGTAATTCTGTGTGATTTTCATCAACATGCTAAGTTTGATGTCAGCATTTGGCACTCAACATCTAATTTCTCTGATTTATTCTGCTACCATTTCCTGAAGAAGGGTTAACCTGGAAGCAGTTTTTTATCACATTTCTATCCTTTTCTGAAGCTCTACATTCAATGAGATGTTGCCTGTAATGGTAGAGCCAAGATAACTTGATACACATATCATTTACATGAATCAAAGTTATTATGTCTTCTACTCCAGGGTCTAGTTCTTTGTGTGAGTATGCATTGACAATTCTTATGCTCAATCAGACACAGACTGAAAGATTACATAATATATAGAATGAGGTAATGCATATCATACTTGTGTGCACTAGAGACACATCAGTAAGAGCGTACAATTCTTACTTTATTGTTCAACTGAGCACAGAATACAGTTTTCTTTGAGCATGATCCTATTGCACTATGGAATTCATATAGTTAATATAATATTAATATAATAAAAGGTAGTATACTAAAAATAGGAAAATCATGGATGGGGCATGCTGAGGAGGTCATACAAATATGTGCATGTTGCTCCAGAAGATGTGGTTCCAGATGAGGAATGGATAAGTGTGTCCATATATTGTCAAATTTCCCTCTGAGTAATAATAACTCTCAGTAAACAAAGCAAAGTGTGGCGCACTATCGCTGTAATCAGACGTGCAAGCATTGATCCGAGAGAATTCCAGAAAGGGCACATGATTATATATACAGATGGTTCGGTTGTTAGACAAGTGTATAGTGCTTGGACCTTCAATGCACAATGTGCAGAAAAAACCATCAGATCAGGGAGGAGAGTGGTGCCTTTGCTGTGATTATAAGAAACTCAACCATGGAGATTATAGCAGTAACGAAGGCCTTGAACTGAATGAGTACATAGAGGGAAACTCATGTCTGCATTCTCAGTGACTCAATGAGCATGATTGGAAAAATACAAAAGGTTTGAGGCCCTTCCAAGCGGTAGAAGTTGGAATTTGTCACATTAATTTTTGTATCCGGTCATGTGGGGGTGTTCAACAACATGTAAATGAAATTAATGAGTCATGATTTTATGTCCAGAATAAAAGAAGTAGACTTGAAATGTGGCATTGCCAAAAATTAGCACTACTGTGGGCTTAGAAGAATATTTATCAACCAACAGAGAACTTGAACTGTCATTGTGTAACAGTGGATACACACAAGTGGAGATCAGAGCCCCTATGGATGAGTCCGGATTGCAATGATGATAATCTGAGGACTAAATAACTAAAATACCACTGCCAGTTCATAGCCACTATGTATTCTGCACCATTGATCTTTGACATATATGCTGATTGTCATTAAGAAGAATGTGGCTAGCTAGTTGAACAATGTCTCTCGTTACTGAACCTGCGATGCTATCATGTCAAAGGGACATGCTATTTACACTTTTCTCACCTGTCTCCAGCTTTAAAAAAAAAAGTTTTCTTGAATAATTTTGCCCTTATGTATAATGTTTATCCAGGCAGTGTGCTCTCCTGCCATCTTTTTCCAATAACTGGAATAGATAGAATAAATCCCTCACTGTTGTCTTGTACTTTAAACATGTAGAATATTGTGATTGGAAAAGTACGATCAGTATTACAGTAAAGATCAATCTATTCAGATCGCTAATGTTAAGTATACTTTTATAAAGATGTTTGTTAAGAATTAGTTATATAGAATACAAGACAAATATATTCGTCTACAGCAAATAAAAAGACTTGCAGGTTATCACGAACCACTTTTTACAGTAGTGAAACTGAGTAAACTTGTTTGGTTTGGACATGAGATACACTTCACTTTCTAAAATTATTTTGCAAGAAACAGTCAAGAGTGGGTGGAGCTGAGGCAGACAAAGAAAATCCTGGATTAATAACATCAAGGAATGATCAATATAACAGCAGAGGAGGCAAATAGAAGGGCAAAAGACCGTACACTCACTCTCCCCTCAACACTGAAAGGTACATGAGGACAGAAAGAAGAAGAAGGAATGATCTGAGCATGATTTTTCTACCCTTCTTCAAATGGCTGAGAATAGAGGTGTTTGGAGGGCTTAATGTCTCTAGTTTGGCATCTCTATGATCACGACAGGTTATGAGTCTTATTATTATTATTCGGACATCTTGAGCATAGCAAAGTTGAGACCTGATCAACAAGGCATAGATACTTTCCATGTTAGATTTCTCAAGGATCGCAACATCAGGAATGTGAATCTGATCACATACCTTGAAGCTTTCTCAGTCACAGAAGGTGAAAATAATTAAGCAATGAATATCATGGTTTACAGCTTAGTTGTGATGTATATATATATATTGTCCAGCTGACACATCTGACTACATGGCAATGTTCTGTCCCTTTGACTTTTTTTTATGAAATGACTTAGCCAACTTCCTTCTAATGACATGCATGACAGATAACAGTATTGCTATTCTTTGCTCTTATTTCATGCCCTGTAAACACATTGACAATATTAAATATACCGATAAGAATGTAACAACATGTGTTTTAATATCTAGGAGAAAGTGTGTTTAGTTGTCTGTGTGTTGCAGAAAAAAACATTGAAAATATCAATTTACTTAGGATAACACAATAACACTGTTGACTGCTACTCAATCTGAGAGGACATACTTTCAATGTGAAGTGTTAGGTCACTTACACTGAAATAGGTCAAGAAGTTTTGAATAAAGTAGCTTTAGACAGTGTACATGTATTTGTACATGGTAAGTTTAGTAACTATTTAAGAAGTGAAGGTAAGAAAAAGATGGTAGAGTGATAATTGCATTGTTCTCAGATTACCCCCAGTCTCTATCAACGAAGCATCACGTTTACTGCTTAGAGTACCAGCTACAGTACATAACTCCATTGCTTCAAGTGATGAAGCAGAGATTTCTGAAAAAAATCCACTTTGTAAACAAGATCCCATGAATCAGATTTGAAGTACTGACGTCTTGTGCACAAAGCAAATGACTTATCTAAGTATTATTATGAGTATCTAAGTAGTATTACCTTAGTAAACAATGTGTACCTACTGACATGTCACCTTTAATTGTGAGACAATTTATACTATATGAAGGATACATGTAGTCAACCACTATATATAAACTGTTCGAACTAAAACTAGCCTTCTAATAGAGCTAGTGACCTCTGTAAATCAGTGGTTAGTTTACTGGCTTCCTAGTATGGTAATCCAACGTTCAAATGTCCAGTTCAACTGGAAATACTTTCAAAATCATCAATGGCTGCTATGTCAACCAAATCTAAGGATATCAGTACTAGATCACCCTATGTAGTCATTGCCTGAAATGGGAGCAAAGAATAATGACACTATTATCTGCAATTCATGTTGTAAGAGGCCACTAAGGAGGTTTTGGGGTGGAGTGGGTTTTCCCATCCTATAGAATCATAGTGGCCACAGTCTATTATTGTGTCAGTTCAAATGTGTCAGGCACAGATATCACAGCTAATCTGTAAATCATGACATAACACATTTCATTTTTCTTGACTACGTCCTCCTTATCTGCATGAGTTTGAGAATTAATTCAGAAAGTGAAGGTACCAGGCCACCTGAAAAAGTAATGGCAGCAGTTATAATGGTGACCTCACCTTTTCCAAATATGCAGTTGGTCAATGAAAAATATGGACCTAACACTATATTTCCCAATATGTCTCAAAGGCATGGAACGAAAACTTTCCTATGTTTTCTGATAGATCAAGCTAAAGTGATATTCTTAGAGAAGCTTTACACTGAGAATACACACAAACATCAAGCCATGCATATTGGTTATTAGTTAAAATAACCAAGCTCACTACACTCTAAATAAACTACAGACTTCATTTTTTTCAGTCGAGTAAAATGAGCATGCATGCTGATCATTCCCGTTGAATTCATATTATCCACACTATCTAATCATCTTTGCAGACATGCAACAACCATGAAAACATGTCAAACAAACACATATAAATAAGTTGAAGTATATTAACTACTCAACATTCAGTACAGAGTTAAGACATGCATGCTTAAGTAGAATCTTATCCACTTTTTACTTGCAGAAAATATATACCCCGGTACATGATAAACAAAAAGTTATAGTACATGATGAAGCAGATGATAATATATTGCAATAAAGAATTAAAACGTGTTTTTGTTTATCCAATGTATACTTTATTTATATAACTGAATGTTTTATATAAATTGTTTATATTTGAAAGCTTGATACATTTCTATACTGTGATTAATACACTTGTACACACAGAAAAATGGTATCTGAGGCACATCATTCCATAACAATAAGTCATCTCATATCACATCATCCTCAAAGAAGTGTGGTCCTTGGCGCATATAAAACGGCAACACAACGCATTCTCTGGGCTACATCCCGGTGGACCATGGTCCTGCTACAATATAAATCCAACGGGAGTATGAAAATGAATGCTGAAGAAGATATCACATCAAAGTATCAACATTAACCATTTCAATTTTTGATCTCTATAAGGTTGACAAGTTTACATATTCATTGTAGAAATCTCAAATCGTCAGTCTAACTTAAATTAACAGAAAGTGATGGAAGATTCTGAAATTAGTTTTTAAAACAATTGCTTACATTAACATTAATCATACATCTACTTTTGTTTACTAAACTCAAAGCACAAATTCAGAAAAATAAATCAAAATAATGGCATTAAGAGCATTCAATAATGTTGTTACAGAGAAGAGAGAGATAAAACAACTATAAAGTGTATATTTCATATAACAGTATCACATAACATTTCATAAAGTGGCCATTAACACAGCTATAATTAGTTGACCCTATTAGTTCTACACCAGCCACAACACCCAATGACTTTGTGTATAAAACAAATGTTTGAAAAATTACATTATCAGAGTCTCGAACTTTTGACAACACTACCGGTGTAAATTAAAAATCTCATATAATTCATATTTTTGGATTTTATCAAACGATTTATAAATTGAAATAATAACTGAAGCATAGGGCAATCTGTATAGGACACTGCTTTTCAACTATTGTTGAATTTTTGGGCACCACTAATACATCCAATCATATCACTAGTACAATATGGATGATCAGCTTTTGAATCACAAGTAAATTCAACTGCACTGTTTGTGAAACTAACCATTCTACCACTAAGCTGATATATTCTAAATGGCTTCTAGACCCTATTATATTCTAATTTACATTTCAAATTAAAACTTGAAACTTACATCTCACATCTTATCTGTTTTTTTATATGTTTAGCAAGCATCTGTTCTCCAATACAATAAAGGCACAATGAAAGTTTCTCAATCACTTGATCACTTTACTCATCATCATCAAGCGCCTTGCTGAATGATGTTGACGATCATATTTTTCTTTGTACATCAATCTCTCATATATGTCATCAGCTCTGTTTGTGTTGTCAATTGAAGCCATTTAATCAAACTGTTCAATATCTTTTCTCTGGGTCTTCCCTTGATCCTTTCCCTTCTATCTTTCCCGTTGTCACTATATTCTCAATGCCACCTCTTCTCATTATGTGACCAGTAAATGTTGAGTGTCTTTTTCTTATATTATCAATAATATATCTTTTCACATCCATCCTTCTAAGACATTCTTCATTAGTAATCTTTGCTGTCCAAGGAATGCGCAACATTCTTCGAATAAACCACGTTTCCGCTGCCTCCAATGATTTTTGTGATGGCTTATTTATTGTCCATGCTTCACTTTCATAGAGTAGCACTGGTTCAATTTAGCATTTGAGGACATGTTTTCTAGTACCCATCAATATGGACTTGTTGCATAGGATATTTTTCATTTTATGGAATGCTGCTTTTGCTTGTCCTATTTCGCTTATAATTTCAGTCTTGCATTTACCATCTGAAGTTATTAATGTTCCTACATATTTGAAACTATTCACCTGCTCTAAGTTTTTCTCATTTAATACTATTTTACTATTTGGTGAGGTACTATTTCCTGATATTATCATTTTTTGTCTTTTTTATGTTAAAACTAAGACTTTTAAAGACACTTTTATTAGCATTATATATATATATATTAAAACTTGAACATTTAGTAACCACCAGAAAGATCAAGGGGTGAAAACACAGCGGATAACAAAGAGAGAATTTTAATTCTTCTGGACAGGTTGTCACTGTGGCATAAAAAGAAGTCACCAACCAAACTTATTAACAACACAAGAGACAGAAACAGAAGGCACAGAGTTGTGGAGAAGCATCGTCGCCTACGCCACTCGGCATGGATTTATTGACCGATATACATTCAGATTATTTCCTGGTCAAATAATTCACCTTCTGATTTCAGTCACATAGTAAATATTGAATATGTGTTACATACCCTAGTCGAGAAAAAAATTATATACCAAATTTCACTTTTCAGTCATCTTTGCACATGCCAGAGAGGTTCAATAACACAAGTAGGAGACTGCTATCATCATCACCTGTGATGGACAGCTATTATCATTATTATTTTAAGTACCATAGCGTACAATAGTCATAAACTATGACTATTTATATCTACTTCTGTTTATTTGTGAATAGTGTCATCATAATAGCTAATTAACTTCCTAGGAAATAGTCTATGTAGTGGAGAATATAATGAAACTGTTAGGTGGTAAGTTAACATCTCCACTGATGAAAAGTCAAATATTTATTTCCAGAACAAGATGCATAGCTTGGGTTCTTTCTGGTTTTCTTCTATGTCCATTTATAGTGGTCATAAATGTTTAGCATATATTGTTTCATAACAATTAAGACAAATTTCATGCAAATAGGATGTTTACTGTAAAAAGGCATTACAATGTTACTTTTTGCTTTTACTTTGGTATTTTCACTACAAAACAAATACAACTTAAAGTAATAGACATTAGATGAATTATGTTTTAACTATCATAATGTATATGAAAGTATCAGTAGCTCTGGATTATATATTAAACAATGAATTAACAACTGTATAATATCAATAAAAGTAACACATTTTTTTCATATTATTGTATGCAGAAGATGGTGTTAGACCTGTATTTGTTTCTGTGCCAGAAATTTGTGCAGCATTTTACTTTAATTTTTTATATTTGTTCTGGTACCCATTTCCTGAAACTGAGTTAACAAGGATGTCAATTTTTTTTAAAGTTCTCACAGATGTCCAGCTCTGTGGCAGAGATATACAAGCACATCTGGGATAACCAAGGTATGAGGACAAATCCCTACTGCAGTCAATTGTGCACAAGGCCTGTTCATCAAGCAATGGCAACCCTATTGATATATTTCTATTGCCTATAAAATGATAGCCAAAACATTCAGGGTTGATCGCTACATCCTGAATAGGATATGCTACAATAACAAAAAATTCAGCTCAACTTGGAATCGAAATATGGACCATTGAACAAAAAGTCTGACCACTAACGGCTATACAGTCTACTTTTTAAAAAACAATCTCTTTAGAAATATGCACTTGACTTCTATTCAATATTGTTACAACAACAATAAGTCATTAACTTAAACACCAAATTTTCTGTTTAAATTAACAACTAATATACCCAAATCACTGCATATTTATTAACTAATCAGGGTTTGAGAAAAAATAAACTCTTGTATAATTGACAATTCAAAAACTCAACTACCACTGAACTCTTGAATTATATATGTGCTAAAATAACAAGTATAAAACAATACTACAGATTTTAACTGATAATAAGTTTGTACATATTTTGGATAGCAAACAAATTATTAAGTGTTAACAAAGAAAAAGAATAAGAGAGATTGTGTGAGAGAGATTGCTTGAGAGAGAAAGAGCAAATATCTTGTTGGAATTAATGGCAAGGTTTGTGGCTTATAATAAAAATGTGTTTATGAGAATTTTAACTAAAATCATTCTGAGTGTCTGTGGCAAAGTCAATAACGGCACAGACAGCAACAAATGGTTAAGAAATTTGACCATGGACATCATTTAGATTGTGACCAGTGTACAGTACAGGCAATGCATACAGATTGCAACATGTGCCTAGCCTACTAACAAAATGGCTATGGACATCCACCATTCAGTAGAATTGGTAAAAACAAATAATAGATTAGTTACCACCACCAAAGTTGGATATGTTGCACCATTTGAGCAAATAGAAATGGCAATATAGCACATCTCCATTCTCTGGACTACATCCTATGGAAATCTAGTAGGACCATTGTCCTGCTATTAAGAGAGAAGCAGTGGTAGTTTGGGAATGAATGCTAAAAAATATATTTCCTTTAAGTACACAAATGGCCTTCACAACATTTTGACTATTTCAACAGAAATGTTTACTAAATATCCCAATAATGTCTTTATACCAACAAATAGCTGAACTCTGCACAGTCTATAGAAAATACAGACTTCACAAATAAAGGTTCTAAATACACTGTTAAAAGACTAATTTTATATTAAACTTCGTTGATATGTTAGCTCAAATTAACAATGTAAAAAACAAAAGCATGCAATTGGCACCCATGATTGTATACAATTTTACTGTCAATAGACATTTTACTAAAGATAACATACTTGGTTGCAAACTATTACTTTTGAAGAATTATCACAGTCACAGCACCCTATTAGGTCCATATTTAGCATATGTTTATACTAATCCCTTTATGTGAATGTCAAAGTAAATTGATCAAGAAAAACAAAACAACCATTAGGTTTTACTGATAGCATACTACAGTCAACTTAGGTTATTTTTATCAGAAATTAGGATTTTGTAAAATTTATATCTGTAATCTTATAAAAATATCCGTTTTAGTAATAATTGCTAAAATTTAACAATCTACTTCCAAAATCTTAATTGGTGGTCTACAGATGAGATAAGAACCTTAAGGACAATTTTATCAAAAGTAAATATTTATGGTAAATTTGGAATGCAACATATCTTTAATCCATGTAGCCATACTTTTATCTGCACTGATCACCTTAATGTTCAGGACCTTCAGGTTCCCTACTTTAAGACTGTTCCATCAATGATTTGCCATAGAAAAATCACTAAATGAGGGCGATTTCAAATGGTTTAGCCTTCAGTGCTGTAACTATGGCAAAAGTGACCCTAGTAAAGTGATTTTTTGGACATGCACTGATATAATATCTGGAATGTGTGGCATAGACACAGCAGAGAGTAAAATGGTGACTTAATTGAGAAATGATTGAAGTAAAAGGCTGAGATGAAAACCCTGATATCCGAAAGTTGTGCACGAATCAACCTGTATCAAGGATTAACTTTGGTATGCCGAAGACACCTGTGCAGATATCAGTACTGTTAGCAGGTGGGCAAGGACTGTAAATGGCAAATATCCAGCTGTGATGAACGAATATGACCATGCTTGCAGTGGATGATCAATCACTACTATATAGATACATAGTATCAAGATGAACTAATAATAATCACAGTGTCAAGCAGATAGGCATCACTATAATGTTTGAGTTTTCAACTGAGCAAGCCCATCAATTTATCAATGAAATGCTTGGGTATAATGTCTATGACAGCCAAACACTTGTTGCTGACCTGCTCAGGGTATGATAAATAATGAAGAAGCACGTGATCATGCTTTGTCTCCTTTTGTAAAAAAAAAAACCTTTATGTCACTGCTTGAAGCCTGGGGCTGACTGCTACTTTTGTTAGTCATCAAAGTGGAAGTCTGAAAGCAAACGAAAAAGGATAGTGTGTGCAAGATGTGAGATAAATTAGTCTCAAATTTTATGACTTTTTAACTGCACCAGGCATACAGCCCTGATCTGGCATCTTGTGACTTCTTACTATACCCCTAGTTAAAGTAAGACTCCAGGGACACCATTATGTTTTTGAAGATGAGATGCTAGCAGCTGTGCATACCTGGCTGCCGGAGAAGACCTCAGAATTATTCCTCAATGGGATGCAACTAATTTAACACTGGCACTTCTGTGGACCTGGATGGTACTACACTGGAAAATACTGACTTTAAAAAAATGATATTTCAATCTTTAAGAAAATGTACAACTCATGTGTGAATTTTTTAGTGTTGAAAATATCATGAAGGCAGTGTTTTCAAGCTGCTCTTGTATGTGATATCTTGCAGTCATCTGGACTTCACATACTATATTCCTATGTTTAATTATTATTTTTTTTTGAGGTGTGGGGATATTCCAATTATATTCTTGCTTGCTAAAATTTTAGTCCATGCTTTGAAGGATTCAAAATAGTTAAATGTGATTCAAAATATCATTTATACCTATTTTCACTTTCCTGATCCACTGCATTGGACATACCATTCATCGTACTAAAAGAGCAGATAGGTTTGCACTAAAGGTATTTATAGTCTACAAGTTGACAAGGGATAAGGAAAATATGTTAATTATCTTCTGGAAGGAGATATCACATCTGATTGTGCACTTATATCTGGATACCTGTAAAATAGTGATTAATGTGTTTAACCAGTAAGCCATGGGAACCATTAGCATGTATATCTACAACATTGGAAGTACAGACTACAAACCAATGAATCTGTCCAAATTGTAATGATATCAGTTAATAAAAAAGAACCAAAAATTTCAAAAATTCAGTAGATTTATACAATAACAACTTCTATAATTCTGTACAACTTCTTTACAATTTAGATATTATTCATACAAATTAATCTAAAATAGTAGATTGTTCCATTGTCGTATCATAACAAAACATTCTTAACATATGGGCCCATTTACACAATCTAACAATACAATATTTTATGTAAGTAACAAAAAAGAAAATCATTAACCAACAAAAAATATATTAAATTTTAGGTTTACAAATTTTTTTTTTTTCAACAATAATTATTCAAGCAAAACAAAATATTTAGATATGGTCACTCACATATATATATATATTTAAATATGTGGGAAAAAAACCAAGTTGGAAAGCTTGTTAATAAGAGCAAAGTAGAGTAGAGATTAATTGGATACATATACTAAAGAGATTTATCTGTAAATAGAATCTTTAAGGTGGAACAAAAGAAAAGAAAAACAGAATGAACTTAACCTTTAGCAAGCCAGATTAAAAAATACGAAACGTCTCCCTGCCACCGGATTCTTTTTTGAAAATTTGCATTATTGATGGTGACTGTTTTGAAAATGTGATAATTTTTTGGTTGTTAGAGATATTTAAATAATATTTGCACATATAAATAAAGAATTGAATTATGCATATATTGGTGTAATTTCTGTACGTGTGTGTGTGATACCAGACGTATGAGAAAGTGGTAAAGATGTTTTTCACAAAAAACATATATTTTATAACAAATAAAGAGGAAAAAAATAAGAAGAAAAAATAACTTACCTTACATATCGAATTCCTTGGCAACACTGTAAACTAAATCACGCAAATATGTTGTATTTATGTTCTTTCACTGCGACATTATCAAAATATAGCCGGGGGAACTGTATAAAACATGTAGATTTTCAGTAAAATCGTTCTTTGAGCTTAGGCCTAGAGTAATTTTTTCTGCCACTTCAAAATATTCGATATCAAACGTACAAGTCCCCAAACCAACACGGCATTCTGTATATTCACTGCTGTGAAACTAAATAACCTAATAATCCATGATTCAAGCCACGATTCAATGTTATTTTATTTGAAATACGATGAAATAAAGGTCTATAAAACCGATCCATCATCATGGCATCGTACCGGTGTACAGATGTGGTCAGATTAATTGCTCTTAAACTTTTACGAATAGCTAGCCATTTTCAAAAACGATCATTTCGGAAGTGGGGGATGTACCGGCTTCGATTGCGCATGTCCCCAGCTATGTGCACGGACTGTGGTACGTGTAAATCTCACGATATTATCGTTGGGTGGGCCGGGCCGCCAAAAGCGCACTTTTTGTTTCTCGACGGCCGGGATTGATATAGGCTTGGTGAAGGTTAATACCTGAATATATTGAGTAAGTCTAGAGACAGAAACTGGAATTCTATGAATAGAGAAAAAGTATTTACCCAAGACATGTTTGTTTAAGATAGTCAATGATCTGACCCAATTAAAATTGAAAAGGGAAGATTCCACACAATAAAATCTTGAAAAAACATAAAACATGTTTTGTTATAACACAATAAAAGATATGGACTGGAGATTTCTCTGAAATCTAACTGTCAGTTCTGTGACACATTACAGAAACATCATCATAAAGTGATCTTATACAACCCTGGATATAATCAACAGCATATATATTTTTTTTAAAGACATAACTCCCAATATTAATCAATATCACATGGTCCCAACTGACGCCTGAAAACAAGTTCATGCAAAACATGCATATCACAGAAAGTGATAATGTTATGGATAAATATAAAGGTAACATGTTGAGTTTATAAATACTGTTCAGGAGAACACTAGATATTAACATTCATTTGTGAAACATTAATAAGGAATTACATGTAAAGATTTGCCATTGAATTTTGATACATTTATTATTTGTATTAAATTATACTTGAATGAAAACTTATTTTGCATGGAACTTGAGATTAACAACTTGACCATTATATTCATTTTGAGAATTTATAAAATTTCAATGTCATTAAATCACGTTCTCTAATGATATGGCTTGTTATACCCTTTGCAAATTGTTAAATATTGCAATATGATATATTAAAGCCTATTTGTCTCAAAACACTTCATTTCTATATCTATTCGACACACTTTTTTGTCATTCTGTTTGTATTTCAGTATTAGCTGTTTTTGTGTGTCTTCATTTATCTAGTGCTTGAGTAATTTTTGTTGTTGTTGTAATTATAATAAGACATTTGCTCAGTGGTCTTCCTACAATTGCAACCAGTTTAGTGAATTTGCATTATTAGTTTTATATATTTCCTTCTTCATTTGCATATAATTTTTTCTTTATAAAGGAGCTTTTGTCAAAACATCAATTCAATTTGTTTTGTAAACTGTAGAACTTACTACTTTATGTTCTTTGTTTCATTCATTTTGATAAATATAATATCAGGTACCATGAGAACAACTGATGTACCAACAAATAGACCCATTTTAATGTCAGACTTTTGAGGTCTCTACACATGGTTTGCTTATAAGCAGGTACATATCACACTGAGCAGATCCTATCATGGCTGATACTGTCAATGTTTCATCTGCAAACGTTGCAGTAGGTATTTGTTATAACCATCATTTCTGTATTTGTTTCAGTTAATCTCCAACTTATCTCTCAAAATTTCTTCAATGCCTCTGTATTTTTAAGCAATATTCTTTTTCACCTGGTCTGGTACTCCATCAACTTCTTCCAGCTATTAAGGGTGATGGAAGGACTTTCAGTTATCATGAAGACATCTTTTTATTTTAGCATTGGTCTAACTTGAAGTCTTCTGCCCTCCAGGAATTTAAAAAATAGTGCTTGTTTTAGTTCTCACCATTGGTGAATTTTTTTATTTGTTAGGTACTATACAAGAATCAGTGGACAGGGTCACAACTTTTAATGTTATGTGCAGACACATTTTGCACAGCTCATCCAACATTTTAATGTGTGTTACGTGCACGACACCATGTGTGCATTTTTCATGTCGACTCATCAACAAAACAAAATGGCTAATGAAATTGACGATGTCTGTATACTGAGCTTGCCAGCTACTGAGAAAGATGATGTACACTTGTTACAAACACGAGGAGTGCTACAGCAGAACAAGATGTGCGGCTAGGTTTATCCAATGATCTTATTGTACAACAATGATGGACGGATTCAATGGTATTGCAATGTAATACACCATCAGTGCATAAATGCAAAGGTTCGCACGTGCTTGGAATGCACGAACATGTCGTTTGTAAAAATATGCCATTTCATTTATAGATGGGCTTTCGAGATGACATCTGCCGACATCTGCCGATGACATCTGCTGTAGTTCATGAACTACAGATTAGCAAGACGAGAGTTGTTGAATTGAACGCATTTATGCATGAATTTTGTGTCTACAGCATGACACAACTGCCACGAATACGCATTGGAGAAGAAATGATCTTCACGAAAAGAAATATTTACCAAAAGAAAGGCAAACTCTGGCAGTATGTTACCTCAACAATGGGTATTTGGTGGCTTATATCGTGAGACAAAGATTTTCTTGCTTAAGTGGAAGATAGAAGTTCTGCTATCTTAATGAAGGTGATTGTTGACAATATTGAGCCTGGATCAATGATATATTCCAACTGTTGAAAAGGATATAAAACTACAGAGATAGGGAGAGCAGGCTTTGATCATCTAACAATGAACCACAGATTCAACTTCGTGGATAAGGTAACCGGGGTCTATACCCAAACAGTGGAGCAAATGTGGGGAAGTGTGAAGTGGCAAAATAAGAAACACTGTGGAACAGCACAGCATTATTTAAACAGCTACCTAGCAGAGTTCATGTGGCAATCTAGGCTCCAGAACAATGTTAATCCTTTCTATACCGAATTGGAGGAAATGAGTAGATACTGACCACCTGTGTAGCCACCCATCCCCATCAACACCCACCCCTCTCCATAATGTCCCCACCAACACCCGCCCCTACCCATCGGCTACACTGTTTCAAATCCTAACCCCAACACTGAAAGTGGTTCCCTCCCAAATTCAAAACATCTTGACCAACCCCTAACCGTATATCCCCCCTATTCCAAAACACCAAAATACACAACCTCCCCTGCCAGCAGTATTAGCGAGATACATACTAACAAAGGGACATAATAAATGTTAATGTTAACACTGGTTAGTTGCCCCTAACTGTACTAATCAGTTCCACTGAAACGAAATATCCAAACGAAAATTTGTTCCAGTCAATATGTGTCCACTTATTCTTGTATAGTACCAATTGTTACTGGGCGTTCATTCTCAACTCCCACTGGATCTCTCTTGAAGTAGGATGTTCCTACTAGATTTCCAGCAGGATGTAGTCCAGACAACAATGCATTTGTCATTTTACAATGATCCAATACAAAACTTCAACAGTGGTAACTAATACATTCAGTGTTTCACCAATTCAACTGAATGGTGGATGCCTGTAACCATATTGCTACTACTAGGCCAGCTGACGAGAGAACTAGTTCTCATAGTTACACACTAGATACCAAAATCAAACCTAACCATTGTCAAGCATGGTCTACATCTTTGCTGCTGTCTGTACTGCTATTAACATAGCCACAGATACTTACCATTGGTGACTCAATCTATGAAGACAATCTATGTTGTGCCTATACATTTGAATACATAATCACTATGCATTCTTTTCATATGCCTTAGCAGCCTCAATGTTTTGCTGAGAATTTTTGCTGAGGGAATATTACTTTATACAGAGCTATACTTCTGTGTTCTCTATTTTGTCTGCCTACCTGATATTCACTTTCCAAAGACAGAAAGAGTGAGAACAATGAATATTCTCGCATGTAGGGGACCACAATGGATTCATCAACACAGAGTCCTCCAGGGGACCACAATGGATTCATCAAAACAGAGTCCTCCAGAAATTTATATCTTGGTTGGTTGGTTGCTAATCCAGCAATCTATGGGCTCATGCCCTTTGACCCAATGCCATTGTGTGATATATGCTTTTGTTTGTGAGCTGCTATTTTATTCTGTATAAGATGTTCCATTTATCTGGCTCTGGAGGTAAAAGCATTTTCCTGACATCATCTAGTGCTGACCATTAAATTTCTATCTTCAATAATGCAGATAACTAAGAACAAATCTAGTCCTTGATGTCGTCTGCCCATGCTTTTCTTTGTCTTCTTTCTTCCACCATCGACAGTTCCCCATAGCATCATTTTTTACAAGGAAAACAACGGTTGAATGTAATACTCAAAGATTAGAAGCCATTATATTGAATCTCATGTTAACATTCATTACCTAGTTAACTGTCATTGCACTGCTCAGTGCAAAGTTAAAAATGAACTGTGTAACAAACAAGTAGAGTCAACATCAGTACAGTGTAATGATGACTGTAAGAGAAAGCACATCTAAGTAATAATGTTGTAAAATAACAGGAGAGGAGATGGGCACCACCAGCTAAACCTTTAACCCAATGAAATACTGCAATGGATAATCAGAGACATAAAAGAAATTAAAAGCAACCAAACATGCTATAGTCCAAAAACCAATCATTATTAAATACTGTAATGCCTAACAGCTAAAGCAGATAGATAGATGGACAGCCATGAACTACATATTATGAATGACAAGCTTGGGTTGTCAGAAAAATGAGAAGACAAAATATATCTCTTAATCAACCTCTTACATGGGAAGTTACACTGATGATTTGATCTAAATAATAAGTCATGTCAATAGTAGAAGGTGGAATAGTAGAGACTGTAGCTAAAATTAACTGATCAAAATGAACTATTAGAGACTGGAGTTAAAATAAACATATCAAAACGAACTAAAAGAGACAAGAGCTAAATAACTGATCAAAATCAGATAATAAAGACTGAAGATAAAATAAACCGATCAAAGTGAAATAATAAAGACTGCAGCTAAAATAAACAGATCAAAATCAGCTAATACAAACTGGAGCTAAAATAAACAGATCAATAATTGAGACTGGAGCTAAAATAAAGTGATCAAAATGAGCTAATAGAGACTGAAGACAAAATAAACTGATCAACTAATAGAGACTATGGCTCTAAATTGCTAAAAAAACGGCTCAAAATGTATAGAGGATTGAATTTATTGTATATAGGTTTCCCACGTGTACTTTCATTTATAACTGACTAGCTACAATAGAAAAATAGCAGAGCAAGTAATTAGTAGTTTCCTGATCTTCAGAATATGTATTTCAGCACCAGTAGGATCAATATTTTTCTTTTCGGGGAGTAATTATTAAAACATAACCTGTTCATCCAGTGACAACATTATTCCATCACTGAAAAATCACACTAGCATTATGAATATGAACACATTATCACAATGTTATTTATATGAACTAAATAATTCTGTAAGAGCACTTTCCCTGTAGACTCAAGAAATAAAAAGTTTACAAATTATGCAAAATAATGTGCAAAAAATCATAAGTATATGTAAATAAAGCTGAAACCACATATAGTACACACATGTTTAACATGTAGTGTGTATTCTCAAAAGCTCTTGTGACTTTTTAAGCAAAAAATGTATATTTAGTTCGTAAACATGAGCAAAATTTAAACACTAATCATATTTTATTGTTTAGACTCACTGAAACATTGTGAATAGTGTAAAATAGATATGGAAATCAATACATGCCAATGAAACAACAGACCTATTAGAAATAACAACTTTCAACATATTTCATTGAATTTTGACTGACATCATACAACTGACTTATATTTTTTCTATTAGAAGTGATGTGACCAGTTTAATTTTTTAAATTTTAATTTAAAACTTTCAGTTGTAAATTAACAATCATGGCATACCAGATATGTGGTATCAAAAAAATAAATACAGATAAACAGGGGTGTAAAATTACAATTATTGAATCAATGACGAGAACTTTTCCAAATCTTATACATCTTTTTGTTTCGGTGATGACTTGAAAACCTTTTGGATGATTCCCATTTTTTTGTAGATTTCTATTTCACATTTGTAATTCCTTAATATTATGTGTCATATATATAACCATATTACTATCCAAATACTATAAGCAATTTCAACTATTTCTAGCTGCTAGAATGTTATGTAATTTATGTATCAACTATAGTTGTTTCTCGCTATACAAATTTACTGTGTAATCTCTATATCAAATACAAATATTTCTCACTTTTCTAGTGTATTGTGTATATCGTGATATCTCCTTACTCTATATGTACATTGTTATTTGAACTAGATCTTACAATTCAAAATGAAGCACAAGATGCATATTTAAAAAACACTAAAGTCAACAGTACCAAAAGAGCATCACATCATGTAAATAAATGTGAGAAATAGAATTATTTTAAAGAAAATATGACACACAGAAACACTAGTTATAAATAGCTGGAACAAACCAAGCAAGTAATGATAAAGTAATATGAATGGAAATAGTCAAATTCAAGTGTTACCAATAGTAAACACAACATACTATGAACATAATGCAAGCACAAACAATTATATAAAAATAAACTATATAAATGTGCATGGGTTTCATTCTCAGTGTGTCATTTTTACCATTGGTAACTTCATTTAATTTATATCCATTAATACTCGCATCTGTCCTGTGTTACTGCAGCACCCAATGTTCCAGTTTCTTGTGTTACACCTGCTACTCTGTGATTTGGTCTCAAGAGGTGATCCTCAAGGTTGTATTACTTGAAGACCTTTTTGAATATTGATAGTTTCTTCGATGATTTCTTTGGTGACTTCCTCCTGTCAGACTCCTGCATCTGCTTATCAAGGGCTCCTTCTAAATCATCTGGTTCCAGTGATGTTTGTGATGTATTTAAGCTATGTTTATCCTCTTCTCCTCCAACAGCTTCTGCCTTAATTTCCCGAACCAACTCTTTTTTGCCATGCTTACTCTTGTCTGCTTTCTTTTCCTGACCAGAATCCTTCTTAGTTGATTTACTCTTTTCTGATTTATCTTTGCTCTCTTTAGACTTAGATTTATTCTTTTCTGTTTTATCTTTCTCGCTGGATTTAACTTTATCTTTACCCTCTTTCTTACTGGTCTTAGTCTTTTCTTTGTTCTTCTTACTAAAATTATCTGTACATTTAGTCTCATCTTTACTTTCTACATCTTTATGACTGACTGTTTGAGCATAGTTACCACCTTCTTGATTGGCTGATCTAGTAGTCTCTGTCACAGTTGATTCAGCTTCAGTAGTTGGGGTTGAGTGAAGCTCATTTGCACTGGGTGATGATGTGGTGCCAGTGTTTAATATCTCATCAATGTCATCCAGATCATAGTCATCAAGACCTGCTCCATCAGAGGAGCCACCTAAGCTTGTACTTCGTACTACCATTTTGGATGAGTCTTTTACTGGTGAACCTTCATATTTCTCACTTTCACTTTCTTCTTCCTCACTCTCACTGATGCCTTTTTCATGTTCTACCTTCTTACCTGTGTCTCCGACTTCACTCTCTTTGCATTCCAGATTATTTCCTTCCAAATTCTCACTTTCTCCATTCAATCTGTCTTGTACTGCTTCTACTGACTCTGCATCTACTTTCTCATTCACAATGCTATCATCATCATGTTTCTCTGCAGAAATTTCATATAAAATCTCTGTTGTTTGTGGAACATCTGATTCCCCTGAATCACTCACAGATTTACCATCTTGAATTTCACAAATGGTAGACTGAACATAATCTGTCTTTTCTGCTGTATGCTGCTCTTCACTCGTAAGTGGGCTTTCTGTGCTCAAATTGTATGCTGATACTTCAATGGTTTCTATGTCTTCTCGCTCCGTTGCAATATTCATTTCACAAACAAGATTTCCAGTACTATTCACTTGCAAGGTTTCATCTATGACATTATTGTTATCATTTTCTATCTCTGTGTGATCTACTGAGCTAATATCTTGACTTTCATTACTGTCAGAGTGAGCGACATCTGCTGTGTGCCCTGTTTCCTTAGCCTCTGTACGCTGAACTACTTCAATGTTATCTTGTTTCAAATTTTCAACATTCTCAGAATCTTGGAAAGTGATTTGAGATTCCAATTTCTCATCAGTCTCATCATTCTCAGAATCTTTGGAAATGATTTGAGATTCTAATTTTTCAACAGTCTCATCATTATCCACCTCCTCCGCTTTCTTTTCTGCTGAGGGTTCTTCTAATGAACTTTCTGTGCTTGTTTGCCTTTCATTGGACAGGGTTTCTATCTCAATTATTTCTGGTTTGTGTGTTTCCAAAACATCTACTTGTTTTTCATTTTCTGCCCCATTACTACAATCTTCAATATCACATTCTTCCATGTGTTCAAGCACAGTAGTACTACTTTCAATTTCCTCAACATGATCTTTTATATCATCATTTTCATATGTAATTTCAATGCTTTCTGTCATCTTGGCACTGCCATTATTACTGTCATGTTCATCTGTCATATCTGTATTCTTTTCTATTTTCTGGATATTATCTTTACTACTATTTTCCTCATTTTCATCTGTAATATATGTGCTATTTTCTGCCTCCTGGATACTGTCTTTAATGTTATTTTCTTCATTCACATCTGCAATATCTGTGCTACTCTCTGTCTCTGTAACATTTTCCACATGAATGCTTCCTCCATCTTCACTTATGTTATTGTCTTCATTCACATCTGCAATATCTGTGCTACTGTCTGTCTCTGTAACATTTTCCACAAGAATGCTTCCTCCATCTTCACTTATGTTATTGTCTTCATTCACATCTGCAATATCTGTGCTACTCTCTGTCTCTGTAACATTTTCCACATGAATGCTTCCTCCATCTTCACTTGCATAACTATGAGCAAGTGGTTTGTCCAGTCTGTTTCTACTATTTTCCTCGTTCTCATCTGTAATATATGTACTACTTTCTGCCTCCTGGATACTGTCTTTAATGTTATTGTCTTCATTCACATCTGCAATATCTGTGCTACTCTCTGTCTCTGTAACATTTTCCACATGAATGCTTCCTCTATCTTCACTTGTATAACTATGAGCAAGTGGTTTGTCCAGTCTGTTTTCTTCTGTACAAATTTCTGGATCTACTGATGTTCCTTCATTGGCATCTGTTAATATCAATTGGCTGCTAACTTGTTGCTCATCAAAGGTACTAACTTTGCTGGATGGAGATAGTGTACTAATTGCATCATAAAATTCATCAGCATCCTCATTCTCATTATCAATTGAATCATTATCAGACCCTGCTCCAGTACCCCCTTCCATAATTTCATTTCTGGACAATTCATGCTCACAAGACATAGATTCTCTAGCTGTCAAAACACTACTATCATGCAAAACATCACTGTCTATGTTAGAAGAATGCAGCGCAGGCATTTCATTAGACCCACTATTATCCCCACTACTTTGCAACACTGTATCTAATGTTAGACCATCAACTGCATCCACAATATTAGAAGTGACTAAATAGTTTGTCTGTTCGACAACCTGACTATTAACACCAGAGTTATTAGTATTAATGTCAGCAACTGCAGTACCTAGTGTTGCACCTTCAGCATTTCTCAAAAAGTCCCGGACATCTGTTGATACCAGCAAAGAACTTGTAGATGTACCATTACTGGAACTAATTTGTGATGACCTCTGAAGCACAGGCTCTCCATTATCATTGGTTAATATGACAAAACCACTCTCCTATATATGAAATAAAAATTTGGATTATATACATGTGATATTAAGAATGGAAGGACAAATAATACATGGTATATAGTCAAAATTGCAAATGTATTATAAAAATTTGCATACCAACATTTCTTTCTACATTACTATTATTAATTATTTCAGTTCATGTTTCAGTTCATTATTGTGGAAAGCGAAACAAAATAAATGACAAATTTTTCAGCAGTTATTTCTCTTCGCTATGATGATGATGATGATGATGTTCCCCGTTCGCAAGCGAAGATAAGCATCGCATGAAAAACAATAAATGCGATGAAAAAATAAATTGGTAACTGTCTAATTTGGTTTGTGAGTTGATAGATGTCCAATGAGTTCAATTCGTGCACGGAAAGTTCTATTGCAGTGCATGCAGGAGTGCTGAATGTTCGGAGAACTTTCGAATTTGTCCTTCTGCTTCTTGTGCTTGTAGATTGCCCGCAGTGTCCCTTCTTTTTCAAATTTCGTGATGCCAGCAGTGATCTGGGGTGCCAGGCTGAGCGATCAAGTGCTGTAGTCTCCCGGAGCTAGGATCGATACTGCAGTGCTTGAGAGAGTTTTTTTTAGATGATCCTTGAAGCGCTTTTTCTTCCCTATAACTACCCATCAGTTGGGAGTTGGGAAAGGTGGAGATATTTATTTAGGAGGGTTGTATGCATGGGGCTCTCAGTGGGTGGTGCACAGGTTTTATCATTTGACAGCACTCCTCGCAACTGTAACAAACGTACTACATGTTTAAGTCACTGGGAAGCTCACATTTGCCATTTTGTATCAGCTTGTAGTAAATGATGTCATAGAATTACACACAGCTTGCGATCGGATTTTATGCAGATTTTATAAAAAGTTGGAAGGTTTACCAAACATAAACCATTAATTCTTTCTACATTACTATTATTACTTATTTCAGTAGGTACTAAGAGCTGTGAGTACCACAGGTCTCCCCTATTCTACATATAGCATGATTGCAGGTACACACACTCTAATATGGTATAATTTCACATGCCAACAATATGATGTAATTTTAAAGTGCTTATAAAATCAACATCATTATGAAATGAATGTCTGCGAAAACCAATTTCAAGTTTATTTGCCATCACAACAACAAGGAATCTGCAATCTGTTTTCAACAAGAACATGGAATTTTTCATGCAATTTGAAAGTGTTCATATGGCGATTCAATGATATTGTCACCAGCAACAACAAAATTTAGATGGAGGTGCTACAGGAGAATTTTCCAGTGCCAGATAGAACAAAGAACACACTGATGCCAATAATCATAAAGCATATTCATCAGGATACAACAATTATCTCAGACAAATGGCATGTCTATAACTTTGTGGGCATGCTGCTTGTGATCATCCATCTTATTTTGTTGATTCTCATCAGGCGTCTACATACAAACCATAGAGGAGTGTCTGCAAATTAATGCAACATGGCAGAAAGGCCCACACCAACATATGCTGTAATCACAAATGTGCAAATTTTGTGTGACTAAAATCTACTAAAAGTCAAAATTCAGACCCTATCCACACCATTCTTCAAGACATTTCAAAATATTGGTCACCTACATAAGTCTAACCCTAACCCTTAGCTGTTAACAGTTTAATCTGAAACTAATACAGCCTAATCCTAACCCTTTTAGTTTGATCTCTAATTTCTGCCCATGTGTTGTCGGGTCCCGAAAGGGGAGCAAAGAATAGCAACACTGTTTACCTTCCAAGCATGTCGTAAAAGGCGACTAAGGAGGTTATGGGATGGAGTTGGCTGTCCCATCCCATATAGGGTCAGTGACCCAAAGCCATGCTGAAGTCGGATGTGTCAGGCCGAAAGGCGCAGATATCGCAGCAATGCTGTAAACCATGACACAACGCATTCCGTTCTCTGGACTACATCCTGCTAATCTGCAGGAGTTTGAAAATTAACGCAGAAGAATAATCTCTAATTTCAACTTTAAACCTTTACTCTCCTAGTAGCGTAGTCTAATCCTAACCCAAAACCCTAACCATAAACATGAAAACACACCTCAAAAAAACAACACCACCCTTAAATAGTCCACACACCTACACACCTGACAGAACTGACATTTACGGTTCAACACCAAGTCATGCACACATACTTAGAAACTAATGAAATCAGCACACCATACAAAAAAGTAGCTTCAAAATGTTCCAGGAATAGTCAACTAGTGT
Organism: Meghimatium bilineatum; assembly: GCA_034231615.1. Taxonomy (NCBI): domain Eukaryota; kingdom Metazoa; phylum Mollusca; class Gastropoda; order Stylommatophora; family Philomycidae; genus Meghimatium; species Meghimatium bilineatum. The sequence continues at coordinate 96,053,273 of CM067298.1, forward strand.
TTGAATGAAAGATAATGTTATGGAGATTATATGTTGGTAATGACCTTGGAAAAAGGACATGGTAGACATGACCTTCACATATACTCTCCAAGAGAAGATACAGATGTTTGTTTGTGTGTTGTGCTAGTTGCATCATCAGAGTTTAAAATGTCCTTGATTGAACAACATACAAATGTCAAATTCTGTGTTTTACTTGAGAAGTCATTCTCAGAGACACTACTAATATTGTTTAAAGTAATAAAGCATATGGTGATACCGCACTGAAGAAATCACATGTATTTGTGTGACAGAAGCATTTACGTGAAAGTCTTGTTTTCGTGTGTCAATGATGATGCACACGGTGGACAACTTTCAACCTCAATCAACATTGAAAACATTGAGCATGTTCAGAACATTATTTATGCTGACAAAGACTTAATGCTGAGAAAATAGTCTCAGAAGTTGGAATATCAGTTAGAAGTTGCCACAGTATTCTCCACAATTAATTGCACATGCACCATTTTTGCCAACTTCCCAAAATTTATCTCCAACACAAAAATAAATTAGACTGACCCTGACAGGAGACCTAATCACTATGGCTGATCAAGATAGCAATTTTCTTAACAACATAATCACAGGAGATGAGACCTGGTGTTTTTTTATGACCTACAGACAAAAAGTGAGTTCCCTGAATTGAAATCTCCTGCATCTCCCCGGACACAGAAATTTTGTTTTAACAGGAGCAAAAGAAACATTCTGGTTTTTTTTATTCCCAGGGTATTGTTTGTCTACAATGATTTCATTTCTGAAGGCAGAATGATCAACAAGGAAATGTTGATGTCCTCTGTCATCTAAGAGATGCAATCAGAAGAAAAGGACCAGAATAATAGAGAACAAATACTTGGATTATGGTGCATGACAAATTGCCAGTACATCAATCACTACTGGTAAAGCACTAACTCGCAAAGCACAATGTGATTACCTTGGAACAGTCTCCATATTTTCCAGAATTTGCACTTTTAATCTTTAATTTTTTTCTTGTTCCCTCGACTGAAATCAGCACTGAAAAGACAGCCAATTAAGGATGCAGATGATGTTATCACCAATGCGATAAGACAGCTGAGCTGTCAAAGAATGGGTTCCATGAATGTTTCCCACAAACCTTCATGTATGCGCGTTGGCAAAAGTGTTTAGTTGATAAAAGGAACAACTTTAAAGGAAATGTAGTGTAGATAATTATATTGTTACTTATTTCAACATAATCTAATAATTCCAAGAATGTTTTCAAGCTAACTCTTATAACAGTATTGGACAGATGTCTTGCACTACAGAAAACCCATTTACATTTTATTTTGAACTATATTATAGGACTTTTTCAAAAATGACATCCTGTTGTTTAATTCCAGTGGTCAGACCTACACCCTTATTTCTATCTATTGGTACATTACTATTATTATTTATTTCTATCTACATTACTTATTTCAAGAAAAAAAACTTAACAAGGAACAAACTGTCATAATTCTGTAACTGTATTAAATGTCTTACCGCTATCAATTTATCCTTTATCTCCATTTGTTGTTTCAGTATATTCATCTCTTGTTCCATATTTTTCAGATCTCTTTTCTGAAAATCATATTGCTGTAGAATAAAAGAAAGAAGCAAAGCTACAATTTGTAAGACATTCAAAGACAATGTATATCTCTTAGCTTTACTATTAGAGCCTGCAGGATTGGTAATCCACCAATAGTCTTATCTTCTCATATCTCACAGAAATTCACTTTACAAATAGACGTGTGACATCTGCTGCATGTTCTGCTTTTTCTGTCTCTGCATGCTGAATTATTTCAACATTATCTATTTTAAAATTTTCAACATTCTCAGATTCTTGATAAGTAATTGGAGATTCCAATTGCTATTGGAATAAATTAAGGTGTTTTTAATTCTTTTAATTTATTTCATGAATTCATTATGAAATGAGTAGTAAAGTAAAGTAACCCATAGCATTTATTAATGCAGTAGGGGTGTGAGATGCTAGCGATCTCACATTTCAGAGGCTCTGCAAATGAGGGCGCTAGCCATCTCCTCTCCGTCTTTACTTCCCGGATTAATCCGGCACCCATTTAAGGCTGGGTCGACCCGGGAGCCATTGCGATCTGAAAAACATTTCCGCCTCAATTGGTGAATGAACCCAGGACCACTCATATGCGAAGCCAGTGCGCTAAACCACTGCGCTAACGCAGCTCCCTGAAATGAGTGCCAGTAGTTAAACCTCTAGCGCAAAATTTAAACATCAAACAAAATGAGTCAGTTATCTTAGGTTGACCAAAACATGTTTTACTTTGTCTTTCTTCTTGTTCTGTGTTTGTTCTCAAATTCCTGCAGATTAGCAGAATGTAGTCCAGAGAAGGTAATGTGCTGTATGATGGTTTACTACTTAGCTATGATATATGTACCTTTCTGTTGAATACATCCTGCTTTAGCAAGAATTGGATTTGAGTACATAGCTTTCACATTAACCTTCTGTGGTATGCAACTGCAAACCCCCACCACAAAATCTCATTAGTCACCTCTAACAACAAGCATGGCAGGTTTCAATATTGCTATTCTTTGCTTTCCTTTCATGCCCAGACATTGTTTTCCTATTAAATTGTATTAGGATCTTCCTACATTGTCTATACTCAAAATGTGTGCTTAATTATTTTATTTATTCTATGAATTCAACATGAGTAGAATCAAACTCCTAGGACAAAATTTAAACATTAAACAAAATTCCTCAATGCTTCCTTATTATATTAAATTCTCCGTGTTACATCTAAAGAGACTATGTTTTTTGTTTATCTCTTATTTATGTTTGTCACCTCACGGCAAGAAGACCTATACGAAGATGGTTATGTGATACATGTGTTAGAACAAACAAAAGTAAAACTGAATGGTTTTACATAGCAACAGGAGTAAAACTAGACTACATTATGTCACCATTGCTTTTTATGAGTTATGCAAAATTATAACTGGGTTATGCAAAATTACAACTAAAATTAACATTTTGGTATATTATTATATATTATATTGGTATACCAAATATTGGTATATTTAGTATATATAATATATTAGACAGATGATGGAACTCTTAAGTGATCTTGATTATGTAGATTACTTGGCATTATTAAGGTCAACTCCTACTAAGGGACAAGATATGTTGAACCAACTTTGTCATCTTTCAGAACAAATTGGCCTTCAAGTCAACACTTCCAAGACTAAGACCATGAATTTTACTAACTGTAATTTTAAAATCACTCTCAACAGAGAAATAAACACTACTAAATATTATCAACATCTCCCTCAACCCTCATACATTGATCTACAGTACCTGCAACACTAAAAGCCTTAAAAATCATCTTTGTCTGAATTATCATCCATGAAGAATATTTGAACAATGGCATCACTGGTCCATGCAGTATGGCTTACAAATGTGAAGAGGTTGAATAAATTATGATTGGATATTTATAGTGCCGCGAAAAATTATGGGATAATCACTCTAGTACATATATACTAAAAGAGCATGATGGAAAATTAGCATAGACAATTGTTGTCCATGACTACAAATGGCTACCTCAATGCTATGTGTAGGGGCGAGAGAATGAGGCTGACGACAGTGTGAAAATTCTCCCTCACTTTAATCCAATTTTCATCGCACAAGTCATGCCTGCAGAAATCCTTCAGAAGTCCTGTATGCAAAGCATCCATGCCCGGCTACCTCAAAGCAAACATATGATGACATTGGATGTCTATGGCAAAATTACATTTGTATACTTCGGGTTGCTACAGATTAAGTACACATTTTTACATATAAGTTTGTATTTGTTTGTAACTATAATAACAGTCATTATTTTGTTTGAAGTATAATTTTTTTAAAAAAGCAAAAAAAAATTTTAATCAACAAATCATCCAGTTATTCCTACCCGACATTTCTCCTTATAGTCTCGTTGCAGTTCAGTATGTATCTCCTCCTGCTCTTCTAATTGATCTTTAAAAAGCTCCACTTGGTAGACTAATGACTGCTTCTCATTGTCAAGCTGAGCACTGTTTATCATGGCTGCTCTATACTTCATCTCCAACTCTTTAAGCTCAATCTGCAAAAAAATGTTTACAATGATAGGAAAATGAATACAGATCATAAAAAGATTTCGTAAATCTATTTTTATATGCATCAGAAGACAGATTGTGTCACTATCTCACTATTTAGAGCCATTGGCATGATAAGATGCATAAAAAGATGGCTGTAGCATAATTCGACAACTGGAAAATACATAGAAAATGAGATTTGAGTATAAAAAACTGGACTGTTTAACATGATATGAAAGAAAAACAACAGAACAATGTAAAGAACTTTGGAAGTTATTGGGAGTTTAGAAGTCGTAAAATGGACAGTTTTCTGGTAAGGCAGTCCTAGAGGCTGACCATGAAAACGATGAACCATTGAAATAAAAGAGGTGACAAATTCCACAATATACTCAGCACACACGAGGGCCATCTCCAGAAAACTCTTCTACCCCTGATGCTGAAAGGCAACAAAGGGTTTAACAAATAGATAGAAGTTGTGGAGATCTGTGATTTCCTATACCAGCTAATATGACAAGAGAAAGTGATTTTTGTGACATTCATAGGGGATACTGACACACTTTGGCTACAAAGCCCATTACTATACTTTATTCTTCTTTGGAAATTATCTTTCAGTCAGGTTGAGACTACTGATTCTATGATATATGCTGCTGTATGTTTCAGGGTTTCCACTTTGTCATACCACTTCTCGTCAAATGTAATTGGGGCAGGCCATGTCTTTTTCCTCAGGTCTGCATACTGGGGACAGTCTTGTAATGTTCTGCTGTCATATTCAACAGGTTGTAATGGCAAAGACCAGTTTTTTCTATTCTAAATTTGGTGTACTGGTGATGTCTCATTTTGCTGTGATCATATTTGAGGTGCAGCAAGATAAGCTAGTCCGTTAAGAATAGTTGGTAAAACCCATCATCTATATTTTGGCTGGTTTTCTTTCCACTTTTTGTTGTAGTTACCTTTGATGATGGCCTTCACTTCCTTGTAACTGACCAGTCTTCTTGCTGCATATTCCTCCATCTTTGGCAAGTATACCTGTGACTTTATTTCCATCATTGTTACAGTGTTAAGATATCCACTGGATCAACTACTTTCTGGAAAATATTATGCAGCTAACTAGAACTGCCTTCCATCAGGTTTTCCCAGTTTACACGAAAGATAATATCTAAGCACTAAAAAAATATTGCAATAGTTATAGTTTTTTTAAAAACTCTTACCATATCATTGTAATAAAGAGCGAGTTGACATAGTATTATTAATATGTGCACTTCATTGAAACATGATTAATGCTGGGGTTCCAGTATTTCTGTGATTTGCTCTCTATTCACACAGAGGTTTCAGTATTGCTGTGATTTACTCAGCGAGTCCACTAAGTTAGTACTAGTTATTCTCATGAGACAATTTAAAATAATTGCAGGAGTATGTGTTTAGAATATGCGACTTTCATCAAGTTGAAAGGAATTGAAGAGCATTGAGTGCTGTTACATTAATTTTAATCCTAGTAACTGAGTTTTATTTTATATTCTAACAATCTTATTTACAATCCACAAGTGTACTGTCTCATTAGATGTCCCAACCAAAATGTTAACAGTACCTCATTACATATCCAAACCAAAATGTGAACTGTGCCTCATTACATTATACAAACCAAAATGTGAACTGTGCCTCATTACATACCCAAAAAGTGAACTGTGTCTCATTACATACACAAACCAAAATGTAAACTGTTTCACTATATACCCAAGTCAATTATTTGAAATATATAAAACTCAGATTAACTGCATTATGTTTTATCTGTCAGCATGATATATGGAATGAAACTGATAGAATACTCATGAAATAACTGATTAGAATCATGTTTGAACTCAGGACAAACCACATCCATGCTCAGTACCATTCAACTAGCTGAAACTGTCAGCAGCAGAACTCTTCCTCTGCAGCTCTGGTGAAAATTTGTTATCTTTCCCTATAGAAATTATCTTATACATTCATACTTTTATACCTTCTTCTTCTTCTGTGTTCATTCTCAAACTACTGCAGATTAGCCGAATGTAGTCCAGAGAATGAAATGTATTATGCCATAGTATACAGTTTGGCTGTGATATCTTCACTTTCGGCCTAACAAATTTGACTTTAGGATGACTTTATTTTGATTCTCTATGGGATGGAACAGTCAATCCCACCCCCAAAATATATCCTTAGTCGCCTCTAACAACATGCATGGCAGATAACATTGCTCCTATTCTTTACTCTCCTTTCAGTCCCCAAAAATACATGGATGATAGTGTTATATCTGCAACTAAATTTTGCTTTCCAAATAATACTTATTTTTTCATCTTGTTTAAAATAACCCATTGCTCTCGCAATCACATAATCTCGTAATCAGCATTTTAATTAGAACAAATGTTGCTAACTTAATCCACTGAAGTATTTGCATATTTGCACAATATCAAAAATCTGATTCATTAATCTTTTGACCTTACTTGGACTTAGATGACACAGCACTATTCACTAATTACAAACAGCATAGGAATTTAAACACTCCAGGATAAGTTCTACTTCTTAACAATATACTCTTACAGTTGTAGTAAACTGAATACTTTATAATCTGAACAAATGGTCAGTGTGGTTTTCGCAATTAAGTTGTAATTGCGCTGTAAACGTCATTCTCTGCATCACTCAGTCATATGTCACACACTGAGCAATAATTCACTGATTTCTAGGTCTAAATTTATGAAAATGAATTTAAAAAAATTATCATTGCTTATTTAAAATAAAAATTCATTTTGTTCTAATTTGATCTTGTTTCTAGCAGCAAATAATAACGCTGTTACCTGCTATGCATGTCATAAGAGGCAGTTAAGGAGGATTTGGGTGTGGGGTTGGCTGTGATGTAGTATAGAGTCAGTGGTCAAAAATCAAAGCTGAAGTCAGATACAATGCTGAGATTTGAATATTTCATATCAAACATAGCATGCATAGACTGGGACATATGTGAGGATGGATACGACTTATGTATAACAAGGTAGCTTTAGCAACTATCAGTGTGCATACCATTTGTCATCTGTTGAATACAACTAAGTATCTATGTGTCTACTAACAAATACAGAGTATCTCACCTTTAAATCTATATCCTTTGTTTCTGGGTCATTAGAGTCCACACTGTCACACCTTAAGTTTGACTTTGAACTCTGTTGAACCTGTCACAATAATAACATGAATATAATAATGAATCTATTAGTAATTTTCATGGAGAGAACATATAATAACTTAATCAATCTGGTTTTTTTTAATGTGACAGAAAAACTGATCTATAATTGTATTGTTTTCAGTCACATTACAATTAATTATTATCTTAATCTTCTCACAATGTCTTCAGTGTATATCTTAAAATTGTTTTTGGTGCATGCGGTTGTGTCTGTTGGTCTCATAAATGGCTCACTAGACAAACCAACCATGCAACAGAAAACCTTAGTAGATGACATGCCTTTATATTGAGGTTATCTTCTTATAGAAGCTTCATGACACGTCATCTATATCCCATAGTCGTAACCTTCGATAACAGTTACCATGTTGTTCTGACAGGCCGACGTTGCGCATGAACTAGTTATGGGCACTGCATGGGTGGGCGGAACAACAAAGAAACCTGTCGCAGGGGCCAGAGTTGTGCCCTGATGTCGACATCTGTTTCGGCAGCATTAGACTTGAAATACCATTGAGTCGAATGGCTGCTGAAACAGAGGGGAATGCCCCACATGATGTGAGGCCAGTTTCTAATCAAGAATCTTAAAATTGTTTATGTGAGTATGCTATAGTGCAGATTTTAGTCCATTGCTACTTATGTCTTGCAGCCCCATCTGATGACTGGTGTCTTGGAAAGGACATGTTGGGGTGCGTGATAGCAGTTCTCTCTTTAAGTCTTCCTCTGTTTGCTAGGGTAAGTGTAAGCATCCGATTATTCCAAGCCACACAAAAAAAGTTTGTTGATGCTCCGATTTTAGTGGACTTGCATACTTTCTCTTTGGGTATCCTTCCTACGTGGTTAGAGTGCTCCATCTGCACTTGATCTCTACCATTTACACCAGTGGCTGTCCGAATATGCCTGGTCTGCAGCTTTCATCCCTGTATTCATACTGTCACCCACTGGTAGACAATTCCTGTCACCCACTAACTAGCTGTGGATGGTATGTGAATGACTGCTGTTTAGTGGTGATAAGTAGTGATGTTGTGAGTCTTAAGGTTTCCATAACTTTGTCAATTCACATTTCTTCTTGGTCTGTCTCTGCCTGTTGCTTTTTCATATTGTAAGCTCTAACAGCTTGGAGTTTTTATCCATCCTCAAAAATAATCAAACCATTTCATTCTTTGTTTTTCTATACATTTCAAATAAGATCTAATAATTACGATCTAAAAAAAGATGATGTTTGGGAAATGATCACCAAGTACCTCCAATTTACATCTAGAGGTCAACGTAGATGGCACCAATGAACAGAACTGGAACAGTCAGTTACCACATGATGAAGAACATACTGAATATGAGATTGGAGCACCTATGGACTTGTCCGGAGTGCCATGATGATGGTCTAATGACTAACTAACGGATCCAGCTTATTTCTACTGAGCTATGCTGCTCTCCATAAAATGGGAAAACTAGCAGGAAGCATTTAAAGATAAAACAGAATGGTAATGGATTAAGTTTGCAGCTATGGACAATGACAGTTTGAAATACTGAAGATCAAGACTACAAATGAAAAGATTAATAACATCATATGTACACTCTTAAAATGATAGCTTACCTTGTCAGCAGCACTCTCATTTGTATGCTCATTAAGACTGTCAGACTGAGACACACACAAAAAAGATGAAACAACAAAATGCTATATGAACTCATTACATGTAGTTATATTAAAATGCAAGAATAGTAATTCACAAAGACATTTACTTTTTTTTACTGCAGTATTAGATCAGTTGCACAATCACAGGTTTGCTCACAAGATTTTACAACAACCACTGCTTTTTGTCTATATGGCACACTTTGAAAACACAGACCTATCCAACACAAGATGTGGTAACCGTAGTAGTGTAGTGTTACTGTATTCGCCCACTCACCAGCTGATCCAGGTTTTGAGTCCACTTATTATTCATTGTTTGAAATAAAAATTATTCCAGTGGTTCACCAAGCCATCAGGAGGCAGGATACCAGGGCTCATGATCTTGGAAAGTTGAGAAATGGCACCATCTCTACTGAGCAAGTGTGGAAGGTGACATTTCTGATCAGCCTCTAAGAAGAAGTTGAGCATGTATGGGAAGACCCATGTCATGATGCTAGTTCATAACTTAGCTTACCTTTACCGTATAACTGGATGCTTCCTTCCCACTTTTATCCGTTTTCCTCTTGCATGTTGCCCTGTATAATTGTCTTCCAGTAAGGTCTTAATCATGCCTTATTATGTTTCCTATATAAAATGTATGATTTCTACTTCATTCACTCTTTAATTTTGTTTACATTATAGTCTTTCATATTCAACTTTCATTCTAAATTGTTAATTTCCTTAAAAGAGGGTTGACTTCATATACATAGGCATGCTGCATTCTGATGTATTAGGCCAAAAGGTTCAGATATTACATCAGCACTGTGAATTATGGCACAAAGCATTCCATTCTCTGATTCTCTGAACCACATTCTGAGAATGAGCATAGAAGAATTGTACACAGCCCGTCCCCCCTATTATGTACCTCTCAACAGAGAACTTATTTCCATATATTTTGCAAATAATGATAAATAGTGCATTGTAATTTGTTATTAGTTAGTAATCCTATGTCATAGAACTCCAGAAAAACGACATTGTTTTCAGTCTCTTCCAGAAGATGCTGTAGAGTAGCCATGTCAATGGTTCCTTATTTCACTATTTAATACAACCTCATTTTATCCTGCAGGTGCCCAGTTATAATCATGTCACACTTTTGCAATAATAATAATAACAATATAAATGTGTCTTCTCCATTCATTTTCAAATTCTTGCTGGTTTAGCAGGATATAGTCAAGAGAGCAAGTTATGTTGTGTCATGGTCCACAGCTAGGCTGTGAAATTTATGACTTCGACCTTATACATCTCATCAGCATAGCTTTGATCTATGGGATGGGACAGCCGACTCTGCTCCAAACCTCCCTAGTTGCCTTTTACAACATGCATGACAAATCACATGGCTGCTATTCTTTCTGACATAGGCATAACCAATTCATGAAACAGAAGGTAAAGATGCACCTCTACAACAGCTTTAAGTGAAGCCTGACTGTTCTAACATGTGCTCATTAAGATATTCGCAAAACTGTAATCAAATAATATCATAAGTACCATGACCACATGTGGCTCTGGACAAGTCAGCCTCAATTATGGAGTTGTTAAGAGCACTATAGTATGCATGTTTTATCAGGAATTCTCTACTTCACAATTCCATACAGCATAAAACATTTTTTTTCTTTGTTTGTTCTCAAATTGTAGCATGGTGTTCCTACCAGATTTCCAGCAAGGCATAGTCCAGATAATAGAAATGCATTGTGTCATCATTTTATTTGCGCCAATGGTCTGATGCATTCAACTTCGGCATTATAAAATACTATGGAAGAAATTATTTTGAATACTGTAATCACAACTTTAAGAGTACACTGTAACAGTTTAACAATTCTCACCTCATTCAGTTGTTTTTCTATTTCCTTCATACGTATTTCTCTTGCTTCTGACCTGGCAGCCCTTTTGGCAGCTAATCGATCCTCAGCCTAAAAATTTATTCTTCATTAAAGCATCATGACTTTTAAAAAACATACTTATATACTGTAAAGCAATTATAAAGCATAATAACGGCATTCGACACAGTAGATAGAGACATTCTCTAGAAAACCTTAGCAAATTATAAAATCAGAGGTCAGCTGTTGAACATTATAAAAGCATTACATCCAAATTGCCAAAGCTCAGTAAGAACAACAGAAATTACTGAGCCTTGAGAACACTTTCAAAACAAAATATAGAGAAAGACGAGGTTGAGTGTTTTCACCTCTACTTTTCAACATATACATGAACAGAATAATAAAAGAAGCTCACATCAACAAAGAGGAAAACATTGCAAATAAATCTGATGAGGACTTTAATAATGAAATCAATGAACTACTATTCACCAACAATCAAAATCTTCTTTTTCTGCATTTGCTCTCTGATAACCACCATGAAAAATTGTGTGAATTCCACCTGGGAACGTGAAATATGTTATACTGTTAGTACCACAGTAGAACTGTGTTATTTGCACCTTGGTTGGCTCACATATCCGAGGCTCAGCACATCTGCTTTCATCATGCCTTTAATACAGGTAGAGGGCTTCCCTAACCTGTGTATCGACAGACAGGCGACAGGTGTGTATTTGACTCTTCGCTGAGATGGTTGTCATTCACATCTATCTCATACGAGGCGTTCCACATCCAGTGAATTTGGCTCATGTAATTAGACATTTTATGCCTGTGCCCATCAGGTACTGAACCTCTTCAAGCCTGATTCTGGTGTATGAAGAACTTGATTTGAAGAGCTGGACCCAGGAAGTCTTCATAGTCTTCTGCGTTCAGTGTCTGTGATCCTGCAAGATTGTCAGCCAGGGCTGATCGCCATCACTAGGCAAAGTCCAGTCTTCTCCAGGTAAGAGCTGCTGCTTCATAGGTTTTGTCTCAAATATGCATCATCTGGTCAGACCCACCATCTCTGCTGTTTGTTTGTTAGGCATTACTGAAGTATGTGTTTAGATTCTGGATCCACATGAACATTCAATTGTGTATGAGATCCTCATTCAGTAAAGATGGCTCAACAGTCTGCAGTAGCCTGTACTAAGGCATAATAGTGTGGTCTGTTGATGTCTTTGGAGGTGATGTATTGCATCAGGTTTGTCTTCCATTTTCATTTGTTTCTTCCACCTTGACATATCAGTGTTATAGATTATGGTTTTTGCTTCTCTGTAGGACAATAGGTATCTTACGGTATGTTTTTTCCATTTCACTACCTGCTCTTGACAAAGAATCAGCTTTATCATTTCCCATGATTCCACAGTATGAGGGTATGTATAAATAATAAAAAATCTGAGAATTTTTTATATATCTGAGCTCTTGTCTTTTTTTTTTGCAGAAGGCTTTCATTTCTGGTGCTCTGAAATGATTCCAGAATATGTAGTCAGTGAATGTAGTTACCTTTTGTGGTCTTTACAATTCTTGTTCTGTGAGAGATCCCCACAGATCCATCTGTGTAAACATATATAATTCCATGGAGTTTTATCTTCCTTCTATCATCTCTAGTGCTAATGTTTTTAGGTGAGCACTAATATTTTCAATATTATATTATCCATGATGGCAGCTGTGATCTAGTGATTGAGTGTCTGGTGTTTTTTTTATTCCAGAAAACCTCTGTTATTATTGAGACATTTGAAGACTGTTGTTTGGTTCCTCGAAGCCAATTAGTGTTTCAATTTTTGTTGGTAGGTTTGTGAGAATATTGTTGAGTTATTGGTGAAGATGTGACAGAAATTGGTTCTCTTCAGTCTGCTTGTAGTTGATCTAGAAATTTGGGTGTGCACCAGATGTTTGGTATACACAGAATTAATTTCTTTGGAAAAGTCTTCTCTTATGTTGTCCATCTGTGAATGCATATTTTTCCATTGCATGGATTGGAGTGGTCTTTATTGCTCCAGAGATTAGTCAAGTCCTGCATTTTGTATTTTAGATAGACATCAATATTTGTTTTGGATGCTCATGTCATATTCCTGTCATTCCATATTTTACTACAGGTCTGACTGTATCCATTATAGACTTTTTAGATGATACTTCCAATTGCACCCCAACTTGTTCCCGCAAGTTTCTTTATCAGTGATAGCTTCCTGGTTGCTTTCTGCTCTGTAGTTATCAGGTGTGGCTTCCAGTTGAGTCATTTATCAAGTCTGACTCTGATATAAATAAAATTCTCCTCATGTGCTAACCTGTGCTCTTTCATTAATTTACAGACTATCTTTTTCCTTGGCTTAACATGACTAATCACATAATTAAGAGCTGACACTCAGTGATTGGTGGATCAAAGACAAGACTAAACATATTTACAAATAAAAACATCTCTTTAAGAATTAAAAACATTGTGTACAGTATCTGTATTTCTACACCCTTGTGAAACATGGACACTAACTGCTGATCTTCAAAGCAGAGTAAGCGCTGCAGAATTCATATTGTATAGAAAAATAATACACATATCATAGAGAGACCATATCACTAACACAGAAGTAGGCATATGCCAATGATTAGGCCCTATAGGAGAGCACTGGTCCTTTAATATGTCTTCTGTCAATAAACAATCACAAATAATGTAAACTAAAATGGTCTGAACATATCACCAGAACTCCAGACCTTGAATAAATACTATTCTGCAGAGTATAGTGCCAGGTACCATGAACAGTGCAGACAGAAAAAGAAGTGGAAAGTCAAATATATAAAAATTAACAGTCTCAACGGGATTAACTTTAGCCCTCTCCAGAAAATTATTGCACTGAATTATGGAGGTTAGGGAATAGTATGTGAATTGGAAGAAATAGGAAAGGGCAGTGAATGGGTGGAGGTAGACACTGAGAAGAAATAACTGACTAAAGTAATAATACAACTAGATAAAGCGTGTCCAAAATGGACGGCAGTCAGGGCTCAGGATACAGATACGAACTTGCCCAACTACACTCGAAACCACAAGACATAATTATATACACAGATGGCTCTGTTAGCAGAAACACAAATAAAAGCGGTTGGGGTTTTGTTGCCTACAGAAATGGTGTGAAGTTGGTTGAGAAATCTTCAGCATATTCTACTGTCACATCGAGCATGAGGATGGAGATAGAGGGAGTTACAGCAGCTCTTAATTGGTTGATAACTGATACATCAACACACGCGGTAATACTCACAGACTCTCAAAGCATGTTGCGCAAGATAGAAAAGTTCATGCTAAGAAAAGAATGGTGGGACTTATTGAACAACTCAGTTGTCCAGAGCATTACATGGATATACTGCCCTGGTCATGCTGGGGTCAGAGGAAACGAGAGAGCCAACATATTGGCAGGCAATGCGGCGATAGACGGCACATTGCTGAGAAGAGATAAAGCAGATTTAATAAAGGCAGTAATAAATTCATTTCAAGATGCAGATGATGTCAATGAGGATGAGAACATACACATACAGAGAATGTTAGAAATGGGAATATTCAGAGGTGAGGGGAGGAAAAGTAAATTTTTTGGAAAGTCCAGAAGATCACACAATCAACACCTGACGGGAACTATGAGTCTACATACACTGGGATGGCTGCTGGAGCGGAGGGCGGAGCACTTATGGGAATGTCCCGCATGCTGTGAAGCCAGTTTCTAATCAAGAAGAATGGAGGTTATAAAAACTGTCAAGATAGCCCCAATTGTGTGGATCTGATAATGATTAGATATCTGATTTTCTGTTTCACCTGACACCCGTTCCCCTATTAGTTAGTTAAATTGAGACAATTCTTATTCTGCTACAGTTTCAGTTACATAAATGACTGGTGTGTTTATTTGTGACAACTCTTAATTATTAATTAAACTAAAATGAGAAGCACTTGTATGAGATGACTAAACAAAAACATTTGAAACACTTACAAACTTACCTCTTTTGATATTAGATTTAAAGCATCATCTTCTGCTGAATACTGCTGTAGATTAATGCGACGCCGCCCCGACCCTGAAGATTGTGAACTCATTTTGTCCGACGTTGAGAGTCAAAATTGAAAAATTTAATCAATATTACTTAGTAGTAGTGTCTTGTCTGCTAATTTGTAAGTTGGACACTAACAGTAACGACTTATGTTTATATTGTATATATTACATTTTCACTACAATTTAAAATTTTACATTTCCTTAACACAAATGTGTTCGCAGTTCCCGGAAACAAAAGAAGCTACTGTCAGGTCTATGCCGATTCAGTGTAATGTTTTTAATTTTAAAGGAAGTTGGTTTTTCTTATTATAAATAACTTAACTAAATAATGAGTTTTGAGAACACGAAACGCTAAGAATACTGAACAGTAAAAAGTTGAACATCTTCTATTATTTACAAATATATCAGCTAACCAGTTGATATGAACAGTTCGAATGTATAAAACATATTGCAAACAAAGATAAACAACATTCTCAAGTTACAAAGTTTCAGGAAGAAGTGCTCTGCACATCCATATTTTTGGAGGTGCCGACAAAACCCGGATGTTGATGATTGAGCAGATGATGATCATATCATAATCAACATCGCTTTTAGTTTTTAATTAAAGCTAGTTTTTTTTTAATTGCTAAAAATTATAATAAAATATAAACAATTAGCACAATATATCTTGATTGCTGTGCCTACACCTTTCTGATCGAATTCAGCTAGGTTTTTGGTTCACTTTGAACTACGAAACGGTATTACGAGTTCTATGCACAATCCTCCTTAGTGATTAGTCGCCTATTGCAACATGCATGGCAGGTCATATTGTCACTGCCGTTCATATTTCCGATAGACACACTTGATTTGAACAGTTTCACACTGTTTGAATAGACACACTTGATGTGTACTTTAAAGATTTTGAAATTTCTTCTGTCAGATATAAAACGAAAGTTGTCGCGAGCAACTATGTTTTCAGCTAGTAAGTTTAATGCAAGTGTTTTATTCTTGATCGCGGGTCTTGTCAGATATGACTGTGCTACTGCATGACAGTAATCAGTACAACCTGTTTCTGTTAACACCGTAAGTCTGCCTATCCTGACAACTCACAATGTGCCAACGGCTTCGGGCGGAGGAGCACCTGTAGGAGGATACGTCTCATCCTAGGATAAGGAAATGCAAAGTAAATCCAAGTGATGTGGAAGGTCAGACCAGACTTTTAGCCTTGGTTGGCAGCTGGTCTAGGTTGGAAACATCGAGATGCGGACAGGTAAAGCACAGATGTGCTAATCCGGCAGGTTCCGCAGTTTGTCATGTTCCAAATGTATTGGTATCGCCTTTCCTTTGGAGTTAACAAGGTAAGCCGAGTGACCATGTTGCATGGGAAACACATAGTCTCTATATTTCAGTCCGAGCATTGTAATATGGAGAGGTATACTCCATCCCTTGCCTAAATGGATCACGGAATCAAAGTGGAATATTCCATTTATATCTAACAAGCAGCTATTACAGTGCTGACTGTGATTCAGACCATTCATTAGTTTCTGCAAAAGTCAACCTATACGTCGGACATTCTCATCAATTGTCGCAGTTTGTAATAGGGTGCTGCCGAGATATACCAACTTATTGGCAGCATTGCGTTTTTGTCCCTTTACTGTGATTATTGGTTCTGTGTAGGGGACACCTTGCGCCGGTTAATAAATTATTAATGTCTTCGCGCTGCTGATGGTGAGACTGAACGCATCCAGGCCAAAGAAAAGTGATCCATGTTGTCCTGCATGTCTTTCAGACTGGTAGCGTTTAGTGAAAAATCGTCGGTGAACAAGAGATCGTGAACAATGTGATGAAAGTCATGACTTGCGCGATGAAAATTTGATTAAAGTGATGGAGATTTGCGCAATGCCGTCAACTTCAGTCTCACCTCTACACACATGGTCTCAGTGGCAAGACGAATCAAGACGACTGAGTGTGTGTCGGCGTGCAGTAGATGACCAGGGTGCCTTACTGTCTCACCGTGCTCTATGACGCTAGTTGAATGATGTATTTCTGCCCAGTGGCCCATTTTAGTTGAGCTCCTTTGCGCAGTCCGCAACATCCAGATTGTACATGCTGGGCAGGATAAGGGCCTCTACATCAGAAGCTATGGACACAGATCCCACTTGCCGCCATCACTGATTTTAAACGTCGAGGCAGTTTCGGAGGTGTGGTTGCTGTTGCATGCGGACAGCGGTTATGATCCACTAATGAAGGCTAGATAGAGGAATAGTTGAAGAAGGAAAAGTTGGGGGCTATTCGCACTTGAAGACGCCCCTGTTCTATTCAAGTGATCACTTTGGCCGTTAAACATGACTTGATGTTTCTCCGCCCCTGCTAAAGTTTTCTCACTGAAGACATGTGACACTGTGCTCATGTATTAATGTGTATAAAGGAATAAAGAAAGTAATCGGTCTGAGAGTGAAGAAAAATGAACCGCTGAAACATTTATCTGGAGAGATCATCACGGATAAAAGGAAGCAGATGGACAGATGGATAGATCACTATCTAGAGCTATATTCTAATTAGATTAAGCTAACAGATTACGCCATCAGTGCCATGGAGGCTCTACCAACGCTTAATCACCTCGCACACCCCTAACCATGGCTATATTAACGGTGCTATTAATGACCTAGCTTGTAGCAAGTTAACCTGGAAAGGATGGAGTTCCAACTGAAGTCATCAGAAGTGGGAGAGTCATACTTGCACCACAACTATATCAACTGATAACATTGTGTTGTTTTGAGAGGCAGGTCCCACGGAATATTAAAGACTCGAGCATTATAACTCTATATAAGAACAAGGGTGAGAGAAGTGATCTTAACAACTACATGGACATTTTCTTCCTATGTTTGCAAAATGCTTGCTAGAATTGTGTTGCGAAGACCTAAAGTTGTATGTGATCGGGTTTATACTGGATCGCAATGTGACTTTCGTGTAAACATATCATCCAACGATACAAATTTACATTAAGCCAATTACAAAATAAATGCCGTAAACAAACGTAGCCTCTGTATGTTGCTTTCGTTGATCATACAAAGGCATTCGACCCCACACTTGTTTTGGAAGATACTTCTCTTTCCTATTGAAACATGTTTCCCACGACAAGGAGGGTGGTATATCCATCAATTCCAATACATATGCTGGCCTCTACAATGATCAAAGTATGAAAGTCAAAAACAGGATAAAGAAGATCCTTATTAGAGTTTCTCTCTGCATGTGATGCTGCAATTACGACACACTCAGAGAAGGTAACTACGCAGACTCAGCTGGCTGGGACACACAAGGAAGATGGAAGATGGCAGAATACTGAAATATCTACTTTATGGAGAATTACAATCTGGAAACGATCCCAAGGTCAACCTCTACTTAGTGCAAAGACGTATGCAATCTCGATATACATGATACATATTAAGGTATTGATTCGGAATCATGGGACCAGGATGCAATGGATTTTGTTGCATCGAGGGGGGAGTTCATGAATGGTATAAAGATAAAGGGAAATGTAATATCAGCTCAAGTACTGCACGTCAAAGAAGAAACACAACAGCACATAATTGTGCAAACATGCATGCAGTTCATGTACGTACTGCGGAAGGCCCGTTGTTGCTAAGATTAGAGTCATATTAGTCTTGTCACATCCATCATCAATATTTATAGTAGATTACATTTATTTAAGCACAATAACACTATCGCACAGAAAGACGGAAATGTGCATACTACTGTTTAGCAGTTTTACAGCTGGGATAAGATAGGTTATAATCTGAAAATATTTTAGCTTAGTTATCCGTGAATATAATAATGTTTAATCGGCTTGGCTGGTGAGAAAGGAATGGTTTAGCGAGCCGGATTGTATCCGCGGACTATATTGTGTCCACATATGGTCCATAATATCTGTGTTGTCGATTAATAAGAAGATACCATCTATGCTGATTGTAGCAACATAGCAGTGTTTAATAATCTCAGACGAAATACAGATAACCTCATTGATAGGATATTATTTTAGCACATATTGAGATAAAAATGCTTGTATCGTGAATGAGTGTGGTTTGTATAGCTGAAAGTAATTAGGACAAAGCACTTATTGACAGTGAAATGTTTTCAACATTAGTAATACAATTTTTCGCTCTTCAACTTTGAGACATTATAGGAAGTCTACATTAGTGGTTTTTGTTTTTAACCCATGAATTATGAGCAATAGAAATCTTGGTCCTTTCGTGAAATGTGAAAGTTTCTGAAACCTTTATAAAATATACAGAATACTTCTACTCTCAGGAGTATGTTATGCTCTGAGGAGAAACCTCTACTGAGAGTGCACAAATGCTAGGGTTTTGTGGGTTTTCTAACTTTTGGCATCGTGCAGAGTTGTGGTCATGAGCTTCAGCTCTCCTGCCAAGCATTTCCTATTCCTGTCAGATATGTCTAAAGCACGTCAGTTCTGAGCCATGTTCACTGGAATGGACGACACATGCAACTATGTATTTTCTGCCATCCAATGGGACTCTTAAATTATGCAGAGCTAACATGTTTGCCTGATTCGGTGATCTCCCATGGAATAGTTACGTCCTGCACATAGTTGCTTGCCACTACACCTCGTTTAATAGAATAATTATGAGAATATGAAAGGTTACGTTGATGACTGACATTGCTGTATTCGAGTTTCCAAAAATGTATTCTGCCCATTTAAACTTATTAATACAGTGACTTTTAAGAGCACCTCTCATAGTACCTAACTCAATAGCTTCAAACGATAATCCCCTGATATCTCCGAAAAATGCACTTGTAAACAACACATCAAGGCCAGGTATCGATCTCAGGACCTCCTGCACTTTGAATGGCTGAACGAAAGATGTGCCTATGTAAATAGGGATATAAGATGGACGGCGTGAATTAATAATAAATACACACCTCATTGGTTAACAGAACTAGCATTTAGAAGATATGTGCCATGGTCGCTTACATCAGCTGCAATGGTCCGTTAGATAACGAAGTTATGCTAAAATTACGAAACAGTTCTAAATATTATTCATTAATAAATGTAATATTACATAGGTCACATGTTATCTTTTCAACATTGCTATTTCAACGAGGGCTTAAATACATTTACTCATGCGTGTGTTTAAAATAAATTGTTGAATCAATGGAAGATAACGCTTTGTTTAAACACTATTTCAAATTGTTTCTTATAGAAATCAGTTATAAAAAGTATATTTGTGAAGAACAATATACATTTTTCCGCTACCAGTTTTTACCAAAGTTCACTATAACAATTGGCAGATGATTGACTACAGTGCACTCAGGTTTCCCCATATGGATACCATTCACCTCAATAGAGAAGCCCTTTGCATGCCGAGAGTATCACCAACAGTTTGCAGCTCCTTAACTCTGGAGCAAACTAAACAGAAGCTGTTGCTACGATTATTTTTTCGCTTTATACCCCTTTGTGCCTTGCAGCATAGTGAAAGAGTTCTCTGGACATGACGTGCTTGTGTGCTTTATATATGTATGTTTTCGTTGACTTCCTTGTTTCTGTAATCCATCGTTTGCGTGGTCTGCCCCTAAATTACACTGGGGTACACTGTCTGATGGTAGTCAGAAAGCATGTGAAAACCACTTAATCTGTTATCTTTTTTTGAATCTGTTTTCTTATGATGTTATCCAGGATTGACATTGTATTTTCATTTCTGATTGTATCCTTTAATGTTATTCCGAGAATTCTACGTAGACAAGTCATTTCTGTTGTAACAAGTTTTCTTTTGGTTTCTGTTGTTAATGACTACGTTTGTCATTAGCAGCACAATGGTGGTACGATATTCGTTTTATATAGTGCAGTTTTGGTGTTCATTTTCATATATTTGTTGTTGTTTTTTTTTTAATAGGGGACATCTGTCCTAAGATCTGGTATGCTATGTTGCATCTATGTTGGATTTATTTCGTGTTTTTACCATTTTATGACATGATACTTCCTATATAAGTAAATTATTTCACCTTATAAGTTGTTGGTCACCGATGAAAATAGTGGTGTTTCTTTTTGTTTTTGTAATTGAGAATAGCTCCGTTTTTTGTAGTTTATCTTCATGTTAAAGTCTTTACATGTTATGTGGAGTCTATTATAATATATTGTTGTAGTTGTTCTTCTGATGTTGATACTATTGCTTGATCGTCTTCAAAAAGAAGTTCACTCACTAGGTTATTTAGGTTGTCTTCTTCATTAGTGGTGGCAATTTTACATATACAATCGGTATATTTGATGAATAGCAAGTGAGATAGAACTCATCCTTATCGCAATCAGATTGTATGTGGAATTTGTCTGACAGCCCTACACTCGTTCAGAAACATGGACACTAAATAAACAATTAGAAGACAGAATTGATGCATTTAAGCTGTGAGTATATAGAAGAATAGGGAGAACATCATGGAAAGAGAAGAAAACAAATAAAGAGGTGCTAAAGACACTTAATATGAAGAAATAACTACTAAGAGAAATAAAGATCAGGCAAATAAAATATTTTGGACACATTAAAAGACATGACACCTTAATGAAGACCTTACTGGAGGGTAAAGTCGAAGGGAAGCTAGCAAGAGATAGGCAGAGATGCAAGTGGGAGAGTAACATCACAAGATGGACAGTTTACAGTCTAGCAGAGTGCACCACCAAGACAAGAGACAGGAGATGTGTTAGAGATACGTTAATATACATTAATATGGAATAGATGTAGCATTTTATAATTCTCATTTTTAATTTGTTTGTAATTTGTTTAGATATTAATAATTTCCTCATGTCATTTCACAAAATTGTAAAGGTCTATCATTCCACATTTCAACTCGCGGGCAAAATTTCATTACATTACATATGTCTATTGTTGTTACTTTTATATTCTATACTATAATCGTTACAAATATGTTGTATATACATATATATGTAAATAAATATGTATAAGTATTTACAATATTATTTGGGGAAAAAAACGAAAAAAACCAACCACATGAAAGCCAGCTCCCACTATGCGCATATATGTACACGTGTATATATATATATATATATATATATATATATATATATATATATATATATATATATATATATATATATATATATATATATATGCGAAATATATAAGTAATGTTATTTGAGTCACCAGATTCGACAAGGTGCGCAATTAGAACAGCAGACGGATACTAAGTATAACATAGTGCATCAAGTATATAGAGAAACAACAGATCAAATTGTTTGGACGTCTTATAAGGATGAACGGTCTCATAAGAGCTTATAACAAGATTTAAATAATGATACAAAGCCAAGGGCAGACTTAGGAAAAGATAGATAGACAACAACAAGACCATCCTAAATAAACATGACTGCACTACAACCATAGCAACACACCTGGCCCTGGAACACAGACTACATCTTCTATACAAACCTCTACGCTCAGCGGCAAGTGTGATAAAAACGTCAGTATTAGTAATAGTTACTGAAATTTAAACCCCCTCCCTCCATTGTCCAAACTATTTTATCTGTTGTTTCTATATATATTCTATGCATGGTGTTTTATCTATTATCTTTCTGATGTTCTCATTGCACATTTTGGTTGAGTCTGGTGATTCCAATGGCCTTCTTCGGGCATTGCATTTTGCAAGTTTTGATCTTAACTAAATCAAAAATCCTGTACAGCATTCAACATAACTGCAGAATGTTCACAGTGCTCAATAATTACATACTTGGGTTATACATTGTTCACTTTCTCCACCTTGGATTCACTGGGCATTTATGGATCACATTTATGGATTTAGAAGCTATTCATCTGACATTGGACTATTCAACAATCTCAAAAACATTAATCTATTGTTTCTTTTGAACCATGTGCTCGCTTTTATTGCGGCGTTCTTTGCCAGAGAACTTCTACGATTTTTTCATTTTAACACAGGTGGGAGAGTTATAAGGAATATAATTTTAACACAGGTGGAAGAATTGTAAGGAATATAATTTTAACACAGGTGGGAGAGTTGTAAGGAATATAATTTTAACACAGGTGGGAGAGTTGTAAGGAATATAATTTTAACACAGGTGGGAGAGTTGTAAGGAATATAATTTTAACAGTGTGTTGTCTAGTATTATTATGTATAAGGGTTAGTCATGGTCGCTGTAATTTATTGAGTAATGGATGATAAGGTTGAGTTGTCTGTAACGTAATACACATGACAAATTATCGCTTTCATTTATTCCAAAGACAGTAAGTGAGAAAAGGAAGCGTGGATGTTAGAGTGTGAGGTCTATGGCACCATTTTTGTCCTGGGGTGGTATGCTAGTCATGTTAAGCACCTGCGATTCAAAGTAGACAAATTGAGTAAACTGTAGCTTATAGGGACACCATATATATTGTTAGTTTCTTTTCCATTCCTGCAATACGAAAGTTATGAATATATTTGTGAATATATAGTATATTCACAGTTTACCGAAATAATCACCCTTCTTCCGTTTTTCTTATAAAAAATAAAGAAAGTATCTAATGGCGAAGTATGCGCCTTTCAGCCACAAAAGGGGGGAGGGGATTTACTGTTGCAGATAATTCAGTCACCGTGATTCCAATATTAATATTGTGATGACAAAAACGTATTGAATATATAACTTGGTGGTTATGGTTCTGCACCACTCCCTTAAATACATAGACCAACTCTCGAACTCGGGGTGGCTGGATTCACAGAACTATATTATTATTTTATGGTTAAAAACTATGATATAACCAAATTGGCGCCCGTGTGTTGCCAGAGGACAGAAAGGGGGGAGGAATAAAGAATTGCGACATTATTACCTGCCAATTATGTTGTAAGAGGCGACTAAGCAGGTCTTGGGCTCGCGTTGATTGTTTCATCCTCAAAAAGTTCAAAGTAGTAGGATGTGTCAGACCGAAAAGCGCAGATATCGCAGCTAAGATATAAGCAATGACACAATGCACTTCGTTCTCCGAACTACATAATGCTAATATTCAGGAGTCTGAGAACGAATGCAGAAGAAGAGGAGATAAATTGGACCATGTCCGCGTTTGAAAGAAGCGCGCCTCACCATAATAGTACCTTAAATCAAATTAATTATAATAATACCATAGTTTGTGGTACTAACAAGGGTTAAGTAATAACGAAACATGAGGATGACAAAACAGAGATTTATTACATAAACATATTGTGGCTCCCACTTGGGACCAGAAAGATACGGTATAGATGAGTACATTGGACCATTCGGAGATAAAATAAACAAGATAAATGACAACGGCTACAGATTAATTGAAAAGTGCATCCAGGATAACTTATTTATAACTAACACATTTTTCAAGCACATAGAATCCCAAGTTCACACCTGGTACAAGTGGAACAATTTAGACTGCAATAGCCAGATAGACTTTATATTAACAAGAAGAGCCAATAGAAGGAAAATAACAGACGCAAGAGCCATACCAAACATGTGTGTAGACACCGACCATAAAGCAATAATAATATCTGTAAAAGCAAACAGAAAGAGAAAGAAGAAAGATAACAACAAAGATAACAAACCAACAACAATTAAAATCCACAAGCTAAAGGACGACACGGTACGTGAGCAATACGCATAAAAAATCACAGAAAAGAAGTCAAAAAAGCCACTAAAGAAAAGAAACAACAATATAAGAAATGGGTCAAAAGCAAAAACCAAGTAGATTACATAGAATACAAGAGAGCAAAAACAAATGCCAAGAAAGTCATTAAAACTGCCAAAATCAACTCATGGAAAGAATATGGAGACATGCTCAACGCAGATTATAAAAATGCACAAAAGAGGTTCTACAAGAAAATCAAGAACATGAGAAACAAAGAAGATATATATGAACCGACAGAAATAATAAATGATGAAAACGGTAATGCACTAAAAGAACCGAAGCAAATAATGGAAAGATGGCAACAATATTTCAAGGAACTACTAAATCTAAAAGAAGGAGAGGAAGACACAACAATAAACACTACAGCAGCGAACCTAGAACCATATATACTACTATCGGAAATAGAAAATGCAATAAACAAAGCACCAATGAACAAGGCAGCAGGCTCTGATAACATACAAACAGAACTTATCAAAGCAGCAGCAGAGAGCGGGAAAAAATGGTTACACAGACTTTTTAATGTAATGTGGAAAAAAACAAGAGACACCAGAAGACTGGAGGAACGCGATAATCATTCCCATATGGAAGAAAAAAGGCAGTAAGAGAGACTGCACAAAATACAGAGGGATATCTTTACTAAGCCACACAGGAAACATTTTTAACAAAATATTAGAGCAACGACTACGAACATATATTGAACCACAACTTCAAAACACCCAAATGGGCTTCCGTAAGAACAAAAGCTGTACGGATGCTATCTTTACACTTAGACAACTAACAGAAAGAGCCACAGAAAACAACAAAGAATTATATATCGCATTCGTAGACCAAGAAAAGGCATTCGACAGAGTAGACAGACAACAACTATGGAAAACACTATCAATATACGGAGTACCAGAACATTTAATCAACATTTGCAAGGGCATTTATGCAAATAGCCAATGTGCAGTAAGAACAAATGCAAGTGTGTCCAATAAGTTCCAAATTCAATCAGGAGTTCGCCAGGGGTGTGTCCTATCCCCTCTACTTTTTATAACATATATCGACCACATCTGTAAACTAACAAGTACCAACGAAGAAGATAACATAAAAGACAAATTGAACGAACTACTCTTTGCAGACGACCAAGTACTAATAGCGACATCAGAAGAACAATTGCAAGACCATATGAACAAACTCCACATAACATGTCAAATATTCAACATGAAGATTAATATTGAAAAGACTGAAATAATGGCAATAGCAAAGAAAGAAAGAAATATCACTATCTCCATCGATGATAAACACCTTAAACAAGTAAATGAATTCACTTACTTAGGAAGCATTATATCGAGTGAAGGGAAAACCAGTAAAGAGATACAAAATAGATGCAACAAAACATACCAGATCCTAGGACAGATGACACGCATTTTCAAGAACAAAAATGTAAACATAGACACTAAAGTTGCATTATACAAGACTATTATTATTCCATCACTATGCTACCAGTGCCAAACCTGGACAATGACAGCACAAGACAAAAGAAAAATAGTGACAACAGAAATGACATGTCTACGAAGAATACTCGGAGTGTCATTAAGAGATAGAATTAGAAACGATAACATCAGACAGATAACCAAAACAATACCAGTATTGGAACACATCAAAAGACAGCAGATCAAGTGGTTTTCACACGCTTCCAGACTACCATAATATAGCATGCCACAAATGGCCATGACACATAGACATGACGGTTATAAAGCCAGAGGCAGACCATGTAAAAGATGTATCACAGAAATCAAAGAAGCCACAGGAACAAGCTTACAAACAGCACACAAGAAGGCCATCTCCAGAGAACTCTTCCACCCCTGACGCTGCAAGGCAAACAAGGGACACAGCGTATAGATAGATAGATAGATAGATAGATAGATAGATAGATAGATAGATAGATAGATAGATAGATAGATAGATAGATAGATAGATAGATAGATAGATAGATAGATAGATAGATAGATAGATAGATAGATAGATAGATAGATAGATAGATAGATAGATAGATAGATAGATAGATAGATAGATAGATAGATAGATAGATAGATAGATAGATAGATAGATAGATAGATAGATAGATAGATAGATAGATAGATAGATAGATAGATAGATAGATAGATAGATAGATAGATAGATAGATAGATAGATAGATAGATAGATAGATAGATAGATAGATAGATAGATAGATAGATAGATAGATAGATAGATAGATATATAGATAGATAGATAGATAGATAGATAGATAGATAGATAGATAGATAGATAGATAGATAGATAGATAGATAGATAGATAGATAGATAGATAGATAGATAGATAGATAGATTAGATAGATAGATAGATAGATAGATAGATAGATAGATAGATAGATAGATAGATAGATAGATAGATAGATAGATAGATAGATAGATTAGATAGATAGATAGATAGATAGATAGATAGATAGATAGATAGATAGATAGATAGATAGATAGATAGATAGATAGATAGATAGATAGATAGATAGATAGATAGATAGATAGATAGATAGATAGATAGATATATTGTGATCAAAATTATTCCTTGATGACACACACATAAATCTACGTTTCCACAAGGGACTGCTTGACCATCATGTAATAATGAATACATACATATCTGTGTTTGTGTGTGTGTGTTCGTCCATCACAAGTGATGAGATGTTTATAGTTCGATGATGATAGTTCGTAGATGTTTAATGAGCCCTATACGATCTGTAAATGTTCTTGGGCAGTTCGGACATGGAATGATCACTGTAGATAGATTTTGATCTATCCGTGACTTTCTAGCTACTCTCCGTTGTTGGTCTGCAACATTTCTCCTCTTTTCACAAGATGATGCGCTCTTTTTGACTGTAGAGCGACATGGTATGTTTATATATATATATATAAACACACACACAGTGGGTTTTTTTCTAGGAAAAGGTGGGCATACGGAGTTTACAGAAGTGGATGGTCATGCCTTACATGTTACTTCACTTACACACAAAGATGTCTATGAGACAACCTTACATGTTACTTCAGTTACACACAAACATGCCTATGAGACAACATTACATGGTACTGCTGTTACACAACTGAATGGAACCTGTGCTTTTATTTGAAACATTGATGTCAAGAGGCATGCCCCATCGAAGCCAACTCCTTGACGTGGAGATGGGGGCTTTGTCCAGCCAACAGAGGCTGGAAACTAAGATTGGTCCGCCAACCCAATATCGAGCAGGGTCACAATCTTGCCCAAGCAAGCACAGGTGCTGAAGTCAGAGATGCCAGGCCGAGAGGTACACCAGCAACCATGGTATCATGCAACCCGAATAGTTTACACTAAACCAGTTAAGGGAAGAACACTGGTCCACAGAGATGGATATCCACAGAAAGATGTATAGGAGCACTGAGGAGCTTTCAAATACAGCAGCATTTATTAAGAAAACAGGACTTGCTGTGTAGACATGTCAAACTGCGAACGAGAAGAAGAAGAAGAGGCATGGGTATTTTCTGTCTCACAATGCATGTTCTCTGTCTCACAAAGCGTGTTCTCTGTCTCACAATGTGTATTCTCTGTCTCACAATGCGTGTTGTCTCACAATGTATATTCTCAGACTCACAATGCGTGTTCTATGTCTCATAATGCGTGTTCTATGTCTCATAATGCGTGTTCTATGTCTCATAATGCGTGTTCTATGTCTCACAATGTATGTTCTCTGTCTCACAATGCGTGTTCTCTGTCTCACAATGTATGTTTTCAGACTCACAATGCGTGTTCTCTGTCTCACAATGTGTGTTCTCTGTGTCACAATGCGTGTTCGCTGTTTCACAATGTGTAAGTTCACAGAGAACACTGTTCACCAGATACAAGTATATACCGATGGATCAGCAACTAGTGCAGTGAAGAATGATTCTGGAATGTATATAAAATATCAAGAAAAAGACAATAAAACCATATGTTTACCAACTGGAATCTTCTACTCCAACTACTCTGCAGATGTACAGTTTCTAAATATTGTTGTGGAAAAAAATTAAGAACATAAGCCAATGTCAACAGGTGATGTGTCTTACAGGTGCGATGTCTGTAATACAAGCCCTTGACAGCAATACGAGATCTGTGCATTCAAAGAAGATTAGTACAACAATGGATATCATCCCACTTTGACATACCATGAAATGAAAAGGCAGATACGCTGGCAAAAGATGGAGCAACATAGTAACAGAAAAAAAACCAACAAAAGAGACCCTACAAAGAGATGCTTCATGACCACTTAAAAGAAATGATGAAGAGGTAGGCAGCGATACAACTGGGAGAGAAACACCACGAGATGAAGAGGTTACAGTCTAGCAGAGAAGACCACCAAAATAAAGAGGCAGATGATGTTGGAAGTCCGTTGAAACCACCCTTCACTGCTCATACGGTTGTTCTGTGTTAATACAATCAATACAAGGTAACTGCGTGAAACGTAACAACAATTAGACTTACGTAAAACACAGGTTTATATATCGTCTCAATGGGACACCATAGACTATATCTAAAACTAGTGGGTAATGATGGGCAATGATGAGCACACAAGAAATCATAAAAATTACAATACACAAATCATATTCAACGTTTCAACCAAAAGGTCTTTATCAAGACACAAACAAAACATTAAAAGACGACGAATAGAAAAATTATCACAACGTCCAACGGAAATATGGAAATGATATGCCGGAAGGTCAGAAAGTACATAAAAACGTAAATATATGTGGAAACGAAACGAACAAAAAGATGAGTAAATGACGGAACAAAAAGAATAAAGACAAAGACCACACCAAACCAGTACTAGACATAAGAGTGGTCGGAATTGAGTCCAAAAGGCTTGAGTGTACCCATTTCGAAAATAAGACGATTTTCTAGAGCATACCTAGATCTATCATCGGTGGTGCAAGATCTGATGGCGGTGACCTGAATATCCAAAGCACCATGATGACCATCGCCGTTGGAGTGTGTGGCCACAGGAGTGGGTGTTCTGTGCTTGATGGCATGAAGATGGTTGAACACACGCAGATAACATCCCGTAATGTCATTTACGTGATCATATGTAAACGCTGTGGCAAACAGTACATCGGGGAAACCGGCCTACGATTGAGCGATCGCTTTTGTAACCATCTTCATGCCATCAAGCACAGAACACCCACTCCTGTGGCCACACACTTCAACGGCGATGGTCATCATGGTGCTTTGGATATTCAGGTCACCGCCATCAGATCTTGCACCACCGATGATAGATCTAGGTATGCTCTAGAAAATCGTCTTATTTTCGAAATGGGTACACTAAAGCCTTTTGGACTCAATTCCGACCACTCTTATGTCTAGTACTGGTTTGGTGTGGTCTTTGTCTTTATTCTTTTTGTTCCGTCATTTACTCATCTTTTTGTTCGTTTCGTTTCCACATATATTTACGTTTTTATGTACTTTCTGACCTTCCGGCATATCATTTCCATATTTCCGTTGGACGTTGTGATAATTTTTCTATTCGTCGTCTTTTAATGTTTTGTTTGTGTCTTGATAAAGACCTTTTGGTTGAAACGTTGAATATGATTTGTGTATTGTAATTTTTATGATTTCTTGTGTGCTCATCATTGCCCATCATTACCCACTAGTTTTAGATATAGTCTATGGTGTCCCATTGAGACGATATATAAACCTGTGTTTTACGTAAGTCTAATGTGTTAATACAATGGAACATAAAACCCAATCAATAGTAGCATCCAGAGAAAAATTAATGTTCATTTCAGAAAACTACAATATTATCACCATACTACACATGACAGTCTAGAAAAAAATACCTTAATGAAGAGGATCATGTCAGAGAAATGAGAAAAGAGGCATGAAATCACAATGACAGAAAGATTAGATTAGCTAAAGGTGGGAGGGAGCTTTTAAAGGCTGTGATGTACATTTTGACATGCTACCTCATCATGCTACCTGCTGATGGCGGCTAGAGTATAGTATGAGAGTAGAGTTTGAGAGTAGAGTTTGAGAATATCAATGATCGTGATAGTATTCAATAAATCAAGTGTCATGATAAGTGGCGTAGGTGATGATGCTTCTCCACAACCATGTCTCTTGTATTGTTAAAAAGTTCAGTTCGTGACTTCCTTTTGTGCCACAGTAGCAACCCACCCAGAAAATTCTCTCTTTGTGTTCCTCAGTCTTTTCTCCCCTTGATCTTTCCGGTGGTTACTAAATTTTTAAGTTTTACTTTTCTCGTCACGGACCCTTAAAATCGTGATTGTCTGTTTCGTATTTTCGCTATAATTTGTCGTTTTACTCCAGCATCTTTGAGAACTTCTACATTTGTTTTCTTGTCTGTTCATTGAATATTCATCATTCGTCTTAAAAACCACATATTAGTTGACTCCAGCTTATCTTGGTTACGTTTGTTTATTGTCCATACTTCGCTTCCATTTTGACAGCATGGGTAGACTTTGTGTCAGTTTCCAGCCTCTATGTTGTTCCGCACCAAAATATACCAGCAGATTGAAAACACATCCGGTGATGGAGTCGCAGAGTCTGTATGACTTTATATGGTATTTTTTTGCTTGCTTGCATTATATTGCTTGTGCCTAAATCTTCCCTTGTGACCTATAACCATCTCATCTATAAATATGTTTTCAGAAGAATAGAATGCATTTTGAAAGCTCGCAACTAATTCTTTTATGAACGGCTCTATTTTATATTTATCCTGTGCATACGCTCCAGCTGCATGAAGCATTGATTGGTAAATCAATAAGAATTTGATCCTGCTGAAAATTTTTCCAAACCAGGGGCTACTTCTGTGTTTTTGTGTACCATAAATTCTTTATAGAATGTTTGGGGTCCAAACCCATGTTTATCAGGGTGGCGAGAAACTTCATAAAAATGTTTCGGTCGAGCGGAATCCATTTTGAATAAGTAGAATATTTCCTTCGAGGTGTATTCATTTTCAATTTCTCCTGGGCATAAGAATTTACATTGGCTATTAGATTGTCAATTATTGGTTC
Source organism: Meghimatium bilineatum (assembly GCA_034231615.1). Classification (NCBI taxonomy): domain Eukaryota; kingdom Metazoa; phylum Mollusca; class Gastropoda; order Stylommatophora; family Philomycidae; genus Meghimatium; species Meghimatium bilineatum. The sequence continues at coordinate 96,084,808 of CM067298.1, forward strand.
TGTCATCAAGGATAGCAAATACTGGAGAGGTGAGGCATTGTCAGGAAGGCCAAGTTTCCTGCCAGAATGTATCTATATGAAGTGAGACACTTCTATACTCTCTCCTTCTAGGGCTTCACGCCACACAGCATCAGTCCTAGGCCTACCTTGTTGATTTGTGGAAGTTTGATGCATAGGCCTACACAGTCACCCTGAACAGTTTTCTAAGAGAAAAAGGGGTTCGACCTCCATATCATCACCCCTTAACTACTGATTTCAGTAAAAATCAGGAGGTCATGATTCAAGTTGTCACTTGCAAAGATTTAGTCCCAATAATGTCATGAATACTCCAACAGAAGCAAAAACTTGGGGCTTGCTATTTACACAAAACTCGTCGACACAGTCGACGAATACTCAGAATACGATGATGCATGCCATGAGAATGTTGAGAAATATCAACATCGTGATGCACTACACTAGTCTCTGGTGAACAACTGACTAGATAAGTGATTTATGTAAAAGCATATCGCAAGTCAACTTCCATCGTCACTCACTGTCCAGTCGTGGTACAGCAAAGGGATTATATATGCCTATTCAAGATTGTCATATTTTCTCATAATGCATACTTCTATTAACTCAAACATTCAAACATTTTTGACGTGCTGGTTAGGGATAGCTGTGGAGAAACAAAATCGACCATAAATATCTAACTTATTATCTGCAAGAATTAACTTCACTGTTACATTTGTAAATTATTTCTTACATAGAATATTTTAGATATGAAGCTGAAATGTATCCACTGCCAAGTGTCAAGAAAGAAAACCATAAGATGAAAATGTGCACTATTTTTAAATGTGTACTAATATAAAATATTTTAAAACTATTAATTCAATTGTTTTACAAAATTGTTATGTGGAGCAAGTAACCAGTTTTGAATACCTTCGTTCTCTTCTCCCCTTTGCATCATCGGAGATTGCTACAAAGAAGCAAGATAGAGTTTGGCCATTGCATTAAATAAACTGATATAAAAGAAGAACATATTTCTGGGCAACAAAATAACAAAACTAACTTTCCTTAGAGCCTGTATATTGCTAATTGCAATATAAGGACGTCAATCTTGGACAGTCGCCAATAAAAATCAGAAGCAAAATTACAGCAATTGAAACATAAGATAGAAAAATACTAAGAATACCATAAGCAAAAAAGGTAGGGACATTCTGAAAGAATTGAAAGTAAAAGAAAATTTGTAAAACTGCATATTTCTCTCGAAAACCTTTCAATATTTTGGCTATATCAAACAATACGACAGCATAGAAAATATAATGGAGGGGATGTCCGGGAAACGAAAAAAGAGGTAGATCACGAAGTAGGTTTACGCAAGATTTTAAAGACCACTTGAATATGCCACTCCCAGAAGCAGAAAGATTTATTCAAGATGGGCAAAAGTTTCGAAAATATAGTTTTGAAAGACTGTGATGACTGCTACATCCTGTCCAGTATATACTATTTGCTCATTAAAAAATATAGCATTGTTGACGTCAACTTTTCTTGCGCTCCCCCTATCCTTTGTTAATAACTATCAATCTACCCCCTCACCCCATCCCATCCACTTTGTTTACGAAATGTATGGACAGCGCATGAATGTATAATGAAAACTGTAAATCTAATTTTCATGAGACGATGTGGAATAAACTGAAATAATAATATGTAGGCTACAACTTAGAGGATTAGCTCGGCTTAAGTATCATTTATTGATATTAAAATGTAGCGCCTCTCCGAATGGTTAAATTTCAGGTCTCGCAATCATGATGAAACGGGTTCACTTCGCGGTACAGACCATCCCTTACACATCGTAGTAACAGCTAGAAGCTTGGATATAGAAAAAAAGACTAGAGCAAAGCCGCATGTATTACCACAGCATATAGCCTCTTCGTACTCATTAACAGAATATGCAGTGCTGAAAATGTATAGGTCTATTGAATAATATATCTGAGAATTCTATTTTCGTTAAATTGTTGAAAGTTCATGAGAACAAAGTTTCTCAGTGAATTGAGTACACAGGCTTGACAAGTCACATCTTATTTGGAGATGCGGTTGGTCAAGTAAGAAAACCTGTTTCGTTGAGTTTCAATGCTATTCAGTGCCGCTAGAACGGACCTGGTTCAACTCACGTCAGCCTTGAGAACAATCGGACGAGCTGTGACATGCCCTTGACCGTATTTTATTCCCAAAGATTTCTTACAGATAAATCACATTTTTTATAGATTAAAGGCATATAACACATACGAGTTAGCTCACTGATTTAATCGTCCATTGCCCCTTGTCTCAGGGTCATCGATAAGATAACGAAAGTAAACTTTATAGCGCTGAGACATTTAGTTCAAGGTGACATCTCGATACAAAGCAACGTTGGATAATCTATATAGATCAGGGCCGGACAAGACATACATCGTGAACCCTAGTTGACCGCATGAAGACTGCGGTGTATCACAACAGGAAAAATATCTTTGTAATATCATACGAGTATTGGTCGATTTTGCTTAGAAATAAAGACAAGAATGTACTCATGTGATATATTCGTTCCAATACGTAGTCTTCTTTGTGGAGGCTTTGAATTTTTCAGGATTCCGGGCAACATACAGATTCCGGTAACCTAATGCAACCAATGAAACTCCTAAATACTCTAAAACTCCTTTTGTAGTCGAGGCTGCCCCTCTCACTTGCTACCGCAAACCATGCATTTAACTACTAGATTTTTCATGTTGTTAGGTCTCATTTATGGCCAAAAATATAATCTAGTTATAATGTTGATTAGGAGTCACCCCTCTACAATATTATTTTCTTAAAACTACTTGATTCATTTTTTTTCGCTGTTCATAGTATTCTCAATATCGTTATGTAGCATCTCATTCATAAACAAACATGTACTGGCAATAAACAGCAGCAATAAGAGTAGAAAATCATATTGGTCCCTTTCAACACATCTTCTTCTTCAGTGTTCATTCTCAAATTCCCGCTGGATTTCTATTGTAACAGGACAATGGCATTATTAGATTTCTAGCAGGATGTAGTTCAGAGAATGGACATGCGTTGTGTCACCGTTTTATTTGCGCCAATTGCCGCATACATCCGTTTTCGGCGGTCTTTCAATAAATAAACAAGAAGCTAAACAGGGATATGTAATTTCACCAGACCCTGTTCTCGTTATACAATGAAAACATAATGCGTGCAGTGAGTGATATCCCAGGAATATCAGTGAGAGGACATAACATAAATCATTTATGAGGATGACACTGTTCTGACTACTAAAGGTGAGGAAGAACTTTCAAGAATTAATTAATGTATTAGCGACAGAAAATAAAGAGAAAGACCTCTTCCGAAATATAAAGAAAATATAAGTAATGGTTATTTTAAAGAACCAAAATACCACAGATTGTAAGATCAAAGTGAATGATATAGTATTAAAACAGACCCATCAATTCAAGTATTTAGGTACAACAATTACAGAAAATGAAAGAAGTTCAACAGAGATAAGAAGCACAATACAGTACTCAAAAACAACATTCAGAAAAGTGAAAAATATATTGTGTTATATAACCTTGTCATTAGAGGTGAAAATGAGAGTTCTGCAATGCTATATAACTCCTATACTAACATATATAAATAATTTGAGATATGCGGATGAAGCTGTTCTGATTGCAAAAAGTGAGGAAGATCTTCAAAATTTAAAGTAGTAGTCACAGAAAGTAAAGAGAAAGTCCTCTTCCTAAATATCAACAAAACAGAAGTAATGGTTATTTCAAAGAAACAAAATAACACACCTTGCAAGATCATAGTGAATGATATAGTATTAAAACAGGTCCACCAATTCAAATATCTAGGTACAATGATTACAGCAGATGGAAGAAGTTCAACAGAAATAAGATGCAGAATAGGACAGGCAAAAACAACATTCAGAAAAACCAAAAATATACTGTGTAATAAGACCTTGTCATTAGAGGTGAGAAAGAGAGTTCAGAAGTGCTATATAACCCCTATACTAACATATGGGTGCGAGTCTTGGACAATAAACAAACTGGAAAGTGGGAGATTAGAGGCAACAGAGATGTGGTTCTACAGAAGAATGCTGAGAATACCATGGACTGCGAGAAAAACTAATGTAGAAGTGTTGAAAGAGTGCGAAACGGACCTTAATCAACAATATAAGCAAAAGCCAATCTTCTTTTTTTAGCCACTTCATGAGACAGGCAGGTTTAGAGAACATAATCACAACAGGAAAGATTGAAGGCACCAGAGACAGAGGGCGACAACGTGAGAAAATATTAGACAGTTAGACAACCTAGCACTGAAAGGAAACAACAACGACTTTGATACATAATACTATGGACAGAGTGCTGTGGAGAGCCCAGACCGCCTACGCCACCCGGCTTGGCACCTGATGATGATGATACTAACATGTGGATGCGAGTCGTGGCCAATAAACAAATAGGAAAGTTGTAAATTAGAGGCAGTAGATATGTGTATAAAACTCACTGGAGTATTGTGTGAAGAATTTCCTTATGGACATGGACAATAAATAAAATTACAGTCAAGAGAATAGAGGCTGTCGACATGAAGTGTTGTTATAGAGAGTCCTGAGAAAACCATGGACAGCAAGAAGGATAAACTTAAACGTGCTAAGAAAAATCAACGTTCAGAAGGCTGGCTTTTAAACACCATATTAGGAAAGAAGATATGTATTTTTCGGGCATGTGTAGAGACGATAGCATGAAAAGAGTGCTGTTGGAGGGGGCGATATAAGGCAGAAGAGACAGATCCAGATCAAGACGTCGTTGGATAAGAGATACTCAGGAATACATCCTCAAGAGAATGTGGGACGTGCCAGAGATCGTGGGGATTTCAGGAGATTCATAAGAAAAACTACGTTCTGGAAAGAATACGTCACATAACAACCAGAGATGTGGTTCTACAGAAGAATGATGAGAATACCATGGACTACCAGGAAAACTAATGTGGAGGTGTTGAAAGAGTCAAATGGGAAACATAGTTTAATCAATAATATCAGAAAAATACAACCTTCATATTTTTGGCAACAATATGAGACAATGAGGTTTGGAGAACATATTCACAACAGGCAAGATTGAAGGCAACAAAGACAGAGGGCGACAACGTGAGAAAATATTAGACAGTTTAACAGCCTGGCACGGCAGGGAAACAACAACGATATTGATACATAATACTGGAGATAAAGAGTTGTGGAGAGCCATGATCGCCTACGCCAGCCGGCATGACACCTAATGAATGAATGAGAAGTGTATCTACTCTATCTATATTAGTTTTTGAGATATCAAGTAAACTCCATGGGGCCAGCGAGGATGTGGTTAATGTCAATGATGAGTTTGATGGGGCGATGGTCACTTCAACCAAACTGCTCCAGCACTTGCCTATGTGTTATTTTTAGCTAAAGCGTCTGTTGCAAAGGCTATGTCTAGGGTTGAGGTAGTGTGCCATCTTCTAGAGTAGAAAGTTGGAGGGTATTCGGGTTCATAAAGCAGTTGAACTTTCGCCTCGCATCCATAGACAATGATAATGTGATTTGTCTGGTATTACAGATCCTAATTTCTTAGCAGGAACATGTGTTCATTGTGCCATGTAATGTAATTGAGATTTATGTATGAATATGAACTACTCGTATTATTTAAGAATGTGAAATAAATCATGTAGCTCTCTCCTACTTTTTCTGCTCATTGTTTTGCGGGAGGAGGGTTGTCGGAGGTTAAACAATTGACGCAGTTAAGCATAATATGGTCCCATAATTATTCATAGTTGTTGACGGGAGGGCAGAAAAAAGATATTGGCAACGAATTGTTGACCTAATTTATTGGCATCCCCTAATACTACAAAGACTAATAGATCAATAAATCAAGTAATGAATATGGACTGGATATAAATATCCAAAAAACAAAAACCATGATAATCAGCAAAGACACAGAAGAACAAGAGCTAAACATAAACATACATGGAGAGAAACTACAACAAGTAGTTTCATTCATTCAAGATGTGATTATATACACTGATGGATCTGTAATTAGGCATGTTCGCAGTGCTTGGGCCTTTACAGCTCAGTGCGCAGGTAAAACGATCAAGGAGGAAAGTGGTGCCTTTGCGGTCACTACGAGTAGTATGACCATGGAGACTATGGCGGTGACCAAGGCATTTGAGTGGCTACGCACACAGAAAGTAACGCAGGTCTGCATCTTGAGTGACTCTATGAGTATGATTAAGAAGGTACAAGTGGGTCTCGTTCACGAACAGTGGATTGAGGCCTTGAGAAATGCGAGCTTGAAAGCGGTTACATTTATTTTCGTGCCGGGACATGTGGGCGTTCGAGGCAATGAAAGAGTGGATCAACTGGCATCGTGTGCGATTGTGGCAAAGGGCGATGGGGCAATGGATCGCGCTGACGTTTTGAACTCCTTAAGAGATATAACACGCGAGAGTGAGACTAATGTGGATGATGATTCCTTTTCAATGGCTAGGATTAAAGATCAGGGATTGAGATGCGGTGTTGCTAGAGGTGAACATTTTGGAGGGCGCAGAAGAATTATGGTCAACCAGCATAGGACCGGTACTGTCAGCAGAAGTGTGATGGCGGATACACTCAAGGAGAGATCGGAGCAACTATGAATGTGTCCAGTTTGCAGTGATGATGATCCGACGACTAACTAACTAACTACAACAAGTAAAACATTATCAATATCTCGGACACATAGTCACAAATGATGGCAGATGTGAAACAGAAGTTAAAAGGAGAATAGAAATGGCTAAAAGTACCTTCAATGACATGAGGAACATATTATCATCTAAACAAATTACAAACAAGTTAAAAATGAGAATTATAAAATGCAACATCTATTCCATATAAATGTATGGGTCAGAAACATGGATACTAAATAAACAATTAGAAGATAAAATTGATGCCTTTGAGATGTGGGTATATAGAAGAATAGAGAGAACATCATGGAAAGACAAGAAAACAAATAAAGAGATACTAAAAACATTTAATATGAAGAAGGAACTACTAAAAGAAATAAAGATCAGGCAAATAAAATACTTTGGACACATTAAAAGTAATGACACCTTATTGAAGACCTTACTTGAGGGTAAAGTCAAACGGAAGCGAGCAAGAGGTAGGCAGAGATACAAGTGGGAGAGTAACATCACACGATGGACAGGTTGCAGTCTAGCAGAGTGCACCACCAAGACAAGAGACAGGAGATGTTGGAGATACGTTGCAGCCAACCTTCGTCGCGGAGACGGCACATGATGATGATGATGATGATGAATATAAATTATTGACAGTACACAAGGCAGAAAGCCATTGACAGATATGATAGCACGCCACATAGTATGGATCGTAAGATCGTAAAAGCGTTTGTTATGTTATGGTATGTTCCTCCAGGGCCATAGGCGGCGCATAGGGAAGAAACTATAGCTTTCCATTTCTGTCTTTGTGCTGCCAGGTCTTTCAATTCTTGCGTGTTGTTTAGGTTTATTAACATGCCTTTTCTATTAATGGTTCTCCGTAGAGTTTCTCTAGGTCTCCCTCTTCTTTTTACCGCGGGTGGCACCCAATATAGTGATTGATGGGGTATTCTTAGGCTGTTCATTCTGAGAACATGGCCGATGTAAGTCCAACGCCTTTGTCTAACGAAGGAAGATATATAAGTTTGTTTTCTTTCCTCTCTTATAGTAGTGTTAGATTTAAAGTCGCCCCACTTAACGTTCAGAATGGTACATAGGCATTTGTTTGTTTTCAAAGGTGTCTAGTCTCTTATATGTGGCTTTTGTGGCTTTCCAACTTTCGCATCCATATAATAGAATATGGATGATGTTGGAGTTACACAACCTGAGTTTTGTGGTGTTTTTTAGTGTGTTTGCCGTCCAGATGTTACGTAGTTTATTGAAAGCACCCGCTGCAAGGGCAATACGGTGTAAAATTTCTTTTGATGTTTCTCCATCCAGTGCTGGATTGGTGCCTAAATATTTAAAACTGTTGACTTTTAATAATGGAACATTTTGAATTTTTATGTTGTCGTTGGATCTCGTAAAATCTAGTATATGAATTGTTGATGTGTTGATTTTCAGGCCTATCTGATTTGAGTAGTGTTGGAGATTGTCAAGCTTAGATTGAGCATCTGTGTGGTTTGCGCTCAAAGAGCCTGGTCATCTGCGTAGTCAAGATCTTCGAGAACGGTATTATTAATCCATTTTATTCCTGTCAGCTCATTTTCAGTGCTCTTTCTCATGACCCAATCAATTGCGACGCAGAAAAGTAATGGGGACATGATGCATCCTGTTTAACGCCCCTAACAAGTTGGAACCATTCTGACTTCTCAGTGTTTGATTGAACACAACAATGTGAGCTGATGTAAAATGCCTTTATAACATTGATTATTTTAGTAGGAAAACCGTATTGTTGTAGAATATTCCATAACGTAGGCCGATGAAGACTATCAAATCCTTTTTCAAAGTCAACAAAGTTTATTATGAGTGCGGATTGAAATTCGAGTGATTCTTCAATGATGATGCGAAGAGAAAATATGTTGTCTGTGCAGGAGCGAGCTGATCTAAGGCCTGCTTGTTTTTCTCTGAGTAGTTTATCAACAGCATTCTTTAATCTTTCCAAGATGATGCTGAAGAAGACCGTACCTATGACTGATAATAGGGTGATACCCTGCCAGTTGTTGCAGTCTGAGGGGTCGCCTTTCTTGGGGAGTTTAATGATGATACCGTCTTTCCATTGTTGAGGTGGGTTTTCATTGCACCAGACATCATTCATAAGAGAAAGCAAGTTTTATAGTGTGTTATCATCAGAAGCTTTAAGCTCACTTGTTATGTCGTCAACGCCAGCGGCTTTGCTGTTTCTTAGCTTATGGATATCATATTTTAATTCGGTGATAGAGAAAATTGCATATGCTACTGGCATGGTTGCTATTGATGTGTCATTGATAACGTCTGGAGTAGCTGTTGGTTGAGGTCTATTTAATAGTTCATTAAAGCGTTCTGCCCACCTCTTTGTTTAGTCGTGGGTTATTGATAGTAGTTTTCCGTTTGTATCTCTGATGGGGATATTTGTTATGACTGTTGGTGTTACATAGTTGCCTGATTATATGATATACTGTTTTGCTGTTTCCATTTTGTGCGGCATTTTCTGCTATTAATGATAATTAGTTTATATGTGTTCTTTTGTCCTGTCGTGCGCTCTTTTTTATTTCTTTGTCGATTACATTATATTGTCCTCTAATTGTGTAATATTTTACTGTTTCTTTAGTAGATAAAAATTGTATTCTAACCTCTTTTTAAAATTTTATTTTATTCCATGTTGCTTCACTTAGGAATTTCTTTTTCTCACTAGTAGTATAACCCACAATTGATACGACTGCTTCTTTCATAGCGTTTTTTATGTTGTCCCGAGATGTAGTTTTATTGAGATCTTCAGAATCGTCAGTGAAAAGATTTTGCAACTCCAGCTTGTATAGGATTTGAATGTTTTGTTCTAACATACGATTAGAATCTATTTTTCTATGTTTTTCAGCTTTAGTTATCCTTTTTAGTTTCACTTTTAGTTTGACAATACATAAGTTATGATCACTGCCCACGTCTGCGCCTCGGTATGCTCTAACATCATGGATCGTAGTACGATGTTGTCTATTGGTACACATATGGTCTATCTGATTCTTTGTTACTACGTTTGCTGCTTGTTTTAAGTAAAATGTACCTCTTATTGTGAAGTAAGCTCATTTCACCGGCGGACGTTAGTTCAATTTGGCTATATCAGAGCTTTACGGAGATCAAAAGACAGTGGAGCTCTGCTCACTCTAAGAATGAAGTGGGTCAGTGCTTCTGATTGGTTGTTGGACGCAAAACTCATTAATCGATTGTTAAGTGTCCAATAATATATATTTTTTAAATTCGTATTTTAAATGTTGTTTAAATATTCTTTTTAATTGTTTTTTTAATATTTTAAATAATATTGTTTGTACATGTCATTAGCTGTTTAAAAATCACATTTTGTTGCGAAGTAATTTGGAGATGTGTTTTGACCCACTTCATCTTAAAGTGAACAGAGTAATCCAGTTACCAAGACTTCCAATAGTTTTTACGATGTATAATGTACGATGTGTGTATATATATACATATATATTGGTTTGCTGCTGCCTAGGCCAAAACCTTTATATGTTGTTGCTGTTATTTTACTGTGTGCACTTTGAACAGCGGTCACATCTCTTTGATAACCAGTTTGCAATAAAGGTCAAAGCAGCCATTCAACTGACCTTGTAGATAAAATTCGAAAGTAGCGACCGCTTACACCATACGCATTGTATCTGAGAAACGGCAAGAAAACCACATATAACAATTACTGAGTTACTTGAACACTCACGTGGTTTATTCATCACTTCTTCTATTATTGTTAAGTGGATTAAAGATGGAGAGTGCGGGAATGAAAATTGGGTAAAATAGGTCAGATGTTCTCACAACTCGTGATAATTATATTCAAACAGCTACCTTTTACCCACGGGACTTTTCAATGAGAAGTGAAATGAAAACACCAGGAAGACTAGTTACATTTTGACGAATGTCTTTGCACAATTTCTCTAAAGTCCATTGTGGTTTTGAGGGAGGTTCACACTCCGCTCACCACTTACCCTATAGGAAATAGAATACGATATTTAATGTTAATAATAGATAATAATAAAAACCCATAATCGATCAGGGTCCTAGGGATGTGACATTGAGATTTTTAATTCAGAAAGATCTCCATACATCTCTATCCTCTACCGACCTGACGAGTTTAGAAACTTCACATCCTGTCCAGTCCTTGATTTTTTTATTTTTTTTTTTAAAGTTAGAGGAGTATTTCCCGGTTGGAAAAACTTTTGATATTGTCTTCCCATCTTTCGGTCTTATAAAAAAATCCACACCTCCTCCATTCCTTACTGCTTCTTCTGCCGATCAATCAGTGTAGACATGTGTCCATTCCTTGTTGTTGTATTTTATTTCTGTGGGGGTTGGACCGAAGTCTGAGTTTCAAAAATCATGTTGACCATATCATTGTAAAGGCTTAAAAAAGGCTTGCGGCTATGAAAGTTATAGCTGCTGCTCAATGTGAGCAGATGCTACTGTTTCTGTTGTATCAGGGATTGGCGGCGGTAGAGTACGCACTGGCAATTCTGATACTGTGTCAAACTCAGAAAGAAAGATTGGATTGAATCCAAAGTGAAGCAATGCGAATCATGGTGTACGAGAGATACGTCGGCACGGGCTATGCGATACTTACTTGATTGCCTAATTGCATAGCAAAGAATACAAATGTGCAGGGCGCGGGCTACCTATAAATCATCACTGATAAAGAGCACCCTCTACACCCTGAAATTCTCAAAGTGAAAGACAGTCAACTTAAGAGAGGAAAGTCGTGGATGGGGCTCGCAGAGGATATTATATAGAATGTATGCAGATTGGAGGATGCGCTACCTGGTGCGTAATGGAGTCGGGCGCCCTTAGATTGTCCGATAGCCTTCAACGTAATGATAACGCTCAATAGAGAATGCAGAAATTGCTGTCCGACAGTGGTGGAGTCGAGGGTCCTCGCTCTGATCGGTGAGAATTCCAGGGAAGGTGATATGATTATATATATATATATATATATATATATATATATATATATAGATGAGTCGGTTAAGAGACCTGTCAGGAGTGCCTGGGCCTTCACTGCTCAAAGGTGGGCGGAGACGATCCGAGAGGAAATTGGTGCATTCGCTCAGACGACAAGCAGAATGACAATGGAGATTTTGGCGGTAACCAAAACTATGGAATGGGTCTGCTTGCAGACTGTCATGTTTGTATCGTCAGTGACTCGATGAGCATGATTGTGAAAGTTTAGGCAGGGTACATTCGGGAACAGTCGCTGGATGCTGTAAAGAATTCATGTATGCGTAAAGTGACTTATTTTTGTGCAGGGACATGCAGGAGTCCGGGGTAATTAAAATGCATATTGGTTGGCAGCACTCGCTGCTACTACAGCTGTTGGTGGAGCGATGGATCGGGCAGACGTTTTGAACTCCATACGGGAAAACACACGAACAAATGACTGTATAAGTTACGATGACTCTTGCTTCATGACTAGAATAAGGGAACTTGGTTTGAAATGTGGTGTCGCTAGAAAGGAGCGGTTTCATGGGCGAGAAAAAAATGATGGTCAACCAAAGACGTACTGGGACCGTCAGTCAATGTGTAATGTCGGATATACTCAAGGAGAGATATGAGCACCTATGAACTTATCTGGAGTGCAGTGACGCTAATCCAACGACTAACTAAGAGAGACAACAAATTTGGAAAATATTATCAAAATATGGGGTTCCAAAACATCTAATCAACTTGTGTAGAAGTAGTTACATGGGCAGTAAATGTGCAGTTACAACGAGTTTTGGGCTTTCAGATAAATTACACATACACTCTGACGTGCGAAAATCGTGTGTTCTGCCTCCATTGTTATTCATCACATATATCGGTTGCATACGTACAATTGCCAATACTAATGAATAGGACAACTTAAACAACCTTGTGATCGAACTTCTTTTTGCAGACGATCAAGCAATAATATCAACAACAAAAGAACAACTACAACATATAGACTCCACACACCATTCAGGGCTTTAACATGAAGATAAACACTAAAAAACTGAGGCCAATCGCAAAAACAGAAAAAAACGCCAATATTCTAATCGATGATCAACAACTTAAACAGATGAAAGAATTCACTTATCATCTTGGAAGCATCATATCATCGAATGGGAAAAACACAAAAGAAATATAGATGCAACGTAACACATCGGATCTTGAGTCGGATGCCTTCTATTTTCAAAAATAAATATGTCAGTATGAACACGTAATCCAGAAATATTGTAATGAAGTTTTATTAATCACTGAAAATATACATAATAACACACACACAAATCGAAGTTTCGACCAAAAGGCCTTTATCAAAACCAAAATTACAACAAAATTAATACGGACAGTAAAGACATAGATGTTCACATTGGCATGTGTAATATGAATTGACAGGAAAAGGAGACATATGAAATGAAAAAAAAAGAGAAACTATGAAACAACGGCAGAGCTATGGTGGTGGAAAGTGAGAACAAGCTTGACCCTGTCAGAAGAGGAAGACTTCCAAGTGTTCAAGAGGGTGTCCTGACGGGAGTGACTGCACACTCGAAGAAGGGCAGACCTAAGGACTCTTTCGGGGTATATACGACAGCGGAAGAAATATATCATCTCGTAGGCTTTCTCGAGGAAGTCGTCCTCGCAACTACACAAGCGCCGGAGACGAAGAAATTGGGAAAATGGAAAGAAATCCCAACAAGCAGAGGGATGAGAAGAGGAATATAGAAGTAAGCTATGGGCATCAGTCGGTTTGTAGTGCACCGATGTGCTACGACAGAAGGGTTAGATATTGATGGATATGTTCAAGAAGTTCACAGTGGAGGTGGAGATTTTTTATGTGAAAATGGCTGGGTGAAAATTGTCAATGAATTGTATGAAGCAAGCCAGGTCAGCCTCAGACATGTCAGTGATGCCGATTCCATCATCGATATACCTATGAAACACCGATGGGAAGCCCCCCCCCCCATAGAATCCCCATACATGGTGCTCAATGTGACTAATGAGCAAGCAGGCATAGCTAGGCCCTATCTTAGTGCCCATGGCAACCCCACTTATTTGGTCAAAGAATTGCCCATGGAGCTCGAAGGAATTGAGAGTGAGCACGAGTTCAGCTAAGACGGATGAGGGAAGAGGTAGACACAGAGGGGTGAGGGTGTGGGTCGAGGAAGAACTTCACGGCCTTGAGACATTCTGAGTGTGGTATGGGGGTGTAAAGGGAGCAGACATACAGCAGAAAGAGACAATATGTATAAGCAGGGGACAGCGAAATAGAGGCAAAGATGGACAGAACATGGTTAATATCTTTCAGGAATATAAGGAATTGCTCCACTGTGGTTGGAATACACTATCCAGGAAGTCAGAAATGTGCTCAGTAGGGCAAGAACACGCAGAAACAATGGGTATGTGCGGGTTGAAAGGCTTGTGGATTTTATGCAGCATATAGAATGCAGGCATACCCACACTGCTTACTTTGAGGCAAAGAGCGGCAGATGAAGTGGGCAGGGGGTTGTCAGCTATTAAACCCTTAATAGTGATAGAGACTGTATCGTTATGAGCAACAATCGATCAGTATGAACACCAAAACTGCACTATATAAAACGATCATCATACCATCACTATGTTGCCAGTATCAAACGTGGACACTAACAACAGAATAAAAAAGAAATGTGTGCTACAACAGAAATTAGCCTGTCCACTTCAAATCATTGGAGTAACAATAAGAGACAGAATCAGGAGCGAAAATATCAGAAGACTAACAAATGCAATGCCAATTCTGGATTATATCAGAAGACAACTGATTAAGTGGTTTTCACATGCTTTCAGACTACCATCATACAGTGCCCGTCCAAAAATATTACTATACTGACACGATGAATAGGCCTACAAAGCCATGGGCCGACCTTGCAAACGATGGATTACAGAAATAAAAGCGTCAACGCAAACATAGACCCTATATGAAAAACACAAAAAAGCCAGATCCAGAGATTTCTTCTACCCCTGACGCTGCAAGGCATAAATAAGTATAATGCGAAAAGAAATAAGACATAGACTTTTAGTGTGCCTAGTCAACGGACATTATTTACGTTTGAAAGACTGGTTCCTTGTAAGAAAACAGTCGACATTATAATTGGACTTGGGTTACTTTTGTCTTTCAAGTACTATAACTACTGATTGAATGATTTGTGAAGCAACTACAACAGCGTTTCTAAGCAAACGTGACTAGATAAAATAATATATATTTTTCTAACGTTAGTTCACTTCTACACCATCGTCATTTGCTTTCAATTTCTGCATTGATGAAGAAAGTAGTCATTAAAATTAATCAGATACCATATTCAGCCTTATTCCATAGGCTAAGGGAACGATTTCAGTTTTCGAAAATAATCGGTTTGGTTCTGAGAAATTATTAGTCATCACCAAGTGACATATTCTTTCCAGAACGTAGTCTTTCCTATGGATCTCTTGAATTCTCCGCGGTCTTGAGCAAGTTGCCCTGCATCTTTCAGTGACATGCGCAGGCATTATTTAACGTCTTTTGTCCAACGGCGTATTGGTCGGCATTTGCCCCTGTTGCCTTCTATCGTCCCCTCCAGTAACACTCTCTCCATGCCGTCGTGTCTCTTAATATGACAGAAAAAAACTAGCTTGTTCTTTAATATGGTGTTCAGAAGCCAGCCTTCCTGGACGTTAATTGTTCGTAACATCTGGTTTGTTTTCTTCGCTGTCCATGGTATTCTCAGAACTCTTCTATAACACTTTAATTCAAATTATGTCATGGTCATGTGTTTACCAAGGAACCACAAACAGTGTTTAAATCAGTAATCAATTTGAAGGAATCAATATTCTTATATTTCTAGGTGAACAGCACTCACAAGATATTCAAACGCGTAGAAGCGGAAAAATTAAAGTTAATAATAATTGACCTATTTTTTGCCATATTCTTCATATACCTTCAAAGAATGATAAATAAATATATAAGTATGATAAAGAAGAAAGGTGAGACACAAGAATGTGACCTTTTATTTATTTACGGTCAAGCGCTGTTATGTTTATGTATATCCTGATTAGTGGTAATTTCTATCAGCTGAGATTTCAAGGTCACTAGTTAATGAAATCATATGATTGGGAGTCACATGATAACATGGTCACGTGTTTAATGTTACTGGATTGTACTTCCAGGTCTGGTTTATAAAAGGCATTTTAAGCTCTCCGTTCTGCTACAGAGCTACAAGTACTCTTACTAGTAATTTGGCATACCGGTTTACAAAAGTGCAGATATATAACATAACAAACTACAATAGGATAGTAGAGACCCAAGATGTTTCTGTCGTTGTGTTTAGCGGCAACTATTGCCAGCTTTTGCTTGATGTTGACTCCTGTCTCTGCAATCTGTACTGCAGACAATGACAACAGTATCGTGTTCGACGACACTACTGGATTCGGTCGCACATTTGATGGCATTGGTGGAATCAGTGGAGGAGGGGTAACTATTATATTTAAAAAAATAATTTGATGCATTTGTTATAAATGAAATTGATGTGATGCGATTGTCCTTATTTTGCTAACCATGACTCTAAAATATTAAATATTTATAACATAATTTTACCAGTTTATGATAACGTAAACATGATGATTATGAGAATAACAATAATAAATAATAGGGCATATCATCCTATGTATGGGCTCTGAAAAAAAAATTAATAGGCCTAACACTAGTAGTAGCAGCAAGCTGGTGATCTGGTCCAAATTTCGCCAACGTTTGTGTCTTGCTGAGGTCTGAACAAAGGGGCTACTTCATGCCACGCATTTAGTCTTAGAAGGCGACTTGGGGGTAGGGGTTGGTTATCCTCATTAGAAGTCATCCAAAGTGAACCAAACCATGTTGACTGTTCTACATGTCGCAACTGCTAATCTAAACCATGGCAATACCTTGGATTCTGTTCTTTGGATTACATCTTGCTAGATTGAAAATGAACACAGTGTCTCAATTCAACTAGTTAGTGCTACTATTAGGCCCTATAAAGAAATAACAACTGTCAGTGTTTCCCATTTTCGTCCCGTGGCCCATTTTGGCACACAATTTTGTCCATTTAATTGCCCCATTTATTCCTAAAAGAACAGTCACTGATTTCTTTGCAGGCTACTATGTAACTATAGCCTAACAACATTAGCCTATCTGCATTTCTTGTTGTTTTTACCTTTTGGTTTTCATTGGAACTGAAGATTCAAGTTTGACTAAGTTGATTATTCTTGAATTGCCCCACTAAAATAGTGAAATTGCCCCACTGTGGGGCATGCGCTCCATATTGGGAAACACTGAACTAATCTTTATCTATGATACGAGTAACTATTACAATGGCTCAATCCTAGTTTAAGTCTCCACTGTGACCTTTGTTCTACTTTCAAGGTATTTCCTCACCTTTGCAGTGTGATTGCTATGTGTATCTAAAAACCATACAAAAAGTTCTGAAAAACCATAATTGAGCACGAAAAACTATACAATGTTGGGGGGGGGGGGGGGGGCTCCATCCACACCAACCAACCAAAAAAAAAGGTCCTTTGGGTTTGTTTGCTACCCATTTTGGCTGTGTCAATTAACAGTAGCTGTTCAAATTCTTAATCTGTTTTGCTGGGAGGGTGTGTGAACATCCTCCTCCTATCTATGGCCTTGTCGTCAGGGCGTGTTGTTGGGCGTAATAAGCAGTTTATTATTTTTAAAACCCTATTATATTTTTGTGGGGTGTACATTTATCCACATTTGTTTGGGTGAAAGTACAGAATAGTTCTCTGCTGTGCTATAAATAGCACACTGTTGACAATTTTAACTATCCGTCATGGATTCCCGTGTAACACCAATCAAAATAATGGCTGCTGTGATGTCACATCCTGACAACCCCATAGTTCAACTCTAGACACAGATGAACTTATGTATAATCTGTTTGTTTTACAATTTACACATTTTTTACAATTTCCTATTATTTGTGGTGAGCGATCAGTATTTCTGCCTACTATACACAGAGCGAGGTGCAGCACACATTGAAATATTATTTCTAATCCTAACTTTACTCTAAGTACTTACCGTAAGCTTGCCAAATCACACAACAAAAGTCAGGTAACACCTTGAAACTAGAGCAAAGGTCACAGCGGAGAACTATAATGTACTTCAGCTTTTGTTTGTGGAAGTTTAGTTGTTTGTGCAGGTTTACCCCTTACTTGTTGCTAATTTCATGATTTACATTGAACCCCCCCCCCATCCATTTTACAAAAAAACGTTTGAATGACAACACCAATATCACAACAAACTCCTTTAGCAAATTTTTTTTGTTACACACTGCCAATAAATACACAAATAGGATTTAGGCCCTAATATAAAAAAATAGTACAATAGCTAAACATAAACACACAGAGAGAAACTACAAGTAAATCATTATCAATATCTTGGACACAATACAGTCTCACATATGATGGCAGATATGAAAGAGAAGTTAAAAGGAGAATAGGAATCGCTAAAAGCACCTTCAATGACATGAGAAAAATAGTAACATCTAAACAAATTACAGAGGAAGGAAGAGATACAAGTGGGAGAGTAACATCACAAGATGGACAAGTTAGTTTATCAGAGTGCACCACCAAAACTAGAGGTAGGGAATGTTGCAGCCAACTTCGTTGTGTACGTGGCACTTGATGATGATGATTATTTTCTAGGCAATTATAAATACGTTCAATAGTTTGCCTTTGTTCTTTTGTACGACCACCTGTTGCTGGGATCGAACTTGGTACCTCAGCCGTCAGACACAATCTGTACGATGCTGTCACAGAGCCAGACCTAATATTATTACTTAATAAAGGATAATATATATTTTATTACAGATCTAATATATAAAAAAATATATTTCTATATGCCGTAAATAAAGCGTAATGCTTTATTACCATCATGTGACAGAATAAACACACATTATATTGTATTTGTTGTTCTGTATTTTCCAGCAGCAGATTTACAACTTTATACCATACAAATTATCATAAAAGTATTATGCAAAGATGAGTCTAAAGATCAGATTTAGGCCTACATAAAAAAATAACATATTCTATTATTTAACTTTAGGCCTACCTACACTACCTAGGTCTAGGAGGCAAACAAAAACTTACAATATCAATTAAATGATGTATATAGGCCTAGATACAAAACACATGTGTACTGTAGATACACTGTCAATGCATGTGGATAAAATTCCCTAAGTTCTGTATAAAGATAACATCCCCAGCACAGAGAATAATTAAATTGCTGGTAGTGTGTTAAAAGCATTGTTTCCAACAGCACTACACCCCGAGACCAGCATCAGATGTTAAAACCAGCAAACGTCACTATTGTGATTAAATAAAAACTGCACAAATCACTGTTGCCACTAAAATATATACAAAAATATCAGTGTCACCACTAAATTTAGTAAAGAAAACAACTCAAAACATACAGAACTGCAGAAATTCACATAAAAACCTGTAAATGCCGGTGTACGTCCGTAAAGCTTGGAAAAATCGTAAAAATTATGTCCACCTGCTTATGTGCTTTAGACCACCTCAAAATATTTCTTCTATATCATTGTCTAATTAAAATATATATTTTACTGTTTCAGGCCACATCCAAACTACTTGTGAGCTACCCAAAGCTGTTTCGAGATCAAATATTAGATTTTCTGTTTCTGGTGAGATTTTTACAAATATATTCTTATGAAATATTATCTATATATCTTTTAGCTTCTTAAACAGCATATGTCCTCAACAAAACTATAGACCTATCTTTAGCTATTGCTTCCAGCTCTTTTCATGTTCTACCAAGTCATGTCTGCGTATAATTCTTTTCGTCCAGGTATTTCTTGGTTTGCCTCTTTCCATGTGGGTTCCAGAACAATACCTGTTTTACATTATTTCATTAAAATTATTAATGTATTTTCTATCCATCACCAGCACAGTTTCTTTAATTCTTACTCCACTGGAGTTTTAGTTCTTTGCATGAGTTCCTCAATAGTGGTCTCATATTATTTCAAACCTTATATTCTACACAGGCATCCATTGGAATGTTTGTAGCTTTCTAGTTGTCTCTTTCATTGCATTTCATGATTCGGAGCGATACAACAACACACATTTAACATATTTGCCTATATCTCCATCAAGGAAAGATCCTTGCAGCATAGATGGGGCTTAAGTTTAGCCAACAGATCCTGAAAACTAAGACTGTACAG
This sequence comes from Meghimatium bilineatum, assembly GCA_034231615.1. Lineage (NCBI taxonomy): Eukaryota > Metazoa > Mollusca > Gastropoda > Stylommatophora > Philomycidae > Meghimatium > Meghimatium bilineatum. Next base: position 96,104,754 of record CM067298.1, read on the forward strand.
ACCTTCCTATAACAGAGTAAGAACACAGTCTGCTCAAGCAAGTACAGGTGCTGAAGATGGAGACAACCAACCAAGAGGTGCACCACAGCAATCAGGATGCCATGCACCATCCATGCAATGGGAATGTTTATATCTGACGTATGTTATGTTGTCTGCTCTAAGATGGATGTCCAGGTAGGGACAGTGGTGGGCACTATGCCTTGTAAGAACTCCAGCTACTGAGAGTTTGTTTCAATTGCCCTGAAAAGCCAGGAGGCATGAGAATAGAACAACTGGCCAAAAAACAAGACCTGAAAATAGTGCACTGTAATGCTGAAAAAATGGAACTGGAAAATATCCTGAATGGAGAACAAGAATCTAACCCTCAACGCAAGAAACTTCCAATGCTATTGATCAGATCTAATAGACAGGCCAAAAGGGTGGAATTCATATGCTTGTTAAGAACATAAGTATATGCCAGTTAGAAACATATGGAGAAAGCAGAATACTAAATACTCCAACTAAGGACAAAGTACAGAATTCCACATCCTTAACTACTACTATCTGAATGGCTGCCCATTAGCACTAGACACAATCTCAGTGTAAGGAAAACTGATTGCACACAAAGACTTCAATAGTCATTTGCAGAGTTGGGCTATGGACAGGAGAAATGAGGAACTAAAAAACTAGCAGAAGTAACATAAACTTATCCTTATCAACCAACCTATCTACTCCAGATAATAACATACTACCACTACACCAGACTTCTGGAATATGAAATGCTGAGGAAAAAAACACTAGTCCAAAGAAATAACAGTGGAAGAGAATATCTACAGACCTCTGTATGAGTTATAAAACAGTTTATAGAAGAGTAAAGACTTCAGATATAAGTAAATTCTAGGGGAATGAAAGAATAATAATATATGCCTATATAATTTTTCATTCGCGAGCTATGTCATATATTGTGGTCCTGGGTTCATTGCCCAGTTGAGACAGAAATGTATTTCAGATGGCAATAGCTCCCAAGTTGACCCAGCTTTAATTAAGTACTGGATTAATCCTTGAAGTAAAGACTGCGAGTGAGATGAGAAGGCTACTGCTCTTATATAGTAGTACTGCTGAAATGTGAGATAGCTAACATCTCACATCCCTACGGCATTAGTAAATGCTATGGGTTAACTTTACTTTATTGTCTTGTTTTACTTTACTGCAGTCTTGTTTCATGTATAACTTGGATGTTTTCCACTCCTTGTTTTGTGTATAAAGTTTAGCATTCATAAGCATATCAGAGGGCCAGTATATGCACCCGTAATGTAATAATTTGCACATTCTTGATGGATTTACTCTTTATTTTGATTGACTTGACCACCTTTACACTTTTCTGAGTTACCAATTTTCAATTTTGTATATATAGTCATTCTGTGAAACTACTGCTTGAAGTTCAGTAGAATCTTTGTAAAATGAACGTCTGCTGCTTTTGTGTTGTTGGGCCTAAAAGGGGAGCATAAAATAACACCACTGACCTGCCATGCATGTTGTAAGAGACAACTAAGTAGATTTTAGGGGTGGAGATGGCTGTCCTATCCCATAGAGGGTCAAAATGATGCAGAAACTACACAGAAGTCAGATGGATGTATCTGCCGAAAGTCTTAGATATCACATCCAAGCTGTAAGCCATGGCAATACATTCTGTTATCTAGACTACATCATGTAACTGGCAGAAGTGTTGAGAATGAATGAAAAATATGTTTGCTCCACTTGCTGTCTATCTGTAAAAAAATGCATACTTTACATATTTTTAAATAGTTTTTGCTGTTTGATTGTTAGAGAGCTAAGTCTCCCAAGACCGTACATCTCTTAAGTCTACACTATAACAGACTGAGTTATGTCATGTGACATATTCTCTCCAGAACATTGTCTTCCCAATGAACTCCCTGAACCCGTTTCTGTTTTGGGCCATGTGGCTTACAATTTCCAACGATGTATTCATGTTATCTTTAATATCATCAGTTCATCATCTTCTTGGTTTGCCTTTCTCCTCCACCCAAGTGCTCTACCTTCCATTATTTGTTTTTCTAAATAGCTGTGTCTCTTTATATGACCAATCAGGTGTAGTTTTTCAGGTGTAGTTTTCTTTTTGCTATTGTGTTTAGTAACTAGAGAAAAGTTTGATTAATGCATTGGAAATTTCTAGGCACAATATTGCTGCAGGTTGCCATTACTTTCGAAAGGAACAACTGCTAATCAGACATTGTAGAGAGAACACATCCATTGTCGTCAGCTATTTTGGCACAAGCCCATTTGTACTGAGTACAAATTAAAAAAGAGGGAAATCAAAATCAGTTCCAGAATTACCTATCATGTTATTTGAGCCTGAAATGGGAGCAAAGAATAGTAATACTGCTACCAGCTATGCTTGTCACAGGAGGAGACTAAGGGAGTTTTAAGAGGTTCATTGACTGTTCCATTCACAAAGGGTCAAACTGAAAGTGTTGGGCCAAAATGCACATAAATTATACACGCTGTAAGCCATATCACAGCACTTTTCATTCTCCAAACTACATCCTGCTAACAATCAGGAGTTTGGAAACATATGCAGAAGTCCTACAATGTTATGTTCCGTTATGTTTACAAGTTATCTTACTAAATTTCAATATAAAATACAGAATTGGCATCAGTCCCCATCAGGCCTTTCTTGAGTGACCTGTCAACAGACTATGGAGGGTATATTCTTCAAGTTTCCATTACCATAGACTGTTAAAGCTAACACTGATCATAACACCTTCTGACATCCTGAGGAAAAATAACACACTGATCATAACACCTTCTGACATCCTGAGGAAAAATAACACACTGATCATTACACCTTCTGACATCCTGAGGAAAATAACACACTGATCATTACACCTTCTGACATCTTGAGGAAAAAATAACAAACTCCAACTTGCTCAGTCAATGCCATTCCTTGGAGAAAACTCCAGCTCTAGCCTAACACATTGAACTCTGCTATTCTTCTTCATGTAAACACTTGCTTTCTGTGGCCTATGTTGAGGTAACTCTAATGGTGTATTCTGGCTCTCTTCTGAGGTTGTGACAAATTCAATTCTGGCTATACATGCTGGTTGTTTTTGTTGGTTATATAGTATGTTAAATACTTCTGGTATCACAATTATATCTTTTTCTATGGCAACTATCAAGAAAAAAATAATTACTAACACAACTCATTATATATACACCTTTCTTAAATTTGGAACACTTTTGAACACTTTCCTTTGTTTATATAGAGAAAATAATTATCTTGTACTAATTTAAGGTCATAGAGTGGTGGTGGGTGTGTTTTGAGGGATTGAAACACTCCTTCCCTTAGGTAGATGGAACAGCATAGTTAAGACCAAAATGAGCATTAAAAAAATAGATAAATATAGTAATCCTTACCCTCATTTTATGACAATAGGACAATGGAAATTTTCCAGGTTACTTTGGGAGGAAGTTTAAGAATTTTTATGGGACACAAACCCCTTTAATAAAGTCATATTTACATTCAAAAGTTATTTCGTCATACAGCTGATATACTTTAAATTGTGTTTTTTTCTAGCCAAACTTTGGAGCTGCCCTTCAGATATTGAAGGTTGAAATTGGTGGAGATATTCAGAGCACTGGTATGTGATTTTTGTGTATGTGTTCTTTGAAGTATACAGTGTATTAGGAAGTACATATTTTCTTATGTTAATGATAGAGAGTTATGTTTTTCTGCATTCATCTCATGCTCCTACAGATTGGCAGTATGTAGTACTGAGAACAGAGGTATTAATTTGTAGTAATTGTACATTATTGATTTCATTGTTTATTAATTATATTCAACTCTGAAATGTATTAACATGTGACAAGTTGTGGTTAGTCACTAATATGTTAAGAAAACTTAACATTTGTTTTTTCTTAATTTTCATTTAGATGGAACAGAAGCATCCCACATGCATAACAGTTGGGAAGAAAACTACGAGAGGGGATATGAATGGTGGCTAATGTTGGAAGCCAAAAAGGTAAACTTTAAAATAAGTGTTATTTATTCAGGTGACAGTCTTCTTTAGGGATGTTCTGAACTCCTCACTATTCTTGGTGAGTTGATGCGCACAGCCAGGGGTATGTTTAACATTCTTAGATGTATCTTATCCATCTCATCATGCCGGCCATTATAATCTACCAAATATTTTTTCAGCCATTCCAATTTTGAAGTCACAATTGCTGATGAAGACGGATGTGTCGGGCCATTGGTGCAGATAAAATGGAGACACATTTCCATTCTCTGGACTACTTCGTGCTGGAAATCTAGAATGGATCATGGTCCTGCTACAAGAGATATCCAGCAGGAGTTTGAGAATGAATGCTGAGGAAGTCAAAATTGCAATTCTTCTCTTAATTTGTGTTGTACAATCCCCTGAATTTTTAATATTTGAACCCAAATATTTAAAATTAATCACATCTTCCAATTCATGGTTATCTATTAAGACATTTCTTTGAATTTTGACTTCATCTGTTATGATTTTTTCTTTTTTATTAAGCAATAGTTGGAGAGATTTATAACAAATTTATATTTAATCATTTACAATGTGTCTAGTAGAAAGTAACCATCTTAGCATATACTTCGAGTTCCCAAATATGAAATGCTGAGGCAAGTACACTGGTTTGGAGACAAACATTTTTTACAAACTTCTGTACAAATTAAAAAATAGTCCAGTTTATAGATGACAAAATTTCAGATATTTATCACATTCCTGGTGGAAAAAGAAAAAACTGGTGACAATTTTTATTCCATCTTTATTTCTAATACTAAGATTTTGGATAACTGAAATTAACTGTTGTTACTTGAAAGAAAATGTTCCACTTCATTTATTAACAAAAGCATCACAACTTTCATAATGAGGGCTTCATTTATCAATATTGTTGTGTGTATATGCCTCATTAAACATGGTGTTTTGCCACAAAGATAATGAAAATTTGGCTCACATAGTCAGCCTTTCAGGATCATCTGGGACTGATATAGAGATCACAGGCATACTATCCTGTTATAACCTGTACCAGAATAGACAAATAGCAGGTAGTGGTAGCCAAAGATAATCAAATATTTCAGTGATTTAATTTTAAACATTTTTGTTGGATGTATATTTTTTAGGTTTCTTTATATTTCATTTCATCATGTTTATCATTTCAGAGAAATCCCAACATCAAATTGTATGCTCTACCTTGGGGTTTCCCAGGCTGGATTGGGCAAGGACAATCATCTCCCTATACAAATTATACAGTTCTTGCTGATTATGTTGTTAAGTGGATCATTGGAGCAAAGACACACTATAATCTAACCATTGATTACGTTGGTGTATGTATTACATATATATCTATTTGCAATTAAATATAGTGTTACTTCTTAGATTGCTTTTGGAAGTATGTTAGACTGGCAGGAACAGTTCACTATATTTTGCCTGAGAACACAAAAGACATGCACAGGATGCAGATGTCTACAACACATTGTAATTATAGAACAGATGAACAACTGTTGAGCATATTCAGCAGAGTTGTTTCTAGTATGATCAATTTAGACATTGGCCCAATGACCCGGTTACTAACAAAGATGTAAGAAGTCAAAAAGAAAATTTCCATACTATGATGGTAGAGTTCATACAGAAAACTTGTCAGACTAGTGTAGACATTAAGAAGCGAAAAGTAGAATTGAATTGATTAGAGCAGTCATGGATACCCTACAAGAAGACGAGGAAGTCGAACATGATAATGTACATATTCAGAGAATGGTAGAAATGGGAGTGACTAGAGGTGATAGTAGAAAGTGCTCCCTCTCTGGAAAGACCAGAAGAACGCGCAATCAGCAACTGACTTGGGACACTGAGCTTATACACTTTTAGATGGCTGATGGAACGGCAAGCAGAGCATATATGGGAATGCCCTCAGTGCTGTGACGCTTGTTCCTGATCAAGAATCAAGTAGCAAAAAGTGTAAATATATATCAATTAAGAGCTAGGAAAATATTGATGACAATGTCTTGTTAATAGCAAATGTAAATATTGAAACTGACACCCAGAGATATGTTTTGGCCTGTAAAGTAAAAGGGCACAGTGAGAGATAAACCATCATGATATAGATTTGATACAAAATCATTATTTTGTGCCAGATAGAAAGGCTGTCACAGGCTAGAGAAGCGCACCTGAATTTAAAACATGCCAAAAACGGATGTGCTGGGCTGAAAGGGACAAGTAACAGCTCTGTTGTAAAACTAGCAGTACAACATATATCTTGCTCTACAGTTCAAATCACACAATCGTGTTGACTATTTGAGAGAAATGAAGAAGGAAATGTTAATAAATATGGATATAAACCACAGGTGACCATGGTTTGATTTTTTTTTTCCCCCCAGCAATGGTGAATCTTAAAAGATTATAATTTTACCAGGAAATGGTATCATAGCTCATAGATTAGGAAGATGAAAAATGGTACCATCTCTACAGAGATCTTCCTAAAGCTGGGAGGGGGGGGGGGGAGGATTTGTGGGTGTTTGGGATTTTTGTAAAGATAAGCATGATTGATTTTCTGTTTAAAATATAAACTTAATTCAAAAATATTTCAAGTAAAAGCAACCTAAATGACTTGTTCCAAATACAAATATTTTGTTGATTAATGTTAATATGACCATGTTGTATAAAAATCTTGTACTGATGAAAAAAAATTACAAATTTTTTTAATGAATTTTTTTTTCCTTACACCACAATGCGTACACAGTTTGACAAGTGATGGTGGGGATAAATTGGAAACTAAAGGCTTTAGGAAAATGTTTGGGAACCAGTGTAGTAGACAAGTCAAAACTGTTGACTATATAGTTAGGCTTTTCTTCTAGTGAAAATTCTTACATAATTCCTTTACAGTTAATAAATGTTACATTTTGTATATCCTGTTCTGTCCCATGCTCACAGGTTAAGTGCATGTTTTGTCTCAATTTCTTACTTTTAACTTCTATCATATAATCCCCATGGATGATGAAGAGGTGCAGGTAAGAGGACATTGTGCCTTTGTTCCTCTGGGACAGACTTTAGGTAGCGGGAAAAGCCAGATGTATAATCATTGCAAATGGGTTGACATAACTGACAGAAGATGGTGTACTAGATGGCCCAGAAATATATGCTGAACTTCTGGCAGGATGTGATGATCCTCTTACTGGAATGCCTCCCTTCTGGAACTAAATATGCATCTATAAACTCCATAAGACAACCTTTGAGACAATAAATCTTACATGAACTCTGGCGTCACAGCAATTACTCAACATATGAGGGCATGTGATTTTGCCAGAAAAGCTATGAGCTGTCAAGAGCTACCTTCTCACAGTTAGAGATTATACCATCATCACTTGGTACAAAGTGTATTCTTTAAAACAGTGGGCACATCTATCAAGAGTATCAAAGTGTATTCTTTAAAACAGTGGGCACATCTATCAAGAGTATCAAAGTGTATTCTTTAAAACAGTGGGCACATCTATATTCAATTTTTAAATTATGTTTTCTGTAGTCCTTCTTTTACTTTTCTTATTCATCAGTAATTAAACATTTTGTCAAATTAGTTTATTAATATTTCACTTTCGTATTTCAGGTTTGGAATGAGAGGGAGTATAGAGTTGATTATATCAAGGTAGGATATTGAGCTTGCCTAAATTCACTTTATAACTTTTCCATTTAATGGTTTGTTGCTGATCCAGAGGACAATGTGCTTATGTCATGACCGTTTTCCAGTAACAGGCATTAGGATGTCCATCACAAGAGGCTATTCCATGCTTTTCATTCACTAACAAAACAAAGTATATGGAGAGTAACTAATAGAAAGTTAGTGGAGCAGTCTCTTAGTGTCTCTGTCTGATGACTCTTTACTGGAGAAAGATCACAGCTATAGCCCTTTGACACAATGTCATGTGTATGATATATTATAGACTTAAGATACACAGAGATGTAGCATATCACAGAAAGAACTGGCTGTTACTAAAAAAAAACAAGCATGGATTTCATTTTTTTGAACCAATTTGTGCAGAAAACAAGTACTTCTACAAAAGTTTGTACATTGATCTCATGAAGAAGCACTTATTTTGGTTTTTCTGACTTTTTCTATGCTTTTCATTGGCTGGAGACACACAAACTTGAGTAAAATACCAGTGGATTTTATGACTGTTTATTTTAGTGATTTCACTTTGCTAGAGAAAAATGTCATGCCTGATGCTGTAAAATTGTCCATCAAAAATGTATTTGTTGTAATTACTTTCATTTTACCAAACTAGTTTAATATCAGCATTTACCAGTTTTTTTCCTTTTTTTTTTTTTAATGACAGACTTTAAGGAAAGTTCTTGATCAACGAGGTTTTCAGAATATCTTGATCATAGCTTCAGATGGAGGATGGGAGATTGCCCGTGACATCAAGAACGATGCTGAATTAGCTAAAGACGTCTATGCTATTGGGTATTAAAATTATTATTTAAGACTTTCAATATTCATAATTACTAATTTACAATTATTTTTTTTACAATTCACATAAAAAAACATGCTGCAGTTTTACTGCATTCACCCAATTATTGATTTGCAATATTATAATATTACCCATAACATGTCAGGCTGTAGTGGTGTCACATTGAGACATTTGGTGCGAAAAGATCTTCATACATCTCTATCCTCTACTGTTCTGTTTGTTGGTTGCTGATCCAGCGGTCGATGAGCTCAAGTCCTGTGACCCAATGTAATTTTACTGGCATTATATTGCTGGGGAGTCTGGATTTTGATGTCACCCTGGGCCAGAGCCAGAGAATAACTATCACACCACCAGGAAGATAGGTCTCAACCTATGCACTGCTCTGTACCACTGCAGCCAGATAGGGTTCACTGTGCTCATTCCCCATCACCAATTGACTACTGGTTATGCAGAACTTCTCTATTGCTCCAGGCATGCAGCCAAATGTTTAAGTAAAAAGGATTGTCAAGTCCTGAGTCACTGTGCCTTTATGATGAGCCTCAGCCATTGGAAAAAACAGTGCTGTCAGTTTCCTCCTCTCCAGTGTTGTGCAGTACATCTCTGGCTCCCTCCCAACCATAGAGGGTGCATACATATATAAAAATAACAAAGCATAAAACATATTTCAACAATAAAATAAAAGCATGAAAAGAATAAGTGTATAGATGATGTGCCATGAAGCTTCTATAAGAAAACCTCACTATAACGGCATGTCATCTACTAAGGTTTTTTTTGTTGCATGTGTGGTTTGTCTAGTGGGCCATTGGTTGACTCATAGATGCAAACAATGTGACTACTGTCCTGATAAGTTTGGAAACTTCACACCCTGTCTAGTCCTTGATGTTATCTGGCCATATTTTCTTCTGGCCACCTTGTTTTCTTCCACTGAACCTTGAACATCTTTGTCATCGAGGAATGTCTCATCATGTGTCCATACTACTAGAGTTTATGAAGTTTCACAATTGTTAACAGTGGTTCTTGTTGACCTGCTAATACATTAATTCTATCATGTACAAACACTCTTTGCATGTCACTTTGCAATATTCAAAAGCGCAAAAAAACCCAGATAAATTTGATGTGTATAGTAGACTGGCACTACTGGGACACTTAAATTTCTTCATAATTTATTAACTTGTTACAATGTAAGCATAGGTTATATATATTTATGCTATATAAATGAAACTATATCTTACTGCCAATGTCAGATATGTTGTGCTATTGGTGCAAATAAAACGGTGACATATTTCTTATCTATTCTTTGGACTGCATTCAGATGATTTAGTGGGATCAACTTTCCTGCTGCAAGAGAGGTCCAGCGAGAGTTTGGGATTGAAAGCAAAAAATAGCTAGATTACCCTGATTACCAAATTTAATGAATGCTTGTGTGTTCTCCAGCTTGATATCAGATCTAGTTTAAACCTTTATGGTATTCCAACTGTCTAGCTCTGTGGCGGATTGGTACAGAGTGCATATGTGATGGCCAAGGTACCGAGTTTGATTGTGCATTATGACAGGCAATTGTGCATCCAGACCATTCCTAAAGCAATGGCAAACTACTGAACATATTTATATTGCCTAGAAAATCACTAAAGCCAAAAAAATGCTGGATTGATGGCTATGTCCTGAATAGGATACAATACCAAAAAAGAAAAGAAAAGAATAGTCTGTTTTCATGGATTTTGCTTTCCTTCTAAAAAATTGTCATATTCACACCATTACATTAACCCTTCAACTCTGGAATTATTTTATAATTTGAATATAATTATCTTTCTTTCACTATTGAAATTTTGACAGTTTCAAAGCTTGATAACTTTTCTGTTTTAAATCAAAATCAAACCTATCATATTATATTGTAGTGAAATGATGGTACATTGTTATAGAAGTTACCGTACATATTAAAATGAAATATGCCTTTGAGATGTGGATATATAGAAAAATAGGGAGAACATGGACAGAGAAGAAAACAAACAGAGGTTCTAACAGTGCTTTGTATGAAAAAAAACTAGTAAAGGAAATAAAGATCAAACAAATAAAATATTTTGGACATATTAAAAGATATGACACCTTGTTGAATACCTTACTTGAGGGTAAAGTCAAGGAGAGACAAGCAAGATGTATACAGAGATACAAGTGGGAGAGAAACATCACAACATGGACAGGTTAGTCTATCAGAGTGTACCACCAAGACATGAGACAATGTTGGAGGTCTGTTGCAACCAAACTTTGTTGTGAAGACGGCACTTAATTATGATGACATATGAAATAAAGTAGTCATGTATGAAACAGTAATCAGCAACATAACAGAGGAATAATGAAAATTACCAGATGATGTATTCTTGGTCATATAATGTCAGTAGCACTCTTGTTGCATTTTATATAATATATATGTACATATATATAGTGTATCCCTACATTTCCATTTTGTTGGGTTATTCCTGCCAATGGTGATTTATATCTCAGTGTATTTACTATTTAGTGTATTTACTATTTATAGATTATTTCCTATAGAATTTCAAGGAAATATATTATTTATTAATTTTTAATTAGTATTTCACCAGTAAATCGCAATTTATAATGTTATACATTCTTTAAAGTCTCATATCATCAGTTGGGCCATAATTTTCTTGTTATAACTGACAAAAACTGCATGAAAAATTACATGTAAGAAAATCATTTCTTTTTTCATTATCTGTAGAGCTCACTACCCTGGCACTTGGTCAACAGGTGAAGCATATGACACAGGTAGCATACTTTGGGCCTCTGAAGATTACAGTACATTTAATGATGAAATTGGAGCTGGTTGTTGGGCAAGGGTATGTTTTCTAAATTAACATTATGTATCAAATATACCTCATCAGGTAGCATATCCTGAACAGGATGTAAGCCATCACAGCCTTTCAAAACTTCTGTCGATCTTGAGCCAGTCTTTCTGCTTCTGTTAGTGTCATGTTCAGGTGGTATCTTCTATCCATCTTCTTATTGGCCTTCCTCTTGTTCTTCACCCTCGCATCATCTCCATTATGGTCTTCTCTAGGCTGTCATGGCATTTGATATGGCCAAAATATTAGTTTTCTGGAAAGAACTGTTTTGTTTAGCCAGTTTTATTTTACATTCATTTCTCTTAGGATGGCTGTATTGGTGATATTTTTGGTCCATGTTATTCTAAGGATTTTTCTGTAACATTTTTTTTCAAATGCTGTTATTTTATTTTTCACTTTGTTGGTGATTGTCCAGGATTCATATCCATATATTGCCACTGGGAATGTTAATTCCTAAGCTCTTAGGAATGTTAGTTTTGTTGTTTTCCAACAACTCAGCCATATATTTTTCATTTGTATTATTTTCTTTGATGCAGTATCCAACCTCCTTCTGACTTCTTCATAGCAATCCCTGTTATCAAATATACCTGTATACACATTTTATAATTATATTTTTTGGTAAATTTGCAGTCAGTGCAACTAAGTTAATTAAGAGTTGTAATGGAACAGACAATGCTGTTTGTGTAAAGTTTAATTTTCAAAAAAGTACTTTATTCTTCCATCATGAATTTCTTGATTTAAAAAAGACAGTAATTAAAAAATAGTAACTGACAATGCCATGCATATTTAAAAAATAATTTTGGAGGTTTGAAATTGGGTTGACACCCACAGTTCTTCTTCTGTCAAGAATCATAGGATTTATAATTTTCTTTTAATGAACTCCACTGTGTTAACCAGACCATTCAGAAAGCAATGGTAAACTATTGTGGGAATGTGGCCTTTATCACAAGCTACCCAAAACCACCCTGCAACTAGTATACTATTTGCAATCAAGATACAGTATTGATAGTTTTTAAAAAAAACTGTAAACAAACCATGAGGCAGAGCCATAGAACTGGTGTATTCAAGTGTTTTCAATCGCCTCAATTTTTCTCCTTGTGGTCTGGTACAGTTGGCAGTTCTATAGAAAATTGTTCTGTAGATTGTCAATAGAGTCACATGTTGGTGTTATAATTTCCAAGTCTCCTATACATAGCTTAACCAATACCATAGATCAAATGTCAATCTCTGTTTTTTTCATATCCAATTTATTTTTGAAAAAAAAATTGTACCTTTTACCTTCTGCATTTATTTCTATTTAAACTCCTACCAGTTAGTCAGATGTAGACCAGAGACAATTCAGTTAAATTGTGGCTTACATAGCTGCAATATGTGTATCTTTTGGCCTGACACATCCAATTTCAGCATGGCATTAAGCTCTATGGGACACTGTATGAACTACAAAAGACAGTGAGTTTTATTAAGGAGACAGAATTACAGATATAGACATGTTTTAAGTGAATGAAAGAAGAAGAAGAAGCATGACATTGTTGGACTACTTTCACCTTTATGGTTAGAATCAATGCTTGCTCAACCCTCGGTAATCACTTCTTAATTTCGCACTCTGCTAAACATGATTAAAATTACAGCTATGCATATTTCAACTTCTATCAGATAAAACATGTTTATAATTAAATTTAGTAAATGTGTCATGTTTCATATTTTGTTTCAGATTCTAAACCAAAACTATGTGAATGGTTATATGACATCGTAAGTAATTATATTGTCTCTACCAAAGCTCACATTCTGTAACACATTCATTATTCATTGCTAGTCATTAACTGTGGACATTTTGTACTGAACTCCATTGCACTATCACCTGTGTCATTCCTCTAGACCATTCCCTAGCTTTCACAACAAAACATTTTCATGAATTTTTGCATCAAACAGTATTGTCTGTGTCAATGTATTTTAGTTTAATCTATCTCCTAAGGGACACATCATGACCTACCTCAGACTTACAGGACATTTTTTATTTCATTCAAACTATCATGACATTTTTATTTTGTTTGAACCAATAGAGAATTTTTTAAAAATTTGTTTGAACCAGAATTTAATTTCATTATTTTAGTTCTTCAGTGCTTTATTTTTACCAGTTTACTTTTGTAAAACAAAATTCAAGATAGGCACTATTGACACTTGCTATGTATTTGTCTCATTTTGTATTCAAATCTAGAAATTTGGAATCCTGGCAGACTCAATTATTTTTGATAAGCATACATACTCATCATCTGCTAAAAGAGACTTGAGTTTTTATAGGCCTGCCTAGAGTGAAAGTGTCAGTGCTTAAATGCTTAAACTTGAATGAAGAAGCAATAAACATCAAAAAGAGCTCAAAACATTCTTCAGTAGCTACCTACCCATTTTGGTATCACTGAAAATGAAAGAGCTGATTTCCTGGCAAAAGCAGAAGGAAAAATTAATTCAGCTGTCCCTCTGCTGTACAGTGAGGTAAAACACTATATTCCGCAACCATTATACATAACAGTGGTTAAAGATGGATATTGATCAGAAACTAGACTCTCATACCTCAACTTCATAGGCAACAACAGACATCTTTCAATTTAGAACTGGGAACTATGTACCCCAAGGCCATCTGTACTGGATCAAGGTGGCCCACACACATAAATGTCCTTGCAGAACAAGCATACAGACCCACAAAAACATACGCCAAGACTGTCAGATTACAAATAACTGCAAGGCAAGACATGGCACACTGAACTGAGACAAAAACTTTGGGGCAGCTGTTGTGACCTGGAGAATACTGGGAGCTTTGCTCTAGTGACTGGCTTGAAAATCTTGCAAGATCAAAACAATCCTGAATGCAGAAGAAGCAATATTTTCCTTCCATAAAATATTTCATGAATTAACTATTTTTGTGTGTAAATTCAATATGTATCAATTTCTGTTCGGCTCAGTGGCGGAGTGGTACATAGCGCATTTGTTATGGCCAAGGTATCTGTTTTGAATCCCACCATAGGCTTTTGTGCATTCATACCATTCAGAAAGCAATGGTAAATGGTGAACATATATGTATTGCTTTGAAAATCACTGCAGTCAAAAATTGATGGGCTGATTACTACATCCTGAATAGGACATACTACCAGTTTTAAACAAAATCCATTTCTACTAATTGTAATGCATGTTAATGATTGAATGCTTGGTTTATTGAATTTGCCTTCTAGGGTAGTGTGACATGCTGCAGGTTTCCTTTGTTTCAGAACAATATCATGGGACCTGATTGCTAGCTACTATGATGGCCTTCCATACTTCAGAGATGGTTTGATGACTGCTGTTGAGCCATGGAGCGGCCACTATGTTGTACAAAGTCCTATTTGGGTTTCAGGTATAGATATACACAGTAAAAGAATGTTCAATAGTTTATGTTGTAAGTCTAGGATTATATTTATAATTAGTTTTAGTAATTAAGCCATAAATCATGCTAAAACATCAAGAGGCAGCAATAATCTAGCTTGATGTGTTCTAATTAAACTATACAACATGCTGTGGTCATCAAAGTATTAGTCATAAACCATAATGTTGTGGCTATCAAGACATTAGCTTGTCTTATATATTTCAAGCAACTTATGAAGCAATTGTAATTAAACACAATTTTCACTCTAGGATGTACACAGGTAATTTGGTTGTAAAATGATAAAAGAAACTTAACAAATATGTTGAGGTAAAAGTTTAATGTTTTGTTATACAGCACATACGACTCAGTTTACTTCAGTTGGCTGGAAATATCTTAACCATAATAGTGGAGTTGGAAAGCTACCAAATGGCGGTTCCTATGTTGGTCTAGTCAGCCCTAATGGTAGTGATCTCACAATCGTTATAGAGACCCTGGTAAGTGATACTTTTTACATATTTCTCCATAAAAGAATTGGTGTTAAATATTTTAGTATTTTTAAACCGTTCACTGTTGGAAAGTTTTACTATTTTATATTTATGCCACTTTTGAATCACATGAAATGTACAATTTCAAAGTAAATATTTACTATAGTAGTCAATTCTTGTTCAAAATCTTAAGATTAAAAATATATATGCAAACATGAAAGTACATAATTATACACAAGATAGCACTTTCAAAGGTGGTTGGTTGTTAATCCAGCGGTTCATGGACTCATATCCTTTGACCCAATGACATTATGTAATACATGCATGTGTTTAACTTTGTTTCATATAAGGCACTTTCTAAATTTCACAGTTCTGTATTTATTTTGACTGAAGCACTTATAAAACATTTAAAAAAGTTAAACTTCTTGAAGTCATCTTTAATATAATATAGCTTGGCTTTTGTTTGTCAACAGTCACATGATCATTCAATCTGCATCAGGCCCAATTTGAACCCTTACAATGTATCACCACAGAATGTGACCATTACTCTTAAAGGTCATTTTGTAAGTATTCTTCACTAGAAATAACTTTTACTCTGTATACTCTGCCAGCTTGAATATTGTAACAGGTGATTTGCTTGAGACTTTAAAGTGTGAATATTAATATTGATATTTGAAAGAAAAAAAAAATTTGTCACTCAACTTACATTGTTGTGATTTATAAAACAACCATTTATTAGCAGACTTATTCTTCTTCTTCTGCGTTCGTTCTGAAATTCCTGCAGATTAGATGGATGTAATCCAGAGAATGGAATGCATACTGTCATGGTATACAGCATTGCTGCAATACCTGCGCCTTTCAGCCTGGCTTTGGGTCACTTTTACCCCTATATAGGATGGGACAGAAAACTCCACCCCATAACCTCCTTAGTTGCTTCTTGGGACATTCATGGAAGGTAAACAGTGTTGCTATTCTTTGCTCCCTTCTCAGGCCATGGTAACACATGGGTGAGCAGACTTATGAAACAAAGTGCCAATTGTCACATCACATGTATCAGCATATTTAATGGCTATAATTTAGTAATTTTATATATTTTGAGAGGGCAATAAAAGTAATGTACGAATCCATCTTCTTCCAGTCGAAGTCAGATGCTGATATTTATTTCGTCAATGAACTGAACTGTCACCAGTCCCAAAACAGGACAATAGAGCTTCTCTACCATAGTTTTCTTATTGTGGTGTAGTATACTTGGCAGTTACAAGTCAATCAATTTTAAAGAAAACAACAAGGTTATGATGAGACAAAACCACTAATTGTTCTTACTCTGAATAAATGACAGAAAACTGGACTGAGTCAGCAAATTTGAATTTCTTAATTTTCTATAATAAGTGATAGCTATGAGGGAGGATAGAGATTAATCATCATAGCAGCTGACAAGAAAGAAGATATGGCTAGGTGTGAATCAATAACTAAGGTTAAAAATAAAATTTCATCATTCAAAACAAAATTTATTAGAATTGTCCAGTGACAAGAAGAATACAGTGGACCAAAACATCACTAATAGTGCAATCCTAAAAGGAAAGAATGCAAAAGAAAAAGGTATCTTCAAAAAATGTATTTGTGCTGAATAGCTATTTAGACACTTAAGGAAAAAGGACAGAAATGAATAATGCATATTTTTTTGTTCAATATACATTTTTGTTGTTAATGCATGTTTCAGGCTGGTATTTCCCAGTTATATGTTTGGTACAGTAAACTAGAGTATGATGGAGCTGCAAGCAGCATGTTTATTAGCCAGGGTCCTCTGAAGGTATGTGTATTAATTTTTGCTTACTCATTTACCTTATCGATCATCTTTATAATAAATTTACCAGATAATTTTTGTATTTTATTTTAGAGGTATAACAAGTGGGTGCTATTTTGCTTCTTGTGGGATAGCAACCGAGCAAGTAGTTAGGGACTTACTTCTTCACCTCTTCTGAGTTCATTCTCAAACTCTGCAGATTAGCAGGATGTAGTCTGGAGAATGGAATGCATTTTAATCTCATATAAATATGCTCTACAATATGAGCTAATATTTTGGCACATAAAAAGCGATTAAGAGAAAGATTAATCTCAGCAGAAGACTGATGTATTGGGACATTGGTGCAAATAAAATGTGACAACACATTTCCATTCTCTGAACTACATTCTGCTGGAAATCTAGTAGGACATTGTCTTACTACAAGAGAAATCCAATGGAACTTTGAGAATGAATGCTGAAGAAGAAAGATTAATCTTAGAAGGTAAGGTTAAAAAAATAAATAGAGGTTACCAAAACATTGAACACAGCATATTGACAATATATTAAATACTATAGTTGGACAGCTCGCACAGTACCAACGAAACGACTTAAAAGAATGTCAATGAGGAAGATTCTCTTAAAAGGACATGTCACATATAAGACAATTAAACAACTACAGATTTTTGTTGTATATATATATAACTTGTATATATGTATATATATCTTCTTCTGCGTCCGCTCTCTAATAACCACAACGAATATATCGTGTTATTTCCACCAGGGAGCGTGATGTACGTTGTACTGCAAGTTTAACAGTAAAACTTATTTGCACCTCGGTTGGCCACATTATGGTCTGGACGTCCGAGGCTCAGCACATCTGTTTTTGTCATGCCTTTAATTCGGGTAGTAGGCTTCCCTAGTCCGTGACAGCCTTTGTATCTGTCGACAGGCACTTGGGTGTGTAGTGACTCTTTCGCCGAGTCGATTGTTGTTCACGTCTATCTCGCACGAGGTGTTCCACCGTCTGTGAACTTGCCTCGTGTAATTAGACGATCTGTGCCCATCGGGTACTGAAACCTTTCCTCATTCGCGAGCCTGGTTCCGGATGAGGAAGAACTCGACAGAAGAGTTAGACCCTGACTCTTTCGTCTTCTTAACCAAGGTGTCATTCATCGCCATCATGAACCCCTCACCCAAGTTCAAGTCTCACACCGCGCGTTTGAGAGCAAGGTGTTCTCGAACTGAGCAACCTTGTCTCATTTGCGCTTGAACCCATCAAGTAGTGAACCCTTTCTCTCTACAGGTATATTTCCGGTATAGGAAAGCTTGACAAAGTTGAGTCAGGGCTTCCACCGTTGTCCCTTCTGTGCCTGAGCCCATCGGGTACGGACTGCAAGTATATTTCTGGTATAGGAAAACTTGACAGTAGAGTTTGGCCAGAGCTGCCATCATTGTACCTTTTGTGCCTGAGCCCATTGGGTACGTAATCCTTTATCTTTGCGAGCATGTTTCCGGTATAGGAAAGCTCGATATTAGAGTTAGGCCAGGTCTTCTTGCTTTTCCGGGCGCCCATTATTGGGTCTCTGCCCATAAGGAGCACAGGTGACTAGAAGCTTGTCTCGAGCTAACAGAGCTTGTAGTTCCAATTTCCTTGTAACATTTCCACTTTATGTTTGCAGTTGGCGCTGCCCTTGATGCTGTTCTGCCCTTTCATTGTACTCAGTATGAAATCTATTTTTCTTGCCATGCATCTACCTTTTCGTGCCTTTTTCATTGGCCACCCCTCCAATGTTTTGACTGGCTAGTGTCACTTTGTGTCAACGGTGCCGTCGCTCGTGTTTGTGCTGGTGGTATCAGAAATATTGTCTGTCTCTTATGCAGTCAAATTTTTTTCCATCTGCTACCTCCACATTCTCAGACACGATCCCCAAATTATTTAGCCAGAATCAGAACTGCCACTGTATTTGTTTCCAGGGTGCACCGCGAGGAGGTACATTTGGAATCTTGGTTATCAACTAACCCTGGGTCCGCAGAGAGCATTCAATTCCCTTTGCACCCTGCTGTACTTTATAAATGGATCTGCAGAAATAGCAACAATAATACGGTTGAAAACTACCTATTCTGTTAATGGTCAAAATTTTTAACTTTTTTGAAAGTTTTAAAATTACATTCAAATATAATTGTTCTAATTTTGAGCATTTGATAACAGTATTTATCACAATATACATTTACTATTGAAGTGTGGTAACTAAATATTTAGTTTTCACTTTTCAGGTTGTCAATAATTCAGTACAACTTAGTTTGGGAGTGGATGAGATATACACACTGACCACATTGCCTGTGGGATTGAAGGGATCTTATCCTCAATCTCCTGCTTCCAAACCATTCCCTCTTCCATACTTTGATGATTTCGAAGGTAAAATTTGATTTCTTAAAATGTAAATTTTAAATTATTTTTGTACTTCTAAATCAAAATTGAATTGCTATATGTATTTTGTAGTGACCTAGATCAGTGGTTCTCTACTGCTTTTTTTTGCTCATGGCCCTTTTGGGAAAATATTTATTTTCATGGCCTAAACAAATACAGCATGTTATCAACTAACAACCTATGCAACTTATGACAATTCGACTTTACAACCACAATCACTATCCGTATTAGATTTATTTCTGCCTCAATTATCAGTCGAACTGCATTGTCTGCAATCATCAGCGGCCGTTAAGGAAAACATCCATTACTAAGAAATAACACGTCGCACTCAATAACCCTAGGTACATTGACTTCCCCAATAAACTTCTTATACATTTCAAAGCAATGGACCCAAACATCAAATGATTTGCAAGGATTGAACAGATGGCGTACAATGTGTTTCAACCATATCGTGAAATTTATGATGAAAAAAAAAGAAACATACAATTCAGACAAAGCTCACCATGTTTTATGAAAAAACCAATTCCGGTGCCCCCAACTGCTGCCTTAGATGACGACATTAACGATCTGCAGCCAAGCATCAGTGGCCAATAAAATGTTTTGTGCATGTTTATATATTTTAATGATAATTTGATGTTTTGCGATTGGGAAAATGTTTCCTATAGTATATATTTTCCACACCTGTATTTTGTATGTTTTGCAAATATTAAACCAGTTGTACATGTTAAAATAGTGTTTTTCTTAAACTTGACGTAAAAATAAGAAACAAAAGTGTAGAGATGATACAAATGGCACAAAATGGACATCGAATATTATGATTTATAACAACAATAAAATAAATTTATTATATAATTCAACTTAAATATCTTTACAACATTACTGTACACATAGCATACTCAACTTACAACCAAATCGTGTTACTACCGGTCTGTCAGAACTGATCGTGGTAGTAAGTCGAGCACTAGCTGTAATAGTAATAGACTTTCTTTTATAAATCACATAGGCTCTTTATTAATATATATTTTATTTATAATTCAGATAGTTACCTTTCTGTGAGCCCCCATCTTCTGAATGAATTTGAAAGCCCTGGGGTTATTTCATTGCGAAATCCTATTACTTTTATATATCACAAATTCATACCTTCCAGAATATCAGATTGTTCAAGAATAAAAATCATAAATGACATCGTCGATTCTGTGTTTCTGCCATTTTGAGAAAAGAGATAAGATGCCCCCAGAGTAGGTAGGCAGAGCAAGCATCATGAGGACAGTCTTGTTTGTTGCATTCATATTGTAGGGACACTATGTCTACTCTTTCCCGAACTTTCTTTTTTTTTTTAAATAAGATTTGTCTACTCTGATTAATAAATTTTTCTGTCTTTTTCTCATTCTTGTAAATCTGATTATCTATTTCCCACTAAATGTTCTATCACAATCAACTGTTCCGATTTTTCTTTGAGATACTTTGATCTGAGTTTATGTAGGAAATGGTACATTCCTAAAATATGGGTCCTGGAAGCACTCCTTTCAATACAGACATCTTGCTTAAAAAAAAATTATATTCCGTTCTAGTTTTTAATACAACTAGTTGACAAGACTTCAAATATGAACACATCAAGCATACTGTATCTTTTGTATGTGCTAGCATAGGTGGAGGAATCTATGATCTACTCTAAATCATGGAAAGGATAAAGTGCTGATATCAAAGCAGAAAGCTTTAATCATTATGGAGTAACCACCAATACAATTTCTTCACTTCAAAAATGGGTACATATGCAAATGGTATAGAGAATGTAGGGAAGCATTAAATGACAGAATAACCATAAAATACTGTGACCACAGTAAAATACATTGAAGAAATGTATGTCAGTGCTTGACTGAGGAGAATGAGGAAGCACCTTGTCATGTTATAATTTTTATAGAACTACAGATGGACGATTTCAATGATTAATATTGTATTAAAAACCTCTTACTGCATGTTTTAAATTTGATTTCAGATTATGAATTATATAATGAACCCTATAACCTAGCCCAGCAAACTGGATCTTTTGAAATTGTTAAAAGTGGAAGCAACCAGTTTATCAGACAGATGGTTATAAGTACTCCTATTGCTTGGTGTGGTGCAGAAAAAGTTAACAAAGCTGTCAATGTTATTGGTAACAGCACATGGTAAGATGTCATATCATACATGTTTACATTGCCTATTGTAGTGTTTCTGCATTTGTATGCTTAAAATAAAATAAAAAAAGCTTGTTTTATTAGGAAGCAATTTTTCATGACCAAGTCATATGCCCACGTGGTCCCAATTTATGTGGTCTCTTCCTCAAATATACTTCTCCAAGTGTTCCTTAGTTTTTCCAACTCTATTCTTTCCCTGTGAGTTCCAGTCCAGAGCCTGTCTAATTATGTTGTCAGACTTTTTCTGAGAGTGTATCCCTCGATTTACAAATTTTTATTTTATATCTTCACTGGGCACTGATATTGATAGACTACAATTGGAACTGCTTGCCACATAGTAAGACACAATGTAAATGGTTTAAAATGTCATTAACTTTTACCTTGATAATCAGTATTAATTCTTGAATAGTTTATATATCTACTTGTTGCTGTTAATTAAATTATATGTGGCTATAGTTGTTATAGCTGTCACTAGTAATATTTTAAGATGGAAATATAGCTTGTAAAAATTAGCTTTTCAATGTTCAGGCCATAGTTAGGAACAGCGTTTGAGTGTTTTAGCATTGTTGCAGACAGATGTGTCTAATTGTGTTTACAATAGTAATATTGTAAATTTAATATTGAAATTTGTCATGTCATAATTTAATTTGTTAAATTATGTCAAATTTAACAGGACTGATATATTTGTTGAGATTGACTTTGAGCTGCCAGAAGTGAATGCGTCAAGTGGTGTGTTTGTTGCTGCACGAATTGCCAGTGCAGGTTGTGATTTGGAGGGTTCAATTGGTATATATCTCTTTGCAACTTCAGATTACAAGTACATTCTTGCAAATGATCCTTGTAAGTATCTTCATTGCAATATACATCTAAATATATTTTCTGTATAAAAATATTTTAGTAAAATAAAATCTGCAAGTTTAGCTAAAATTATTGTGATTGGCCATGATGTCATATTATAATAAAACCTGTCAGAGTTGTATGGGTGTTACATGGAAACATTTGGTGCAGAAAGATCTCCATGCATCTCTATTCTCATCCATCATGATAAGTTTGGAAACTTCATGCCATTTCCAGTTCTTGATATTATCCAGCCATGTCTTCTTCTTGCGTCCTCATCTTCTTTCACCCTCTACTGAATACTTACTTTACCATTTATTATACTATATTAAAGTTGTTAAAAGTTAACCCATAGCATTTTTATTAATGCCGTAGGAGTGCGAGTTTTGATCTCACATTTCAGTGGCTCTGCTATATAAGGGCGGTAACCATCTCCTCTCTCTTGCAGTCTTTACTTCCTGGATTAATCTGGTACCCAATTAAGGCTGGCTCAACCCTGTAGCTATTGTGATCTGAAAAATATTTCTCCCTCAACTGGGGAATGAACCCACTGGGGAATGAACCCAGGACCACTTATATGCGAAGGCAGTGCACTAACCACTACGCTATGCTGCTCCAAAAATGCTATCTCTATACCATAATACTGAAGTGTCAGTTTGTAAGATGCAGATATCAATCAAGTTGTAGAACATGACAACACATTCCTGTTCAGCTGACTTCATCCTGCTCACCAACCGAGTTTGATAACAAATGCAGAAGAATCATTTCACTTATGCGCATGATTTTTCGAACAGTATCACGTTTTATAGTCATTATCAGTACTGGTTTTAGATTTTATATTTTCACAGAATTGTTTACACTTTATAAAGGGGGGTAGAGATGCATACTTCACATGAAAAAGCTAGCTAAGTTACACTAGACAGGAGTTTGCCCAATATCTCTCTTTATTGATACTTATTGCAGAAAAAAATCATGATCTGTCATAGTGAATACTGCTGAAGATCCATGCCTTGATTTTTCAAAGAAACTGCCTTTCATCTGCAGCACACCTTGAAGTTACCAGTGTCAGGATGTCACTCTGCAGTAAATAAATCACCAGTGTGTTAGGGATAACCAACAAGCTGAGACAAGTAAACTGTCATGCTCGGGGTAACTGCATCTGGCAGCCACAGCCAGTCCTTCAGAAGTTTAAATGAAAACTCTGAAAAAACCTTCCTTCCAGAATATAAGATCCAGAAGAAATACAAGCCTAGACATAGAACTTCATCATTTGGCACAAGAAAGAAGAGCTGCAAATCATACACTTCCTTGGTAGTACTCTATACTCTTTATAATGTGACCCAACACCACCAACCCCACCCCAAACACCCTTTATACAGACACAATACAGCTGAAGAAGACACGCAACTACCACCACCTGGCACCGGGATAAAAGAGTGAAAGTTCACAACCCTGGCTTGCAATCGCAAATCACATAAATACTTATACTGCAAGTTATAATGTGGAACATCAAAAGTGGTGATGGTTTAACGTAGGTGCAAGTTGATAGTGCAAAGAAAGATCAAATATGCAACTTCTTATCAAGTTTTTAATACCCAGTCACCTTTATGTAATAGCAATCCAACCTTCTGAATTGTTGTTGGAGATACCAGGGATAATCTGAATCATTGCTGGAGTTTAATAGAAATTTCTACAATTCATCTTCTTCGGTATTCATTCTCAAACTCCCGCTGGATCTCTCTTGTAGCAGAACAATGGCCCTAATACATTTCAAGCAAAATATAGTTCAGAAAATGGAAAGGGGCTGTCTCCGTTGATTTTTGTGCCAATGACCCAACACATCCATCTTCAGCAGCTAAATTTCAATACTATTAGCCTTTCATATATCAGTTGGTCTAAGAAAAGTCACATGTTCAGAAAGCTCAAGAGTGGTGAGACAGACTTATACATCTGTGGACTGAGCCCAGAAACTGCAGAACACATACTTCATGCATGTTAACTCTATCAAGAAGAGAGACAGAAAATATGGCCTACTGAGACGGCATTACTCCCAAACCTGAGTGGTTCCATGGATAGCCTGAAGTGAATTACACAGTTCATTGAAGCTATTGGCGCTGTAACCTGATAACTGACAGAAGAATGATGTAAAAGAAGAAAGTTGGTCTACTGTCACTAATTTGTTCTGTGTCCATCACTATGTCTACGAATAATGAGCCAAAAGCTGTTTTTAAATATCTTATAAAATGTTAACCTATAATATTTTACTTTTATTTGTTAACAGATAAGAACACAGTATTACATTCAGGTGTCATACCTGCAGGCAAAGGCTGGCACAAGCTCTCTCTCTTCCTTCAGGTAATGCAGTTTTTAATTTATCTTTGCTCTGAGAATGTCATACTTGTGACTCAACACAGTCGATTAAGTCACAATTTTTTGTTCTATTTCAGTGTGTAAGCTGGTAAATATCTTACTATATGTTGAAATTGAAATCAATTTTTTAAAGTTGCCAAATCATTTGCCACAAGGTTATGGGTTTAAAATAGACCAGAATTTCTTTTCAGAGGTAGATTTTTTCGCAGATCTTTGAGAATTGTTGCTTAAAATATAGTTAAAAGTAAATGAATGATACTCTTGGCACTTAGTTTGTTGATAGGGAAAGAAAACAGGTGGAAAAATCTTAGTACAGTTAAGCAAATCCCCTATACCTTTTTAAATACATTTTAAAAGGAAAAATAATTAATTAATTGAGCATTGAAAGGATGGACACCATTGATAGCCATGAAACAAAGAAGACATGTCATGACAAACTTATACAAACTTATGAGTAATTATTACATCAGATAATATTTAAACAAAAATGTTTCAATTGAAACTTGAAGTACATGTCTTTCCAGTGCAAACATATTAAGTTTTAACATTTTAAAACAGGTATTACATTCTGTATTGTGAAGAAAAATAAGCATCATTTTCTGATGGAACAAATGTTATATTTAAAAATACACAGATACTGCAAGAAGTAGCCCATTACAAATAGTTTTTGAGTAAATAATCACAAATGATTGTTATGAAACAAATGTTAAAAAAAAGAACAGGAATTGCTAAAAGTACTTTCAAAAACTAAATATGATAATTATAAAGTGCTTCATATACTCTATATTAATGTATGGTTCAGAAACATGGATAATGAAAAAACAGCAGAAAATAGATTAGATGCCTTTAAAATGTGGATATATAGAATAGGGAGAACTTCATAGAAAGATAGGAAAACAGAAGTTTGACTTCATATGAAAAAAGGAACTATTAAATGAAATAAAAATTAGTAAAATATTTTGGACATTAAAATACATTGACACCCGTTGAAGACCTTACTTGGGCAAGAGGTAAACAGAAATATAACTTATAGAGGGAAACTTCACAAAATAGACAGGATGTAGTCTATCAAGCCAGTGTGCTGCTAGAGCCTGAAAGGGGCACAAAGAATAGCACCACTGTTATCTGCCATGCATTACATATAAGGTGATTAACCTTTAGCAAGCCGGATAAAAAAATACAAAGCATCTTCTGCCACCGGATTCTTTTTTGAGAATTTTCATCTTTTCTGGTTGGTGTTACGGAAACGCAATAACTTTTTTGTTATTCGTGATAAAAAAAATAATTTTCGCATGTAAATGCAGAATTGAATACCGCAAATGTATGTGTCTTTTTTTTTCTTTTATGTAACCTACCCAGGGTTTGCGCAAGAGGTGAAGACCTTTTTTACACAAAAAACCAACAAAAACAACAAGACATGGGTTTTGGAAAAACTCAATACCATTTTTGTTATTAGAGTTTTTAAAATAATTTCAACAGATTTAAATGCAGAATTGAATACTGCAAATGGGTGTGTAAATGGTTGTTTTTTTATGTATCCTACCCAAGGTTTGCGCAAGAGGTGAAGACAATTTATATTTTAAAATTACATAAAAACAACAAACACAAATGACTTACCCACTGGATGTGCAGTTCTCCTACTTGCTGTGCAGCTCAGATGAACACTCAGTCTTGAAATTTAACAATGTGTGGTATCGATGGAAGCAGGGATATGGGCACAGAGTGACCTGACATGCTGCACACACATACTGAGTCTGGTGGCGCTTCTTTGACCGATCTGAACAGACAACACAGTCAGGAAATGAATGCCTGCCACTGGACAACCGTTTAGGATTTATAGCAATGTGGTGTGCTGGTGCTAGTATCATCCTATCCAGTGGGTGGCTTGTTCTTCTTCCGGAACTGGAAGATGCAGGCCTAGAGTAGCAACCCTCAAGAAGCCCATGAATTATCTGCAAGCGAAATTTTTCCGCCTTGACTCGGCCAGGATGTTTAGCCCACCACAGGACAGATGAATTGACAAAGCAAGCTTCCAACAAGTAAAAGAAAATTTTCTTCCACCACTTGCAGGACCTGTGGCCTAACATATAATATGTTAGCTGCTTGTCAACACGATCAACACCTCCCATATGACGGGTATAGGCCTGTATTGCGCATGGTTTTACCACATTCCTCACATTACCACCATGGCGTTTGGAACGGACCTTCCTATTGAAGATCTGCGCATCATGTGCAGATGTCATCAGATTTACTTGCCTCTTGTCATACCATGACAGGTAGAGAATGTTGTCATCACTTTCAGTACGAAGTGGGTCACCAACCTTGAGTTTTAGACCCTTCAACGCACGGGGGGACCCCTTCGCGATTCAATTGTAGTGTGCCGCAGGCGCCTATCTGGTTCTCGGCAAGCTCCTTGAAAAGGGCTGGAGAGGAAAAGAAGTTGTCCATGTAGACAATATGGCCCTTACCGTGCATTGTGGCCAACAAATTACTCACAACACAGTGAGCCAATTCCTTCTTTTTGTCATAGATTTCCTCCTTCCCAAGGTACAGCTTCCAGTTCCAGAGATAACTAGTCTTCGAGTCAGCCAGTGCCCAAGACTTTATACCCCACTTTGAGGGTTTCTTGGGCATGTAATGCATAAGACTAGTCCTACCCTTGAAAGCAATCATGCTTTCATCGATACTGATTTCTTTGAAGAGGCCGTAATATTGTTGGAACAGAGGAATAAGTTTGTCAACAAACCCTTGTATCTTGAACGCCTTGCTGTGACCGGGTTGCCCTCGTGCAACAGCTGTTGTGTTGTCTACAAAGTGCAGGAATGAAAGAATAGCTAAAAACCTATTCCTACTCATGACATTCCTAAACCCAGGCATCTCGATGAGACCATCATTAGACCAATACAATTCATAGGAGGAACGTTTGGTCAGTCCCATCAAGAGGACCAAAGCAACAAAGGCTGTCATCTCATCAGCTGTGACTTCCTTCCACAACTTCACACGAGATGCATAGCCGGCGTCCTGTCCCTTCGATTCACTAACCTGCTTAGCGTACCGATTTGTTTCAGTTACCAACATGTTAAGAATATCATCTGTAAAAAAACAGATGAAACACGTCTACCTCACTAAGGTTATCAGCTAGGCCTATAGGTCCAACAATTTCATCGAAATTTCTAAGCCAATCATGGCTATACCCCGAAGAGACACTTGCGTTTTCAACAACCTGGTCCTCCAAAATGTCTTCTTCTACACTGCCCACAGAATCGGTGTCACTAATATTATCTCTATCTAACCAAACATTATCTAATGGAGCTATATTTGCATCGGTAAGCGGCACAGTTTCTTCCTCATCGGAATCGTCATCCATTACGAATTCAAAATAAATCGCATCCATGATTGAAGGTTTGGGTGTCGGTACAAAATTACAGTTTTCAACATCTTCCTGGTACACAGAATTTTTTCAAATGGACAGGGTGAACGTGGAGAAGTTCCGGTATCGATTGCGCATGTCCCCAGCTATGTGCATTAACTAAGCGGGCTGTGGTACATGTAAATCTCACGATATTCTCGCTGGGTGGGACGGGCCGCCAACAAGCGTGCCGCCATTTTGTTTTTCGGCCTCCGGGGTTGATATAGGCCTGGTGAAGGTTAAAGATATTTATGGGTGCAGTTACCTGTCTCGTCCCATAGTTTGTCAAAGTGACCCAGAAATGAAAGAGCAGACAGACTTGCCAGTGTGCCACAGTAACTAATGGAAATTCAATAGACTATGCTGATATTCTGTATGCAATCAAGGAGTTAGGCTAGTGGAAGATGTAAGGTGTATTCTTCCTTGTCTAGAATGAAGGACCTAAGAATGAAGCATTCTATTGCAAGAAATGAGCGACATATAGGAATCAAAAGAAGAGTTATCAATCAATACAGAACTGGAACAGCCGGTTACCACATGCTGAAGGACAAACTGAATATGAGATTAGAACACTTATGAATTTGTCTAGAGCGCCATGACAATGATCTGATGACTACATAAGAGCTCATCCATATTTAGCACTGCATATCTGAAATTAAGAGAAATAAAGATGAGGCAAATAAAATACTTCGGACACATTAAAAGACCTTAGCATAAAGAGATACATTGCAGTCAGTCTTCGTTGCGAAGATGGTACTTGATGACGATGATCTGAAACCAAAATATATAATATTTTTCCCTCTTAAATTCTTACTTAGACTGCAGTATTGCAACCTGTGTCAAAGACCACTACTTCTTAAGTCTTAGATTATTTGAATATTCTAAAGTATATTCAAGGAACAACTGTAGAAGAGGAAATTGACTAATGAGAAATTGTAAGAACGGTATAAGTACAGCCCAACTAAAACAAATATCTCTCAATTAGTGCTTTAGGAAATAAATCAAAGGCATAAGTTTAAAATATGGGCATGCTTTAAATGTTGAAAGATTAGGCATGTCTTGTTTATTGCATATGAAATTTGATATTTACTGTGTGAAGCTCAGACTGCCTCATGGCCTAAATACAAGGGTTGTGTTGAATGATATTCCACATTTTTTTTTAAATGTTCAATCACTTGAATGGATTTCCTCCTTAAAGTAATGATAAACTAAAACAAAAAGATTAACCAGCAGTATTTAATAGTAAAGGAAATATGTGGATATATGTAAGTGTAGCAAAATGTACAATTTTAAAAATAATCTTATTTTTTCTTACTTTCAGGGAACGAAAGCCTATGGAGCATATGATGGAAATGGCATTTTTAGTGTTGATATCCCAAATAACCCATCACAAGGATTTGCAGGAATAGGAACAGAAAATTTTGGTCTTGCTGATTTTGACAATCTTTACTTAGCTTCACGTCAAGAGGGAATAATTAAAATGACAAATTACTTTGCTAATCCTTTACCCCAACCACTTTACTTTATCAAAGAACACAACTAATTGTAATGTGAAATGTTCAATTTTTATTTTCAATCTCTCTGATGCATTTAGGGAAATTTCACCTTTATTTAGGTGATCTACATCTTGTCTCTTGCATGCAATCACCAGACAATATGTTGGTGATTACATTCTACATTTCATGTAGCTCAATTCTCAGATCTCCAATTTTTGTTATACTAATATCTCATAATTTTTGTAGACTGTTCTAATTCTCTTAACAAGTACGCTTTCTGACCCAATTTGCAATGCATTCCAATATTTTTGGGTCCAATTTCTAATACATTCCAATATAACTTATTTATAAGTGATTAATCATCTGTGCACAGATGTAAACCAGTTGCATATTTCTCAAATTGATATTTCAGATTTTCTTGAGTATTGAAACACATTCACAATTTTACCCCAAACTGGATTCTGGTTAAACATATTTTGTATTAAATATAATAAGTTCCTAACTCTAATTTTACTTAATAATTTTTGTCTACAGTTTACAAGGGAAGTACTTATTATTTTTAATTATTATATTTTCATGGTGTTAAAAAAAAAATTATAATTTCTTACTTGGGGGCAGTGCCTTTTTTTAGCATTGTAAGAATGTGTAAATATTGCAAACGAGTTGTAAACCATGACACTATCCTCTGGACTACATTCTGGCAAAAGTTTGAAAATAATATAGCAGTGCAATTTATATTTTGTTGCACACAATCATAGAATCAAGTATTTAACAAATTTGATATTGGTGGCAGCACAAGCAAATGTAATTGTCATTAATTCATATATTCTGTAGCAGTACTATGTAATTTAAATTATTACTTTTTAAATTTAATACCTTATTTGATATTCATAATATTGTTTGACATGAATGTGCCGTCACTATTGACATGAGACTAATATGTGGTTCATTTTGGACCCAGTGATTTGTGAAAGAAATGTGTGGAAGAAATGTGTAATACTGAAACATGTTATTTCAAAAAATAAATGTATGGAATAGAATTGCAATATCTCATTACTGTGTTGATTACATTATTTTAAAGTTAAGAAATAGCACCAGCATTGTTGAAATCAAATCAAGCTGAAATCTCGTCCATTCTTTGCATCAAAGATTAACAGCAACAAACCTCCAACATCTATCTTTTTCCTTAGTGGTGCACTATGACAGACTATAATGTTCGTTTCCTTCCTACTTGTATTTCTGCCTGCCACCTTTTCACTTTGAGTTAAATCAGGTGTTTCTCCTGTGTGGATTATATGCCTAAGATGTGGGCAATTTGTATTAGTTTCTTTATTTGAATCATCTGCTTGTGTATTGCTAGAGCTGAATGATGACCAACAAATAGCAACATTGCAACCTACCATTCATGTCGGTAAAAGACAACCAAAAAGTCATCAGGGTTTGTTGTCCCATTCCATAGATGGTCAAGGTTAGTCAGGATGACAGGTATAGATATTGCAGGCAAGCTGTAAACCATGACACAACACATTCTGCTCTCAAGAATACATCTTGTTATTCTGCAGGAGTGTTAGAGTGAATGCAGCGGATTTGAAGCACCAATTTTTTTTTAGCTTTGTTTCAGAACTTGACATTAGAACTAAAAATTAGCATGCGGAAATTGAATGTGTATGGCTTTTTGCGACTTGCAGACCACATCCGTTGAATATTTTCTGAGGAATGTATTTTCAAGCGATCATATCACAGCAAGATTTTTGTTTGCATCTATCTCTTTTTTCTTATATATCTTTCAACAAATTTACAATTTATTTCTAAACAATGCTGCTCCCGCATGCAGGTTCTGCCTCCAGACATAGTTTCTGCAATATTTTCCCAGTTTTTGGATTCTATGTGGAAGCCTTTCAATGAGGATTTGCAGATGTCTTTATACCTCAGCATTGGTCTATCGCGAGCTCGATGGCCTTCAGCCAGTTCCCTGAATAGTAATTGTTTTGGGATGAGGCAGTTTGGCATTCTGAGGACGTGACCCAGCCAACACAATCTATTTATATTGTTTCAATAACAGATGGTAGCTGAGTGCGGTGCAGCACTTCCATGTTGGGGATTTTGTCGTGCCAGTTGATATTTAATATATTGCAGAGAAATTTTAGATGAAAGATGTTAAGTCTCCTCTCATGTTTGGTGTAGGTAGTCCATGTTTCAGATCCGTAGAATAGTCAGCATGCATGTTTGATAGATCTGTATCTTTCTTTTCAATTTTTAGTTTTGGGTTTTTCTAAACTCATTTTTGAAAGTCTGCCAAAAATGGTAGTCACTTTTCCTATACATGCATCTATTTCATTTTCCAGGGAAAGGGTGGATGTAATTGTGAATCCTATGTAACAAAAGTTTACATCTTGCTTTATATGGGTGTTATTTAAGGTGATGTTTGTTGGCACTGTATATCTCTGACACATTGCCACAGTTTTAGTAGTGCTTATTGTCATAGAGAACAGCTTGCAGGCCATTGTCAATTTGGGACTGCAAGGTGGACTTACTGTGTGCCACTAGTGCAGCATTATCGGCAAAGAGAAGTTCTGATGAGTATTTCTGATATTTTCATCTTCACTCTTAAGACACGCTAAGGTAAGAGTGATTCATCATAATGGGTGCGGAGGAAAACTTCACCTGTTACATCTGCAAGAGCATGTTCAGAAGCACTGTGAAGAAGATTCCGAAGAGGGTGGGAGCTATAATGTAACCCTGCTTTACTCCAGTCTTTACTGCAAAGTTATCAGACGTATTGCCCTCGAATGATACATTAGGAAATAACCAAGTCCAGTAGTTTTGGTGGACAACCAGTACATTTTAGAATCTTATATAGAGCTGGTCTACTAGTAGTGTCAAAAACCTTAGTTAGATCCGCAAAAGCCATAAAGAGTGGCTTCCCCCCGTTTACTACACTTTTTTCCTTTAGTTGACGAAGGGTAAAAGTCATGTCGGTAGTGGATCTTTTGGCTCTGAAACCACACTGAGACTCTGGCAGAACATATTTGGCAAGCAGTTGGAGTCACTTTAGAAGGATATGTGCAAAAACCTTCCTGGTGATGCTGAGAAGGGAGATGCCTCTGTAGTTGTTGCAGTTACCCTTGTTCTTGTAGAGAGTTAAACTATCTTTGCATCCTGCATATCTTGGGGGATTTTGCCTTCCCTCCAGCATGTTATAAGTAGCTGGTACAGGTGGAGGATGAAAATATCTGTTTCCTTTAGGATTTTAGTGGGAATGTTGTCTGCTCCTGTTGCCTTGCTGCTTGCTAGTTTATTTATAGCCTCAAGGAGGTCAGCCTCTGTACCTGAGAGGTTTATTTTGGGTCTTGCTGGTTGACGTGATTCGTATAATGTCTTTGGTTTTATATTTATTTTGCTGTTAACTAGTGCATGGTCTGTATTGCAGTCTGCACAATCCAGAGTTTGTGGGATTCTTAGTGAGTTAAAATATTTCCTTGAAGTGAGAATCAGGTCCAGCTGGTGCCAATGTCCTGATCTGGGATGAGACTTTGTGAATGGGCTTGGTGGCAAAGAAACCATTTGTTATGCACAGTTTGTTTGATGTGCAGAATTCAAGTAGTTTCTGCCCATTTTAGTTTACTAGTACCATAATGACCCAAGCAGGCTGGCCATACGCAATTGTCAGTACCCACTCTGGCATTTAGGTCATCCAGTATAGTTTCTCTTTTGCCGAAATTGAGTCTATGATGTTCTGTAGAGAGTCATATAATTTATCTTTGTCTTCTGCAGTGGCAGCAAGAGTCGGTGCATAGGCACTAATGACATTGCAAGGGCCATGTTTTGCACTCAGCTGTAGTGATATGTGCACAGACACTGCTGTTAGTATAGTGATGAAATTTCTAAGACTTATTTTTAACAGCGAAACTGACTGTACAGATCTTTGTTTAAACCCTGCCAGAAAAATGTGTAGTTCCTTTCTGTCATTGATCCTTGATCAGGAAGATGAGTTTCCTTCAGTGCAGTGATGTTGATGTTCAACCTCATGAGTTCTCTATCAATGAGTGCTGTCTTACTAATGTCAGTTGAACTTACGATTTTGAACTAACCCCTTTTTGGTTCCTTTGATGAAATCTTAGGGAAATGCAAAAAGCTGATACGCCTGGAATTCAGCAGAACTGCAGGAGATGCCAGAGAATAGTCGGATTTGACCATAAACTGTCTTAGGGTTCCCCCTCCACATTTTTAATGGGGTTTACTGCCCTGGGCACTCTAAGACATGTCTAAGGCAGTGCAGTGGGGTTTTGTCAGGGTTTGCTCCCTTAGCCTAAAGACTTCCATACTGACCCACTTAAGTTGGTGGGTTTGATGGATGCTTATAAAGCTGCCACTCCATCTGCTCAGGGATGCATTGAGATCATTTCATCGTACAGTGATGTGTTCACATGAAACATTAAAATTGCTGTATCTACATAATAAACGATTCAATGTGTTGATATTGAAATAAATTTTGTCATCACATAAACTTCAAAATTATTATATAGAATGACACTTTATGATCGAAAAAATACACCCATTTGACAGCCTCAGCTAGTCTGTTCTAGAAAATGCACTTGATGATATCCAACGACTATGATATTAATGCAAACTCTGAAAACAGTAGCCAAAAGGACACTGGAAAAAAATACAGCACAATATTGGAGTAACATAGAACGTAGAAGTGAATTTTTGAAGCGTTTGTTTTTTACCTTTATTTCAGAACTTGACATGCAACATCATTGTAATATGGCTAAGTGAGTAGGGATTAGATCCATGGAAAAACAAGTAGCCAAAAATAGCATACTGAAATTGAATGTGGGAATGAAAAGTGGATATCAAACACTTATCAGCTACACTTTAATAAACACCTTATTCATTGCAAGTGAGAGATAGCAGTTTTGTCCTATTGGGATTTGGTAGTTCTAATGCTGATCAATAATAACCCTGTCAGAGTAGATATCAGTAAAGCAGCTAACAGAGGAAAGATAGCACTGCTTGCCAGTCCATTTCCTATACAAGGATAATTGGTACAATACAAGAATCAGTGAACAAATCACATGACAACATAGCAACGTTTTAATTTCATATGCTATTGTACTATCTCGGAAACTTAAAGTCATAACTTAAAATACCATTCTAGCTATTTGCTCGCAATGAACTGGCCATCCACTTCCCACTTAGTGTGCATCGCGCATGTTGAGTGGTCAGGGGCTCTCATCAACGTGTAGAATATTGGATGCGTCGGTAATGCCAGAGAATAGTCGGATTCGACCATAAACTGTCTTAGGGTTCCCCTCCACATTTTTAATGGGGTTTACTGCCCTTAGCCCTGGGCACTCTTAAGTCTAAGACATATCTAAGGCAATGCAGTGGGGGTTTTGTCAGGGTTTGCTCCCTTAGCCTAAAGACTTCCATACTGACCCACTTAAGTTGGTGGGTTTGATGGATGCTTATAAAGCTGCCAAGCCATCTGCTCAAAAACTTTATCAAAAATTTTTTCTGTTTAATTATATTAGCTATTTGTTCCTGTCCACTGATTCTTGTATTGTACCGGATACTATTGTAAATATAATGAAATATTTGAAAAAAGCAACAAAATAGAGACAGTGGTGGTTCTTGGATCTTCCCAGCTCAGTATGTAGGGAAAACTATTAGAGAGCAGAGAAAAACTTTCACTGACTACAAGTAATACTCACATGTAAAACAGGTAATGAAGTCCTACTGAATGATGACTAAAACACTACACACTATTACTAACGGATGTAAATATGGTACATATAACAAAACAAAACACAGAATATAATCTACAGATGACAATACACAGGACAAAGTCGACTGTAGATTATATTCTGTGTTTTGTTTTGTTATATGTACCATATTTACATCCGTTAGTAATAGTGTGTAGTGTTTTAGTCATCATTCAGTAGGACTTCATTACCTGTTTTACACGTGAGTATTATTTTCCATTATGTTCTACTAGCAGTACCACCTTCTACTGACTACAAGTAGTATGACAATGGAAATTATGTCAGTGATCAGGGCATTAAACTGCTCGGAATATATTCAAAAATACCCTTGGTTGGTTGGTTTGTTGCTGATCTAGTGGTCCATGGGCTCAAGTACTTTGTTCCAATGTTGGAGAAACATTTTCCAGATGTCACCCAGCACTGGATATGTGGTGATTGACAATTTCATGGGGATGAATGTACAGCTGACACCTTGGCGTGTGTTGTGGTTGTTAAGCTGTTCTTGTGTGTGAAGTTGTAAGATGATACTTTAGTCTTTCCTTCTACTTAGGTTGATGCTATCTTTGGAATTTGGGTTGGTCATATATTTATAATTTCCCTCCAAGTGTTTACCATAGCCCATCTATTCATCCAATTGTCTTTGTTCACAGATTTCAACATAATTTTAACTGTATGCATGGTCATTTGTGTGTACAGCTGCTCTTGTCTTGCTCCCTTCTTTGATTGTCTGCCTTGTCATTGTCAGGTGTGTTTGAATGACCAGGAATTCACTGACTAACAATGCTGACTTCATAAGATGTATGCAGCTGGTTGGCATGGTGATACTTACTTATCCGATCCCCGGGGTTGCGATTGCTCACTCTTCTTCCCTGTGCCACGTGGTCATAGGTGTCTTCTTCAGTTGTGTTTTTGTCTATATAAAAAGAATTGGTGAATGGAGGGGTTTGGTGATAGTTGTTTTCATAGGTATTTTAGTGCAGGGCATTCAATAAGATGGTGTTTTATTGTTTTCTCCTCTTGTCTGTTGCAGTCGGGTGTAGGGTAGATGGTAATTCTTTGTAGATGTTTTGTTAAGTTGTACATGTGTTGTTCACATTCTAAATATTGTGGTTTGATCTTTGCAGTGTAGTCTGTTTTTGCTGTTATGTGGATTTGGTTGGAATATGTCTGCATATAGCACTCTTCCTTTTGAGCCAGTGGTCCATCCATTGTTTACAGTTGTGGATAATGCATTGAGCTGTTTTAAGATTGGTGAGAATTTCTGGTTGGGGCATACTTTCTCCCCTATTTTTGCCAATTTATCAGCACTTTCATTTGCACTGATACCTTTGTGGCCTAGTACCCACCATGGTGTAGTATTGATGCCATAGGATGTAAGTATGTTTGTAGCTTGAAGTATGTTACTTATAGTTTTCTCTGCTATTGGATTCCAGCTTTCAATGGCTTGTTGAGCAGTCTGTGAATATTACTAGGTTCTTTAGGCGTGTTGTATCATTTTTGTATTTTGTGGTGATGTATGAGAGTGTTTCTTATATTACTTTCACCTCTGCATCATAATTGCTGCTGAACTCTCAACAAAGAGCTGATAACTCTACTGTTTTGCCAGGGAGGACTATGAGAGAGTCATATCCTGCATTGATTGTTTTCCGTGCTCAATTTTTGTCTACTTCTTTGTTAGGATGGTTTTGTGGGAGACATTTGCATCTTTCCACAGTTTCTATAGTTGCCTTTTCTCTTATAATGTCTAGCTGCTCTATGGGTGCATCGATTTCACAGGCCACTGTTGGTGTTGATCTCATGCCACCACAAATGAAGCAGAGTCTGGCTGTGTATTCTATCCAAGTGTGTGAAGAGTTTTATCAATATAATACTCACATGGGAGATCGGAAGGATACGAACAGGAAGTACACAAAGACGATAATATAGATGGAACGAAAAGAACACAACGATGACGTAATCATTTTGTTCTTCTCGTTCCATCTATATTATCGTCTTTGTGTACGTCCTGTTCGTATCCTTCCGGTATCTCACTACCATTATTCACTTGGACACGCTTATTGTGTATTAATTTCTACTTGTGGTGTTTTTATGTTTGTATGTTATGTGCATATCCTAACAAAGGCCTTTAGGTCCGAAATGTTTTGATTATGTCCTGTGTATTGTCAGTTGTATGATTATATTCTGTGTTTTGTTGTATATTATATATTAATTCATGTAGGCATCCGACAGTGATAGTGTGTTAGTTGTTCACCAGTAGAACTTCATTACCTGTCTCCTACGTGAGTATTATTTTCATTCTGTTCTACTAGCAGTACTACCTTTTATTGAAGAGCTTTATGATGATGATGTTGCCTGCAAAGGGAGATTATAGTATAATATGGATCTGACGTATCCTATATATGCATGTCTAAGTGCTCCCCCAGTATGTACTTGAAAGTTGCTTTAGAAATTTCAACCTTTTAGATGCTTTTTCCATGATACTGTTAATAAAGTTATTGAAGGTTAGCCTCCTATCCAGTTCAACATCTAGGTATGTCAGGTTTTCTTCATGATTTATTTGAGCTCCTAAAAAAGTGGCTTTAAGTTTCTTGTTTTTTTGTTTGTTGCTAAGTGTGAATATGGTATACTTGGTTTTGCTGGTGTTGGTTGACTTTCAGTTTCCAGAAGTTGCAGTATGTTGATATTGTGAAAAAGGTTTTTCCAAGTTTCTCTGCAGCCAGGTGTAAATTTGATCCACTTATCCATATGACAAAGTCATCTGTAAACATGGCTTTGGGTGTTAAGCAAGTCAGAGAGATCAGTTATAAAGATTAAGAATGGGGTGCAGCTGAGAGATGAGTCTTGGGGTACCCCTCCCTCAAGCGTGTGATTGGATGATAGTTTGTTGTTTACTACAGTTTGTATAGTTCTGGTTCTGTCACTTAGGTGTAGTTCTTAATCCATTTGTACATTTTCCAATATTTTGCATTTTTAGCAATGGTCCCTTTTCCATACCTTGTCATATGCTTGCATTATGGCATGGGGATGTATTTGAACTAGCTCAGGCTTACAACATCCTTCACATTCTAGTGTTTGAAGTTTGGACTTTTGATGGAATGATATCAAATGTGGTCTTCAGGTGGTACACAGGAACTTCTAGTGTTGTTATTTCAGATTCTCAGTTAAAACATATCTCTCCACAGGTATCATACAACTCAGATGCTTTGTTTGAATATTCTATATATAAACCATAACTTCATTTGATGGTGAGTTTGAAAGCAGACCCATCAGTATAGATACAAATCCATTCTTCTGGGTAGGCGTCGTATTATCTGTGTTGATTTCATAAGACTTACTATGTCATCATTATCTTGGAACTGTTTTGATTTCCTGAAATTTAAAACGTGTGTGGTGGTAACAACTTCGCTGCTCTTTGCAGTTGTCTCTTGTCTGGGAGGTGATAGATATTTTTTACGTTTAAATACCCGTCAATGCATACCGTCACATTGGAATCATAGGAAATAAGAAAGCGGATGATTTATCAAGAACAGGTAGTGAAATGGAACAACACAGACACCCACTGTCCTACAGAGACGCAAAAACAATCCATAACCATACATGTCAAAGGGGAAGAGACAAATGGAAGTGGAAGACATCACCTCCAAAGTTACCAACAGACCACTTCAGAATGTTAGGTCATCTTTACCGACTGAGGATCTCATACACAGATAAATGTTCATGTGAATCCGGAACCCTAACTCCCGAACACATACTTCAAGACTGCCCAACTTACAATGAGCAGAGCTAGAGGATGCAGATTCAAGACAAAAGCTATGGAGCAGCTGCTCTGACCTGGAGAAGACAATGGACTTAGGCCTGACAATATAACGACCGCAGATGCTGAACGCATAATAATAAACTGAATAGGCACACAGAGTGCAACTCATGTATGCATTCTCAATGAGCATGACCAAAAAAATATAACTGGTTATATTCATGAACAGTTACTTGATGCTGTGGGGATGTCTAAGTTGGAGGGTGCCACATTCATTTTGAGTTGTTCTAGACCAGGGGTCGGGAACCCATGGCTCGCGAGCCAGATGTGGCTCTATTGATGGCTGCATCTGACTTGCAGACATATGTTCGATTATAAAAAAAATTTTCTTCAGTCTCCTTTGATCTACATATTAATTGCATATCAATATTTCATTCTACAAATGAGCTATAGTCTACTGCAGCTCAGCATCAGAAGTCGCATTAATGGTAAGAAATACTCATTATTGATTAGCAACAGCATAACAATGTTATTAAAAAGAATTCAGAAACATAATTATTGTACTTTTAGTGTTGAAATTATACAAAATGCACACGTTTACTTGAATTTTTAGTTTTAAACATAATGTATGGCCCTCACAGAATTACTTTTCAAAATATGTGGTTTCCATGACTCTCTCAGACAGAATAGGTTTCCGACCACTGTTCTAGACGATAAGAGCGGATAATGTGGCAGGTTCTGACACAGTATCAAGTGTCTGTATCAATGAACCACACTGGCATATTGGAACTCTTTAAGAGAAACTGCACAATGAAACAAAATTAATGA
Organism: Meghimatium bilineatum; assembly: GCA_034231615.1. Lineage (NCBI taxonomy): Eukaryota > Metazoa > Mollusca > Gastropoda > Stylommatophora > Philomycidae > Meghimatium > Meghimatium bilineatum. Next base: position 96,144,829 of record CM067298.1, read on the forward strand.
GGATGATGATTCCTTTTCCATGTCCAGAATAAAGGAGGTGAGCTAGATAGGCTATGTGGCATGGCCAGAAATGAACGTTACTATTGACCGCAAAGAATGTTTATCAACCAACAGAGAACTGGAACTGCCAGTGGTCGTGTAACTGCGGATATACTCGGGGAGATTGGAGCACCTATGGACAGCGTAGTCGATACGTTTTTAGTAAGGAGGGAGGTTTTACCGAAACAAAAAAGTGTAGCTAACCCAGTTTTATATATAATTCCCTTTTTTATAAGAAATCTGATGGTCTTTTTGTAAAAAAAAAATCCTTAAAAGGGTAGTTTTGAAGTGTGGAAACCTATTTACTTGCAAAATCGTTAAATCCTTAAACCCCCCCCCCCCCCCGTTTACCGTCCTTCAATTGAATTTTTAATAAGTCACGTCATGATTGGCTAAGAGGGCTGGGGGTGCGTTTACCCCCCCCCCCCCCATCTAATTGCTAGCCTATGTGTATGCAATTGTGTCTCTCAACTGACTTTACTATTAGTTATGAACCAACATCATTGTGTCCCTCGTAGATGCATGGCTGCTCAGGCTTTCCCAACAAATCTTCGAAGATATGAGTGCAGATGGTTTTCATGAATGGCTGGTCAAACACACTTCACTCTCTGCCCCAAATATGCCTTGTACCACGCTCAATATAAAATCTCTTAATCACAGCCTACATGCATCATTGGAAGGGGTGATGTTGAGGGATTCAACCCTCATCCCCATAAGAGAATAAATATGATATTTAGCACTATAGCCTAAGTCAACTAAAAAAAATAAAATAACCACTACCCTCATAAGGAATAAAACATGACATTCAGCACTAGGTCATATAGATGAAGTAAAGAAAATAGGATCACTGCAAGTAAGTTAAATTACTTATCTGCGAATGTCGTTGGAAAGCCCCAGCCAAGATCTGTACCTTAGATCCAAGTATTTCATCTTGAATAAGTGGTTAAATGTCTAAAACAGGTTGAATGTCTTGACAAAATTACATTGGGGTGGGGGAGGTGGTTGTTTGATTAGTAAAGTACTAGAACCCATTTGCTTGAGTTGCAAGGACATTCGATGCCGCTAAAACGGACCAGGTTCAATTCCCGTCAGCCTTAAGAAGTCTTTCATCTTGCAGAAACCTATCTGTACGTAGATGATGTGATGCATTGGCATTAATTTTAAGATACGCCCGAACTTTCCATAATTATATTGTCTTGAAGCCACATGGGCGTATCCTCGTTACAAAACACTCATGTTGTTGCCAGGGCAGCAGATATATTTGATAAAATGGAAAGGGGGGGGGGGTAACTTAAAAAAATGGCATTACATGCTTGTTCGTGAGCAACTCTATCATTTTCTTTAGATTTTGGTGGTCTTTTTTTTTAAGAACACCATCAAAGCGTGGCTATCGACAGTACGTATACTTCAGACGGTCGTGATTAAGGGAAGAGGGCGTTTACCAGCATTTTGACTTGCTCCCTAATTCCAAATGTCCTGTTCTGATTCCTTCAAATTTCTCCTTATCTACGGACTTAATTGTTGTCTATGTAGTTAGTGTAAAGGAGCTGCTTTTTTGGTTTATATACATTCCCAAAGAGGCCGTACAAGACGATGATAGACAAATGATATATCTTAATATTTAATCATGTCGCTTGAGAAGGCAGGTCAACTCTCCCAAGATCGTGAGGTGTTCTGAAGGTCCACGAAGAAGATTACGTTCTGGAAAGAATGTGTTACACGAGGATGATGATAGGTGCCTACATATCTTTCTTTAATTGGAACATGTAAATGTTGTTGATTATCTTTTTATCAGGGTGGCCCACACATGATCGCCCATGTGCAATATGAAAACAATTATTCCAAACTCCTGAAAATATATCCCACTTTCACGCGCTCCGTTTGTTCAAATCACGTCAAAATTTTGTGCTGATTATGTTTTAGAGCGAATGCAAAATAAAAAGAACATATAGGCCTGCTCCAAGACTGTCCAGATAATAAAGCACTGCCAGGAAAGACATGATTACATTTTACTGAATGGAGGCAAAACTTTGAGACAACCCCACTGACCTGGAGAATACTGAGAGTTTCATTCTGATAACTGGCCTGAAAATCTCTCTCTCTCTCTCTGTTACGTTCCCTTTACAGAGGGTGTCCCCACTGCCATTCTGTAAGCCTTTCGGTTTTGTGCAAGCTGCACACCTGCTTCCAGTGTCATGTTCAGTAAGTCTTCGATGTCATGTGTCCATCGTAGTCTTGGCCTGCTTCATGTTCTCTGTAATGGGGCTTTCCCTTAATGATTAATTTCTCGAAAATATTGTGGATCTTTATAGGCCTATGTCCAAAATATGTAAGCGCGCATTTTTTGATAATTTTGAAGAGCCATTATTCTTCCATGTTTAAATCTTTGCGGATATCTGCATTGATTCGTCTTTCTGTCTTTGATATTCTTAGAACCTTTCAATAACATTTCATTTATAATGTCGATATTTTTCTTTTCCACTGAGATGTTTTTTGTCCACGTCTCACAAAGATATAGCTTTTTAATAGTTGAAACTTTGTTTTCTGTATGTCCGTTGCTTAGATTTTTCATCAGTAGTGTTTTTTGTAGGACCATTGCTAATCTCTTTCTGATATTTGAGTACCATATTTTGTTTCCTGTTGTACTTGATTATTAATTTCTTAATAATATCGCACACTTGTGACAGTATAATTATTAGGAAAAACTAATAAGGGATGGCTTTGAAAAGTTACACATCAAAGTATCTCTGCAGTTTGAGTACTAAATTTTGTTTCCTGCTGTACTTGATGATTGCATACTGTTTTTTTTTTTAATCTCAAGAGCCCAATATTGGCACATTGTCGTCGAATGATGCAGCTAGTTCTGGGAAAGTTCTCTGGTCTTCTGAAAATTTCAGTACACATAATGAAGTTAAAGCTGGTTGTTGACACGGAGTGTGTATTTAGTTGCATGATTTAGACTGGAAATATTTCTTTATGTACATTGAGGGTGTGATTCATTTCTGAGTTTGCGTAAATTGAAAAATGTAAATTTTACTGTATTAAGTTATTAAGAATTGAATAGTAGCCCTTATATGCAATTTTTGCCATTGTAGAAATATGACTAGAATATTCTTAAAGTGAGAATGCTAGCACCATATTATGTATACATACAACTGGAGGTATAATTTGAATACTGTTTGAAAGTTAGTAAAACTCAGATGTAGCTAGCTTTCTGAATTAAATAGTTAAAGTATAGAAGTTCAGTTATGTTTTCAATTCAGCTGAAAATTGGCATATTACTTCTTGGCATATTAATAGTTGGCCACTAACTTGTCATGAAAATTCTGATGAGCTTAAATGATGTGAGAAGATGAAGTTAGTTTTAAAATCTTAACATAATTACATTCCCCAGGATGTAAATTAATAACAAAAATATTAATAATAATAGATATCTGTATTTTCTATCTTTCATAAAACAAAATATCACATGTTCTTTTACTGCGTCCATTGTTAAGCTCCTGCAGGTTAGTACGGTGTAGTATAGAAAGTGGAATGCATTGTGTCATGGTTTATAGCATATCTGTGATATCTGACCTTTAAGCCTCGTACTCAACTTCAATATGTCTTGTGAGTCACTTTGATCCTCTATGAGAGGGGAAGCTAACCCCACCTTAAACCTACTTAGTTGCCTTTTACAACATAGGGCCTACATAACAGGTAACAGTGTTGCTACTCTTTGCTTTCCTTTCAGGCCATGGCAACACACAGAATTATTTTAATAATATCAAATCTTATTAATACAGAACGTAATCTTCTGACCAAAATTGAGTGCATGATGCTGAAATTTTATCTGTTCATTGCACAATTTACAAATCTTATCAGATTTGTAAAAGTAAGATCAGTGATCAAGGTCATAAGTAAAAATTATCTTCACTTGAATTAGATGTCACAGCGTGTATTAGAAGTAAAATGTACTTAAACTGATAACATAAGCCTATAGCATTTACTGAGAATTATGTTTATGTCTAGATCAATATATATATATATATATACATATTATGTTTTTTAATTAGTTATCTGAAGCATCATGAAAATTGTTGTTTATATTATCAATTGGTTATATGCAAACATACTTATTTATTGATTTTTAGTTACTCCAGTAATGTAACTTGTCAACAAATTCTAAGAGACTTTCTATGTGATGTGTCTTTTGCAGAAGATTGTCCTCACTGCCACTATGTAAGCCTCTAAGTTCTGTGCAAGCTGCGCAGCTTCTTCCAATGTCATGTTCAGAAAGCCCTCAATATTCTGTGTTCATCGCAGTTTTTGTCTGCCTCTTGTCCTCTTTCCTGGAACTTTTCCCTCCATGATTAAACTTTCTAAACTAGTGTGTCTCTTTATGTGTCCGAAATATGTTAACGTACTAGGTACGTTTTTTTGGATAGTTTTGAGGAGCCAGTCTTATTCTATGTTCAGATATTTTTGGACATCTGTGTTGGTTTGTTTTTCTGTCAATATTCTTAGGACCTTTTAATAACATTTCATTTCGAATGCTTATATTTACTTTTCTAATACGGATGTCATTGCCATGTCTCATAACCATATATTGTCACGAAAAAATATAGCTTCTTAATAGTTGTAACTTTGTTTTTTTGTTTGCCCCCTGTCATAGATTTTTCATCTGTGATGTTTTTTTTGGGTAAGGTCATTGCCAATATCTTTCTGATATCTGCTGAGAAATCTCTTGTGGTGTTGATGGTTGACCCGAGATATTCAAAGTTGCTGACATTTTATAGTTATTTGTCAATGACTGTTATAGGTGTGAGTTCATCTCTGTCTATATGCATTATTTTTGTCTTTTTCACATTGATAAATATTTTGTGCCTCACTATGATGCAGGCAAATAAAATACTTTGGACACATTAAAAGACATGACACCTTATTGAAGACCTTACTTGAGGGTAAAGTCAAAGGGAAGCGAGCAAGAGGTAGGCAGAGATACAAGTGGGAAAGTAACATCATACGATGGACAGGTTACAGTCTAGCAGAATGCACCACCAAGACAAGAGACAGGATATGTTGGAGATACGTTGCAGCCAACATTCGTTGCGGAGACGGCACTTAATGATGATGATGATGACTTTTGACTGACATAGTCATTTGTTCTAAACCTGTGGGACTCCTTGATATGTGTGGTGTCATCTGCATACCTTATTTCTGGGATTTCGTGTCCTCCGATATTAAGGGATTGAAACTGTTCATAACGTAGGTCTTCTCGTACATTTCTCGTGATGTTTTCTGTGTATATGTTTAACATGTGTAGTGATAGAAGATCTAGCAAGACCAAAATAATCCATAGCGCAGATATTTTTTACATTTTTGTTTGCATACTTTGTATCATTATTCAATTTTCTACATTCCTCTGCCAATATGAATGGTTGATATTACAGAGTGGACAAAATACACGTCTAATCCGGTCTGCCATGACATTTTTCTGGCAATTTATGCTGCTTTAATTGTACTATACTTGCTGGCCTCAGAGCTCATAAAATACTACTTGAAGATATACAAGAATTATTCGTAGACTTCAAATGTCCATGTAATAATATTTCGTTATTCTTAATATGCTCTTCCTATGTCAACATCTATGAGACTGTGCTATGAGAAAAAGCACATCCAACACAAATTTAGGAATCAAATAGATAAATAAAATAACATTAGAAGACCTGGATTTTGCCGATGATCTTGCACTATTGAGTGAACACCATCAAGATGCACAAACACAAACTGATAGATTAAAACTCATTGCAGGACAAATAGGTCTCCAAATCAATTCAGCAAAAACAAAAATTATGGACTTCACCAATTCACCTAACGAAATTACTTTAAATGGACAACAACTTGAAAAAGTACAGAAATTCTCCTATCTAATTTGTTATCTAGGAAGCAAATTAACACTCGACGGTGATGTCATTCCAGAAATTACAACTCGCATTGCCCTAGCATCAAGTTCATTTAACGGACTGTCTAATATCTGGAAGTCAAAGTCAATCAGCACACACACGAAAATGCGCTTATTTAATTCCTGCGTTATTCCGGTGCTATCATATGGATGTGAGAGCTGGAAAAGCTCTTTATCTTCAGAAAAGAAATTACTGAGTTGTCAGAAAACAAATGTATTCGTAGGATAACTAACACCCATTGGAGTGAATTCAAATCGAATGATAAAATCAGAGAAGAGACACATCAAAATTTCATCACAGATGTTATCAGAAAACGCCGTTGGTCCTACATCGGGCATGTCCTACGCGCAGACACCAACATAATACACCACCAATCTCTTGAATGGATACCTACAGGCAAAAGAGCAAGGGGTAGACCAAAAGAAACAGAAGAACAATACTTAGAGAAAGTAAAACAACCAATATTCATACTATTCAAGAACTGCACAGAATAGCTTTGAACAGACATAATTGGAGAGATCTGACCTCTGCCCTATGCGCTAACTTCAGCGCAAAAGGAAAATGAATGTAAACAACCTGTCAAGAATCCACAAACCACCACTGCTTGATTTTAACCCCCCCCCCCCTTCCTCACACAAATAGGGCCTATTGTTAGCAGAAAAAAACGAAAAAAAAATAACCTCTCAAATTTCTACTTTCTTTTCAAAATCTAATTGGTGTATACAAACCATTTTACGGATGTTACCTTTTGTCAATCACCCCTCCCGCTTGTGAAGAACTGTCTGCACTTTGAACATTTCATGTGTCTGAGATATTGTTAGATTATCAGTTTAGAGGGCATTTTCTGATTTGATATGCTTGACCAGATCATTTCTGTAAATGAAAAAGATGGTGCAGCTCAAAGCAGAACCCTGTTGTAAGCCTTCCTCTGTGACTTCTTTAGATGAGACTGCATCATTTATCTTCTTCTAGATTATTCTGTAAGTTGTGTGCTTTATCCGGTTATATAGTTGTACATTCATCATCATCATCAAGTGTCGTCTCTGCAACGAAAGTTGGCTGCAACAGACCTCTAACATCCCCTGACTCGTGTTTTGTTGGTGCACTCTGCTAGACTGTAACCTGTCTATCTTGTGATGTTACTCTCCCACTTGTATCTCTACCTACCTTTTGCTCGCTTTCCTTCGACTTTACCCTCAAGTAAGGTCTTCAACAAGGTGTCATGCCTTTTAATGTGTCCAAAATAATTTATTATTAAAATAGTTTTAGATTATTCCCACCTTAATCATCTCCATAAAAAAACCTTTTTCCACACTCGATTATAAGCCTGGCGTAGGTCAGGTCAAAGAATATGGCTACAGTGCATTTGTTCTCTTGAATTCCATGGATTTTATGTGTCAGCTTAAATTGTTAGTCTTCTGTGCAGCTGCCTCTGTGAGAGGTTGCATTTCTCTTGCCAATGTGTCAGTGTTTTCGTTACCAAACCAATAACGTCGCTAACAAGTATTGTTTTGTGAAATTGTGTTTCGTGGAATTCCGGTAAGCTGCATGCTGTCTGAGGCTGTCTTTATACACTGTTTGATATTTATTTTTCTTCAGTGTTCCAGGTGGTCACCATTTGCATATCTGTTGGATGGGCTCTTAGCTGGAAGGTATATATGTGATTAGTTTACCTCTCCTTTGGAAAAGCGATTCACTTTCAACCAACAGACAGCGTCCAAGTAGGCTATATCAGGATGCACTAACAAATAGTATTTGAGTAACAAAGACCACGGAAATTAAGCTTAAATTAATGGATGTTAGCTGGAAGAAATGTCGCTTCTTGTAGGGCTTATACCTAATTGTTCCACGACAGTTAGTTCACATACCGACATAGCTGGCATACCCTGACAGATATAGGTCACGGATTTTGCGAAGTCTCCCGTAGGAGGGCCGCGTGTATCTTGCGAGTTAGCAGTAAATTGGCAATTTCTAATTTTTTGTTTCTTATACCACATATGTTTACTTGTAAAATGTTACGTGAATGCTTTGTCTTATAGCAATCTTTACCATGCTGGTTCTCCTTCCAAGGTGTTCTTGGCCTAGAGTTTTAGTGTTGTTGATGTATTGTGTGTGCAGGTGTTTTCATTGCTATTGTTCTTGGTGCGTTCTAGAAGTCCATTTTTAGGCCAGAACAGCCCGGTTGCCCATGGATGACGCGGACATTTAGAACGAGACGACATCCGATCTAGTTTTTAATTAATGTGATCTGTAATTGAATTATTTTTTGCTGGAAGTCTCTAGATTTTCTAACCAGGGCCGAGCCCAGAAAACGATTTTAACACCACATGGAAGGTAGGTGTATATAAGCCCTGTCCCAAGCCAGTGCCGGATTTACCTATGAGCTAAACAAGCTATAGCTTTTATTTCACTCTATATATTCGTAATCGTTAAAGGGACTCATATCTCAAATAGCTTAGGGCCCTATCAAGTCTAGGTCACTATTCTCGACAAAGCATTACATGGATTTACTGTCCTGGTCATGCTGGGGTCAGGGGAAACGAAAAAGCCGATGTGTCGGCTGGTAAAGCTTTGCTGAACGGCACCGAGATAAGAAGAGACAGGATTGAATTGATTAGAGCAGTAATGGATAACAAACGAGAGGACGAGAAGGAAGTCGAATGTGACAATGTACATGTTCAGAGAATGGTAGAAATGGAAGTGACTAGAGGTGATGGGAGAAAGTGCTCCCTCTCCGTAAAGATTAGAAGATCGCGTAATCAGCAACTGACTGGGCCATTGAGCTTATAGGGGCCTACACTTTTAGATGGCTGACGGAACGGCAAGCAGAGGATATATGGAAATGCCCCCAGTGCTGTGACGCTTTTTCCTAATCAAGAAACAAGTCTAAATCCGGCCCTGTCCCAAGCTATTGCAGCAAAGATCCTACTGTTCTCACTCCACACCACCAATTCCTAATGGTTATGCCGAACTTTTCTATGGCTCCAGTCGTGTAACCAAATATTCATACTTCTCTTCAGTGATGTGCATCTATGGCCCTCTCCCAACCTCAAAGGGTACATATACCATACATAACACAAATAACAAAGCACTAAAACACACACAAATATGAGAAGCATGAATGTATAGATGACGTACTACGAAGCTTCCGTAGGAAAAACAGCCTCGATGTACAGGTACCTAGGTATGTCTTCTACTAAAAATTTATATTCCATTTGTGGTTTTCGGTGAGTCATTGGTGAGACCTACAAACATTCCTGATGAACCATTGTTGAGATACACAAACATTGCGCATGCGGTATCACACTGATAAACAGTGGTCTGACGTTATCAAACAAAAACAAAACACCTAAGCCACAAAACTACACTCGCCAAGTGTAGGTCTATATAAAAGAAATTGTTGACACTAATTCGTAGCAGAACGTTATCTGCGATTTCTTCAATACAGTTACATTTATACAACATCACAACTATACAAGTACCGGTAGGCAAAGAGACTGATCGCAAAGCATGGCGTGTTTACTGCTGGTAGCTTCAATCTACTTAGGATGCTGGCTTGTGGTGTCATTAGATGCTGCTGATATCAACTTCGACAATACTCCAGGCTTCGGCGGTACATTCGATGGCATTGGTGGACTCAGCGGAGGAGGGGTAAATACACCCGTCTAAATATAAATATATGTATTCACTCATATCAGCGTAAACTTTTATGTTAAGGTGTACACATACGCTTTTACATGAAATGGTATTACATCACGATTTGAATATCTGCCGCCATCACTCGTAAAGGGATTGTCCATAAATTAGGTAAACAATTTGTTTACCGCCTGTGCCCGTATCAACAACTGTACATAATTCTCCTTCTTCAACGTTCATTCTCAAACTCCTGCTAGATCTCTCATGGTCCATTCTAGATTTCCAGCAGGGTGTAGTTCAGAGAATGGAAATGCGTTGCGTCGCCCTTTTGTTTGTCTCAATGGCCCGACACATTCGTCTTCGGTGGGGTCCAGAATTCAGAGACACCGCTATCAGTTTATTTTGTCAATAAATGTTACAATGTTTACTCCCACCACTTCCCCTTTTACCTAAAAAAACATGTTTGCATAAAAAGCACGAAGAAATGTTTTGTTTCACATTTTTAAACACAAATATTTCAAATTCAAACAATTTAATAATTGGTGTATAAAAACAATATTGTAGACATCAGCTTTTAACAAAACCACAATTCCGCGTGGGGTGTCATTGACTGTCAAACTTTTTCAACACCCCCCCCCCCCCATATAAAAAAAAAATTATTGTTGACGTAATTTATGGAAAGACACAAAGGAGAAACATTTAATTTTACTTCGGAAAGACAAATGATAGTTTATGATTATGTTATTCAGTGGCTACCAGGCATTCGCTCATTTTAAGATACTATTACCATATATTATAATAAATTTGTGGTGGGAAAATATAACCGCTAGTGTTTAATAATTTCTCAATATGTTTTTGATGTCATGTTGTATGTTTAAATATGATGAAGCTGGGCATAAATAAGAACACATGGACAAACATAACATATGGACATGGGCATACATAAGAAAACATGGGGAAGGAAGATAAACAAGGACTTGACAGATGGAAATCATGGAATGAGAGTAAGAACATTGGCCTAATCAAGAATATAAAATCGATGTACTGTACATAGTATATGCAGACGAGAATGTGAGAATATCTATGGGGGACAAGGGTTTGATTTATTGACGTTTGAATAGACAGAACCCCCATCGAAGACGCTTTTCCATTCTCTGGACTACATTCTGCTGGAAATCTAGTAAGAGCATTGTCCTGCTACAAGAGAGATCCGGCAGGAGTTCGAAAATGAACGCAGAAGAAAGAAGAAGAATAGACAGAACAATTGATGACTTTTAAAATTAAAGACTTCTTAATATAATGATGTATGTATATTTTAGGCTACTTCCAAGTTGTTGGTGAACTACCCCAAGGTACAGAGAGATCAAATCTTGGATTATCTTTTCAAGGTAACTACTTCGTGTTCTACATTCATTCTGAAACACATTGCACATTGTTAGCTTGCAGCAGTCATCAGAACGAAATGAATTGTGTCGTAGTTTAAGAAGGTATCAGAAAATGTTTAGGATATTCGTTGTAGGCTATTTGTTGTAGGTTAGTTTTACAACCTGGCACACCTGGCAGGGAAATAGCAACGATCCTCAGAAAATGTTTAGGATATTCGTTGTAGGCTAGTTTTACAACCTGGCACACCTGGCAGGGAAATAGCAACGATCCTGATACATAATACTTGATATAGAGAGCTGTAGAGAGTCATGATCGCCTACGGCCAGGCGGCATGGCCCCTGATGATGATGATGAAGTTAGTTGTGGGCTATTCGCTAAAATTTTAACGCTGAAAGCGTGATGTCTAATAAAATATAACAGCAACACATCACGTTTGTTCAACCCTTGAGTGGGAATTATGTGTACGAGTAATACTTGACACAGAATCACTTCCACACACATATGAAGTTCAATATTACACGTCTATAGGTAAAGGTAATCTGATTTATGTACAAGCTCCATAGGAAACATTTTCCCGTAAGTGTTCAGTCACCTTGTAAGTGATTGACCAGAAGCATCCTGACTAGCCTCAAATATATTACTCAGCAGCAAAGGCGTCATTCATTGACCTTCCCAAAGAATGATCACATGCACCCTACTGTCCTGTTGTTGTAGAACCAATGAGTACTTTTTATTTCAAACCATGAATAATAGTGAATTTGAAACCCATGTCCCTCTATTCGGCGAGGAATTGACTTAGCACTACATTACCGCGGTTCTATCACATCTGAAGTCATTATACACGGTGCATGATGAACTATTATTATTTACTTCTGGTTTACGTCCCATGCTCGTGTTGTAGGAATGATCCCATGCCATATCAATAATGACATGACTCATACAAGTTGTGTAAGTCTTCTATACTAAAGTTAATGGATGAATTATATACACATTTCTTATTAATAATGTGTAGATAGAAAATAAAATATGAGTGTATACAGGCACATAAGAAACAACACTTTTACTAGTAAAGTGATGAAAACTTGATGGTTTTGACAGGCAGGCCGACAAACCCCGACAAAAACAATTCGGCAGAAAGCAGTCGAAAGTGTAAAAAGCATAAAAAGACAAACACAATATTGAACTGACAACATCGAAGATGGGAATGATCACGATTTTACTTTACTCAACCACATCAATGAAGAGAGGAACCGTTGGTGAACTGTGTGTTGGTGCATCCAATCATATTAGGACTACCCATATGATCCTAGTGTGTTGTGGGGTTTATGGGTGCTGATGTCAGCTATTTCGATGTAGGCTGTCATGGCATAGGTATATTTTGATGTTTGCCGCGGCTTTGTAAAACTGCAAGAAGAGTTAAATGTATTGTAGGCAGAATTTAGATAGAGGAGAAGACTCTAGAAATCACATTTTAAATATTCTAAACATCAGATAGAAATGTAGAAAGTTTAACATTGACATCTACGCACTTTACTTTTTTGTATTAACTTTAGAAAATACAACAATAGAATCTTTGGAACATCATGAGAGACATGGGTTTCCCTATACACTTAATGTTACACATCGTAACATTATCTCACAACCAACACACAGCCGTAAGAGTAGATGAGAAACATCTGATGATTCGGTTTGATAAAAGAGAGCCAGATAAGGATGTGCCTTATCATTATACCTCTTTAATATTTATGCAGAGAACGTCAAGAGGAGTGTAAAAATAAAATATCAGTAGCGGAACAACTTCGACTCACTCAACATCTGATGTCACGAGATACCAGACCTAAGATATGCTAATTATGCAACACTAATGTCTAACAACATTCAATGAGGTATTGAGATCATCATAGATTATATCAAAGAACATAGCGAAAAATAAAATCTATTTCAGAAAAAAAAAATGACACCAAGCTTTCGACATCTGACAAAATAACTAAACAAGTTTTCAGTCAATAGCAAGGAGCTAGATAGGTTTGTAGTCTACGGGTGTGAATATGTTGATTGCTATTTGAATATGCTGATTGGCACAAATGAGAAACATATGCTTATGGCTGGACTGCAACAAAATAAAACTAAGAGCCGGCATATTACAATTAATGAGTGTGATGGCAATTACAATTACAATTGATGGCAATATATGAGTGTGAATTTTGGACAATTCGCAGTAAAGCGAAAAATAAAATAACGAAATTTGAAACGAAATATTACAGAAAATTTCTCAGAATATCATGGACCAGATTACCAGTAAGGCCATCATGAGAAACATTAATGTACAAAAAAAACTGAATAACAAGATTTTTTAAAATAAACTTGTGGAATATTTTGGCCATATCACACAACATCGCAGCCTAGAAAACCTTGCGGAGGGGATTATGTCATGGCAATGAAATAGAAGCAGACAAAGAAGTAGATGGGCATAGGGTGCATGTTCCGCAAATGTGGTCTCATCACGTGATAAAAGGTCATATTTTTAATGATTGATTTAAATTGAAACGGCAGGAATTGCGAGCGATTAGTTCTTACTTCCTATGTGCAGTGTGGTGGTTTTTCTGAGCTTTCTTTCATACCCAGGCAGTGGCTTACCGATGATGGTGCGGGAAGGGGGGGGGTAGCCGCAGCTGGCATAAAAATGCCCCTCAAAATAATGAAAACTTTTAAATGGGGTTTAAGTGCATTTACCGTGCCAAAGTTGATGCTCCACACTGTTAAAAAATAAAAAAAATTCATGTTAAGCCCATTTATTTGTCAATCAGGTAACAACATAGGCCTATTGTTGGCACATTATTATAAAACATTAAAATTAAAATTAATTAATAAGTAGAACTAGTTCCTCTCGAAAGAAGACACTCCCACAATTTACTTCAAAATCATATTTTAACTTGTAAGAAAAACGAAAAATAAGTTTCAGTTTCGATCGTCAATCCATTCAGTCGTTCACTTAGCACCGTAAAAGTCCGTCATACGCGGTCTTACGTCATGTTCGATGACAAATCAAGTTTATTTCTAGCATTCTAGCGTTGAATGCTATCATTCAACGACAACGATTCTATCATCGATAAAGATGAAACATTTAAATCAAGTTTTAAACTTTGGCAGACACAATCAGGCTCGTGTTTCAGCGCATTACATATTCACATAACATAAATATAACCAGTGAAGAAATCAGATAGTAAAAAAGTGTAAAAAGTGTTGTGTGCAAGTACATTCTGGATATTAGAAAAAAACTCCTTAAAGGTGAGCTAATTTTAAAGAATTTTAAAGTGAACTAGAATTTAAAGAAAAGGACCAGGGCCTTTAGAAATACTTGCCTTCATTCAAAAACATTGAAAAATTTTCAATAAGGAAGGTGAATTTATAATTTTAAATTTTAAAATTGATTTCTGTCTTTGTTAAAAGTGGATACAATCGATGATAATAATTAACTTGTAAAATTTTACTCGGATTTTTTGTTTTAAAAAAATCAATTTCGTGGGGAGGGGCGCATCAAAATCCTCAAGCACCGAGCAGCACTTACTTACCTTAGGCACGCCACTGTACCCATGAGACTTCAACTTTCGGCCTAGTGCAACACCTATGCGAGGATCCTTCTACTAAGAGGGGGTCTATAATTGTGTAGATTACATGTTACAAAGCTTCCATAAGATGCCTCAATATAATAGCATGTCATCTACTAAGGTTTTCTGTTACATGGGTGCTCTGTCTAGTGGACCATTGGTGAGACTCACAGACGCAATCAATTTCATTGACCTTCCATGACGCGGAGGTAAAAAACGTAAAGCGTCTGCTAGCGCTCATTCGGGTTCTCGCGTAATGCACTGAGAGGCCCCTCCTTCAGGGGTGTTCCAGGGGAAGGAGAAGGGGGGGGGGTTCTCAGTGTGTTACGCGCAGTGCTATTGATGCTGCGTTGTATGCGCCTTTAGCGAAAGCTCGCTTCATTGTATAATATATGAGATTAGTTACGTAAAAAATATACCACATTCTGATCCGACACAAGATATCAAAGACCGCATGAACATGACATTCACAGAAACATTAGCACAAGATCTACATAAATTTAGAAAAATTGTGATCACCGCTACATCATGTCTAGGATATCATACCTTGTGATGATTATGTAATGTATAGTAACATATTTCACGATAGTAACTTCTAAATCAATTGTTCTAGACCTGTGAACTGAAGAACCGCAGGGGGTTCTCAACGGCTTTGTGAAATGTTATGAGCTTTTATATTTATAATACAAAAAGATAATTCATCATGAGCCTTGTCTTGTGGTGTTTTATGATCATTGATCTTCACAGCATTCTATCTGTAGTAATTTGCACGAAAAAAGTAATTCGTGCGTTTTTGTGTGTCAATTCTTCCTTTTTACCTTTTTGTGAAAAATCGCTGGTTTAACCCCGCTTCCCTCTTCCTTAAACTACGGCCTTGATAATGTGTATAAGCTGCACTGAATAATCCTGTTTCATACAATCCAAAGTCACTTCTCTTTGGCGCCACCTTTTTCTTTTCAGTTCATTACTGTTGTGAGCCAAACAGATCCTCGTTTTCATTATCAGCATTAATATTTGAGTAGAGAATAATCTACATTGACTTAGAATCGATATCGCGTGGATTTTCGTGCTCCAACCAAAATTTAAAAAAAGGTCCAAGCAGCAGATTTACATCACTGTACTCCCATGTGTACTCCGCACCTGTACCACTCAAAACAAATAGGCCTAACACTGTAGCCCCATGAATTAATTTCTAGGAATCGCCGGGAAAATGGAAACAAGACGTATAAAATTCTCAACCTCTAGAACACAAGACACATACCGGAACCATTACATCATTGAAATTTCCTACTTTACCAAATCCTTGAAGTAGATTGTTCACACTGAGCATCAGCTGATAACACAAGACAACAAAATAAATAATTGAACAGAGGAACGCTCACAAAAAAAAAAAAACCTTCTGGCACAGCATGCGCAATAATCTAATTTCGTTCTAGACCTTGAGGTCGCAACAGATAATAGCTAACACGCCCTTATATAACCAAAAATGTACTCCGGTCTTAGGTTGAGAGGATCATTCCTCGGCAAACAAACTTTAATCCCGTAATTAACAAACACACACCAGTGAACATTATAGTGTTTACTTTTCAAAATACATGATACACATATTTTAATGTTACTCGTTTTGTATTTGTCATAACATCAGCCTAACTTTGGAGCAAATCTTCAGATATTGAAGGTCGAAATTGGTGGAGATGCTCAGAGCACTGGTAAGATTTAATAAATAATTAAATCAATGTATTTATTGTCCCCAATATTTATTGTATTGTTATTTCATTTTGGGTGTAAGTTATATTCTTATGAATGTCATTAAATCATACTTCTTTAAAGACTCTTGATTAGAAACTGGTCTCACGGCACGTGCGGCATTCCCATAAGCGCTCCGCCCTCTGTTTCAGCAGCCATCCGACTCGATGGTGTTTCGAGACTAATGCCTCCGAAACATACGTCGACATCAGGGCACAATTCTGGCACTTGCGACATGTTTCTTTGTTGTTCCGTCCACTCACGCCGTTCCCGTCCTAGTTTAAGCACAACGTCGGCCTGTCGAAACAACATGGTAACTGTTATCGAAGGTTACGACTACGGGATTGTATAGATGACGTGTCGCTAGGCTTCTATAAGAAGATAACCTATATAAAGGCAATATAAAGGCATGTCATCTACTAAGGTTTCTGTTGCATGGATGGTTTGTCTAGTGAGCCATTGGTGAGACCCACAGACGCTACCGTATGCGTTCTCCTAGCATGCACTCCTCTAATGATCAAGCTGTATGTTCCCCGGAGAACAGTATATGTCTAACTCTAGCGACCTACGGCTTCTCCACATAACTCTTTCCATACTACATGTAAATATCTTGTCGCAGACTATATTTGTTTCCAACTAGGTTGTCTCATTCTTTACCCCAGTTTGTGTATAATAGGTTATCAAGCCCGTAGATAAAGGGGGGGGAACGTTAGGGTTCAACTTCCCCTTTATGAAATCAGAACATGACTTTTAGTACTAGGAACTCAGTCAAAATGTAGGTATCCCATCCCCCCCCCCCTCAATTCATTTAACGCAGTTCTACACAAAGTTATCAAAAATCGAATGAAAAGGAGAATACGTGAAATTAAAATTGACGAATGACCCTTTTTTCGACAACCCCTTCCCTATACTGAAGGCGTATCTACGGCCCTGTTTATGATGTATTTTCAGCCGGTATTTCACACGTTTATATTAATCGCTCAGTGTTGTGTAAATAGAGTCAAAACCTAGATGTCATGGAAACGTCAATAATAAGGCATTTTGGCGCTCTGGTTTCGGCCTCCCATTCACGAAATGGGTAGATGTCAAGACGAATAGTGAGAGTCGTGTGCTAGTCTCCGTAAGGATATCATATTGAGTACAATGAGAGGGCAGCACAGAACTAAATTTCAACACTACGCGAAAATATAACGGGAAAATATTAAACGGAAATCAGAACTAAGGCTTTGTTCAGCTCAAGAACGAGCTTCTAGTCCCCACTGCCACTAAAAATGTGTAGAGACTCGGAGGAGGAGTTCAAGATGTCGGTGAATCACCTCGGCTAAGAGAACTAACGAACGAACCCGAACCCAAATGTACAATCGATGTTTTCCTATACCGGAATCATGCTTGCAGAGAGAAACTTTTTAGTACCCGATGACCACGGGCACAATTCGTCTGATTACGCTAGACAAGCCTACTGGCAGTGGAATACCTCATGCGAGATTGACGTAGTCGATCCAAGTTTAATTCCCTGATAACCGCCTCTTCTGAGGTGTGTTTTGTCCTGTAAAGTCCAAAGGCACAGTAGGTGGAAAGCTAACACGGCGTAGAGTCGATATGAATCCATCTCCTGGCGACAGATAGAAAGGTTATCACATGCTAGGGAAGCCCACCCGAAAACATATGTGCTTGCTGGACCACCCCAGTGGAAAACAATACAGCTCTGTAGTGAAACTGGCAACACAAAGTACTTCACACTACCCGGCGGAAATCACACGAACTTTTGTACCGGTTATCAGAATTCAACGCAGGAGGAGAAGAGATCAGTTTATTTGATGCAATGGTCATTCTCCGTGTAACTTCTTCATAATAATCCAAATTGCTGCTTATAAAAAGAATCAATTCTGTAACTTTTCTGTTATTGTTTTTTTTCTGTTATGCTATATTTTCTGTTATTGCTAACAATTGAGATTGAGAACGCGCTAGTAGTTTTGTTGCTTGTTATAATATTTGTCTTACTTTCGTTCAGAAATAGATTTTATTTTTCAGTGTACCTGGAATTCTGTAGTTAAATTCTGTGAAGTAATAATTTATAGTGATTGAAATATTTAGAAAAATTGTATGGGGGGGGGGGGGGGGGTTAATTACTTTGTTTGTTTGTTCATTTTTGTTATGAACAATAAAGTTTAAAAAAGTATTTTTTGCGGGTTAATGTGATTTGAAACAAAAACATATGGAGTAACAATAAAACTTCACTTCGACACCTAGTATGATAGGGCCTATTAGCCTATATAGTGAAGTGGTCAAGCCATTTCTTTGTGCATTAAAAAAAATTGCTGCTGGTAATCGGAAAACGTGGTATACTGGTTGTTAAGTGTACTTTCGATACAATAAACTTTTGTTTTACTCTTTCAATCTGATTTGTCAGTTATATTTATTATATTTACTTAGATGGAACAGAAGCATCACATATGCACAATAGCTGGGATGAGAACTATGAGAGAGGATATGAATGGTGGCTGATGGTGGAAGCCAAAAAGGTAACTTAAAAAATAATTGATAGGATCTAAAACAATTATAATATCTCTTTGTAAAATATATCGACCTACTCGTTTGTGTTCATTTAAGCTAATTAAGCTCAAATGTTCTATTTATCTTCTAACTTCTTAAAAAAAGGAACTTCTGCAGAGCACAAGGTTGTGAGTTAAAAAATGGTATGTGTTCCTAAAATAACACATGACTTTGAAACGTGTGTACGCGGGTTTCCATATTATATGCTGTTGGCAATATTATAAGGCCCTATGTCTGTTGTTTTTTTTGCGTTCTTTTATTTTTTGACGCTCTTGCGATTGGATCAACTATTAAAGCTGGTAAGTGAAATGTACACAAATGTTAAAACAGTAGCCATAGTTAGACCGACACAGAAGTTCACCTATTGTAAACACACTGTTCTCGATATGTTCAACTAATGTAGGCTATAGGCCCTATGGATTGTCTTAACCATTGTGTTCAGGCTTACATGTTTGTGTTCTACTAATGTATAATTAACTATATAGGCTATTCATTGTTTACTTACATTTGTTTGGCAGAATTAAACATTTTGACCTCACTCATTTCAGTCTATTTATAAATATAAAATAGGCTATATGTATAGTATTAGTAAAGCATTCACAACAGGAAAGACATGCCCAGACTTCATAACACGAGCCGAGGCACTCAGGCACTGGAGAATAGCAACACTGTTTACCTTCCACACATTCGTAAAAGGCGACTAAGGAGGTTATGGGATGGAGTTGGCTGTCCCATCCCATATAGGGTCAGTGACCCAAAGCCATGCTTAAGTCGGATGTGTCAGGCCGAAAGGCACAGATATCGCAGCAATCCTGTAAACCATGACACAACGCATTCCGTTCTCCGGTTACATCCTGCTAATCTGCAGGAGTTTGAGAACGAACGCAGAGGAAGAAGTAGAATCACTTGTGATGGACGAACAACCCAATACATAGCAATATAAGGAAAACACTGCACAAAATTAGACTAGAACTGGCAAACATTAAAAACAAGCTAAAACATTATTCTTCAATGGCTACCCGTCCATTGTGGTAATATGCCTACTGAAAATGAGAGAACTGATGCCTTGGCAAAAGCGGGAGGAAAAATGGAACAGTATAGCTATCCTCTGCATCATCATCATCATCAAACGCATAACCCTTCAGGGTTGTAGGGGTGTCAGTATGGAAACATCAACACAAAATTTCATCATGACTCTGTTATCAGTTTGTTTGAGTGTGGGGAATCTTAATCCTGTCCAATTTTTAATATTAAATTTGATATCTGACATCTGCCGTAAAGTGAGGCCAAAACACTAATCTGCAACTACGGTTCATCACAGTGGAAGAAAGTTATGGATATTGATTAGAAACTTGACCCCACACAACAACTGCATAAGCAACAACAGACCATCATCTGTTGACTTAGAACTTGCCACTGCAGATACAGGACCACCTGTACCGGATCAGGGTTGCTCACGCTAATGAATGTCCATGTGGAACAGACATAAGACCCATAAACGCATACGCCAATACTGTCCAGATTACTAATAACTGCAAGGCAAGCATAACCACACGGCACTGAACTGAGACAAAAACTTTGTGACAGCTGCTCTGTCCTTGAGAAGACTGGGAACTTCGTCCCAGTGACTGGTCTGAAGATCTAACATGACCAAAAGAACCCTGAATGCCGAAGAATATAATTTACACTTTCTTACTCTTGGTCCTAAAATTGATCTCACACCCATTAATGTATTTCAGAGGAATCCATACATTAAACTGTATGCTCTGCCATGGGCGTTTCCAGGTTGGCTTGGACATGGAACCACTAATCCGTACAGTAATCCTGGAGTTCTTGCAGACTATGTTGTCAGATGGGTTAATGCAGCCAAAACACACTATAATCTGACCATAGATTTTCTTGGGGTATGAATGTTTTTTATGTGTCTATGTATCTCATCATAATCAGTGCTGTGACGACTGGCGTAGGCGACCATGAATCTCCACAACTCTCTATTACCAGCATCTGTTATCGCGATCGTTGTTAACTATTTGCCATGCAACAATACCACACTAATATATTTTCATATTGTTGTTCTTGGTCTTTCTTGCCTTCTATCGTTACTGTTGTAACTATGTTCTTTGGGCCATCGTGTCTCACTTGTTCAAAAAATAAAGATGGTCTCTCTCGACGTTAATTATTAACGTCTCACATTTTGCACTTTTAGCATCTCATCGTTAGTGTTTCTATGTCCATGATACTTTCAGTATTCTTCTATAGAAACAAATCTCTGTTACCTCTAATTTTCCACTATCCTGTTTATTTATTGTCCAAGACATCCATCCAATTGTTAGAATCGGTGTTATGTAGTACGGAAGAATACTTTTCCTTACCTCTATTGCCATGGGCATGTTGCGGAATATATTCTATATTTTTAGCAATGCTGCCCTTGCTTTTCCTATTATGTTTCTTATCTCTATTAAACTTCTTCTATCTGATGTCATCATTGATCCTAAATATTTGAATTGTTGAGCCTGTTTGAATATTGAGTAATTCACTTTGATTTTGCATGCTGTGGGATTTGGTTTATAGAAGATACAAAACTTCTGATATAAGCACATTCCAAACAAATTAAAAGAAAAACTCGCTGTTATCTTGCATGCTGGGGGATTTTGTTTCTTACAAACAACCATAATTTTAAAATTATTGTTATTTAAGAAAAGAACTTTGTCTTTGCTTTCTGTTACTACAATTAGTTTTTGTATATCTTTCTCACTTTTGTCAATCAGAAGTGTCATATGAATATCTCAAGATATATATGATGTATATTATCAGAACATTTTCTGAAAATATTCTATCTCCTCTGAGTAGAAGGCACATTCAATAGGCATTGCACTAAGCCAAAAGCTGAAATTTCCTGAGTATGAAAGAAAGCTCATAAAAACCACCCCAGAAAGACCTGGCAACACAAAGACAGAAATGGAAGGCTATGGTTTCTGCCCTATGCGCCGCCTATGACCCTGGAGGAACATAACATAACATAACTACACATAGTAAGAGCTAATCGCTCACAATTCCTGAGGTTCTCAAACAAACAACAGCAAAAGCTATGAAGGTCACAAAGATGTGGTTTCACAGAGAAATTCTAAAAATAAAATAAGACTGCTTTAAAGTGTGTTGACGGATCTGAATGGGAAGCAAAGAATAGTGACATTGATAACTGACATATGTCGTAAAAGGCGACTAAGGAGGTTTTGGGGGTGCAGTTGGCTGTCCCAACTCATAGATGGTCAAAGTGACAGAGAAGTCATGCTGAAGTCGAATTAGTCAGGCTGAAACTTAAATATATCGCATAAATATATCGAGGATAAATTAAAAATTCTTGTGTCTAACGGGGATTGAACCAGTCTGCTTTACGGCACCAAATCGCCTAGCAACTCTCGTACACGAGAAAATCTCATGTACGGAAAATCTCGTGTACGAGAGTTGTTAGGCGATTTGGTGCCTACAAATGTGTAGGATTTTGAGAATGAACATTGAAGAAGAAAAAGCTTTAAAGAATATAGTTGAAGTGCTGGAAGAATTGAATACACATAAGAAGTTCATTATTAACATTAGATAATGGGAATCCGTTTTTTTTAATATTATAGAAAAGTAGTCAAACACATTTGAACACTCGTAAAATAAGTGGCAGAAGAGATAGAGAACAACAGAGAGAGAGAGAGAGAGAGAGAAAGAGAGAGAGAAAGAGAGAGGGAGAGATAGAGAGAGATTCAAAGGCATATTCTGGGATGATAAAGTCATACCACAGAGATATGTCAATGCCAGAACACTCTGGGCAGATGTTTATAGAAATACATTATATCAAATGATAACTAGCATGACAAATGTGACGATGTGCATCATAATTTTATCTAATTAATTGTTATTATTTTTTAAGCATAGGCCTACCAATTTTAGCCACCAAATAGCCGCAATATAAAATAAGAAACCACGATATTGTGTTATAAATGCCACTTTTAAAATGATAATTATGTCAAAAGCAGATCACTTCGTACTGATATATTTTTAATGATGAAGATGTTCTTACTTCACAAGCAAAGATGAGCATGTAATTAAGAAGAGTCAAGTTTTTGTTTGATTGTTTGCGAGTCCTTAGATGGCTCATGATTACAATCCGTGCTCTGAAAGACATGTTGCAATGTGAGCAGTAAATCTGTAGGTATTGAGATGAGAGAAAACAGTCAAACCAGATTATTTGAAAAAAAAAAGATTGCATCACTGTGAATCTGTTAAACAAAAATAGAGTTGCACAGGAATTCCTGTCAACGTATATAGGCCCCTATATATGGAGCATTATGTATGTCTATGTAAAAAATATTCCCATTGCCCGTGAGACAACATAGGTCTCGACTTCCATAAAGTTTCTTCTCCCAAATTCTTTGTAAAGAGCTCTTTACTAAAGATGCATATTAAAAATAAGTAGTAAAAGTAAATAGTATGCCTATAGTATTATGTGAAACCTGAGTATATTCTATATACCGTAAAATATATCATCATCATCATGTGACATTCTTTCCAGAACGTTGTCTTTGCAATTGATGTCATGAACCCGACTCTATCCAGTGCCAATCTACTCCAATGATATCTTCATACACTCTCTGATGTCATATGTTCGTCTCCTTCTAGGTCTATCTCATCTTCTACTTCCTGGAATTCTGCTCTCAACTATAGGCTACGCCTTTCCATGCCATTATGTCTTTTTATATGTTCACAATATTTCAGTTTTCTATGTAAAATTGTATTCACCAACCATCATTCCTCAGCGTACTCAAAACCCTCACGGTTCTTGATCTTTTCCGTCCTGTAAATTCTTAATATTGCCCTATAACACTTCAGTTCGAAAACCGATATTTTTTTGCTGATGTTCTATTTATTGTCCATGTCTCACAGCCGTATTTTGCATCTTGAAAAATATATAATTTAAGAAGTAGATCTATAACTTTTGTAAATTTATAACAGTTTTTGCATATATTTTTAATTTTGTTATCACTATCGCAAATATTTTCATATAAAATGTATAATAAAAGTAAATAGTACAGTACTCTATGAAACCTGAGTATATTCTGTAAAAAATATATGTAGGCCTACAAGTTGACAGGTAGGCCCCTATCCTCCGAGAATTTGAGACAATATTCCTTATGTACATTTGCAATATATTTTCAGATCTGGAATGAAAGAAGCTATAGTATACCATACATTAAGGTAACATTACTTCCTTAGCATGATTTATCTTTATTCAAGCATATTTACTGATTGTTGTTTTAGTCCATAATAAAATAAGATAATTATTGCTGCAGTTGTGCATTATGCATGTCTATAGAGGCTAAGTAGAAGCTAATGATCCTATTTCAAGTAATATTGAAAGGTATTGCTCATATTACATTTATTCAGCTTTCATTCACACTTTGCTAACTCAGTGATGTTGAACCTTTCTTAGTCTTTGTTCATGTCAGTTCTTACAGATAATAGGACCAAAAATTACACCAAAGGTAAAGATTTATGAATCAGCGTATATTGTTTCTCCATAAGTACTCAACTACCTAGCAAATGGTTGCCTAAATACTGCATGAATAGTGTAGTCTTCTTCATTTTCTCAGAAACAGTGGTGACATTCCTATATTTGTCCAGAGCATGAGCCCAGGTATCCATTTCATGGTGACTGAGTGGACCATGGGAGTTATATTTTTGTATGCAAACCATCAGAGACCTTGAAATGTGAGTTGCTGGTCAGCGGGCAAATGACTTAGACACCACACTAACATGTCTCCTTATAATTCTCATAGATAATGAAATAAAACTTTTAATAATCCCAACAAAAGATTTAATAGCTGTACAGTGGAACCCGTTTAAAACAATTTGCTCTGGACTGACAAAATATGTAGGCTGTGCAATAACTAACATTTGCTAAATACAGTAATATACATTAAGGGATAAACTATTTGGGGATTTTGAAAAGTACTTAAATAGGGATTTTTGTTATAAAGGAATGTGCTATAAATAGATTCCACTGTTTTAACATTATATACAAGCATATAACCAAATAAGATCAGGGTACAAAGCCAGAGGAAGACCACGGAAAAGATGGATAGAAAACGTCAGGGACATCCTGAACAGACATGGTGATAGCTCAGCCGAGGCCACACATCTGCCTTTAGAATGCAAGCTCGAGCTTCAATCACCCCTTTGCTTAACGGCAGGAGTGGATCACAAACCACCTGGGGAAAGACAATAGATAATAACATTATATAACACTATAACATTAACATTATACAAGATTAAGACATGCTTTTAATATTTGAATTTAAAAAATTTGATTTAAGAATTGTTAAATACTATGACATTAAAATTATTTTTTTCTGGAACAGACTTTGCGAACTGTTCTTGACCAGAGAGGATTCCATAATGTCCAGCTCATAGTTGCAGATGGAGATTGGGGAATTTCTCATAGCATCAAGAATGATGCAGACTTGGCTAAAGTTGTTTATGCTATTGGGTAAGCAGTAGCAATCTAAGTTCCTCTCTTGTCTACTTAACAAATAGCATCACCATTTAGCCTATTATGTTCCTGATGTTTACAGCAACAGTAAGCTATTTCTCTTCATCCTTGACTATTTTATTTATTATACTCAAGCTGTGGTTCCTCACTTTCAATTCAAGTTACACTGTTTTCTATTATCTTTGTGCCTTTTACACTTTCTTCTAATCTCATGTGTTTATCTCACTGGAGTACCAATAATTAAGCTAATTTTCATTCACAACAGATGTCAATTAGAATGCCAGTTCTTACCTCTGATGATGGTAATCATGTCACCTTGTTGACATCATGCATAAGATAAATCACCAATTTATGGAAAAAATACAATAAATCATTTTTTTCTTATTTTACGTTATTTTCTTCTTACAGATTAAGTGCACTACCAACCTCACTAAACAGGGAATGTTCATAATCATGTTGCTAGTAGGCCAGCTGTGAATTACCATCTCTTTATAAGCATTGACCATACTGTCCAAAGGTCTCCAATCTCATTGCCAGCCCACTGTCAAACTTTCTTAACCCTTTACGGCCGTCTATGTCACTATCGACTTGACCATGAGCAGACAACTGTGCAAAAAATGATCAAATCTATTGGTTAAAAGTGGAAAGATGATGATAACATACACACTAATTTTTATGGTTCAGTAGTAACAAATAATATGGAAAAAAAGGATGACAGAATAAGGTCTCAAAGTGACCAACCTTTTTTTCACTTATTTGAGTATTAATGAGGATGTAATATTCATAACTAGAGAAACTTAGCATTATACATGGCAAGAGTTTTCCGGGATACTGGAATAGATGAGACATTCATATACTCAATGATCTTTCTCTATTTATCTGTAAATCTGTAATGCATCAAAGTTGCAGGGGTACCACATTGGGCGCTTCAGCACGCAGATTCCTCCAGCAATTTCTATCTTCAACAATCCAGATAAGTGAAGAAAAAATCCTATTCTGACCATTCCTTGTTGTTGTTGTTTCATGTCTTTATTTGCCCTCCTCTGCTTCTTGCCCCCTTCGATGGCTCCTTCAGTATTGTTTTTGACAAAGAATCATGTCTGCATATATGTCCAAACCATGCTAGTTTCTATACTATCATCTATAATCAACAATGATCTGTACTAACTATTAGCTTGCATACCAAGAATCAAAGATACTGCAAACTTACAGGTCTGTACTCTGTGCCATGAAATCAGTATATTAATTTACTAATAATATCACATACTTTTGACAGTATAATTCTTAAGAAAAACTAATAATGAATGACTTTGAAAAGTTACACATCAAAGTATCTCTGCAGTTTGAGTACCATATTTTGTTTCCTGCTGTTCTTGATGATTGCATACATCTTTTTCTCTCAAGAGCTCATTATCCTGGTACATTGTCGTCGAGTGATGCAGTTAGTTCAGGGAAAGTTCTCTGGTCTTCTGAAGATTTCAGTACAGTTAATGATGAAGTTGGAGCTGGTTGCTGGGCCAGAGTGAGTATTTAGTTGCATGATTTAAACTGGAAAGATTTCTTTTTGTACATTGAGGGTGTGATTCATTTCTGAGTTTGTGTAAATTGAAAAATGTAAATTTTACTGTATTAAGTTATTAAGAATTGAACAGTATCCCTTATATGCAATTTTTGCCATTGTAGAAATATTACTAGAGTATTCTTAAAGTGAGAATGCTAGCACCGTATTATGTATACATACAACTGGAGGTATAATTTGAATACTGTTTGAAAGTTAGTAAAACTCAGATGTAGCTAGCTTTCTGAATTAAATAGTTAAAGTATAGAAGTTCAGTTATGTTTTCAATTCAGCTGAAAATTGGCATCTTACTTTGTATTTTATTAAAATAGTTGGCCACTAACTTGTCATGAAAATTCTGATGAGCTTAAATGATGTGAGAAGATGAAGTTAGTTTTAAAATCTTAACATAATTACATTCCCCAGGATGTAAATTAATAACAAAAATATTAATAATAATAGATATCTGTATTTTCTATCTTTCATAAAACAAAATATCACGTCTTTTTTTACTGTACCCATTGTTAAGCTCCTGCAGGTTAGTAGGGTGTAGTATAGAAAGTGGAATGCATTGTGTCATGGTTTATAGCATGGCTGTGATATCTGACCTTTAAGCCTGGTACACTCAACTTCATTATGGCTTGTGAGTCACTTTGACCCTCTATGAGATGGGAAAGCTAAACCCACCCCAAAACCTTCATAGTTGTCTTTTACAACATACATCACAGGTAACAGTGTTGCTACTCTTTGCTTTCCTTTCAGGCCACGATAACACACTCCTAATCATTTTAATAATATAAAATCATATTAATAAAGAGCTAAGGGATTCTGAGCAAAATTGAGTGCATGATGCTGAAATTTTATCTGTTCATTGCACAATTTACAAATCTTATCAGATTTGTAGAAGTAAGATCAGTGATCAAGGTCATAAGTAAAGATTATCTTCACTTGAATTAGATGTCACAGAGTGTATTAGAAGTAAAATGTACTTAAACTGATAACATAGGCCTATAGCATTTACTGAAAAGTATGTTTCTAGTTCAATATATATGTTTTTTTAAATTTTTTAATTAGTTATCCGAAGCAGCATTCAAAGTGTTGTTTAAATTTTAATTGTGTATATGCAGACATACTTATTTAATGATTTTAGTTATCTCAGTAATGTAACTTGTCAACAAATGCTAAGAGACTTATATATTATAATCCATCTTTCTATGTGATGTGTCCTTTGCAGAAGATCTGCTAATATTCTTCACTGTTAATATGTAAGCCTCTAAGTTCTGTGCAAGCTGCCCAGCTTCTTCCAGTGTCATGTTCAGAAAGTCCTCGATATTCTGAGTCCATCGCAGTTTTGGTCTGCCTCTTGTTCTTTTTCTTTTAAATTTTCCCTCCATGATTAATCTTTCTAAACCATTGTGTTTCTTTATATGTCCAAAATATGTTATCTTACATTTTTTGATAGTTTTGAGGAGCCAGTCTTCTTCTATGTTTAGGTATTTTTGGACATCTGCATTGGTTTGTTTTTTGTCAATATTCGTAGGACCTTTCAAAAACATTTCTTTTCTTATGCTGATATTTTATTTTCTATTGTGGATGTCATTGCCCATGTCTCACAACCATATATTGCCACTGAAAAATATAGCTTCTTAATAGTTGTAACAATGTTTTTTGTTTGCCTCCTGTCATAGATTTTTTTCTTCTGTGATATTTTTTTGTATGGTCATTGCCAATCTCTTTCTGATACCTGCTGAGAAATCTCCTGTGGTGTTGATGGTTGACCTGAGATATTCAAAGTTGCTGACATTTTCTAGTTATTTGTCAATGACTGTTATAGGTGTGAGTTCATCTCTGTTTATATACATTATTTTTGTCTTTTTCACATTGAGAAAAATATTTTGTGCCTCACTATGATGTTTGACTAATATTTATATATTATAAAATCCACTACAAATGTGTTTTTAATTTTTGTTACGCTAATGAATTAATTAATCTAACAATTTTTTATTTATTAAAAATAATGGCTGATACTATTACCTCCTAAGTAAATTGCATAAATTTGCGAACTAGTAAAAAAATGTAAGCCATATTTTGTACTATATACCTAACTTGTACAGCTCTGCATAGAAGTACAGAATAGGGCTTACATCTGATGACCAAGTTACAAGATTAAATTTTCACAACAAGTAGTTGTGCATCAAAGATCATTAAAAAAACAATGATCTACTGAATGTAAATAGTGCACAAAAATCATTTGTAAAAAATATGCTGAGTTGATTGCTACGTCCTGGATAGAATATGCTATCAATTAAAAAAAAATGCACATTTTTCAAATAAATTTGTGTAGTAATTTTTTTCTAGAATACACATACCGGTATATTTAATCAATTTTTTATGGTTCTATGCAACATTTACTGGTATTTTTCATTCTGCATTTTGTTCTTTCTGCTAAATGTTTTTTTATATGTTGTTGCTGATATTGCATGGTCTTTTCAACACCATCCTCCGATAAAATGTTTTATATTGCATTACTTTTTTGCACCTGGTAAATTGTCTTTAGTATCACCCTTATTATCAGGAGTTTGTGGTAGATTTTCTCAGTATGATGTATGTCTAAAAAATGCCGGCCCTTAAATGTGTTATTTTATTATTGAATGGTTCAAACTGTATTTTGATTTTGCTGCTACTTTGCCTCCTGATGCATCTGCATCTTTGTATAATAGCACAGCATGGTCCTGTTCATTATAGTTTGATTCCCACATATTCACTTTTCTCTGCAATGTAGCAGATATGTTTAATTAGTGGAGACTCACATAAGAAAGATGTATCACTTGAACAATGGATCTTATTTTACTCTGATTTTTGAAATCATTCTTCCAATGGGCTGGCAGCAAAGAATATATAGGCCTAATAATATTATCATCCTATAATAAGGTTATCAAAGCTTACTTTTGGATTATCTTAAGCAAAGTGAGTTTCTTGGTGGAAATCTGAGATGTTTCCAAACAATGATGAATCTAATACTTTGATTTCTGACAAATGAAAATGCTTTCATAGAGAATATAAAAAATTTCCTACCTAAATGTCTATGGAATTGTGGCATACTCAGAAGGTATATTACTCACCAGAGCTAGACTTTAATTAGCAAAATGCATTTATTACTCTATTGAGAGTTACAGAGTATGTATGGAAAATCTGAAGTACAATGAAGTCAATTCTTTAACAACAAGAATGACAAGCATAAATTATCTTCATTTCTTATTGAAATCTGTTTTCTCATTGTCTCTTTCTTCTTCTTCTTCTCCTGCATTCGTTCTCAAACTTCTGCAGATTAGAAGGATGTAGTCTGGAGAACGGAATGCATTGTGTCATGGTTTACAGCATTGCTGCGATATCTGCGCCTTTCAGCCTGACACATCCAACTTCAGCATGGCTTTGGGTCACTGACCCTATATGGGATGGGACAGCCAACTCCATCCCATAACCTCCTTAGTCGCCTTTTACGACATGCGTGGAAGGTAAACAGTGTTGATATTCTTTGCTCCCCTTTCGGGCCCCGGCAACATACGAACGATTGTCTCTTTGAGTCTATTAAACTAATGATTTACATGATGACCTTGTAAATAAACTGATTACACTATCTTATCAATAAAAAAAATGATAATTGTGCACTGCATAATACTTGAATATACCAATCCATACAAAAAAAAGCATATACAAAAATATGTGATAAATTGAGACATATCACAGCATAACAATCATTAAACTTGTGTATGAACATAAAAACAACAATTATATCACAGGTGAAGGTTTCCTCATTATCACTAGTATCTGTTTTTTGTTAAATTTATAGATATGTTATCATCCAAATCACAAATCAAGGCCAGTCATAGATCAATCATAATCTCTAGTATGGACCTATAGATATATTTTATTTAGCTGTGTTGGCAATTTAAAAATTGAAAATATATAACACTGTTATATTTCATGTGACATTGTTTGATTATGGTACAAAGTAAACTCAAATATAGCAAGTCATTGTTACTTTAGTTTCTTCAAGTCTGTCATTAAATACATTATATCTTTTAATTGTTATCCTTCCATTTTTACTCATTCATGACAGAAAAACTGCAGTTTAGTGAATACTTGCAGGAATACTTAGATAAATTATTTATCCTCTTTTGCTGAATCTTTCTTTACATGAAGCGGTTGTCAACAACTCTTTGGTCTTCTTCTTCTTTCCTTCCTCTTTTACCCTTTATGGGTGTCGAGGGAGATACAATGTTCTTGTTCTCGCTTTTCTGGCAGCTTCAGATAATGTTATTTGGTGTTCGTATGTTATTTGGTAATGTCTCTTTGATGTTGTCGATCCAGCGTACTCTATGTCTACTCCTGGCTCTTCTTTCTGCTTCTCCTCTCTTCATATATGCTTTATAAACTAATGAATCACACAGCATTCTTTTCAGATGACGAAACCATTGTATCTGTTGGTTTTGTATGTATTGTAAAATTGATATGACACCCACTCTTTGGTTGTGTTTTTATTTCTGAATATATATCATGTCCATGTCTATTGGGAGCTGTGTGATGGTACCTGGGCACCCACGTGTTATATGAAATGAAAGAGCAGACAGACTAGCCAGCATGACCACTGTGACTAGTGGTATTTCAAGGACTATGCTGCTATTTTTAATGTAATCAAGGAGGAGTTAGACCAGTTGGAAGATGCAAGGTGTATTTCTTCTTCTGTGTTTATGGCTAGAATTCAGGACCTCGGAGTGAAACATGGTGTTGAAAAATGATTGGCATATAAGAATCTAAAGTTGAGCTATCAAATAACACAGAACTGAAACAGTTAGTAACCACATGCTGAACGACATACTTAATATGAGATTGAGGCACCTATGGACATGTCTGGAGTGCCGTGATGATGATCTGATGCTTAACTAACTAACCTAACAGCATCAATGCTTATTGTTCTGTGATGAATTGGTGTTTATTACATATAGAATTTGTATACACGTGAAATTTTAATGTCTTTTATGCCTACATTTTTATCTACTAAACCCACATTCCATAGAATATATTTTCAAATGATTTGGTCAAAATCTATTTTTTTTTTAAAATAATAATGGTTGGCTAACTTAGTAAATATGTTCATTCAAGTTACAATTCAAATCAGTGTTAGTTAAGCAAAATCTTGCATACCATCTTCTGATTTGCACAAAACAACCTTCAAAGCTTTCTAATAGTATTAAACATTTTCAACACATTGTTAAGCAATGGATATACATAGAGGTTTTCATAATCAGTAATTAATGAACAAAACACATATAATAGTTCAGCAGCACATTTCTTATGTTATCTTGAGTCGTTAATGTTTCATCTCTTGGTTGTAATAGTTACCCAAAAGGTTTTGTTCATCATCATCATCAGGTACCATGCCGGCTGGCATAGGCAGTCATGGCTCTCCACAGTTCTCTGTCCACAGTATTATGTATCAAAGTCATTGTTGTTTCCTTGCCATGCCAGGTTGTCAAACTGTCTAATATTTTCTCACGTTGTCGCCCTCTGTCTCTGTTTCCTTCAATTTTGCCTGTTGTGACTATGTTCTCTAAACCTGCCTGTCTCATGAAGTGGCTAAAAAAAGAAGATTGCCTTTTTCTTATATTGTTGATAAAGGTCCAAGGTTTTGTTAGTATGTATAAATAAGTTTTATGTAATGCTACTTTTAGAATAATTACCACAAACATAAAAGATTCATCAAAATACGATTTTACAATTTATTTGCAGATTCTGAACCAGAATTATGTAAATGGACATATGACATCGTAAGTTTTTTCTTTGATGCTCAGGAATTATAAGCAATAAAGCTCTCATTTCATATATGTTAAATGAATGGGAGACTTCAGTAAAACCATGTACCATATAGGTAGATACATTTTGTGTTAGATTATATAGGAGTTTACATAATACCATTTAGTCTCCTTTATTGTGCTCTATTCTTTGTCTCTTTCTTGATAAAGATCTTTTTGTGGAAACCTCAAATTGTCCTATTGTAGGCTCTCTGTAAAACTTATTTAACCTACAGTATTTAATAGTTTTTAAATATTCATTTCCTATGTGAAATCTGGGAGTTATGGGTCTACAGAGCTTTATTTCATGCACTGAGACTGCAATTCTCAGTGTTATGCAATGCTTTGAAGAAGAAGCTTCCTATGCACATATTGTTTATGTATGTATGTAGAAGACATGTAGCACTATTTGGTATGTAGGCATCCAATCAAATGAAAGTCTGTAGGCATCTGGTGGTTTCAATGTTGATCATAATATTTAATTACCGGTAGTCAGTTTAAATAATCTATTATTAATATGATGACTTGGTCACCAGTGGTGAATGCATGACTACTAAGGAATATCCTGTACAGTAAACCTATTTCTGGCAAGAGAGCAGTAGGAATGTCCTTCTTTTGCTGCATGGATGTTTGTACTTTTCATGCATGACATGAAGATAATTAGTATTGATACGAGGACTCATCTAGAAAGCAAATTCATTCAGTATCTCCAAATCTCTGTTACATCCAAAGACTAACAGAATGTCATAATCACATCTACATGGTTTTGTAGTACATAGGCTTTTATTATCCTTCTGCTTTCTTTGTTCTCAAACTCCTGCATTTTAGCAGGCTGTAGTTTTTGGAACAGAATGTGTTTTGTTACAGTTTACAGTTTTGCTGAAATATCCACACCTTTCAGACAACACATTTTACTTCATAAATGCATATTTCGTCCTCAATGACTTTATATGAAATGGGGTAGACAACCATATGTTCAGTCTTCCTTAGTCATTGATATGAAATTCAGTGTAGGTAACAGTGTTACTATTATTTGTTCCCTTTGGGCCTGTGGCAACAAGCAAGCAGTAATTTATATAACAACAGAAAGAGATAATGGTTCATTACAGAATGATGTGTCCACACATTCCAACCTTTTAATTTAAGGCTTAATTTCATACAGATAAAAAACACACAGCATCTGTTACCAATCATTCAATATACGCACAATGCACTGAGGACACGCCCCCCCCCAACCCACCAAGGATCTTCCAGGGGAGGTCTCTCAGTGCATTGCATGCAGATCGATGGATGTTACGTTGTATGCGCCTTTAGCCAAAGTTCATTTTGTTACAGAATGTATTGTTTGTTTCATAAACAATTTGGACACGTCATTCTGTAATGAACCAAGATAACATTTTGAAAAATTAATCCAATATCTAGGTCTGTAGAACTCATAATCCCAAAATACTAGGCCCTCAATACTTCAAGGTGATATGACTAGTTCTCGTCCTTACTATTTTCCCTTATCAAACTCTGACATCCGTACACCTGGATCACTAGGTTGTGTAACAAATGCATTTAGTTATTCAACATTCCAAGTATTAATCAAATGGACCTCAATTAACACATAAGAAAATAATAATGCACATTTTTAGTAACTTTATGACAACAGGAGGATTTGAGTACTCAATAGCAATTAAATTGGTATGGAGAAAATGAAGTTAATTTTTGGGAGTTCTTTGAGAATTATATTCATATAATGTCCATCTTCTCCTTAATTTCTCCACAAGTGATTGATTGTGCCAGATTTATACTTATTGCTTATCCTACTTTTGTGTTTTTCTGTTTTGGCCATTCTAAACTTCACCATTAATTCTTGAACTCTTGCTATAGATGTTGACTATCAACAATAGACATAGCTGTCTAGATTAATTAGTAAATATTTTTTAAATATAAAAAGGGTTAAAGTAAGCAGTTTTATATTGAAAATTATACAGGATCAGCATTTCGCTTTGAATTGCTCACTCAATTCTGTATCAATTAAGTTGTTGTAGATACAGATGGCAATAAAGTTATCCTGGTAGTGTTAATAAGTTTAGCACATACCATGATTATCATTCTTCTTCTGCGTTCGTTCTGAAATTCCTGCAGATTAGCAGGATGTAGTCCGGAGAACGGAATGTGTTGTGTTATGGTTTACAGCATTGCTGTGATATCTGCGCCTTTCGGCCTGACACATCCGACTTCAGCATGGCTTTGGGTCACTTACCCTATATGGAATGGGACATCCAACTCCATCCCATAACCTTCTTAGTCGCCTTTTACGACATGCGTGGAAGGTAAACAGTTTTGCTATTCTTTGCTCCCCATAAGGGCCCCGGCAACACACGGGCGATGATTGTCATAATTTAAAGTTATATTCATTGCTATTTGCTAAGAGATACTGAGAACTTAAAGTTATTCGTCTACTAAAAGTTAAGTTATATAAGTTCTGTCAACTAATTATCTACATGGTCTTTTAGGACAATATCTTGGAACCTGATAGCTAGCTACTATTCTGGACTTCCCTACGACAGAGATGGTTTGATGACTGCAGCCGAACCATGGAGTGGCAACTATCTTATAGAAAGTCCTATTTGGATATCAGGTTGGCTTAATTTTTATGCAAATACATCTGGTAGTAATAAAATATTTTCTTGAGATGGTGTAAAATCATAATGCAGCA
This sequence comes from Meghimatium bilineatum, assembly GCA_034231615.1. Classification (NCBI taxonomy): domain Eukaryota; kingdom Metazoa; phylum Mollusca; class Gastropoda; order Stylommatophora; family Philomycidae; genus Meghimatium; species Meghimatium bilineatum. The sequence continues at coordinate 96,180,397 of CM067298.1, forward strand.
ATCGGGATTTGAACCAGGTTCATTCAGATGGCACCCACTTACCTTGTAACTTGAGTTAACATGTTTTCTGTCTTTGGCCTCATCACATCCCTAAAACACATGCAATTTTAGTCAAGATTTCCAACATGTGTATTCTCAAGCTAATATGAATATGGACAGGTCTATTGGCATACAGACAATAACAATGTACACATAGTGCCATTCTTATTCTTACTCATTTTTTAGTTGTGAATGTATTCTTGATAAGGGCCTATTTGTCGCGATGTTGATTTGTGTGTTATTATATGTGTTTCCATTGATTAGCAAAACTTCAATGCCCTGTTCCAAGTTTTGTTTGGCTAAGGAGAGTGTTTCTAATGATAAACTAAATGTGGCAATATCTTATGATCAAAAGAAACAGATGACCAAAGAATTTAGAAAGCCAACACGGCTACCAAATTATGAACATACCAGAACAAGCTGTCATTTTATGCCTCAAGAGGATACAGTCGGCAGCACAACCACATGTATACAAAGTTCAAGATTGGAAACACAGCCTTGTTTACAGACACCTCAGACTGCATAGCATATTTTTCTAGAATGCCCAGAATATTAAATGTTGAGGCAAACGCACTGTCCCAAAGAAACAACAAGAAAGACCCAGGAAACTCTACAGACAGTATGAGTTATAAAACAGTCAAGTTTATGGAGGAGATGAAACTTCTGATATAAGCATGTTCCCAGTAATGAATGAAACTAAAAAAAACACTGTGATATTGCATGCAGGGGGATTTCGTTTCTTACAACCATCACTTCTGACTGCGTTACTTAGAAAAGGTCTTTGTCTTTGCTGTCTGCTACTACTATATTAGTTCTTGTAGATCTTTCTTACTTTTGGAAATCAGAACAGTCTCACCTGTATTATCTCAAGTTATTTATGTTATATCTACCTGGTACCTACTGATATTCCTGGAGTACTACCAATGTCTTGCAGTATGTTTTCATACATAAAAACAAATCTTGTGAAAGTATACTTTCCTGTCTGACACCTTGTTTTATCTGTTGAAAGCATCCATTTTAGTTGGTCACTCACATTGCTGTTGTTTGTTGCAAATAGTCCTAGGTCCTATATGTATTTGATTATTATTAAGTGTTCAGATTTTCTAGCATGTGGATAACCTCATTATGTTCAACCTTGTCTAAAGCTTTTGTGTAGTCTGTAAAATAGAGATATAGATCTGTTTTTGCTTCTAAAGTCCTCTCCATTAGTGTTTTTAAGATATAAATAGCATTGTTGGTACCTTGTACACTTTTGAGAAATTTCTGATTTTATTGTGTTTCCTACTCTTCTCATAATGATTTTCAGAACGTTTTTTGGCTCAAAAGACAGATTGTTCAGTATTTGGTGTATTCCTCACATTCAGTGGTCCCTGACCCTGATTTCTTTGGTAGAGCTATAAATATGCATCATCTTATTCTTTGTTCATTCTCAAACATATGCAGATCAGCAGAATGTAGTCCAGAGAACTGATTGCGTCATATCTGCACCATTTGATCTGACATATCTGACTTCAGCATGGCTTATTGGCCACTTTTACCATCTATGAGATTGGACGGCCAACTCCACCAACAAAGCCTTAGTTGCTACATGTCTGGCAGGCAAAAGTATTGCTATTCTTTGCTCCCCTTTCAGACCTGGCAACGCACGGGTGAATATGGATCTCATTAATTCATCTGGCCCTTAATCACTCCTGTTAATCATGTATATATTTTTTAAATATATATTTTATGATCAAATCTATTCCAAACTCATCATAATCAAAAATTCTTCTAATGTTAAATTATCTGGACCTTGGATTTTGTCATTCTTCATATGTCTTAAGGCATACCTAACTTCTGCTGCAAGTAGGCCCTATTTGTGGTCTCTCATCATTATCTTGTATACTTATATCTGATTGGTTAGCATTACAATATTTTTTAAATATATATAAGAAATTCCAGACTCAAGATTCTTCTTGATTAGAAATTGGCTTCACAGCACTCGGGGCATTTCCATAAGTAGTTTGCCCTCCGTTCCAGCAGCCATCCTAGTATATGTAGACTTAAAGTCCATGTCCGGTGTTGATTGTGTGATCTTCACGACTTTCCAAAATATTTACTTTACCTTCCCTCACCTCTAGATACTCTGTATGTGTACATTCTCAGCCTCATTGACATCATCTGCATCTTGAAATGAACTTATTACTGCCTTCATTAAGTCTGCTTGATCTCTTCTCAGCAATGTGCTGTCTATCGCCGAATTGCCTGCCAATAAGTTGACTCTCTCGTTTCCTCTGACTCCAGCATGACAAGGGCAGTATATCAATGTAATGCTTTGAACAATTGAGTTGTTCAATAAATCCCACCATTCTTTTCTCAGCATGAAGAGGACTTAAGATCAGTGGGTAAATAAAAAATACACTGCGATATGCAGATGTCACAGTCTTCTTAGCAGAAAATGAACAGGATCTATAAAGGCTAAAAGATGAAGTTGATAAATCCAGTAAAGAAAATGGACTTTATATAGCCTAAACATAAAAAAACTATGATAATCAGTAAAATTTCAAAGCATAAGGTGCTAAGAACATAAAAATACATGGTGAAATACTACAGCAAATAGATCATTAACAGTATCTTGAACATATAATCGTAAATGATGGTAGAGTAATATATGTATCAGAGATTAAAAAGAGAATAGGAATGACTAATCACAAACTAAATATGAGAATAATAAAAGGCTACATCTATTCTATATTAATGTATGGTTTAGAAACATGGATAATGAACAAACTAGAAGACATAATTTATACCTCTGAAATGTGAGTATATATAAGAATAGGGAGTATTTTTTAATAGAAAGAGAAGACAACAAACAGAAGTTCTGATGCTACACATGAAAAAAAACTATTAAAGGAAATAAAAATAAAGTATTTTGGACATATTAAAAGACATGATACCTTGTTGAAGACCTTACATGAGAATGGAATTAAGGGAAAGCTAGCAAGAGGGAGGCAGAAATATGATTGGAAGGGAAACATCATGAGATGGACAGGTTACAGTTCAACAGGGTGATCATCAAAGCAAGAAATCTAGGATGTTGGAGGTCCATTGTGGAGATAGTACATGATGATAATCATCGCAGAGTTCACTAATGCATTCTGTCCAACTTTATATTATGTTTTCCTGGCCCATAATCACTTGGCTTGTCTTAGATTTTATGCATCCTGTAGCTGTGCGAGTTTTTTTTCCAGTTAGCTTATTACTTATGAAGTAATTTAGTTTCTTTGTTTCTAAACCTAAACCTATACTAAACATATATCCACTCTGTACCTAAAGCCACTACATCCACCCGTAAACCTACATCAAAACCAATTTTAAATGCGAATCCATTCAACTAAAATCTACTTTGGTTCAATCACATATCATATGCTTACCTACTTTTCTGAAATGCTGATGAAGTTTGATATTATGTGCAGCTTCATCCCAAGTTTATTATAGCGCATAGTTTTTGTGCTGTCAATGAAATTACATCACTAGCTACATCACTGTTTCTGTGTGAAATTACATCACTGTTTCTAGAAAACAAAATGGCTAATTTTAGCATAGATTAAATTATGCCACAATTTAATGCCACGAATGCACATTGGGGGAGCAAGGATGATCGTGAACATTAGGGACTGTTGCCGGATACATCAATCAGCATTTTACGCACTGAGAGTCCGTCCCTCAGGATCATACAAGTGAGGCGGGGGCTCTCTGTGCATAACCCACAAATCAATGCATTCGGCAGAAGATCATTGCATCCAGTCCCAGAAATGGGACGGGGGGTTTATTTAGGAGGGTTGTATGGATTGAAACCAGCTGGGGTTATGGAGGTAGAGTTATATTGTCTGGTTATGCAGTTAGTCAGTATTTTCCAATTTCCTCCAGCATGGCGTAAAATGGATTATCTGCAGCAATTTCGCTAACAAACAGTTGGATTATGCTGCATGACATTGTGCAGACACATCGATACATAAGCAGTACCTCACAGAGCACAATGTGATTACATTGGAACAGACTCCATAATCTCTCCTGACCTTGTACCGGCTAATTTTGAATAATTATTTTCTTGTTCCCTCAACTTAAATCCGCACTGAAAAGATAGTCATTCAAAGATTCATATGACATTATCACCAATGCAACAAGACAGCTGAGAGAGATGTCAAAGAACTGCTTCCACAAATGTTTCCAGCAGCTGTATGCATGTTAACAAAAGTGTGTAGTTGCCAAAGGGAACTACTTTGAAGGAAATGTGTAGATAATTGTATTGTTACTTATTTTTTTTAACCCACTTATTTTGGGAACTTTCTGAAGCTACCTTGAATATATTTCAAAAGGGCTTAAATTTAAAAAAAAAACACAACATGATTAAACTATTTGCCCTGTGTTGAAGAGGATATTGGTTTGATATTGTTGATGTTGGATCAGAATGTCTTGTCTACAAGAACATTTTTTTTTCCTGATATCCCCAGGGATTATAGATTGAAGCTGCAGAGTTATATGCTACAAGTAGTATTTACAGTAGATGTTTCACTTCATTGAAGGGAGTGTAGAACATATGGATAAGTCTGAGTACAATGAAGTCAATCCACTTTGCCCAACAATTATATTTTTAGTAATAAAGTCACTTTACTGATTTATTTTATGGTTAGACCATTTATTATAATTATTATATACTCTACTTAGCCCATACAACACAGTTTACATCTGTTGGTTGGAAATATCTTGCACATGGCAATGGAGTTGGAAAATTGCCAAATGGTGGTTCTTATGTTGCCCTGGCTAGTCCTAGTGGTTCTGATCTCACAATTATCATAGAGACAATGGTAAGAATTTTACTTCCCCTATTTAATCCTGATCCACATTAGTATTTACATGCAGATGAGCATACTTTGAACGTCTTCAAAGTCTTAGCAAGATATACTCTAGAAAATGGAATACTTTTATTTTCTAAGCATCGATCAAGGAATGTAAAAAGGTTTACATATATGTCTAAATGGATAAGATAGGACTGATGCTTGAACATAAGTTTCTTAATATTGGGGTTTATGTTGGTACGGCATAGATCACCTAATTCAAAAATGTCCAAACAGTTTCTAACCTTCATGAGAAGCTGTGATATAGCACTGAAATCATTTTCAACGAAATGCTGTAAGCTATAATTAAGGAAAGCAATTAAAAATAATTTTTCTTTCTACTACAGTACTGGAAATTTTGATATAATTCCTGACTGTAACTAAAATTCTTGACAAAGTCTTTTAAAGATGAGCTTCATTTCAGTAATTTTTCTACTTGAGAGTTTGTCCATGCTTCCATTGCATCCAAACAGTGAAACTTATATATGATTCAAGCTGTCACTATTAGTCCAATGGAAGCATTCCTTCATATCTTGCTTGACATTGATTAAGTTTTTGGATGAAGTTTTGGAAGTAGTCATCAGACAGATATTTTTCATTTTTGGCGGAGACTAGAGAATTGGTACAATTATTTATGCCCAATAATCCAATGAAATAATGAAAATTTAGGAATAAATGTTAATTTTATCAAATTAACTTCAAAATCGTGCAGAAGCAAGTTGGACTCATTGAATTTTTTTTAAAATGTCAGCTAGGTAATCAACATAAAACCTGCAAGCTATTGACCAATAAGAAAATTCGTTAATTCCAAGTCCTCAACCATACTTTCAAAGAGAGAGAAAAGATGCTGCAAACAATTTCCACCTTACTTCCTTGTGTATCAAGAGTCTTGTATAATCTTCATTATCAAGACATGGTTGACGGCAAAGGTGTGAGTGGACTTTGAGTTTATTAATTGCCAAATAGTTACAGTACAACTACATGTATATTGAGAGAATGAAAAATCTTTGACAATGCACCAAGCAATGAAGCTAAATTAAATCTGATCACAGCAAGCATATTCCCAGTAGCATTTTATAACCCACAGCAAAAGTTTTTGCTTTCCATGTTTACACAGATAGACACTTAATAAAGTAGTGGTAGAGAATTTATTCCTTAAAAATTAGTGCTGCAGAAGAATATTAGAATACCAAGGAAAGCAAAAAATTAATCAAGTGTTAAGTTCATTAAATGAGAAAGAGGGTTGGATACTAAACAAAATTACAACAAGAAAGCTGAGATATTTTAGTGGTATAGACATATCAGCATGGAAAAATTAGTAATGAAACTCATGATTGCTGGTAATTTGGGAAGGGCTGCACAAGATGATGATCAAAAGACATTTCAGTGTGTTTAAATACATCCTTGTTTGCAGCAGGTTAACTCATCCAGAATCATGATCTATTAAGTCTCTATTAAGAAGATTACATTCTTGAAATAATATATTATCTTAATAATAATACACTGTAATAATATTGAAATGTCTAGATTAGATGACAGCTGATATTCTTGCCATGAGGTGTTGTCGATGAACAACACAATGAATTGTCACATCCTGTATTTAACATTAGACCTAGACACATCCTGTATTTAACATTAGACACATCCTATTTAACATTAAACACATCCTGTTTTAGGTAATTGCAATAAAACCCAGGTGGTGACTAATCATTACTAATCCATCTGGTACACAAAGTGACTGTCAAAGATATCTCATTGAAACAAAATAATTCTTGGACGTAGCAAAATAATGATTCTCCTTCAGTATTTGTTTCCATGGTTCTTGCATTTACAAAGTGAACTGCCATACTTTACTGTGTCTTTAATGCTAATGTTTGCTGTAGCTAAAATGTTTAAAATTATTTTAATTTTAACAGTCAAATTCCATCACAACAACTTGGTGTGGGCTGTCACAATATGCATGCAATAACAGAAATTTCCTGTAGGCCCTATAGCCTACATTATAACAAGTAAAGAATAAATATAACTGGAAATTTTGAAAAGTGTTATTAAATAAATAAATTTGTTATAAAAGGATGCATTATAGAGAGATTACACTGAACAGTTAAAAAGCTTCCCGTTTCCAACAGAAGCTTCTCACTGGTTTCAATAAACTTAATTAAGACCAGGTTTTAGATAGAGTTAAATTAATATTAACAGCATTGTACCTCTTATTGTACATAAAAAAAGTAACAAGTAGTCTCAATATTTTAAGCCATTTGATTGGTTCAGTGTTCCCTAAAGCTCTATTGTCCCCCTGTGGACACTACATAAAAAAACCTCCCCAAAGTCTCTCTTCTTCCAGGGGGCAATATTGTCCACTTTGAGAAACCTTGCTTAAGTGTGAATCCCAAGAATAGGAAATAATTAAGTACCTAAAATCACAGCCATGATTTGAGTATTGTGCAGAATACCATATGGAATGTTTTAGGTTAGACTGAGTAGATTGTGATGAAATGAGAATTGTTTTTCAATTAAGGATTATGAAAGAAAAGTGATGATGGATTTGACATATCCTTTGGAAATTATATAACATATAACCTGACACAAGAAGTACTTACCGGTATACTGGAAGCAATAAAGGAAAAGCAATAATAAGGAAATGTTGAGCACGTGGCCGTACGGCTAGAACTCCAGCCTCAGATTCCTGAGGTCCCGGGTTTAATTCGCGTTGGGACAAAAGTTTTTTGTCTCTCGGAGGTGCAACTAAAAATTCTTCCTGTGCATGTCGCAGTGACAGCTTTGGCAAAGTGGCCTTTATTTTCACAGGCCGTAAAAGCCTCCCTGCACTCCTTAACAGGAAGACATGCAATAACGATAGTTTAACTAAATAATAAGGGTGGAGCTTTTAAATGGACAGTAGAAAGAAGGCCATAGATGTCAGTCATTTGGATACGTCCAGAAAATGACTCATAATCAGATGGTCATATGCTCCAATGGGAATAAGATAGGTTAGTTTAAGACAATATCAATATGTTTGCACTAACCTACCAGTATTTATGCAAGGATAATTGAATTTATATTAAAAAATGACTTGATTTATAAGTCTTTATATTTTGTACACACTGAATTTTCATATTGCACACAATTCAATAGCAAAATGATTGATATTGTAGTTTTAACTACCTTATTGTATTCATCATCTACAGACACATGACCATTCTATCTGCATCAGACCATACCTTCCTAAATACAATGTGACAGCTCAAGATATAACATTAAATTTGAAAGGCAACTTTGTAAGTATATTTCAATGGATGAATGGTTTACTGTGACACTGTATGAATTTGTCTTCCATTTGAATATTGTATTGAATTCAGTTATATTAAACTACTGTATTTTATATTTTATTCAGGGCTATAGAAATGACTTTACTAAGCCTAAGGATGGGTGATTTTTTTTTGGGGGGGGGGATTGCTAAGAAACTGTTTCCTTGAACTTCCCTTAGGTTTGGGGAGTGAGGGTAGAAGGATTGATTTGATTTTTTTAAATATAAAAAGCTAAGGGAGGTTTACCCCCCCCCCCCCCTCATTCCTTAATATACATCAAAAGACGACATATTTGTTGTTGTGATAATTTTTCCATTCGTCATCTTTTAATGTTTTGTGTGTATCTTGATAAAGACCTTTTAGATGAAATGTTGAATATGATTTGTTTATTGTAATTTGTATGTTTTCTTGTATGTACATCATTTCCCACTAGATTTATATATAGTCTGTCATGTCTGATTGAAGCGATTATATAAACCTGTGCAATACGAAAGTACGTTGTTGTTATGTTTCACGCAGTTACCTTGTATTGATTGTCGTTTAAAAACCATAGTGAAAACCTATGTCTGAATGGAAACAAGACCAAGATTATGACAAGGAACAAAACCACTAGCAAGTTTTCAGTCAGTAACAACAATAGTGAATTAGAAAGAGTCAGCAGTTTTGAATGCCTTGGTTCTATTATCAACAGTAACTGTGATTGCTATGAAGAAGTCAGAAGGAGGTTGGCTATCACATCAAAGATACAAATGAAAAACATATTGGCTGAGCTGCTGCAAAACAACAAAACTAACATTCCTAAGAGCTTGCATATTCCCAGTAGTAATGTATGGGTGTGAACCCTGGACAGTCACCAACAAAGTGAAAAATAAAATAGCAGCATTTGAAACAAAATGTTACAGAAAAATCCTCAGAATACCATGGACTAAAAAGATCACCAATGTAGCCATCCTGAGAGAAATGAATGTAAAAAGAAAACTGGCAAAATAGCATGGTTCTTTCCAAAAAACTACAATATTTTGGCCATATCAAATGCCATGACAGCCTAGGGAAGACCATAATGGAGGGGATGATGCCAGGGTAATGAACAAGAGGCAGACCAAGAAGAAGATGGATGTAAGATATAAACGACTACCTGAACATGACAGTAAACAGAAGCAGGAAGACTGGCTCAAGATCGACAGGTGTTTGCTGTGATGACTGCTACATCCTGTCAGGATATGCTACCTGATGATGATGAGACAGCAAGTAATAAAAAACAAATTCCACCAATTTTATTGAAATGCAGCATATAAAAATTATAAGAAGTCTATAATGAGTAGGATTATTCTAAAATTCATGAATTCTTTCTATAATGGAATCCTGTTATAACAACTTGGTCTGGATCAACAAAATATGTATGTAATAAAAGAAATTCACTATATGCAATACAAAAATATAGAATAAATATAATTGGGCAGTTGTAAAATTATTGTTATATGGAGAAATTTGTTATAAAAGAATGTGCTATAGAGGGATTCCACTGTATCATTTCAGGCCAAGATTACACAGTTGCATGTCTGGTACAGTAAACTAGGCTTTAATGGACATGTTAGCAACACATTTAACAACAGAGGTTCACACGCGGTAAGGTTGTCCAATATCATCTTCTTTGCTCATTCTCAAACTTCTGCTGGTTAGCAGGATGTGGTCCAGGAAACTGAGTGCACTGTATCATGGTTTAAAGTTTGACTGTGACATATGCACTTTTCATCCTGACACATCCAACTTGAGCATGACCCTAGGTAACTTTGACATATCAGATGTTAGGGATATTTATTACATAGAGATATTGCTTTCAGAAATTTTGTATTAGGCCTACATAGTGTATAGAACCAAATATAGTATTAGTCCTACATGTTAGTGTATAGAACCAAATTTTGTATTAGTCCTACATCTTAGTGTATAGAACCAAATTTTGTATTAGTCCTACATGTTAGTGTATAGAACCAAATTTTGTATTAGTCCTACATCTTAGTGTATAGAACCAAATTTGTATTAGTCCTACATGTTAGTGTATAGAACCAAATTTTGTATTAGTCCTACATGTTAGTGTATAGAACAAAATATAGTATTAGTCCTACATCTTAGTGTATAGAACCAAATATAGTATTAGTCCTACATGTTAGTGTATAGAACCAAATTTTGTATTAGTCCTACATCTTAGTGTATAGAACCAAATTTTGTATTAGTCCTACATCTTAGTGTATAGAACCAAATTTGTATTAGTCCTACATCTTAGTGTATAGAACCAAATTTTGTATTAGTCCTACATGTTAGTGTATAGAACAAAATATAGTATTAGTCCTACATCTTAGTGTATAGAACCAAATTTTGTATTAGTCCTACATCTTAGTGTATAGAACCAAATTTTGTATTAGTCCTACATCTTAGTGTATAGAACAAAATTTGTATTAGTCCTACATCTTAGTGTATAGAACAAATTTTGTATTAGTCCTACACCTTAGTGTATAGAACCAAATTTGTTGTTTACAAATAAAAATTAATTACCAGTAATATTTCCTTTGTGATGCTATGAATAGAAATTAATTACCCTATAACAAAAGTTATTGAACAATCAACCCAACATAAAACATGCAGAAATGATATATGTGATGTGTATGATTTATAACAAAAATATGAAAAATATAATTTATTTACTTTTCTACTACATGTATAGTGGAATAAATTTTAATAGATTTAGTAGGCCCTATAGAAAATAATAAATGTTATTTAATTTAACTTGAAAAGTACCTCATGAAGTGAGGTAAATTCCTTTGGTACTAAACAGGCTAATGTGTGCATACTTTTAACAAAACAAATAATACATTATTTAACGAAACAAACTTTCGCTAAAAGTGCATACAATGCAGAATCCATCAATCTGTGCATAATGCACTGAGAGGTCCCCCTTCCCTAAAATACCCCTTGGAGGGGCTCTCAGTGCATTGCGCGCAGATCAAACGATTGCTAGTAGATGAGCCATGTTTTTTTTATCCCTGTATACCAGGAGTATATAGAGTGAAATCTATGTTATGCAAGCTAATATTAAAAAGTTGGAACTAAATCACGTGATATGGACACATTAGACCATAACGAACTGTTTCTTTCAATGACATGCTACCCCAATAAAAAATGTATGGATGCCGTGGTTGTGGTATTTCTATCACCACAACATCTGAAGGAAGTATTTATAGATCTTTGAGTTTCTTATATATTTAATGCAACAAAGAAAAATAATTACAAAATGTGTGTACAATCTTGTGTCTATTCAGGTTGTGAATGGTAAATTACAGCTGAGCTTAGGGTTGGATGAAGTTATAACACTCACCACATTGTCCCATGGACTAAAAGGTTCTCATCCTGCCCCTCCTGCTTCTGCTCCGTTCTCTCTGCCATACAAAGATAACTTTGAAGGTGAGAATACTTTAACAGAATATGAATGTAACCTATATTTCAAATTCAGTTCAATTCTGGTTACTGATACTTTAAATAAGTGTTTGGGATCAACCATTCTGTATATTGAATTAAAATAAAGATATCAAACATAAAAGTATATAAATAGTACATAAAAGAATACATTTACATACATTTTCAAAGTTATTGTCTTCCCCAATTAAAAGTATAGTCCTATTGGCTAACAACAATAACAATTAATGAGGATCATAGCACACATTTTCTCATAAATCCTCAGCTGCCTAATCAGTGGCTGACCAGAAACTGCCCAAATAGTGTTACCTTCTACAATTGCTCAGTAGTGCTGGCTAAATTCCTTCACCATTCCAGAGCAAGAGCCCTGGTATCCTAATTTCTTGAACTACGAAGGTATTTTTTAAAATTTCAATCCACGAATGAGTGAAATCCAGGTTTGTTGGTTGGCAGGAGAGTAACCTAATATTACACTACTGTGGCTCCAAACACACACCCATATGAAACTGTTGACCGTCACATTAAAAAAAATGTTCAGTGCTGGATGATATTAAAAGAATTCTCACTTCAAGGCCAGATAAATGGAACACCATATATGGAACAAAGCAATTGCTCAGAAACACATGAATACATCACACAATGACATTTGGAAGAAGGGCTTGTTCTCACAAATCATAGATCACCAGCCAACCAAGCAACATATTTTAGGGTAAATCAACTTCCATTATCTAACATTATTGTAGGACTGTAATGAGTACCTAGATGATCATCACTATTAAAATGAAAAGCTGCAGATGTTTGTGGTCAAGTTAATATTGATCTAGTGTAAAAAAAAATTAAAAGCGTTGACTGACCACAATTCAGATGGGTGACAATAAAGACCAGTGAGCAGTGCAAGCGATGCTGATAAAGATATTGAAATTCAGAGACTGATGTACTAATGATATGGATATGAATGTCTACGTAAAAAAACACAGAATGTGTATAATATATAAGTGTATGTGTGTGTATATATATATATATATCTAAATCTAAAGTCGTAGAGGTTGACTTCATTGTACTCAGTTTCCCATATGTACTCCGTCACTCTGAACGAACTGGCAAGCCGCTTACCGAGAGTAATTAGACTTACGTAAAACACAGGTTTATATATCGTCTCAATGGGACACCATAGACTATATCTAACACTAGTGGGTAATGATGGGCAATGATGCGCACACAAGAAATCATAAAAATTACAATACACAAATCATATTCAACGTTTCAACCAAAAGGTCTTTATCAAGACACAAACAAAACATTAAAAGACGACGAATAGAAAAATTATCACAACGTCCAACGGAAATATGGAAATGATATGCCGGAAGGTCAGAAAGTACATAAAAACGTAAATATATGTGGAAACGAAACGAACAAAACGATGAGTAAATGACGGAACAAAAAGAATAAAGACAAAGACCACACCAAACCAGTACTAGACATAAGAGTGGTCGGAATTGAGTCCAAAAGGCTTGAGTGTACCCATTTCGAAAATGAGACGATTTTCTAGAGCATACCTAGATCTATCATCGGTGGTGCAAGATCTGATGGCAGTGACCTGAATATCCAAAGCACCATGATGACCATTGCCGTTGAAGTGTGTGGCCACAGGAGTGGGTGTTCTGTGCTTGATGGCATGAAGATGGTTACAAAAGCGATCGCTCAATCGTAGGCCGGTTTCCCTGATTTACTGTTTGCCACAGCGTTTACATATGATCACGTAAATGACATTACGGGATTCACATATAAAGGCCTCATCGATGGAGAAAGTGGCCTTGGGAAATGAAATGGAGCGCATCTGAACCACATAAGGACATGTAAAGCAACGGACACGTGAGCAACGAACAGTGTCAAAATGGTCAGGAACAGAAGATTTAAGGTGGCTATGAACCAAGATGTCCCTCAGATTTCTATCACGCCTATAAGCCACCAGAGGTAAGTCATGGAAAGCGTCACGGGTGTCAGGATCAGACTGGAGAAGAGAATAATGTTTGAGCATGATGCGTCGAACAGAAGAGTTATGGGGATGAAAGGTAAGAACAAGTTTAACCCTATCAGAGGAGGAGGAAGAACCCTGAGAGTTAGTCAAGGTATCGAGGCGAGACAAATGGCGCACACGGAGCCAAGCGGAAGATAGAATGCTGTCAGGGAACGATCGTCTACGGAAAAACTCAATCATCTCAGAGGACTTGTCGAGAAAATCGTCGTAATCGCTACAGAAGCGACGCAGGCGAAGAAGCTGGGAGTACGGTAGAGAGTTGCGACAAGCAGGAGGATGAGAAGAAGTGTAGAGAAGAAAGCCATGTGCATCAGTAGGTTTATAGTAAACGGATGTGCTAAGGTAAGGGGGATGAATGGTGACAATGATGTCAAGGAAGTTGACAGAAGTAGTGGAGATATTAGATGTAAATTGAATAGCAGGGTTAAAACTGCCGATGAAGTTGATGAAACGAGACAATTCAACTTCGGACATGTCGGTGATACCTATCCCATCGTCAATGTATCTATGGAAAAGAGATGGGAACGGGCCATCATAGGTAGACCAAACTAAATGTTCCAGATGTCCCATGAAGAGACACGCATAGCTAGGTCCCATTTTGATTCCCATGGCAACGCCACTGATCTGATCGAAAAAGTGTCCATCAAATTCAAAAGAGTTGAGCGTAAGCACCAGTTCAGCAAGACGGATAAGAGATGGGACCTAGCTATGCGTGTCTCTTCATGGGACATCTGGAACATTTAGTTTGGTCTACCTATGATGGCCCGTTCCCATCTCTTTTCCATAGATACATTGACGATGGGATAGGTATCACCGACATGTCCGAAGTTGAATTGTCTCGTTTCATCAACTTCATCGGCAGTTTTAACCCTGCTATTCAATTTACATCTAATATCTCCACTACTTCTGTCAACTTCCTTGACATCATTGTCACCATTCATCCCCCTTACCTTAGCACATCCGTTTACTATAAACCTACTGATGCACATGGCTTTCTTCTCTACACTTCTTCTCATCCTCCTGCTTGTCGCAACTCTCTACCGTACTCCCAGCTTCTTCGCCTGCGTCGCTTCTGTAGCGATTACGACGATTTTCTCGACAAGTCCTCTGAGATGATTGAGTTTTTCCGTAGACGATCGTTCCCTGACAGCATTCTTTCTTCCGCTTGGCTCCGTGTGCGCCATTTGTCTCGCCTCGATACCTTGACTAACTCTCAGGGTTCTTCCTCCTCCTCTGATAGGGTTAAACTTGTTCTTACCTTTCATCCCCATAACTCTTCTGTTCGACGCATCATGCTCAAACATTATTCTCTTCTCCAGTCTGATCCTGACACCCGTGACGCTTTCCATGACTTACCTCTGGTGGCTTATAGGCGTGATAGAAATCTGAGGGACATCTTGGTTCATAGCCACCTTAAATCTTCTGTTCCTGACCATTTTGACACTGTTCGTTGCTCACGTGTCCGTTGCTTTACATGTCCTTATGTGGTTCAGATGCGCTCCATTTCATTTCCCAAGGCCACTTTCTCCATCGATGAGGCCTTTACATGTGAATCCCGTAATGTCATTTACGTGATCATATGTAAACGCTGTGGCAAACAGTACATCGGGGAAACCGGCCTACGATTGAGCGATCGCTTTTGTAACCATCTTCATGCCATCAAGCACAGAACACCCACTCCTGTGGCCACACACTTCAACGGCAATGGTCATCATGGTGCTTTGGATATTCAGGTCACCGCCATCAGATCTTGCACCACCGATGATAGATCTAGGTATGCTCTAGAAAATCGTCTCATTTTCGAAATGGGTACACTCAAGCCTTTTGGACTCAATTCCGACCACTCTTATGTCTAGTACTGGTTTGGTGTGGTCTTTGTCTTTATTCTTTTTGTTCCGTCATTTACTCATCGTTTTGTTTCCACATATATTTACGATTTTATGTACTTTCTGACCTTCCGGCATATCATTTCCATATTTCCGTTGGACGTTGTGATAATTTTTCTATTCGTCGTCTTTTAATGTTTTGTTTGTGTCTTGATAAAGACCTTTTGGTTGAAACGTTGAATATGATTTGTGTATTGTAATTTTTATGATTTCTTGTGTGCGCATCATTGCCCATCATTACCCACTAGTGTTAGATATAGTCTATGGCGTCCAATTGAGACGATATATAAACCTGTGTTTTACGTAAGTCTAATTGTTGTTACGTTTCACGCAGTTACCTTGTATTGATTGTCTTACCGAGAGTACTACTCATAGCATGTAACTCTGTAGCTTCATGTGATAATCCACAGGTCCACAGGGATCTCCGAAATAATCCACCTTGTTAAGCCGGATTTGAACTCATGACCTCTTGAACACAAGGCAAACAGCTTAACCACTAGCTACAAGAGTCAAAGATTAATGAAAGATAAGTAGATGTTGGCAGAAAAGGGTTCCAAGTCTTTTTCAGTTTTGTGTAGGAAAGCCACATCACATTTATTACAGATATGACATAAATAAAATTGTAGGACTAGCATGTATAACTCATTTTAAGTATTGATAACATACTTTTATATTTGTTAATTTTAGGCTACCCTTTATATGCTGAGCCTAATAACCTAGCTCCACAAACAGGATCCTATGAGATTGTCCGTAATGCTGCAAACAACCATTTTATTAGACAGACAGTATTGTATTCACCAGTTGCATGGTGTAGTGCTGAAAAAGTCAACAAAACTATAGCTTTAATCGGAAACAATTTATGGTAAGATGTTTAATTTAGCTGTACTTGTGGTTCTGATATAAAAATGTGTAGGGCCTACTTGCATTCAATGGATCATGTCTTTCCAAAAATGAATCTTAAACACCCCAAACTATAATTATAAATATTCCTAATGTCAATAATGGGAACATAAAACAAAAACATAACTACCATGTGTTCTAGTCATATGGAAGCAAACAAACCAATCTGCTATCCTTCTGCAACCTTCTAGAGATACACATAAGGGGAGACAAAATGACCTGTATAGGATAGAGTGTGTGTGAGGTATAGAAAATAAAGTAGTGGTCTACTTTATTCTCTATACCTCACACACACTCTATCCTTCAGAATCAGGACTTCTTCATCTTCTTTCCCATAATACCGTCTACCTCATAGATGCTCTGAACTCTACAATTCTGGACGAGTTTACCTGCAACACCCAAGGACATGTTTAGTTAGGTTTTTTTTAATTTATAATTGTCTTGGTGGGACCATTCAAAATTTGACCATAAATTTGCTATGCCTTCTACTATGAACATTTCAGCTCTTTTATGACTTTTTATAGTAAAAAAAACACCTTATTTTTCTCATCAGATCATTCAGAAGTCAAATATTTTCATTGTCAATGTTCTTAATACTTCTTTATTCATCTGTAACTCTATCCACAGTAATTTCAAAATCCATCTCTAGAAACTCATTTTGAAAGAAGCAATTGTCTTTGATTGACACTGTTTTAATATTTATCCATGTTTCACAGTCATAAATTGCTACTTGGAAGATCTTTGTTCACTTTAGATGTGTTTAGCTTCACTGCTGATACCTTCTCAAATACTTTCTATTTATGCTGATTTAGATATTGCTATTGCAATTTTCATTTCTACAGAACAACCTTAGATCTGTTAAATAACTGAAAGATGTCAAAAATGTTACGGTTCTGTAAGCATAAACATTTTTTATTTGTTTCAGTTCTTTGTTACTAAATTGTGAATTTTTGGTTGGAATTGACCTATCTATTCTATGATCCAAACCCAAATGCTTAAAGCCAACTGATATTTTGGCTGTCATTCAATGTGTGTATTATGTTGTCACTATGAAATGTAGACTGGAAGATAGTAGCACAGACACAAACATTTCACAGATATGTCACTTCCTCCTGATCAAGAACACAGGGAAATTATGGATCATAATAGTGACATGGTCTGTCATTAATCCAGTTTCCAAATTTCCTTTTTTATTTCTCTTGTTCTCTACTTGATCTCTACACTGGCAGATAAGTCTATTGCAGGAGCAAACTATAATATTTATTAAAATATTTTATCATGAGCCATTGGGCCAATATATTTCTCAACTGTTCACACTGAGAACAGTTGTGAAGTATAGGCTTATGCTCAAATTCATATATTCAATGTGTATCATGTATTCTGTTGATGACAAATTTATTATATTCAGTGTTTATGCATTATGTGAATGTATTCTGTTGATGTCAAGTTTCTTATATTCAATATGTATGTATTATGTTGATGTAAAATTTAAATGTTATGTAAATGTTAAATTGCATATATTCAATGTGTATGTATTCTGTTGATGTAAAATTTTCTATATTCAATATGTACCGGTATGTATTCTGTTGATGTCAAATGTAACATTTAATTTTCATTTGCTAAATCAGGACGATAGATACATCTTCGGTAAGGAAAACACCCCCCCTTTCCACCTTGTTTACCTCAGAACAGGTAATTTATTGTGGGATTTCTGATCACCTTTTTGGGGGAAAAACCATATAAAAAGATTGCAGTGGAAATAGGTTTTTGACTTGTTTCCTAGTACTAAATGTCATGTTCTGACTTCCTAAGGTTTCACAGCACCCATCCCTATCTATGGGCTTGTGCTGAAATGATATTATTTGCTTCATACATATTTAGATTCAGCATATATAATCAGATCATTATTGATCAAGCAAAAATTGTGTATTTTTCTACAGGGATGATCTGTTTATTGAAACTGAATTTGAAATCCCTGAAGTGAATGGAACAGATGGTGTGTTTGTTGCTGCTAGAGTTGATAGAGGAGGTTGTAGTGCAGACTCAGCTCAAGGCATCTTCCTTTTTGCATTTAAAGACCACTATATTCTTGCTAATGATCTAGGTAAGTGGTAGTTGTATCTCAATTTGTACATTGGTTATTTGTTAAAACCCATAGTTTTCACATTTAACATGATTTCATAAAATTTATACAAGACTTTAAACATATCACTAATGAGTTTAAATGGTTGGCTCATGTATGGAGGATAGATGGCTACCACGATATTCTCTTATTCTATAGAGAATATTGTGAATAACATTGACTACATGTTTCCACATACATCATTGTCACCTTGAACTTCGTATTGTTTATATGCCAATAGTGTATCTAGTGCCTCTGTGGTGGCAACATTGTTTTTACTTTTTCATTGTTTTTCAGTTTGTTTTATATATTCTTGAGACTTGTGCACTGTAATTTGTATGTGTTCATGTTTATACCTCATAACCTCTTAGTCTTAGTGATAGTTCATTTGTTGTGTTCACATGAAACATAAAAAATCTGAGTTTTATCTTCATAGACATGTCATTTCTGTTGTTACTAGTTGTTTTTTTGGGTCTTGTGTTGTCACTGTCCAGGTTTGGCGTTGGTAGCACAGTGATGGGATGATAATAGTCTTGTATAGTGCAACTTTAGTATCTATGTTTACATTTTTGTTCTTAATATGTGTCATGTGGCCTAGTATCTGGTATGTTTTGTTGAATCTATTTTGTATCTCTTTACTGCTTTTCCCATCACTCAATGTACTTCCTAAGTAAGTGAACTCCCTTGCCTGATGTTGGTTATCAATGGAGATAGTGATATTTCTTTCTTTCTTTGCTATTGCTTTATTTATGTCTTTTCTGTGTTAATCTTCATGTAGAATTTTTGACACGTGTGTAGTCTGTCCATATGTTCTTGAAGTTGTTCTTCTTAGGTCGCTATTAGTACTTAATTATCTGCAAAGAGTAGTTAATCCCTTAAATGCTGAGGTATCCTTAAGGATATGATTAGGGGTTGCTGCCATTTTGCTGAGATCTTCTACTTCTTAGCTTTCCAGGATGATCTGGATGCAATTGAAACAATTGATCTGGATGCTTTATTATAAGCTTCCAGACAGATTTTTTCCTGGGAAGCTAAGAAGAGGAAGATCTCTACATAATGGCAATAGTTTTTCATTGAATCCTTAAGAATATCTCAGCAGTTAAGGGGTTAACTCAATTTATGATTTATGTTTTCTTCTTCGGTGATACGTGTTAGTATACAGATGTGGTCGATATATAGAATAAATGATGAAAAAAACTAGAAAGATAGTTATGAAACAAATTTTTTAAAAATTTGCCAGAATATCATGGGATAGTGACAAAACAGACAAAACCAAGACAGGACATCTATGAGACATGAATGATGGATGTTCTTCAAGGGATGTGTGCCAAATTGGATTGGAGGAAATACTGGTGCTCAAGCGCTATCGAGTTCCGTCATCGGTGGACCATGACTTAATGACTGTAATGAATGTCAATCATGCTGTGAACTTCAAACCCATCTCACTTATGCATGTTATGTTTCAATGTTTGCATAAATGACATTACAGGAAACACATGTAAAACCTTCTTTAGTGGTGAAAGTGACTTTAAAGAATAACACAGAATGGGTCCATACGACATAGGCACATGTGTAGCACCTCTTTCCTGTAGTTATATTCTCTTCGATAGTTGTTCTGGGAGATTTTCTTTGCTGCCCTCTTTCTTTTGCTATTTGAAACCCATTTTAGTTCTTGTAGTGGCACTCTATTTTCATTCATTCTAAGTACATGTCCAATATAAGTCCACCAATTTCTTCTTATTGTAGAAATATATTGCAGTTTGATGTCATCTCTTATTTGCTTGTTTGACTTAATTTCTTCTCCTTTTTATTTTCACAAAATTTAATTTGTTCTCTGGTGCTTCTATTCTTTCCAGTTTTTACCACTATTATTTATTAATTTTCCTTAGTGCTGAAGTTAGCGCATAGGGCAGAGATCAGATCTTTTCTATTCAGTCTGTTCAAAGCTATTTTGTGCAGTTCTTCAATAGTATGAATATTGTTTGTTTTGATTTCTCTAAGTATTGTATTTCTGACTGTTTCCTTTGGTCTACCCCTGGCTCTTCTGCCTATTGGTAACCATGCAAGAGATTGGTGGTGTATTCTGTTATTGTCTGAGCGTAGGTCATGTTTGAGCTAGGACCAACAATGTTTTCTAATAAAATCTGTGATGTAGTTTTGATGTGTCACTTCTCTGATTTTTTAGTTGATTTGAATTCACTCCAGTGGGTGTTAGTTATCCTACGAAGGCATTTGTTTTCGAAACTCAATAGAAATGACTTTTACAACTATATGTTAATACAAATGTTACAGTTGGAGTTAAATAGTCATAAGTTTGGTATATTTACTTATAATTTTTTATTTCCAGATGTAGTAGAAAACCAATACAACAAAAAAATTATGGGTTTAGTGTTATGTAGGCCTATCATAAATAGAATATATTACCAACCTCATATCATACACGAAAAAGCTATAATCATAAAGTACATATCTAATTTTGTTCAATCTTCTTTAATAGTTTAAAAAAAAAATTTTTAAAGTTTCTTTTAATCAAAATATGTGTTTTTGAAGCTGAAACTTGGAACAGGGTGATGAAGTTTTGCTAATCACTAGTAACACACATAATATTCCTATCACACACAAATCAAAGTTTTTACCAAAAAGCCTGTAGCAGGTTATTAACAACATAATATGAAAGTAAGAACTGTCTATGTTAAATGACAATGACAGCTAAATATAGAGATACACACCGGAATAGTAAAAATTGGATCTAAGGTGGAACAATACAACACAAACAGAGAAATGGCAGAGCACAACAAAATATCAATGAAACAAAACAGAAATGACAACAACATGAAAACTACCCATAGGACTGTCAGGCATTGATACCAAAGGAATCTATAATGCCAAATTGATAGATCTACTGGTTCTCAAGCTGTAACATTTTATTTTCTATAAAGAAACAACATGAACATGTTTCTTGTAAATTGTTATGTATGCTTTTCTCATGATTTTATATTGCATTTGTTTCTCATCATGTGAATTCGTAGTTCATAAAAACATTTAAATTCAATACCGTAATGTATTCTTCACTATCTACAGCTAGGAAAACAGTAATTAAACAAGGTTTGTTGCCTCCTGCAGATGGCTTGCACAAACTCTCTCTTCATGTTCAGGTATTGCTTTCTGTTGTACCATTTTTGAAAATTGAAAAAACAATTACAGGGTACTTAAGAACACTTAACATTTTTTAAGTAGGAAATCGTAAGATATTGATGTCGGTAATGACATTTAATGATTTTTCTAGCATCCTGCTGAACAATGATGCTCACTGTCACTTCTTAACTTCATGTTCAAACCATAGTTACCACCCAACTTTTTGAAAATGCCTATATAGGAGCCATATTTACGCTCACAATATATGAACCACTGATATGCTAATATAAATACTATACTTGTATTAAGCTAGTTTGTAGACTAAGAAATAACTTCAGAACAAGTTACAACTGTTTAAACATCAACAATTGAACCATAGTCATTCACATTGTTCATTTTGAGTATCGTTACTGAAGTTGACTGTCTTTGCCTATTCTTCACTCTTTCTACATAATGTTGATAATATTATCCTTCTGTAATGTCAGCAATTAGAGTTTTGGTGGTGTCCACGGATGACAAGAATGCGGACGATAACATCACCCATTGAAAGCCACTGTGTTAGAGAAATTTTCATCATTCTGTGATTAGGAGTCTACACAAGATCTTGTATCATCTGCAGAGTATGAAGTAGATTGCTGCTATGAGTAAAATAACAGCACACATGTTTAAGGAACATTTCAAGCCATGATGGCAAGCAGTTGCATGCATGATTAGTACATAAGGCGAAAGAATAGCATATGCAAACTATGGTAAATACAGATGGTACATCTTTTTTCAGATGAGCAATAAATCCACTGTTAAGTCCTGTCATGGTTGAACAGTTGTCACTGGCAAGCCCAATTATGTTACTTAATAGAATGTATTTCTCTGTAAGCAATTGTTTCAGTTCTTTATAAAGACAAGTACCACTTGCATCCTCAACCACACAATTAAGAAGCCTGTCAATGACTCTACACTTTATGTCGTCATTATATCTGACAACAATGGCTAAAATTTGACTAATGGTGCTTCTAACCACATTAAATTGTCCAGCCACTACATCAAATATGCATTCAATAATATGATCAGAGATTTTTGTGTTCATTAAGTTTCCTGGGATTCTCATGAAACCTGTCGCGAGTTATTGCCAAAAATGTTGTTTTGACCTTGACATCTATCATGACCTCACAAATCATGAGGTGAGTAAAATTCAGGTAACCATGAGAAGTTAATGACCAGGTGGATACAGTCGATAGGTTGAATAATGTCCAATCAGCAAATATCTTTTATATAAGTAACTCCAAAAAAGTTGCATTTCTTTTTTTTTGAACAGTATAGGGCCTACATGCTGGTAATTTTAAGGATATTTTGGGTTACAATATAGAATTATCCTTTTGGACATTGTCAGGTATAGGATAAACATAAAAATGTTGTTTCATGTCTGTTTGTTTTGAACTACTTTGTTTTGAATACATTTTGTTAAAAATAAAATGTTTCTGAAATATTTTTTATTTTTGGATCTTACAGGGACACACAGCTACAGTAGCTTATGATGGCAGACAAATAGTCAGTACAAATATCAATGCTACTCCAGCACGTGGATTTGCTGGTCTAGGAACAGACAGTTTTGGTTTGGCAGATTTTGATAACCTGTATATTGCTAAAAATGCAAACTAAGAATAAAGAACAAGATGATAATGTCTCAAGTATGATAAAATGATGGTTAAGTTAGCAAAATAAGTTAGAATGAAGTTGTGTTTGTGTTACTATATTCTTCTGCTATGTAATGTCACTTTCAAAGTTCCAAAATTTATAAAAGCCTAGTAATGAACCTTTTTGTGCTTTATATTTTCTAACTACATTTCCTGATCTCCCTGTAACTGTTGCAAATTTATAAATGCTTGTGACTAATGGGAATTTAACCAGTCTGTTCAACAGCACCAAATCGCCTAGCAACTCTCGTACATGGGTTTTTCAGTACTTGACTAACCGCATCTCCACACAAAAATATGCTTTTGTCAAGACATTCAAACTGTGCACTCAAGTCACAGAGAATGGACCAATCGAGACAAGGACTATTACAACAACAATGAACAGGTATTGAAGTATCCTCAGTAACAACAAACATATAACATCTGTATTATCCGTTAGTCAAGTACTGAAAAACCCATGTATGAGAGTTGCTAGGTGATTTGGTGCCATTGAACATACTGGTTCAATTCCTGTTAGTCACAAGAATTTTTAATTTATTCTCTGGCTTCATTCTTGAATTTACTTGTATTTGCAAATTTATAGTTGAGTTTATTGACCATGTGATTTTATTTATAGCTGTCTTTGCAATTTACTTTTCTCTTCACATGCCATAGTTCTTTCATATGTGCTAACCAGTACAAATTTTCTGTATTGATATGGATTTTGTGTTTGATTTCATGAAACAATGTTGTTTGATGTTAAATCCAAAATTTCCAAATTTTCTAGTGAATATATAGAATACTAATGATGTTTTTTTGCATGCACGTATTGCATATATTGATGGATCAAGGAGAAAAATAAGGTCTTTTGACTCTAGATACAGACTTTTTAAATTGATATATGGAATATAAATTGTAAAAAAAAAAAATAAGGATTATGAAATAATAAGTTGACAGCTATGGTCTTTTTATTTATATCTTTGTCTGCTCAAGTGTAGTAGCTATATTTCATGTAATGATTTGCTATTTCCAGTGTAGAAAAAGTGCTGAAAAACATAGAGAGTTGACTTATTGTATTTGAGTTACCCCATATGTCCTTTGTCCCTTTCAATGATATGGCACACCACTTGCAGAGAGTACCACTCATAGCATGTACTCCGTAGCTTCAAGCAATAATCCCCAGGTATCTCTGAAAAAATCCATTTTATAAACGACATAAACCAGATTGAAACGCACAACCTCTTGAGCACAAAGTGAACATCTTAACAACTATGCCAAAAGGAGATCTCGAATTTGAAGTGCAACAGTTGAGAAGTCATATTTCATGTAATGATTTTGTATTTTCAAGTATATAGCCTTATTCTTGTTGAAGGACGGCCTGAAACAAGCCTGTATCAGTAGGGGTTGATGTGAATCTGCCGATTCATGAGTGATTTTTCTCTACCACGGAAGATACATGGAAGTGTCACGTTGCTGGGTTGTTGCTCTTTTTTTTATTCATTTTTATTCATTTCCTATTATACTAAGTGATCTAAGTTTAAAAGATTTCAGCTAATGATTGTTTGCAAGCATTTTGTAATTATGAAAATGTAAATTAATTGTATCTATATGTGCAATGTAATTGTAGTGATTATGTCTTCATAAACTTGCAATATATAATGAATAAATGTCAGCATTTGTGAACACTACTCGTGCAATTGTTAACTCTTTGTATGTGTGAGCTAAATTCACATTTGTATAAATCTATGAAATTAAGAGTGTAGTTACATTTATGCAATATTTTTACACCTACAGTGATGAACTATACATCAAAATGTGCAGAATTGAATGCTATGTTCAGAATATTGGTAAGTGATACCAAACTCAAAATATTGTCTTGTTTGAAAAATGGAAATACATAGTACCGGTATATTTGATGAAAGTTTCTGATGAAACATATCAACAGCAAAATTTTACAAAAAATTTCATAAGTTAGCAATGTTTGTGTTGTAATGTCAGACGTGACTTTAGCATCTAAAGTTGGCTGTTCTGTATAGTGTATCCATTTGTGCAACTATTTAGAAAGTGTCAAATGTTTCTAAGTACAAATAAACATTGTGTGATGATTTCAGTATTTGTTGAAGTGTTGAAGAATTTGGAGAAAATGTACATTTTATAGGTTGCATTCAGTCTGTATGCAATATTTTTTTACTTGTCAACCTACAGTGATAAACTATACGTCAAAGTGTGCAAAATTGAATGCCATTTTTAGAATATGTGTCTATTGTCTTGTTTGAAGAGCAGAAAAACATAGTACATTAGAGGATAGTCTCTGATAAAACATAGTCCTAACGATAGCAAAACTAAAACAAAACAATAGGGCCAAATTTAAAAAAAGATACTTAGACTCAGTATTTAAAAAAGCATAGCAGCATCTAAAGTTGGCTGTGAAGTATATCAATTTTGTTCAACTCTTTGGGAAGTTTCAAATGTTTCTATGTACAAATAAAAGTTATGTGATGATTTGAATGTCTGTTGATATGCAGTTTTCATTTAAGATAATGTTTCTTTTCTTTGTTGATCACTTATGAAATGAAACTGCCGATAACGGTATTAACTGTGCCAGAACTGATATCATAATAATGGCTGTCAAGTCACGCAGAGAGACTTCAGAATTATTGTGATTGGATGAAATACAACAGTATTTTAGCAATCTCTTTTGGTGAAGACTTCCTTAGCAACAACTACCAAACATCTATTAGAAAGTTGAACCATTATATAGCATTGATATCAAAACATCTTTTCAAAAGTCGAGCCAGATTAAAAAATCTATGTGATCATTATTTTTAAATTTTATACTTTGTGAAACTAATATCACAAACTGTCATTTATTACAAACTATGGTCACCATCACATGCAATCTTCCTTTATATTAACTTCCCTAGCTCTGGTGTAACTATCTTTTCATGAAACCCCTTTCATAAATACCAATTGAAGCAAATCCTGTATGGAAAAAAATTGGTACTTTTAAACTATTGTTGAATTTTAGGTCTCACATAAAAGGACAGACCAAAATATCTGCAAAACATCATTGAATGATTTTATGATTAATCTAAATTCTTAATAAAAGTTAGCAAATGGATCATACTTCATGGAGATCAGTGTTAGGTATAGGGTTCCAATCATATGAGAGAGGACCTGTGGAGAAGTTGGAAGACAAACAATTTAGCCTTTGAATTAGACTTATGTACATACCTCTCTCCCCTCAGGATAAAAATTAGACAGAATTAATCATGAAGGAGGATGCTATTTAGGGTTTCACAATCCACCTGAATCTTTTATACTGGCCTGCTTCCTGACCATATGTAAAGACATAGAAGGCCATCATCAGTAATATGATCAGTAGAATAGTCCGTGTGATATGAACAGTACAAGTTATGCTGCATATGCGACTTGAGTATGTTTCACTCAAGTTTGGTTAATGAGAATGTATTAATAAACCTCTGGCCACAGAATTTAACTGCAATCATTTAATCCCAAAGAGATCAACATCATCATATGCTTTGGGAAGACTTGAAAATTTCCTCTTGTTAATATGAGAAACCACCGATATTATTATTTTAAAGATGTTGAACAGTG
The DNA here is from genome assembly GCA_034231615.1 of Meghimatium bilineatum. Lineage (NCBI taxonomy): Eukaryota > Metazoa > Mollusca > Gastropoda > Stylommatophora > Philomycidae > Meghimatium > Meghimatium bilineatum. The sequence goes on from CM067298.1 coordinate 96,207,458, forward strand.
TAATCCAATCACATACATGATTAATACTTTCCTGTGTGGCCTCTCATAATTTCTGTTCTCAAACTCTCCTAGTGTATTTTTAATATTTCATAGTATATATATATATATATATATATATATATATATATCAAGTGACATATTCCTTTCAGAATGTTGTCTTCATCGTGGATACTTTGAATGCCTCTCTGTCCCAGGCCTGCATTGGCCAGAGACATACATTCTTTGATGTCACTGGTTCATTGTCGTCTTGATCTTCCTCTTCTTCTATTTTCTGGCATTCTGTGCTCCAGAATCAGCCTTTTGATACCATCATGTTGCTTTAAGTGTCCAAAGTACTGCTACTTCCTTCTTATAATGGTATTTAGAAGCCAGCCTTCATGTAATTAAATACAAAGATAAAAATCATAACATTAGATAAAGTTAAAATCTGACAAAAATTATAATTGATGATAAAGAACTGGAATATGCCACAAATTTCGAATATTTAGAAGCATATACAGTATACAAGTTTTGGGAATTGTGCAGCTAAAACCAAGATAACAACTAGCAACATCAATAATAGCAACATCAAAACACAAATTAAATATCTTTGGCACAGCATCAGCAATGATGCTAAATTGTTTCTAATCTTTTAAGTGCCATGAGGATTGGCATAGATGATAATATAATGATAATAATAATATTGATCTATTCATTCACCTTTCCCTCCCTTTGGAGCATAGGTCCTAAACAAATCTTGTATATCTTGTCCTATCTGCAGCTATTGCTTCTAAGTCTTTCTATGCTGAAGCCATCTTTTGTGTATCCTTATCTAACGTTTCCTCCACATATGACAGTTGTTCCCTAAGTGTGTGCCGTGGCACCGCAAAGAGTCTCCAGCCTCGCCAAATCAAAAAAAAAAATTGAAAAATATAAGTTTTGCTTCATATTAAGGGTGCAGCCGGAAATAATCTGAACGTTATGGCGCCATGAATTTAAAAAGTTTGGGAACCCCTGAGATATGACATTGTCTTCCTTATTTTCTCTTTTCCTATGGTTTCCAGAACAATGTCCATCTTACAATGCTTTCTGTTGGTCTTCTTAGTGTATGTCCTATCCATCTCTAGTGCAGCTTCTCGAGTCAGTCTCTATTAGTGTCTAGTTCTTTCCATAAGTTCCTCATCGGTGATCTTACACCATTTCATTCTATTCTACATGTTTCCATTGATAAAATTAGTAGTTTGTATTCAGTATCTGATCTGAGCAAGCATATTCCCAATAGCAATTTAATAACTGAAAAATGAACACTTAATAAAGTAGTGGAAAAGAAAGTTATATCATCGAAATGAGATGTTACAGGAGAATATAGAGAATACATTGACAGTGAAAAAAATGAGTGAATAAATGAATACATGTTAAAAACAATTCCCAAAATAATGGATAAATGTATATTCTATACTACAATATATAGACAGAACATCCACTATGAAGTTTGATGTATGTGAGGATATATATTTCAACTATGAAATTAAAATTTATGTACTTGAAACACCATTGTATTATCTGAGGACCAATTTTTATGCTTATTTATCAAGTGTACCCAAAACATAATTCTCTTTAAAGTCTACCTGTCAAGCTTTAGAATACAGTGGACATTGTAAACCTGAACTTTCCCAATTCATCTTATATATCTTGTTATTAATATTTGGTAGTTAGATTATCTAATCCCACAAAAGACAGATGTGTCGGGCCATTGACACAAATAAAACGGTGACACAGCACATTTCCATTCTATGGACTACATCCTTCTGGAGATCTAGTAGGATGATTGTCCTGCTACAGGAGATATCCAGCTGGAGTTTGAGAATGTACACAGAAGTAGAAGAAGATTATCTATTAACAATATTATATTAACATAGTATTTATCACTTCTTGGTTTTCTTACTGTGGCACTCTCCACCTTGTCAGATATCCTTTGACAGTTTGGTTATTTGTATTCATATATAACATGGACTCTAAGTAAAACAGCGGCAAAGAGGATCAGCGCCTTCGAGCTGAAATGCTACAGGAAGATACTTAGAATATCATGGAAGGATAAAATCAGAAACTCAGATATTATAAACACACTGAATATTCCAGAGTGTTGGTTACTAAACACAATAACAAAAAGAAAACTACGCCTGTTTGGTCATATAAAGAGACATAACTGTTTAGAAAGACAAATATTGGAGGGAAGAGTACCTGGGAAGAGGAGAAGGGGCAGACCAAGAAGACGATGGACTGATGACATTAAAGATAACATGAATACATCGCTAGAAAATGCAAGCCACATCGCCCAAGACAGAGAGAGGTTCAGAGAGTTCATTGGGAAGACAACGTTCTGGAAGGAATACGTCACATGACATTCATATATAGAATATATATTACATATTGATGAAATGTGTAAGACGTATGATTGGAGTTAGCTTGAGAGGCAAGATCAGAAATGAAGAACTAAGAAAACAATTAGGGATCACGTCAACATTAGAAAATATTCAGAAATAACCAGTTAAATTGGTTTGGCTACATAACCAGACAGACAGAACAAAGTATTATTCAAGAAACCCTTAACAAACGAGAGATACGAAAACAGTAGACCTATTGGACGACCTCGCAAGATGGATAGATAGTGTATTAGAAACACTCTGAAATATAACAGCAGAAGAGGCAAATAGAAGGGCAAAAGACCGTATGCTCTCTTCTCATGTTCTGATAACAATGTCACAATGATCTCTGATAAGTAGGCCCCTTTTCGTCAAAGTATTATGTCTGAGTTGTGTCCATTTTAAACATTGTTCCCACTACCACTCTGTATGTCTCCTGGTTCTGTGCAAACTGTCCAGCCTCTTTCAGCTGTCATGTTCAGAAGGACTTCAATATTCCATCCTAGTCTTCATCTACTTCTTGTTCTCTTTCCTGAAACTTTTCCCTCCATGATTAACCTTTCTAAATCATTGTCTTTTTATATGTTAAAAATATGTTAGCTTGCGATTTTTTAAAGTTTTAAGGAGGCCGTCTTCTTCTATGTTCAGGTATTTGCTGAGGCCTGCATTGAATTGTCTTTCATCCATGATATTCTTTGAACCTATCAGATATCCTGATATCAGGATATCTGATAGGATATCTAAGGTTTTACCTTTCTATCAGATATCCTGCTGCGACACATAGTAGAGCTGCACAAAATCGGAGAATGCAAACACTTGCCAAACGCAGAAACACAAAGGTACTAATACAAGCAGAAAAGTTTCAATGTATGCCAAGTCATTCAATGAAGGAAAGATTCAAAAATCTAGCAATGGGGTGACTGAAAAAAGAGCTATATCCACCAAGCTAAATGCCTCCTTAGACAACTTACAGACCTACCTTCTTCTTCTTCTTTCGTTCACTTGAAACATGTCTATATCTGTAATTCTGTCTCGTTAATAAAACTCACTGTCTTTTGTAGTTCATACAGTGTCCCATAGAGTTTTGATTCCAGTGTTGTTTCCTCTGGCCAATATGTCCGCCTCAGCGTTTCATGCTCAGAACACTCTTGAAGTATATGTTTGGCACTCTGTGCTGCCTGTCCACATGTACACATGGCCGTGTTGCCAATCTTGAACTTTGTATACATGTGACTGCGGAGTCGGTTGTGTCCTGTTCTGAGACGTAGAATTATAACTTGTTCTGATCTGTTCATATTGTGATAGTCATCTTGTGTTGGTGTTTGTGGCTTTCTTATTGAATATATCATCTGTTTTTTCTGATGGTAGGTGATTGGTATATCTGGTTGGTCTTCGGCAGCACCTTCCTTAGCCAGTTGGTCTGCTTTTTCATTTCCTGGTATTCCACAGTGAGAGGGTATCCACTGCATGGTTACCCTATACTGGTAAGACAATTCGCTAAGTAGTTTTTTTAAGTCTGTTAGTTTTCCAGACTGGAGAGCTTGAAGCACTGACCTTGCATCTGTCAGGAATACCACAGGCTGTAGGTCAGAGTTGTAGTTCAGCAGTTTTTTAGCTGCCACACTAATTGCCTGGATTTCTGCATCATAATTATTGCAGAATTTTCCTGTCGGTGTTCTGATTGTATCTCTAGGCTTGTGTGGATATTATATATATACACCTGCACCTCCATTCCTCACAGCATTCTGTGCTGACCCATCTGTGTACACTCTGACCCATATATCTTGTGGATATTCCTCATCCAGGAAACTGAGGGTGACTGTCATTCGCTGCACACTGTTCTGTTCGTCCTTGCTTAGTATTCCTTTCACATGGGTCTGAATGTATATTGGCATTCCGTGGCTTTCACTCCACGGGATTTGCTCTGGTACAGACCTTAAGGGGCTGCCAACTTCAGGTAGATCTGTAAGTTGTCTACGGAGTCGTTTAGCTTGATGGATAAAGCTGCTCCTTTTCAGTCGTCCCATTGCTAGATTTTGGAATCTTTCCTTCATTGGATGACTTGGCATACACTGAAACTTTTCTGCTTGAATTAGTACTTTTGTGTCTCTGCGTTCGCCAAGTGTTTGCATTCTTCCCATTTTCTGCATCTCTGCTATGGGTGTTGATTTCATTGCTCCCAACATTATTCTAAGTGCCTGGTTTTGCACTTTATCTAGATCTTGTAATGTGGTGTTTGATGCAGGACACCACGCAGCTGAACCGTATTCCAGGTGTGGTCTTATGCCTTGCTGGTAAACTTTACTGAGTATATTTCCACTGGCTCCCCATGTGGTTCCACTTAATTTTCTCAGGATAGCTAGCTTCCTCCTGGCTTTTGTTGTTGCTTTGTTTATGTGCTGCTTCCATGTCAGCTTATCATCAAAAGTAACTCCGAGGTATGTGGGTTGTACAGACCTACCTGAAGTTGACAGCCCCTAGAGGTCTGTACGAGAATAAACCAATTGGAGTGAAAGGCATGGAATACCAATATACATTCAGACCCACGTGAAAGAAATACTAAGCGAAGACAAACAAAACAGTGTGCAGTGAAGGACAGTCACCCTCAATTTCCTAGGCGATGAATATTCACAGGACATATGGGTCAGAGTATACACAGATGGGTCAGCACAGAATGCAATGAGGAAAGGGGGTGCAGGTGTATATATAGAATATCCACACAAGCCTAGAGATATGATCAGAATACCAACAGGGAAATTCTGTAATAATTATGATGCAGAAATTCAGGCAATTAGGGTGGCAACTAAACAACTGTTGAATTCCAACCTTGGCCCACAGCCCGTGGTATTCTGGACAGATGCAAGATCAGTGCTTCAAGCTCTCTAGTCTGGAAAACTAACAGAAATTTAAAAATTACTTAATGAACTGTCTTACCAATATAGGATAACTATGCAGTGGATACCCTCTCACTGTGGAAAACCAGGAAATAAAAAGGCAGACCAATTGGCTAAGGAAGATGCTGCTGAAGACCAACCAGATGTACCAATCACTTACCATCAGAAAAAACATATGATTAAGTCAATAAGAAAGCCACAAACACTAGCACAAGATGACTATCACAGTATGAACAGATCAGAACAAGTCATAATTCTACGCCTCAGAACGGGACACAATGGACTCCGCAGTCACATGTACACAAAATTCAAGATTGGCAACACAACCATGTGTACATGTAGGCCTATAACAGAGTGCCAAACATATACTTCAGGAGTGTTCTGAGTATGAAACTCTGAAGTGGACATATTGGCCAGAGAAAACAACAGTGGAGCTCTATGGGTCACTTTGTGAACTATAAAAGACAGAGAGTTTTATTTAGGAGACAGAATTACAGTTATAGACATATTTCAAGTGAATGAAAGAAGAAGAAGAGGGGGTCTGAAGCTTCTTAATAGTTGTAACTGTTTTTCTATTTGCCCAGTGACATAGATTTTCATCTGTGGTATTTCTTTAGGGCCATTGCTAATCTCTTTGAGATCTCTGCTGAGAAATCTCCTGTGGTGGACCAGAGATACTCAAAGTTGACATTTTTTTTGTTTTTTTGTCAATGACTTGTAGATGGGAGTCCATTTCTGTTGATATGCATTACTTTTGTCTTCTCTGCATTGAGGAAAAGTTTATGGGACACAATGTCTGACTGACATAATCATGTGTTCTAAACTTTTTGGGCTTCTTCATATCAGGAAACAAGATGGCTTCTGTCTCCCTTGATATACATATGTATAGAGTTTAGGAAAGTGGGAAGGTTTAGAATTATATCTAACCTTACACCCAACTCTCAGTGAAATTCTAGAATCATCAATTTCGATGCACATTCATGGCATAATAACAGTTTCTCCTTTAAAGATACAGATGCATAGAGTTTAGAATTAGATCTAAGCCTATCCCTAATCCCCTCCCCTTTCCTGCTCCTAAACTCTAGGGTCATCCCTTCTACTCTAATGAGCATTCGTGGCATAGGACCGCTAACATTAGCCATTTATATTTTTCTGGTGGCATGTCTGCTAATGACGTAATTTCATTGACGTCAACTGTACTCGCAATAACACCCTGGGAATGAACTTGTGCATACAATCTAATTACGCTCACATTCTGTAGACAGGCGAAATAGGCCTATGTGCTAGACACGTATTCAAGGAAAGGACCAATTTGGATTATAGGCCTATGTATAATACATGTGCCACATTGAAGGTGATCTATATAGACTAATAGAAATGAAAGGCTTAAATAAAAACAAAAACAAAGTTGCTTTAGGTTAGTAGGCCCCGCCTTTTCTTTTAAAGAAGTTTATGGCAAAGTTTAGGTTGAACTGTTTTGCGCTATTCTCAACCGTGGACACTCCAATTGAACTTTTTACCATTACAATTAATTGTGAATCATAACTTCTGAGGTAAAAGGGGCAAATAAAACACATGAATTAAAAAAAAACCCTATTTTTTAAACATTCTCCTTGCAGGTTCATATCCAGCTCATATGCTGCGTCAGCTGTTTATAGCAGAAGGGAGATAACCAAGTAGCGCGAGCCGGAAGTTCATTAAATTTAGCGCCTGTAATAGCTTCTTGGCAACAGAAAAAGCATATTTTCATGCATTTTATTGTTTCCCGACTGTCAAGAGATTACATTTGAAGTAGTTTAAGTCATATTATCATTTATAACACCATGCCTCAGCACAAAATGCGTCGTAGAAAGGTATAGTAAATAGTTCAATGGCCATGGGAAAGCACGACTTTTGCAATTTGCAACAAAATGGTTTCGGTTCGCCCAGCCATACATTTTATGATTTCATCAATAACATTCAAAATATAACTTATCCTATCTATATATTTTATAAAACAAAGTTATTCAATTAGCCCTGCCTATCAGGACTATACACAAAAGAAAAAAAACTATAGGTTACTTTATTGTTTTATTTATCACATGTATCATGATCATCTGCTGTTTGTAGACCTAAGTAAATAAAAATTTTATTAAAATATAATAAAATAATTATTGTTATAGAGTAGGCCGAGACCTACAATGTTTTTTTAGTAGGTCTTTGGCTAATTATTATAACATTTTATACACTACTTCTACAGTACAGTCACACTGCCTACAGTTTTAATTATTAACCTTAGGTGTAGGCTGTAGGTTTATTCATTAACAAGTGAACATAATTTTAATAGGGCTACATACTCATAGCGCAGACTTCGAATTCTTTCACACCTTCAATCAAATGTGGACATGAATTAGGAGCAAGCATTTTTTTTTAAATGCCACTTTCTGAATTAGACCTGCATTATATAGTATATAATATAGTCCTAAACAGTTTATATCACTCAGTGATGTAATTTACGCCTAGATATTATTAACTACAAGATAAGTTTAAGTGCATAGACCTATATAACTTTATTTATATATAATATAAACTATAGATAATTAATTATGCTATATTGATCTTGCTGATAATATTTTAAATGTAGTGTAGGTCAATTTTGTCATTATATTCCATTCTTCTTTTATCCTTGATCAGTACTTCAAGTGAAGCATTGTTATCATGCCTTGTGTGTCTTGCAGAACAGTAACACACTTTCTTTACTTACAATATTTGATGATGTTTCTATAGGAAACTGTCCATAAACAGTTGTTAAGGGGAAGGAGAATTGACAAACGATGATGCCAACAATACTGTTTTTTGAAATACACCAATTAAATTGTTTGAATTTTTAAAAAAAATGTGCAGCATATAACATTTTTTATCAAACGTTTATAAACCTTTACAACGCCAAATATGAATTATGTAACTTTCTCCCTCCTACCTGGATTCTTTTATGACAATTATGGGTAGAAATACCATTACGTCCACCACAGTACTATAAATAGCACACTTTTTACATTTTGAACTATTTGACGTCATGGATTTCCGCACACTGCCAATGAAATTAATGGATGCCGTGACGTCACACAGTGGAAATAAAAAGGAGAGTTTTTGCGCGCAACGTGACTTTGTGCTTCCAGATTCATCAATTTCATTCATTTTGCGCGGAAAGCGCAATTCACAGCCAGTTTGTTAAAAATGTAAACAGTGTTATATTGCAATATAAAATAAAACACAGTACACTTACCTTATTCACCGTTTCTTGGAGGATACACTTTTTTTATAGAGTCCAGAAAATCCAGGAATAGCTGTGGCGATTTCTGGTGTTCTTTCCGCCACATGTACTCAGAAAGGTAGGCGGAAAATTGTCCTTTGCACCGCCTACCCTGATTCCAGAATTGTCTTTTAACTAGGCCCCACAAACCCGATCGTATTTGTGTAGGCCCCTGTTACTGGATTTCTGAACTCGATGTTATGGTTCACAGTCATGTGCAGGTAACCTTCATCGCCCAAGCAGGCATAAACTCGGCAACAGTCCGATACGATGGTGGTTCCTGGCAGCATCTGCTGTTTAATAATTTCCAATAATACTTCTTTTGGACACCACTTTCAATACACATTTATTTGTCCCCCTCTCAACTATGCCGAAAACCCATGTCCCTTGTACTCTTTTCCCTCTGTTGTACTTTTGTTTGCCGAAGTGACTTTCGTCAATTTCGACAACTATACCTTCTCCTCCAAGGTTTACTGTGTCATTAACATACATTTCAACACAGATCTCACTACAGAAGCTTTTCCAGTCAGCTACAGCGTGTGTCCCAACCTTCACCTCCCTTTTTATAAATCCGCTCCTCGCCTCCATGACCCACAGATAAGTAAGAAGCAGGATGTCACCCATACTCATGTGACTTTCACCAAACCATGAATTATTCCTAACACTTCTACTTACATCATGACGATTGTTCCCGAAACGTCTGCACCTCCAAATATAACCTTCACTTTTACTGGAATTTTTAACCAATTTCATATATTGGCCACAAGACGGACACACATAATAGTTACATATTAACCCTGTGTTCATGCACCAATCAAGCACACATTTATCACCGCTTCCACGCAAATTAATAAAAATACTTAAATCTTGTGCGACCATCTTCGTTCAATTTTATTGAAGTAATGGGAATAGCTGTTTTACTGCTATCAACTGCGCATGCGCGAAATGACCTGACGCCAACTGACCAGATCAAATCTGGGACCGTTGACTGTTTTGCCTTTGTTAAAAATTTTAATTTTCACTCAAATTAATCATTTTGAAATCTCAGAAAAATGTTGTATTCAAAAATTTTTAGCCCATTTTGTATCCTAAAAAATTACCATAAATCCCCCCCCCCCTTTCGGTTTAGTCACGTGACCGATAACACACACGAACCGTTTTACCGTGCGAACCGTTTTACCGTGCGAAGCGTGACGTCACAATCCCAGAACATTCTACCAGGGAAAGGTTAGGAAACACCTCAAAAGTAGGGCAAAGGTCACAGTGGTGGGCGAAACAGCAGATGCGCCCAATTATGTTATATAAAATGACAGACTAATGTGTTTGTGTCCAAACACATGAAATGCCCTTCCAAAATACTGCTACATGATTTGTTATTTCATATCCAAACTAACGTACTCATAATATTGTCTGTGAAAGTAAATAAAACATGTTAATATCCCCTGTTGAAATTAATTAATGAACTTAGATGTCACTAACCTTCTCGATTCAATCTTGACAAGATCTAGGATTTTAATAGGAAAATTTCTTCGACACATGGCGTCATTTATATTCAATGCATCATGTCTAGACCGAATGTTGTAGATGTCATTTCATAATGAAGTTAAATAATGCATAATGTCTTCTTTGAAATAAATAATCCCTACAATTTTTTTTTATTACAATTGATTTTATCTTATTTGATGGCTCTGATTCTATCCATAAAGTTTGCACTAAAAATAGTATCCATTTCAACTAGATTTGTGCTGATTGTAACAAAGACTGAAACTTTTGAAAATGCTTCAACTTTTAGTAGTTTTTTTAACTGTGTTCCCAATTTTCAGAAAAAGCTCAGTTTCAACTTTTGACCATGGTCACAAAATTGCTTAGCAATGGTGACAATTCTATTACCACAGTGTTGAATGGAGGACACACAGAAGTCTATGTGTTTTTTGTGTGCTGATGGTGTGTGAACAACGAGGAGGGGGTAACAATATTTTATTTACATAATTGAGCATAATAAAGAGCCCCCTGAAGTTTTGACAGTTATTAAAAAGGGGAAAGGCAGGGTCAACAAATTGTTGGCATATTGTATGGACAGCCACAAGAGTTAAAAATTGACATAAACATTGGGATCAGCTCAGTACTCAAACCAGGGTGTAGCTATTTCATAGGAGGGGGAGGGGGGAAAGAAATTAATATAATATTAGTCATAAAAGTGACTTCAGTATTATTTGGGTGCACTATACCAAAGTGAATCAATGGGGAGATTACTCTTGTTACATTTTGAGATTATCACTAACAAAAAACAGCAATTGAAAACAATTACACAACATTACAGTTGGGATGGTCATAACAAATTTCTTTTGTATAACCACACATGAATCAAACGAAATGTTTTGATCAAGACACTTTTTTTGCCATGATAGTTTAATTAAATAATCAGATAGATACATTTTCCATAAACATTTAACAAGTTGATTGTTTGAATCTGATCTGGATTTTCATTAAATTCAATCACTTATGCTGTTAACTTGGGGTCTTTGTTACCTCTAATATTTTATGGTAGTGTGTTCTGATATAACCTAATTGGACTTTGTTCGCTGGTTGAAAGGGCCACACCTCTCCAAAAGAGAGGCAAACTCATTAACTACCTAAATTCAATCATTTGTGAGCAGCATCTTGCAGTACACCCTTACTTTCTTAGATGTGTTTGAGTGTCCGTTACTTGAGGCTTGGTAGAAATTGGTAACTTTTGTACAGGAGTATGATAAATGATATATTTTAGTACCTGATGTGAAGTTTATTGTTTTTCAAATATTAGGCTGTTTTATGGTATTACTAGTGTCTATAATATTTTTATTGTTAGTGAAATAATTGATAGTTAATTTTCTCTTCATGTTTACTTCAGCGACTTCGGGGAGATTCTGGATCAGAAGAGAGTGACAGTTCTGTAGCAAATGACAGTGAGGAAGAACAACCTGCTCGTTTGACACGGAGATCTGCAGGTAGTCATTAAAAAGTTGTTAAAATTATATCCCCAGGTCCAAACACACCATTAGTCTAACTTTTGGTTAGAATTTGTTAAGTACTTTCCATATTTACTGAAAGTGTTCACACTTGTATTTTCTTTAATGAATATTGATATTGATAATGATGCTGCTGTTAACCTTTAGAGCCCTGGCTTAAAATTACAAAACTTCCCCCAGGGCCTGACTTATTTTTTGGAAAATTTGCGTTATTGATGGTGGGTGTTTTGAAAACGTCATAACTTTTTTGTTTTAAAAGATATCAAAATAATTTTTGCACATCTAAATAAAGGAGTGAATAGTGAATATTATCGTGTTTTTTTTGTTGTTGTATGTGTGATATGACAGTTGTGAGCACGTTTTGAAGTTGAAAATTCTGGTGAAAAACGCAAAACGTCATTTTCAAAATCGCAAATATATCTTCGTGACGACCCTAATACATGAGCAATGTGTGGCAACATTGATAAAATCCTCATAAATACCTATAATTATTGTATATATATTGTTTTATATCAAAACTAATATAATATGAACTAAAAAGACTAATAAAACGTGAAGAAATTGCATATAACGTCCGTCCGGTCAACACTAGGTCTATGCCGACACGCAGCGTAATTATTGTCCATGCACACACGTGTCACCCCTGATGCATATTATTTTTGTGCTTTTTAATGAATACACACACATTCTTATCAAATAACAACATATTAAACAACAATTAGAACATGTAGTCACGATCACTTACCCATGCCACGCGGTACTCAATTTGATAGTAAAATACGGCCGAAAATGGCTAAAGTCGCTCTAGAAATGCGTTGACAAATTCAACCGGCTTTCTCTCTCTTACAATCGTAATGAGTAAAGGAATTTGACCTTTAAACTGTGACGTATTCCTAGCTTCGTGTTGCGGGAATTCTACGTCATATAAGCTTTAACTTCGTGAAGTTCCGTGCTCGGGAATTGAGTGATATCGTATGTTGCGTGATTGCGACCACAGGCACTACGGGATGCACACGCAAGGCGCAATGTTGCGACCGTAGGGGCCTAAAGGTTAAAGTATTTTTGGGCGCTCCGTACGGTTGTTGCGCATGTAAATGCAGAATTGAATACCGCAAATGTATGTGTATTTTTTTTTCTTTTATGTAACCTACCCGGGGTTTGCGCAAGAGGTGAAGACCTTTTTTCGAAAAAACCAACAAAAACAACAAGACATGGGTTTTGGAAAACTCAGCACCATTTTTGTTATTAGAGCTTTTTAAATAATTTCACCAGATTTAAATGCAGAATTGAATACTGCAAATGGGTGTGTAATTGTTTTTTTTAATGTATTCTATCCGAGGTTTGCGCAAGAGGTGAAGACATTTTCTCGAAAAAACAGAAGACATGCAAAAAAGACATGGGTGTTTGGAAAACTCAGTACCATTTTCATTATTAGAGCTTTTTAAATAATTTCAACAGATTTAAATGCAGAATTGAATACTGCAAATGGGTGTGTGATTGGTTTTTTTTTAATGTATCCTATCCGAGGTTTGCGCAAGAGGTGAAGACAATTTAAATTTTAAAATTACATAAAAACAACAAACACAAATGACTTACCCACTGGATGTGCAGTTCTCCTACTTGCTGTGCAGCTCAGATGAACACTCAGTCTTGAAATTTAACAATGTGTGATATCGATGGAAGCAGGGATATGGGCACAGAGTGACCTGACATGCTGCACACACGTACTGAGTCTGGTGGCGCTTCTTTGACCGATCTGAACAGACAACACAGTCATGAAATGAATGCCTGCCACTGGACAACCGTTTAGGATTTATAGCAATGTGGTGTGCTGGTGCTAGTGTCATCCTATCAGGTGGGTGGCTTGTTAATCTTCCGTAACTGGAAGACGCAGGCCTAGAGTAGCAACCTTCAAGAAGCCCATGAATTATCTGCAAGCGAAATTTTTCCGCCTTGACTCGGCCAGGATGTTTAGCCCGCCACAGGACAGCTGAATTGACAAAGCAAGCTTCCAACAAGTAAAAGAAAATTTTCTTCCACCACTTGCAGGACCTGTGGCCTAACATATAATATTTTAGCTGCTTGTCAACACGATCAACGCCTCCCATATGATGGGTATAGGCCTGTATTGCGCATGGTTTTACCACATCCCTCACATTACCACCATGGCGTTTGGAACGGACTTCCTATTGAAGGTCTGCGCATCGTGTGCAGATGTCATCAGATTTACTTGCCTCTTGTCGTACCATGACAGGTAGAGAATGTTGTCATCACTTTCAGTACGAAGTGGGTCACCAACCTTGAGTTTTAGACCCTTCAACGCACGGGGGACCCCTTTGCGATTCAATTGTAGTGTGCCGCAAGCGCCTATCTGGTTCTTGGCAAGCTCCTTGAAAAGGACTGGAGAGGAAAAGAAGTTGTCCATGTAGACAATATGGCCCTTACCGTGCATTGTGGCCAACAAATTACTCACAACACAGTGAGCCAATCCCTTCTTTTTGTCATAGATTTCCTCCTTCCCAAGGTACAGCTTCCAGTTCCAGAGATAACTAGTCTTTGAGTCAGCCAGTGCCCAAGACTTTATACCCCACTTTGAGGGTTTCTTGGGCATGTACTGCATAAGACTAGTCCTACCCTTGAAAGAAATCATGCTTTCATCAATACTGATTTCTTTGGAGAGGCCGTAATATTGTTGGATCAGAGGAATAAGTTTGTCAACAAACCCTTGTATCTTGAACGCCTTGCTGTGACCGGGTTGCCCTCGTGCAACAGCTGTTGTATTGTCTACAAGGTGCAGGAATGAAAGAATAGCTAAAAACCTATTCCTACTCATGACATTCCTAAACCAAGGCATCTCGATGAGACCATCATTAGACCAATACAATTCATAGGAGGAATGTGTGGTCAGTCCCATCAAGAGGACCAAGGCAACAAAGGCTGTCATCTCATCAGCTGTGACTTCCTTCCACAACTTCACACGAGATGCATAGCCGGCGTCCTGTCCTTTCGATTCACTAACCTGCTTAGCGTACCAATTAGTTTCAGTTACCAACATGTTAAGAATATCATCTGTAAAAAACAGACGAAACACGTCTACCTCACTAAGGTTATCAGCTAGGCCTATAGGTCCAACAATTTCATCAAAATTTCTAAGCCAATCATGGCTATACCCCGAAGGGACACTTGAGTTTTCAACAACCTGGTCCTCCAAAATGTCTTCTTCCACGCTGCCCACAGAATCAGTGTCACTAATATTATCTCTATCTAACCACACATTATCTAATGGAGCTATATCTGCATCGGTAAGCAGCACAGTTTCTTCCTCATCGGAATCGTCATCCATTACGAATTCAAAATAAATCGCATCCATGATTGAAGGTTTGGGTGTCGGTACAAAATTACAGTTTTCAATGTCTTGCTGGTACACAGAATTTTTTCAAATGGACAGGGTGAACGTGGAGATGTTCTGGTTTCGATTGTGCATGTCACTAGCTATGTGCATTAACTAAGCGGGCTGTGGTACATGTAAATCTCACGATTTCTCGTTGGGTGGGGCGGGTCGCCAACAGCGCACGCCACCATTTTGTTTTTCGGCGGCCGGGGTTGATATAGGCTTGATGAAGGTTAATGAAAACAATGGGTCTTTTTTAAAAATAATCCATTATTTAGGAGGTCAGTAATTCTCAAAGTAGGCCATATTGAGGGTTATTGCGGGAACTACAGTCCCTCATCAAGGGGACTACAGCATTTTGCTGGGTATTCCCTTTTCTTAGAAAATAATCAACAGAACTGAGAAAGTATTAGTGAAAATGGGAAAATACTTTATTTATAAAACCAACCTTGGCATGTAGTCATGTTTGATACATTGGGACCATGTGTCTCTGCAATTTACACTGGCTTGCTTCCTGACTGTAAAGATGTAAAAGGCCATAAAAATAGTACAAAAAATGAACAGACAAAATCAAAGAGTGGATGGTCATGTCTTTTTCTACTTTCATCCATATCCCTGAAGATAGAAATTGTTGGAGGACTGTTTTGATGCATCTCATGTGATATACCTATGACCCTGATAAGTTATGTTTTATGAATTACGGACAATAGTAAGCCTTGAATGAAGTTCTCAAGTGAAAAGAAAAATGTAGGTCCCAGGGGATCACCAAAAAAAAAAAAGGTTCCCCGTTATGGTCAGGTGCTTTTCTATTTTAAGGATATTTAGTGGCTGTAATAATCTTTACTCTTTCGGGTATTTCTAGTTTATTAATTGTACATTTATGACATATTATTGTAGAATCTGCTTGATGATAATGTTAATCCATTGCAAGCGAAGATGAGCATGACATTAAGAAGGGTAAAGTTTGGGGTATGATTGTTTGTGAGTTCTCAAATGGCTGATGAGTTCAATCTTGGCTCTGGAATACCAATTGTAATGTGAGCAGGAATGTGGTGGATCTTGATGAGGGAAAACAGTCCGGTTTCTCATTTTGTGTTTGTCTCTTTTGAAGCGCCAGTAATGTTCAACACTTATTCAAAACTTTTAATACTCGCTCTGATATGACTGTTTCATGCTGGAAGATCATATGTTGTAGTTTCACAAGAGCCTGGGTCAATCCTGCAGTGTTTCAGAGATGTTTTCAATTAGCCCTTGAAGCGTCTTCTGGCCTCCACTTGAACACTTGCTTGCACACAGTTCACCATAGAGCAGTCTCTTTGGAAAACATCTAGCATAAGGACGTTGTGACCAGTTCAACGAAGTTGAGACCTCAACATGGCATAAATGCTTTCCATCTTAGTTTTTTTTAATAGATTCTCTGTGTCTGGATTGTGATCCTGCCAATGTACACCAAGAAGCTTTTTCAGGCACTGCAGGTGAAAAGAATTGAGCTGCCTTTCATGCATGGCATCTATAGTCCAGGGTTCTACCACATATAGCAGCGAAGACAGAACGACTGCACAATATAAGTTAGGTTTCCAGACGCAGACCATGCCAGATCCAGTTATTCGCGCGAAGACCACTACATGCTGTAATAGAGTGAGCCATTTACAGGGCAACATTCCTATTGATTGTTGTAGTTTTGACAAGGTGCTGCAGAGGTACACAAACTTATTTACATTTTTGAGTTTTTGGCCTTGAACAGTGATGGAGGATTCTGCATAGGAGACTTCTGGTTGTAGCATCACAACTGTCTGTTCTGTATTTATGGTAAAAAGGAAATCACTACACGCTGAAGCGAAGAGATCTATGCTTTCCTGTATTTCATTCAATCTTTTAGCATTGAGTGCATATTCGTCTGCAAACAAGAAGTCATGAACAATATCTGCCTGGGTTTTCATCTTTGTCTTCAGTCTACAATGATTGAACAGTCCACTGTCATTAAGAAAGTGAAAGTCAATTCCTACACTGTTTCTTCGGAAAGCATCACCCTAGCATAGCAATGAACATGATGCTAAAGAGCGCTGGAACTAGAGGAACTAGAATGTATCCATTTTGCACCGTTGGTCAGTGGAAATCATTTTGAGTGTTCGCCATAATCTTGCACACTTGCTTTCATGCCGTCATGAAACTTGTGAATCATGGAAATAAGTTTATCTGAACTTGATTTTTATACATGATTTTCAAAGGGCCCTAGTTGTTTACTGTGTCAAAGACCTTGGCGAGACACATGAATGTGGTTTACAGCTGATATTCTGCTCAATTCACATTTTGTAAAACATTTTGTTTGGCAGTAAAAATCATGTCAACTGTTCCTCTTCCTTGTCTGAATCCACATTTACTTTCAGGAAGAAAATCTGCTTTGAAGTGTGGTTGCAGTTTATTTAACAGAATTATAACTATGATCTTACCTGCAATAGGAGGGATATGTGTCTCTATGGTTGTCACAGACTTGTCGATTTCCCTTTCTTTTGTATTGATAAATGATGGAGGCCTCCTTAAAAACTTGAAGGGTTGTTTCTTAGCTCCCCATTTACTGAAAGAGCTTAGTTAATTTAGTGAACATCACTAAATTTTTGCTGGAATGGAGTCTGGACAAGTAGCTGTTTCTATATACATAAAAAAATAATCTGCTTGATAATGAATGATCATACTTCCATCTTCTTACTTAGTATTTAAAATCAAGTACTATTCCGATAATTTGATTTAAGCATCACAAAATGTTTTCATTTTGAATAGAGTGAATGAACACAGGAGATAATATGCATCCTTGCTTGATCATGTAGTTGCCAGCAAATTATGTTTTAATGTTTCTTTGAGTTTTACAGTCAATATAATTGATTTTATTTTCAATTTGTTTGTAATGGTAATGGTAGATCCCATAGCAGTTTACTTGACAGCAGGAATATCCTCACTTCCTTATGTATGTGAAACATGGATAGTATATCCTGACACGCAAGACGACTCCGCCATTTTCATCTAAGCTACCTTTGTAAGATACTTAACATCCATTGGTGGGATAAAATACTAGTAAAATACTGATGAAATTTAAGTTGGTAAGCATACACACAATGTTGAAGAAGGCGCAGACATCCTGGGCAGTACACATGGTCCGTATGAAAGATCATCGTCTACCAAAAAAGTTGTTATATGGAGAACTCCAGGCTGACTCCCACAAGGCTGGAAGACAGAAGAAGCGTTCCGAAGACACTCTTAAGACATCACTTACTCAATTTAAAATAGACACAAATTCATGGAGGAGTCTTGCACAAGACAGATCTGATTGTCATCACAGAATCAAGAGTGGTGCAGCAGCTGCAGAGAACCTCCCGACATCATGTTGTATGACAAAAACATGCTAGAAGAAAGGCAAGAACTGCTTATGTCACACAGACTCCTTTCACACATGCTCAGAGTGTGGTAGACAATTCTGCATAGGACTCATAGTCACATTGGGTACACAGCAGATATCATCTTCATCATCACCCCAGTTGTGCTGAATGGTCATCGTAGACTATGATGGATAAACAACAGATCCCATGCAACAATCTGCCATCAGGGATGAAGATAAATCTTCATGCACCGCCGCAACTGTTAGGTTGGGTGGCCAGTTCCCTTCCTTGCTGTGTTTGCCTTCTCTAAATCATGCGTCAGGTACCCATTTACAGCTGGCATCAGGCACCGATTTACAGCTGGGTCAACTAAAGTAGCTGTTGTTTCAGGCAAAAAATCATGATTAGAATATATTTTGTGTGTGTGCGGACGTGGTTTCAAACCTGGCATGCCTAACAATTTTGCAAACATTTAATTTCAATAAAGTTCTGGATTAGAAACCATATCATGGGACATTCCTATAAGTGCTTTGTTCTAGCAGCCATTCAAGAGTATGCAGACTCACAACAAAGTCCCAGTCTGATGTAGATTATGTAATTTACGTAACTTTCCAGAGAGGACACACTTTCTCCCCTGGTTATTCTCATATTTGTTATTCTTTATATGTGCACATTATTACTTCCAGCTTTGTCTTCTTCACTCTAGTAAATCAATGACTGCCCTTGTTTCATCTGCCCTGTCTCTCTTCAATACTGTGCCATCAACCACAACATTGCCCGTTAATTAGTCTGCTCTTTTGTTGCCTCTGACCTCCGCATGATAAGGGCAATATATCCATGTAAAACTTTGGAAAACAGAGTTGTTCAGTAACATGACCCAATTCTTTCTTAACATGCACCTTTCTATCTTCTGCAGCCTGTTTGTGAGTCAAAGAGTATCACTGTGTGAGTTGATATGTCAGTAACCAACCGATTGCCGCAGTCACTGCTTTTATTTCTTTTTTCATGCTGGATGTTGTAGTGAAGTAGGGCAGTCGATTTTTCAAACACATTTTTTCCATTCTTGTAGGCAACAAAACCTCATATAGACTTATTCGTTACCCTGTTGGCTGAGCATCTGTATATATGATTGTTTCTTGTAGTTGTGAAAACTTCTGGACTAGTTCTTGTACTGTAACCTCAGTCCTGGCAACAGTCCATTTCCTACACGCTTTCCCTATCCATATTACTACACCTACCAGATTGTGTATAGCTGTGAATATATGTTTATTTTTTGTTGTTATGCTTATTCAAAAGTTTGCTTCAATGAGATTATTTTTCAGCAGCTAGTACAGAGCAAAAAGATTCACCTCCCACCAAAAGACGGAGAGTTGTCAGAGAGTCCATTCAGTCAGGATCAGACTCAGATGAAATGTTAGAGTCAACAGGCAAACTTGATACAAAATCCAAATCAACACTTGTTGGAAAAGCAAAACACAATGGCAAGAAAACTGTTACCAAACCAAAAATTGAGTCAATTGCCAATGGTGATTTTAATGGTGATATCGATTCTGAAGAAGGGAACTCATTAATGGGTTTCACAGAAAGAAGAGCAACCCCAAAAACCAATTATGATGAAACAAGTGCCCACTGCCCTCTTCCTGGATGTGACTCAAAAGGTTTGCATAACTATTTTTTTTTAAAGTTATTTTTGTGTGGATCTGATATTTTTAAAGATAAAAGCAATCTTATAGATTACCAGCTATTTTAGACACATCATACAGTCCTGCTAAACTATATTGAACACTGTCATTTTTTTGTCAATATTAGTAATGTGGAAATATTAGCATGATCATTTGCTAATTTCTTAAAACTTCCCAATCTTGTACCTTGGAATGCTGTTCTGCCCATGTTTCAGGTGATTGAAAGATTCTGTTTTCTGAACTACATCCTGCCAGCAAACAGCAGTTTGAAAAAACACAGGAATATGCTGTTCTTCTTCACAACTGATAGATGAAATTTGTTTCATTCACTATGTGAAATTAATTTAAAAGTGTGTCAATTTTGGTCCATAGGTTTATAAATAGCTGATAACACAGTAAAACTTTTGTACCCAAAAGGTGGTTAGGATGGGGATAATAGCTTTTGTTGAAATTTTATCTACTTGAGTCTTTCTAGCCAGTCATCATTGTTAAGCTTCTGCATTGTGTCATTGTTTCACATGTAATTGCATCAGTTTTGATTGCAGAATGTCAGGTAATTCTCTTTTCTGCTAATCTAAAATTATGTTAATCTGAATACCATGATAACGACAGCTGGGGAATTGCATATCCGGCATTCCATCATAGTCACATTATCTATAGTCAATACTGAATGAAGAAAATTTACAGTTATGGTTTCAAACATTCACTACCATCGAAGACAGATGTGTTGGGCCATTGGAGCAAATAAAGCGGCAACACAACGCATTTCCATTCTCTGGACTATATTCAACTGGAAATCTAGTAGGACCATTGTCCTGTTACAAGAGAAATCCAGCAGGAGTTTTGAGAATGAACGCTGAAGAAGAAGAAACATTCATTAATTTGCTGGGAATACATGCCATATAGTTAGTTATAAGATACATAATGCAGCAGTAATATTTGTTGTTCATTCCAGAATACTGGTCCCGCTACTTTAACGAAATCTTGTAGTCTGATCACATTATTGAATGCAGATAAAAGATTGACGGTACTCAAATAAATTAAGTTCAAAATACAGTGCGTAAGTATAGCTCATCTCACTACAGAACAACGATACATCATCATCGGACGCTTACAGACTGGACAATCAGAAAATGTAGTAGCCAGACAATTTAATGTGGTTAGAAGCAACATTAGTCACCTTTGGAAACGAATTCAACAAACTGGCTTAGTGGCAGACCAACCGTGCAGTGGAATACCCAGAGTCACAGCTCCTGCCGAAGATCACTTCATATGGCTGCGTCACCTCAGGAATTGATTTGCATCTGCATCCTCCACAGTCCAATCAATGCCAGCAGCTCATAGAATTTCAGATCAAATGGTAAGGAACCTGCACGATGCAAGAGGTCCTGTTCCAATGGCAACAATTTCAAACAATGATTCCTTTCAATTTCTTAATGCTTTTAATTGCTTAAAATGCAAGCAAATAATTTAAAAATACCAGCTCAAGAAACTACGCCATGGCATTCATAATTTTCCCAAGGCTAAGGTCTAAAACTGGCTCAATTGAGTAGAAAAACTGCTGAACTGACGAATCGCTGCAACTAGGTGCATCAAAAAGTAGAAACCTGACTATAAATTATTAAAAACACAATGTTGGTATATTGAAAAGTATGGCTTTTGGGGACCGTATTTCAGGAAAGAGATACAAATATAGATAAAAATAAAAGTACTATTAATGTCATACATGAAGAGTTTATGCAAAACATTAACCAAGGTTCACTTTACTTGCAGGACATTTAAGTGGTCGCCACGAATCACATAGAACCTTGACCTCTTGCCCTCTATTTCATAACACTACAGCTGAGGAATGTAAGGTCAGTATTTAACTGAGAAGTTTGTGTATACTTGGAATAAAATGTAGTGTAGATAATTCTATTGTTATTTGTTTCGATATAAACTGCTAATTACAGGAACTTTTTGAAGCTACCTCATATATCTAGAAATTTGCTTTTATGTACTGCCGTTTCAGTGCATTTGTTTTTTTTATGATGCAGAATCGTTATGACAGTAGAGTGAAACATATTGAAGACAGAAAAAAGATTGTTGCAGAACTGAAAGACAGACGGGGACTTCGACACCAAGTATGTAAAGTCTTGTGTGAACATGTTTACAATTTTGTGTTCGTTTCACAATATGATCATATTTTTAAAAAAAAATCTCTGGGCTACTCTTCCTCATTCAATCTCATACCAGTAAATTCAAGTAGGAAGCAGGAGGATAAATGAAAATAATTCTTACTGCTGATGGGAATTTAACCAGGTCTGTTCTAGCAGGACTGAATCGCTTTGCAACACAAGTAAACAGGTTTTCTGTCTGATCACCCAAATAATGACCACCCAAATAAAATAATTATTGACACTTGGGAACAAACATTAAAACAAATGTCTACTAGATATATCTGGAGAGGAAGATGATAAACACCATTTACCACAAGAGAAAGATGGAAAATAAATACCACGGACAACCTCCTTGGGAGACATTGCATTAACCAACTATACATACGATACTCGATAAAATAGCCAATAAGGGAACACTACCAACAATCCTGAGGACGTGTGCCCTAGAAACCAGAAACAGTTACCCATCATCAGCAATCAAGGCCTATGCTGATAGATTGGCTTTCAAGGCAACCTGTTTTGCAGGATATTGCATCCATATACGATACCCTGATGGATTTACCTATGAGTTCTGTGACTCTTGTGGTGAAAATTGCTCAATTTATGAAGCAGAGGCTGAGGTCATCAAGATAGCCAT
Source organism: Meghimatium bilineatum (assembly GCA_034231615.1). Taxonomy (NCBI): domain Eukaryota; kingdom Metazoa; phylum Mollusca; class Gastropoda; order Stylommatophora; family Philomycidae; genus Meghimatium; species Meghimatium bilineatum. The sequence continues at coordinate 96,230,294 of CM067298.1, forward strand.
TGAGTTAAGGCACCATTTTATCTCATGGATCAAAAACTATCAAACATAGTCATTTATATAGACTCCAAGTCAGTTTTGGAAGCACATAAACATACTCCATGTGAAAAATTCTCCACATAGCAAAAGCAGCATACATTCGTATCTCCGCATATCCAATCAGTGTGACCATGCAATGTATCCCTGGACATATAAATCTAGCAGGAAATGAAGTAGCTGACAGACTTGCAAAAAGAAGCGCCTCAAAATAGTGAAAGAAAAGTAGCTGATAAACTTAAAAAAAGAAACGCCTTAAAGCAACAAAAGAAAAGTCCCTGTAGTATGGGAACAGATCGTCAGAAACAACACCAGGGAAATCTGGCTAAACAGATGGGCAAATGGACTGACTGATTGAAATTTATTGAGTGAAATGATACGGCTAAAGGACAATGACAATATAAACAAACTCTGCAGGAGAAATCAATCCCTTATCTTTCAGTTTTGAACAGGATATGCAAGTCAATAGCCATTTAAACCGTATCAAACTCCAGCAACTACTTATTTATAGACACTGCTCTCATTCCAATGAAACAGTGGAATACCTCCTTATTGACTGCTCTTACCTTTCAACTTCCAGGAACATTTTTTACAAACACCCTTAATAGTTACAGAACTCACTAATTGGAACTCACTGTATGGATCACTAAGTCAAATTCAGAATGACATTGTGCTGACAAGAGCAGAACTACTCGCCAGCATTTGGATATTGACAACAACAACAAAGATTGGTAGGTGCTTGGATGTTATTCCCACTGCACCTCCTGGCTATCAATATTGATGTGAAGTTTTTTGGCAACAGGTGTTCATCTGTCATAGTGATAATAAATATAATAAGGTACTTCAGAGTCACAAAAAATGTCATACCAATGGTAAACTATGATCCAGACTGGAGAGATTGCTTAAGTGTGTAGGGAGATGAAGTGATATAAGAGATAAAACACACCAAGAGTACATATCAAATGTCATAAGAAAATGTAGATGGAACTACCTTGTATATATCCTAAGAATAGATTGACCCAACAAGCACTCATGTGGACACCCAATGGGAAAAGAAAATGAAGATCTAAAACTACTCTTTAAAAACACCATACTTAAAGAATGGGAATCAATGGGCTGCAAGTCAATACAAGAAATAAAATTGCTGGCAGTGAACCGCAACACATGGAGAATCAAAACCTCTGCTCTATGTGCTGCCTGTGGCACAAAAGGAACAATTTTGTTTTCTTTTCTGTTATTTGAAGCGTTTTTATATTATGTCTATTTGCTTGCAACTTTTATAACTTTTATTTCTTTACTGTGTTGACAATACAGTTAAACACAATGTTTAAGAAATGATATTTACTAGCAAGAATTTTAGGGGTTAAATGTTGCTAATATACTTTATGAATTCACTCACCAGTTTATAGTTAAATTTCCAAAGGTATTAGATGCCCAATTTCAAAGGGTAGACTATCATCACCATCAGGTACATATTCTGAACAGGATGTAGCAGTCATCACAACCTTTCGAAACTTCTGTCGATCTTGAGCCAGTCTCCCTGCTTCTGTTATTGTCATGTTCAAGTGGTCTTTGATGTCTTGCGCCCATCTTCTTCTTGGTCTGCTTCTTGTTCGTATCCCTGATATCATCCCCTCTATTATGGTCTTTTCTAGTTCTCATGGTGTTTGATATGACCAAAATATTGTAGTTTTCTGGAAAGAATCATGCTGTTCATGCAGGGTAGACTATGGAAGTTAATTCTGTAGTCTGCCCTTTGAAAATGAGTACCAATTTTCTTAATGTAGGGATATTATAAAAATTTTTCTGCCAATACTGCTGTGTAAGTGCTTCAAAGTAGACACTTTTTCAGCATGAGTGAGGAGTTGTAGTAGAGATCCTGAGTGAAGAGTTATAGTAGATTCTAATTAATATATTCCTGAATCTTGAACATGTTTCAATAAACTTAATGTTATAAAGTTTCAATACTGTTACACTTGTCAGCTCTAAGTATATCACCATTGTAATATTTAACAAATAGTAATGCAAAATGATGTAAAAAGGTTACTAAAACACTTACCTAGCCTATTAATAAAAATATATTTTTAAGAAAAAAAACAAAAAACATACAATAAAACTAAACAGGACAATTCTCAACGTATCGGCTCAAATTGAACCTTTTTCAAGAGACAAACAACAGAAAACGACAAAATAAAAAAATAAATAGATGTCTATATTTCATCAAGCCCTCGTCTCCATAATAGCGCAGGGATGGCAACGCATCTAGTCAAAGTGAAAATGCGTGCATTCATTATAAACAAACCGAAAGTGGGAAATTAGAGACACTATAGATGAGTGCAAGAATAATAAAAGAAAAAGATAAGAAAAATACCCCTTTTGTCACTCTATCAGACAGGCAGGTTTTAAGAACATAGTCACAACAGGCACGACTGAAGGGAACAGAGACAGATGGGGACGTGAGAAAATATTCATGTGACAACCTAGCAAGGCTTGGAAACAACGATCCTGAAAACAATACTGTGAACAGAGAACCATGGTCACCTACGCCAACAAGAATGGCATATGACAATGATAGATGAGTAATGATGAGGTTGTGTGGTGGTGGGGTGAGTGGGTTTGGGGAAGGAAGGATAGAAGAAGAATCAACATTTGAAAACGCATGGAATGAATGTGAAACCAAATATAGACATAAACATATATATAAAACCAAACCTAAACATACATAGAAATGTAAACACACACCAAGAGTCAAGAAATAAACACATAACAAGATGGACACAGATGTGTGAAGGATACCCACACAAAATGCACAGGCATGTAAACGTATCCACACACAGGAAAGGGCTCACACCAGAATAGGTATACACATTGACACAGAATGGAGATACGTGCATTAACATAAAAAAGCGCTCACATAAATATACATATATATATGTATACACAAATATGAACATTCATGCACATGAACACTTTCTCGTATAAATAATAACATGAACATTCATACACATAGAAACATATACATATATTAATGTAAATATAAACGTTCGTTCACATAAAGATAATGCTATAACAACTGCATATGTATACATACAAATGTGTGGCCCAAAGTAATTGTGTGGATACATAGAACCATGTAAAACGAAATGCATATACAAATAACTATATATGTGTGGGCACCCATCGAAGAGACAACTGCAATAAATACGAGGAAATCAAAATCTAAATATGTAAATGATTTAACAATAACAAAATGGCAGAGTACAAAATAATCACATATTGACATACACAAACGAAAGAAGACATAAAGGAATTATATAGAAGAACGGCAAACACAAAAATAATAATTATTCACGAAAGTGTACAAAGACAAATAATTACAAGAATCAGTGCAATACGGGAGTAGAGGGTATAAAGAAAAGGTGGGTAACTCAAACAAAACGGTGATTAATGTTCATTCCGTTTGGTTGCAAGACTCCCATATGACAAATGAGACGATATTCCAAGGACTGACGTTGCCGGTCACCGGTATAACAACGTAACAAACCGGTTACAGAGACATCAGAGCTACCATGATGTAACGGGCTGTTAAAATGATTAGGTTACCCGTTACATCATGGTAGCTCTGATGTCTCTGTAACCGGTTTGTTACGTTGTTATACCGGTGACCGGCAACGTCAGTCCTTGGAATATCGTCTCATTTGTCATATGGGAGTCTTGCAACCAAACGGAATGAACATTAATCACCGTTTTGTTTGAGTTACCCACCTTTTCTTTATACCCTCTACTCCCGTATTGCACTGATTCTTGTAATTATTTGTCTTTGTACACTTTCGTGAATAATTATTATTTTTGTGTTTGCCGTTCTTCTATATAATTCCTTTATGTCTTCTTTCGTTTGTGTATGTCAATATGTGATTATTTTGTACTCTGCCATTTTGTTATTGTTAAATCATTTACATATTTAGATTTTGATTTCCTCGTATTTATTGCAGTTGTCTCTTCGATGGGTGCCCACACATATATAGTTATTTGTATATGCATTTCGTTTTACATGGTTCTATGTATCCACACAATTACTTTGGGCCACACATTTGTATGTATACATATGCAGTTGTTATAGCATTATCTTTATGTGAACGAACGTTTATATTTACATTAATATATGTATATGTTTCTATGTGTATGAATGTTCATGTTATTATTTATACGAGAAAGTGTTCATGTGCATGAATGTTCATATTTGTGTATACATATATATATGTATATTTATGTGAGCGCTTTTTTATGTTAATGCACGTATCTCCATTCTGTGTCAATGTGTATACCTATTCTGGTGTGAGCCCTTTCCTGTGTGTGGATACATTTACATGCCTGTGCATTTTGTGTGGGTATCCTTCACACATCTGTGTCCATCTTGTTATGTGTTTATTTCTTGACTCTTGGTGTGTGTTTACATTTCTATGTATGTTTAGGTTTGGTTTTATATATATGTTTATGTCTATATTTGGTTTCACATTCATTCCATGCGTTTTCAAATGTTGATTCTTCTTCTATCCTTCCTTCCCCAAACCCACTCACCCCACCACCACACAACCTCATCATTACTCATCTATCATTGTCATATGCCATTCTTGTTGGCGTAGGTGACCATGGTTCTCTGTTCACAGTATTGTTTTCAGGATCGTTGTTTCCAAGCCTTGCTAGGTTGTCACATGAATATTTTCTCACGTCCCCATCTGTCTCTGTTCCCTTCAGTCGTGCCTGTTGTGACTATGTTCTTAAAACCTGCCTGTCTGATAGAGTGACAAAAGGGGTATTTTTCTTATCTTTTTCTTTTATTATTCTTGCACTCATCTATAGTGTCTCTAATTTCCCACTTTCGGTTTGTTTATAATGAATGCACGCATTTTCACTTTGACTAGATGCGTTGCCATCCCTGCGCTATTATGGAGACGAGGGCTTGATGAAATATAGACATCTATTTATTTTTTTATTTTGTCGTTTTCTGTTGTTTGTCTCTTGAAAAAGGTTCAATTTGAGCCGATACGTTGAGAATTGTCCTGTTTAGTTTTATTGTATGTTTTTTGTTTTTTTTCTTAAAAATATATTTTTATTAATAGGCTAGGTAAGTGTTTTAGTAACCTTTTTACATCATTTTGCATTACTATTTGTTCATTAGGTTACTGCGGCACCATCCACTTTGTCGGACACCCTCTGGCCATTTGGTTATTTATATATGTAATATTTAACAAGAAGTTAATATTTCATGTATACTATTTTTTAAATGTGCTATGTGAATTATAATAATCTTTTTTTTTTTCGGGGGAAAATTTTTGTAAGGCCCTCAGTGAGAGTCAGAGAGCCAAGAGAGAGAAACTGATCAAAGCCCGCGCTAAAAAACCAGAGATAACAGAAGAGGTGAAGGAGAGACACAGAAAGCACAAAGAGACATATGGCAGCACCAGACAACCTCTCATTAGTGGTCTAACCTCGGATTATGACTATGAGTTGTTTAAAGAGGCACAGTCTCGAGCTTGTGAACTGCTGGTAAGTAGGCTAGTTTATCCCTGTGAAAAATAATGCTTTATAATTGACCACTGACTAATTAAAATTATAGCTTTATGCCATGTTGTTTGTGTGTATATACTGTTGCTTTTTTGACAAAACTGAATGCAATGCATACATTACCAAAAAAATATACAATTCTTCTCCAAGTAAAAAATATAATATATACTTTCATATTTAAAAGAATTCCACCTGTTTGATAAATGGCATGATTCTTTTTTTAATCATATTAAAATCACCATAATTTCCTACCGTAAATAACAGTAATAAAGATGGTCCTGAAGTTTTTACTATAGGAATGAAATGTTAAGACTTCACAGTACTAGGCTTTTTAGTATTTGGAGGTCACCTATGTGGATCATTTGGTTTGTTCTGCCAAAGGCAACTGAGGCTGGACTAAACATTAAATAAATCTGTAGCCTTGTTCCATAGCACTATTCATTTATATTAAGGGAATCACAATAATTTGTGTACATAAGGCCTCATCAAAGAAAAGCTGGTCCAGCCATCACATTAGGGGTGAGTTATTTGAATATTTGAGTAAATATTGCTGGTTCATTTTTTAGTTGAAAATTTTGAATGGTCCGCAGATGATATTATAAACTTACTAATCACTTGTGAAAGGTATTATAAATTTGCACATGACCCTTGCCCAAAAAGGTTTGCACTAATACATGGCTCAGAAACATGGAGTATGAACAAATAGTTTTAGAACATTTCACTAGCTTTACCCTAAAAAAAATTTAATTATCTGATTAATCATTTTGATTAATCATTTAATGTATTAATGTCATTTTTGTGTGCATATAATGGTATATTTGGTAGAACCAATAAATATATACTTTATATGTATAGCATTTTAAATAACTCTGGGGCTTTCAAATTAATTCAGACAATACAAACAGTCATTGACATTACAAGACTCTCACATACGAGATAGATTTTATATGGATATTTAAAGATGGCGATGTTAATGCATACAATTTTGCGTGCACCCTCGGTAATGGTGGATCCAGTCCTGTGCTCTGGATTACTGGTCAGCTAAGTGTTGGACACCGTCTGTCTTGTGTTCAAGAGTATAAAATAGTGCAATTTAACACTTAAATCATGCCAATAGCATGATAAACCAATGATGTGTACATGAGATTTTATAATTGACTGTAAAAATCTTTTAAAATGTGTATGAGATAAGTGTTGAAAAGTAAACTTGTGATATATGTTGCAAATAAATGAAAATTGAAACCAATGGCTGGATATATTAATGTAAAATGTAATTCATAGGGTCTATACCATTTCAAATTCACACACAAAATGTCAATTATATGTGTTACATAATTTCTGAGATACATAATTTTGAAGTTGGGCAAAGCTAGTGAAATGTGCTATAAAAGAAAGAATTAATACCTTTGAGATATAAATACATAGAGAAATATGGAGAATTTTATAAAAAGAGAAGAAAACAAACTTGTTCTGACAATACTTCTTATGAAAAAGAACTATTAAAAGAAATAAAAATCAAAGGAATAAAATATTTTGGTCATATTAAAAGACATGACACCATGTTGAAGACGTTACTTGAAGATAAAGTTAAAGGGTGACGGACAAGAGGTAGGTAGTGATATCAGAGGGAGGGAAACACTGCAGAGATGGAGGATGTTGAAAGTCAGTTGCAGCCAACCTTCGATGCGGAGATGGCACCTGATTATTATGAAGATCAATTTATAAATTCACCCTCACCCATACCTGATTCAGCAATATAAGGATAAGGTACTGATTTGTAGCGACACTCCTTTGTCTAACTTAACAACCTAGGTACACATTTACTGAAACATCCTCATCCATCCTTAGCCCAACAACTGGCCTACCTATTTACAGCTACACACTCATTGTTACCTAACTCATCAACATTAGATATTCATTTACAGTTATGCCTTCACCCTTGCCTAATTCAGCAATAGCAGATACACATTTACAGCAGCACTCTCAGTATATCATTGACATTTCATTATTTCTTCATTATTATCGGTAACAATTTTATCATTACCTATTTTTTGTGTGACATTTGTGTACAATTTTAACAATTTAATTTCTCATATTTACAATGCTTTCTTCGTTACTCATGCACTGGAAAGAGGTAACACAAGTTGTATTATTCATGACTAATTTGATATAATTTTCTGAATTATGTGAAGTATATGATAATGTTTTATGTAAATATTTACATTTACAAATGTTTAACCTTTAGTACGCCATCATTGAATACATGCACAAAGCAATATGCATTGCTTAACAGTCGTCCGCACGTCCGTGCACCTAGTGCTATATCAATCAATCAAGTGCTATGCTGAATGACATAGGTGATCATGTTTCTCCACGACTCTGTCTCTTGTGTTGTCAACAAGCTCGGTTAGCGAACTTCTCCCATGCCACAATAGTAGCCCATCTAGCAACTTTTCTCTTTGTCTTCCCCATATCTCGTCTCCCGTTGATCTTTCTAGTGGTTATTAAGTGTTCAAGCTGTGTTCTCAGCACATGCTCTAGAAACCTTGACTGTCTGCCCCTGTTTGATATTATCTTTTTACCAGCATCAATGAGAACTTTTACATTAGTTTTCTTAGCTGTCCATCGTATTTTCATCATTCTTCTCAGAAACCACATCTCTGTAGCCTCTAATTCATTTTAAATTTTTGTTTACAGTCCATGCTTCACATCCATAAAAAAGAATTGGTTCGATAAAACATCTCAACACTCGAATTCGGGTCTGCATTGATAGTCTTCCATTTCACAAAATAGTTCTTATTTTTTTGAATGCTGATTTGGCTTGTGCTGTTCGGCTCTTTATCTCACTTGAGCATCTACCTTCTGATGTTAACAGGGTGCCAAGATATTTTACTTTTTCAACTTGGGTTATTTTTGTGTCATTAATTATTATGTTGCATCTCGGTGGTGTATGTATCTTTGAGACAACCACTATTATTTCTGTTTTCTTCTTGTTTAAACTGAGGCCTTTTTTTTCACTTTCTTTCACTACTTTATTCTTCACTACTTTGCTATTGCTATATACTCTTCTAATAAAGAAAAAAGTATTAGATATAGGGATATTTATCCGGGGAACAGTGGAAACGAGACTAGCAATAATCAAGATTTATTTTCCTGTAATGTGTTTGGGAGGACGTGAAATATCAGAGCTGTAGTTTAATTATCAGTCGTCTGTTCCAAAAAAGTGCAAATGGAGTTGAAATGAAAGTCCTTTTCAATTAAACTCTTAACGAATTGTGATTCTGACAATGAGAAATTCTTGGGATTTACAGATGCAGATCTTGCTCCATTAGCCAATATGACCGGCGATGGAGACACTAGGTCTTTGTCTTGCGAAGTCGATACTGTTGATAGTGATTGTGCCTCTTCTAGTTATAACCATCTCTGGTTTCACAACTTTTCTGAAGTTGCAGGACCATTGGACCTTGCTGATAACATTAGTTAGATTGCAGTGTTTCATTTGTTTCCATTAACGATAATGTGAACACATTCATTGGTTATGAAATGGCATCCGAAATAGAATAGACTTAGACATTTAGCGACATTATATCGAGCATTGAATATATCAGACAACAATAGGTATGATATGTTGTATTTTTTTTGGTTGCATTTTTTTATCTGCATCATTTTCTCACATACACTAACAAAACTTTCCACATTACATTTAGTAACTATTTCTTTATTTCCATTTTAAAAATATATACGCCAACTAAAAATGTAATATGTTTTGTGATGTGGTTGAAGAAGGAAAACATGCTGACTCAAGTTGCGAGGCGAGTGGGTACTATCTGTGAGGACCTGGTTCAAATCCTGCTTGCTGCATGATTTTTCTTTGCAAAAATAACGCAAATTGTCACACACAAACATAATTCGGCTGTAAGGGGAAATTTATACAATTTTTATTTGCTGTGCTAAAGGTTAAGAAAGAACTATTGGTTATGTTGAAGGATACACAAATAAGGACATTATAGGAATATTGATTCTGTCAGTCTTGTGTCTACTTTTGGATGTTTTAAATGTATATTTTTATGCTCTTTTGTGTTATTGTTACATCTTGAATTACAGAACATCCAGTTACATCTCTCAATTGTTACCCTTAATTTCATTTGTTTTCACTATCTCTTTAAAACGTCTCACTATTACCATTTTGTCTGCGTTAGCATCCAGATTTTTCACCACTTTTCTGTGTTTTACAGATTTTTAAAGAAGATTGTTCTACATTTGTTCTCAAACTCCAACCTATTAGCACAATGTAGTCAGGAGAATATAATGAGTTGTATCTTGGTTTACAATCTCACTAATATCTGTTACTTATAACCAAAAACATCCAACTTCAGCATATCCTTTGGGTCACTTTCATCCTCTATTGGATGGGACAGATAACCCCACCCTCATATCCTCAGTCACTAACAGCATGCATGTTGAGTCGCAGTGTCACATTTCTTTACTCCCTTTTCAGAACCTGAACAAACCACTCTATACATGACCAATATGGGATTGGATCTATATTTACTGAATACATAAGAAATACCCTGGCAACAGACGAGTGTAATAGGGTTCACTGTTAAATACTATCTGTTTATTCTATAGGGGAGCATTATGAGATATTGGTTACAGCATGTGCCTAGAGTTCAGGAGTTTGTGAATTCAATACCAGACAGCAAAATCTTGTTTATATGTGAATTTTTTTTCACAGAGATCCCTGGGGATTATCTCGTAACGCTACAGTTATATGTTCTAAGTGACACTATTGGCACACAGCTGTGTTAATATAGGTAGAGTTACATATGGGAAATCTTGAAAACAATAACCAAATACTCTACACCTTTAAGTGTGATAATTCTATAGGACACTTCCTTATACTAAGTGTAAACTATTTCTACTTTCAAAGGTATTCACAATTTGTTTTAGTTACCAATTGTTCGATCCCTTTATTTTAGTTCTAATGTTGCAGAAAGAATTACGAAAAATATATACAAACTGTGAGATTTTTAATTTGTTAAAGAATAGTGCTGTGCATTGGTCAATCTGTGTTGTGTTTGTTACATGTTATTTAGTACTTCTCATATCAAGAGTATTGTCCTTGTCAGCTTGTGTTATGTTCACAGTTACTTTCCAGTATACTTGATTCTTGATTATAAATTAGCATCATAGTACACAGGACATTCCCATAAGTGCTCCACTCTCCATTTCAGCAGCCATTTTATTGTATGTAGACTCAAAGTCCCAATCAGGTGCTGATTACGTAAGCTTCGGTTCTTTCCAAAAACAGTACATTTTCATCCCCCTTCTCTAATCACTTCCATTTCTGTCATTCTTTGTATGTGTACATTTTCAGTCTCATTGTCAACATCTTCATTTTACAATGAAATTATATAACTGCTTTAATAAAGTCAGCTTTATCTCTTTTCCTTACTGTACAGTCAGTCGCAGCATTATCTGCTAACGAGTTAGATCTTTTGTTTCCTCTGACTCCAGCGTGACCCAGGCAGTATATCCATGTAATGTTCTGTATAATTGAGTTGTTCAATAATGCAACACATTCCTTTTTCAACATGTTCTTTTCTATCTTGTGCAGCATTATTTGAGAATCTGTGAGTATTACCGAGTGGGTTCGTGTATCAGTTATCAACCGATTCAGTGCTGCTGTAACTCCCTCTATCTCCATCCTCATGCTTGATGCAATAGTAGAGTATGCAGATGGTCTTTCAACCAACTTCAAGCCATTTCTGTAGGCAACAAATCTCCAACCATATTTATTTGTATTTCTGTTGACTGAGCCATCTGTGTATATATGTCTTGCGGTTTTTAATGTAGATGAGCGAGCTCTTGTACTTTAACTTACAGTACAGTACAGTTCCGATATACTTGACATAATAGAAACTAACAAGTGCAGTATGTACCAAGACAATCGTATACTATATTGTAGCAAAAACAGCACACTATTTCTTATAATCTGGGCTGTAGAGATTCTATTGAGTAATTAAGAAATGAATTGACAAGATAGAATCTGTGGTCAATGAAGATCAGAGTTGGTTGCACAAAGATAGAAGCATCTACATGCAATTGGAACATTGATACTTCTTGCAGGAGTTATTAAGTAACGGTTGGTTGCTGATTCCTTTGACCCAAAATATAAATGGAGGTTCCCCACCCCACACACACACATGTGCATAAAATTGATCAAGTACCTATCTGCTATCTGTTCTGTGGTGGGCTACATTCATGTGCAAGTTTTCATACAAGCGGCATCACTTTGTGCGCAGAATACTTGTCTAGAATTGTACCAAATATAGTTACCACTCAACATTATAAAAAAGTCAGAAGGTATCAGCGGTGGACAGTATGATTGCTCAATTTCAAATAGGCACAATGATGGTTTGTGGGAATTTTACAATATCTCGCTACTCATTGCAAAGTCAAGAAATTCTCATACTATCAGGGAAACAGCTGTTTGTGCCAACCGTTGAAGAGGTTTAAAAACAGGTCTACACAAGTCTGCATATGATATACTCAATTCCTTTGAACAACAATACAGTTCAAAGACGTATTGATGAAGTGAGTCATAGTATTGAAAGCTTCTAGTGTAATTATCTGCAAATTAACCATTTCTCAATTCAACTGGACAAGTCAACATTGCCTGGCAATGAAGCACTATTATTGGCATACATTTGTTTTGTTATGGACCAAGAATTCCATGAAGAACTGCTCTTTGCAAGGACATAGACCAACACACTAAAGGTGAATCAATATTCAATGTTTTTAAAAATTATTTCATTGAAAATACGATCCTTTTATCAAATATATCGACAGCAGCAGATGGAGCACCAGCCATGTTTGTTTTTTTAAAACCATTTATAACAAAATATACCCGGGGTGTTTGCAATTCGCAGCGTCATTCATGGACAATGTTTGTAGCTAAAAATCTGAGTGCCAGATTGCATCAATCTCTTCAATTCGTCATAAATACAGTAAACAAGATTTGTAGCAGCTCGTTGAAACAAAGTCCATCATTGCAGCTTTTCTTGCCAGAATGAATCTCATGAAGTAAGACATTGGATGATGCCAATTGTCCCAGTTCCCCAACTTGTCACTGACAAATGTCCAGGATGATTATGAGTTGGTATACGTTCAATATTTAAATGTTTTTCACACAGATTTTATAACCAAGTTTGAGGATGTTTGTCTGGAAATACCACAGTGGATTATCAATTCATATGGTGGCATTGAAGAATCGGATGTAATATGAGCTAATCAGAATAAAAACGAATGTAGAAATTAAGGTGCAGGATAAAAAAAGAAATTAGAAAAAAGCACGGTGTCAGCTGTTAAAAACACATTTTAAGTGAATTTGTTTAGGTAAATACAATATTAGGCAGGCAGGGGAGGGTCTACATGGCAGAAAATGAACCACTGGTCTAGACTAACTGTAAGGGTGTCTACACTAATTACTTTCACATTTCAAAAATTGCATGCTATCATTCATATTTTATTTCTCTCATTCATATTTTATATTTTTTCATATGCTTGTGTTGTGTAGAAAGGATTAGGAATGTATTCCTTCTCCTTGTGCCAACAGGAGCATCAAATGACCCAACATTATGCCAAGTCAGACCTTCAAGAGTATCGCATTAAAAAACTGGAGATTGGACGCTTTGAGATCAACACTTGGTATTCTTCCCCTTACCCAGAAGAGTATGCGAGACTACCTAAAATCTACCTTTGTGAATTCTGTCTGAAGTACATGCGAACAGCAACTATTTTACGCCGACATATGGTAAGTAAATGTCATTAATTATTTTACTTACATATGCTATTTTAAGGTATTGTAATTTCACATTGGTATCATAACTTAGTCACCATTGTTTTTTAACTTTGGCACCATTGCTTTTTAGCTTTATGTCACCATTGCTTTTTAGCATGGCTATAGACTGGGCTATGAAAAATTACATCTAAAACAAACATGTTGGCATAAAATTGACAGATGATAGAACTCTTAGACCTAGATTTTGCTGATGACGTAGTCCAATTTCTGATAAGGTACAAGATATATTAAATCTACATTGTCATCTTTTGGAACAAATATTCCTTCTAGACTAGATCTTGAATATTACTAATTTTAATATCGCTCACAACTGAGAAACAATTCAGACAGTTGATAACTTTTCCTTCTAATGCAGCAAAATGACAAAAGGAGACACAACAAAAGAGATATCTACCACAATTGTATTTGCTTCCTGTGAATTTAACCACCTTACAAACATCTGAAAGTAAAAAACTTCAAGTAAATATACCAAACTAACTTTTTAACTCCAAAGTAATATTTTTATTAACATATGGTTCGAAAACTGGAAAATAAAAATGCAATGCCCTATTCCTACCCCTAATACGTAACCATAATACCTAACCCAAATCTTAACCCTAACTTCTAACCCTAGCCCCTAACCTTACCCCTAAGATCTAACCCTAATGTAAGACAACTTTATGGATGTATTTTGGACGACAATTTTATCCCACGATGAAATCATCATTTAATCTGTGCAATTCTGCTTATAACGTCTTAAAATTGCACACATTACAAACCCCAAAAAACATAATTAGTTGGTGTGCAATGGGGGTTGGTTTGCTATCATTGTACCGAAAAAATATGAAGCTAAAATATGTTTCTATGACAATAAGAAGAAAATTATGGAGTTTCATCGCACATGTACTTGGAATGAATGAAAGAAATACCACTTCAAGTATTTAAATGGGTATCAGATGGTAGAAGAAAAAGAGGAAGACCAAGAGAAACTCTTACTAGAGCAACTATCAAAGATGGTTTGGCTATGGGTCTCAACATACAATATCTACACACAGTAGCATCACATAACTCAAACTGAAAGTACCGGTTTCTGCCCTATGCACTGTATTTGGTGCTGAAGGAACATAGATAGTTAATTACACAGGCCTAACTATATTATATTGATCATTACCAATTTCAGTCTTATTGTTAATGTTGGCTCTTATTTCCACTGATGAACCATTTCACTAGGTTGTCCAGAACATTCTCTCTTTGTCACTCTCAATTTCTCTTATGTTACATGTTGTCATGATTGTCTCCATGTCACCTCTCCTCATAATGTCGCCATAAATCAAGTGATTTTTGTTGATGTTTCTGAGAAGTTTCCTCTGTAACCTCTTGTAGCACCATTCTTACGGGATACACAACATTCTTTTATAAAACCACATATCTGGCATGCAGGTTTTTTTTTTCTGGAATGACTACTAATTATCACAGATTTACAACCATAGGTTAAGATTGGTAAGTTCTAAGTCCATATCATAAATTAATAAAATACCTTTAAGATTTTTATTTACAAAGTAACCTTTTCAGTCATATTTGACAGTATAATCTTGACATCATTGTTATAACCTTTCTCAAAATTGTTTTGATAATAACTTTTCTTGGCACATTAGATGCATTTTAACTCTTTCAGGACTTGATTATTTTTAGGTTTGGACCAGATTAAATTTTAAGTGTAGAAAATTTCCTTACATATGTTTTTCATTATATCACTTGACATACTAATATTGATAAATAGTGTATGTGTAATATATCATTAGAAAGGGGAATGGGTACAGAATATGAATATATAAGTACATTGATGATATTTGATTACTTCACAAGGTTAGAGTTAGTAAAACACAAAAAAAGAAAATGAAAATGTTAATTTATTAGTATAAATATTGTGACTTACCCAAATGTATCCATACTTGTCCTTGATTATTATTGTTGATATCCATTTTTCTTCATTATGCAGTTTAGTTGATGAATAAATATCAATAAATGTTAAAGTTATGTACATTTTTCTGAATGACATCAGAAGCAATAAAAATATGAAAATATTTACATCCAGTCACATCTTTATTATTTACAAGTTTTTATTTGTTACAAATGAGATCATCTTGTGTGGTATTCCCTAAAGCATGATTTAGCACACAGATGTGGCTTATGTGAACATCCTATGCAGTAGTAGCTACTGCGCTTTCATATTTGCTTAGTAGCACAATGAGCACATTGCCTGTCTTTTCCACCGGAGTCAATGAGATGGGTGGTTCCCTGATACCTTTCAAGCTCTGTATTTACTGTTTTTCTTCCTGGCTTGGACAAGGTTTCTTCGATTTTTTTATCTCTCCAGTTCACACACATAACTTGATCTTCATAATTTATGAACCATTTTGGTTGATTGACAGCTATTTTCTTATTTTTTATTTCTGGTGGAAACCCTCGTCTGTTCGCATTGAGAGTTCCAGTATAATGGTGATTTCTCTGCCGCAGAAACTGGACAAGAGGTAAGGACGAATAATACCTGTCAGTCAGCAAACAAATGGTGATGCCTTCTAGTAGTTTGTCAAAAATTTTGACAGCATGGGTAGACTTTGTATCAGTTTCCAGCCTGTATGTCGTGTCCGCACCAAAATATACCAGCAGGTTGAAAACATATCCGGTGATGGAGTCGCAGAGTCCGTATGATTTTATATGATATTTTTTTGGCTTGCTTGCATTATATTGCTTATGCCTAAACCTTCCCTTGTGGCCTATAACCATCTCATCTATACATATGTTTTCAGAAGGATAGAATGCATTCTGAAAGCTTGCAACTAATTCATTTATGAACGCCTCTATTTTAATTTTACCCTGTGCATCAGCTCCAGCCGCATGAAGCATTGATTGGTAAATGAATAAAAATTTTGTCCTGCTGAAAATTGATCCAAACCAGGGGCTACTTCTGTGTGTTTTTGTGGACCAAAAGTCTTTTATGGAATGTTTGGGGTCCAAACCCATGTTTATCAGGGTGGCGAGAAACTTCATACAAATATTTCGGTCGAGCGCAGTCCATTTTGAATAAGTATAATATTTCCTTCGAGGTGTATTCATTTTCAATTTCTGCTGGGCATAAGAGTTTACATTGGCTATTAGATTGTCAATTATTGGTTCTGTCATCAAGGATAGTAAACACTGGAGAGGTGAGGCATTTTCAGGAAGGCCAAGTTTGCAGCCAGAATGTATCTGTCTGAAGTGAGACACTCTTATACTCTCTCCTTCTAGGGCTTCACGCCACACAGCATCAGTCCTAGGCCTACCTTGTCGATCTGTGGAAGTATGATGCATAGGCCTATGTGTAGCATTAGTAGGCCTAGAAGTACCAGCTAAATCCTCTGAATCAGTAGATTCATCACTACTATTAGATGCTTCGTCAGAGGAACTAACATTACTTGATCTGATGCAAGCTGTTAAATTTTTTATAAAACCTACACCAGTTTGCTTTGGTTTCTTACCTTTCGACAAGTCACTAGGCCTATAATCACTATCGGAATCATCATTATCAGATTCACTAACTAGCAAGCTCTGAAACATAACCATAGCTTGTTCTGCACTGCATCTAGAAGAAGTGGGCGTTGCCATTTTTTTTCAGAAATAAAAGTTACAGAATATGTCGATCACAAATCTTCTTGTACACACCACATGTGTTTGGGTACCGGTTGTAAAACGGAAGAGGATCTTTCCTGGATGTTCAGAGGTTAACATAAAAACTTGAACTGGGCAAAACGAAATATAACTGATCAATATATGATCGATCTAAGACGTTGATCAAATCAAAGCCAGTATACTGGCGATTGGTCCTGTAGACCCATAGTATAAAGCCAGTATACTGGCGATTGGTCCGGAAAGAGTTAAGACAGGATTGACATTATGCTTTTTTTCCGCATGTTTAATATGATCTTAACATTTTAAAACATCAATTTGAAGAATCTAACAGATGTTTATAATCATTGATTTGTGATTATTGTAATAAATGATTATAATTAAAAAAAATAGTTTTCTGCTTTGATAAATTTTTAATGACTGCTTTTTTGTTCAGGTTTTAGTGACAATATGTTAAAAAAAATCCACTGTCTTCAGGAAACATACTTTTGAGTTTCTCATTTAAATTTCTTAATTAATATTATTTCCACAATATATATGACTTGTGAGAAATGCACCTAATTATACTCACTTTTCTTCTGTATGCGGTTATTTTGAAATAACTTCTACTGTGAATTTTGTTTTCTTTCAAATAATTTAAGGCCAAGTGTCTCTGGAGACATCCACCAGGTGATGAGATATACAGAAAGGGCAGTATATCATTTTTTGAGGTGGATGGAAAAAAGAATAAGGTTAGTTTCTGTTATATTTATTTATATTTGTAAACATTTATATTTATTATATGCCTTTGTATGTATTATGTGTGAGTGTGTATATATATATATATATTTTTGGGGATCTCATTGGAGCACCAACCATCTAATGTTAAAATCGTGCCTAGATACTTGACTTTATCCGCTTAATTTAATTTTGCATCATTCATAGTAATACTGCATTTTGGTGCTGTGTATTTCTTTTAAACAACCATTACTTCTGTTTTCTTCTTTTTTAGCCTGAGACCTTTGTTTTCTCTAAAATAACTATATAGTGAGGCTCCTCTTCTAGTGAAAATCCCTCCAACGTTCATCTTGACAGTTATAAATGTTTCATGTTGTATGTGTCTGTAACGAATGTTTACAAGTAATTTATTGTTAATTTTGCTGTGAATATCTCATTTCTATTTGTAATTTATCGTGATTTTATTTATATTTTCCTAAATATTGTTTGTGTTTGCGCAACAAAAATATATTGAACATATTACTTCCACAGGTCTACTGCCAGAATTTGTGTCTTCTTGCAAAATTGTTTTTGGATCACAAGACACTGTACTTTGATGTTGAGCCTTTTCTGTTTTATGTAATGACAGAAAATGATAGTAATGGCTGTCATATTGTGGGATACTTCTCTAAGGTAATCAATTTTAAATTTCTGCATTAATTTTATATATATGTGATCTCTGTGTGGTATTGTGGTATTTTATATATATATTTTATATATATAGATGTTGAATAGAAGTATATATATATATATATATATATATATATATATATATATATATATATATATATATATATACATATACCAAAGCGCTGTGAAGGTTAATGCCTTAAACTTTTTTTTTCACTATCCTCATTTGGATGTCTTGACAGGTTATAGCGATTACTTTCACACTAATATTATAACAATTACCTACACATGACATAGATTTATCACACCCAAAATTGGTGCGGGAAATGATTTCTCGTCATAACGCAATCAATAGAAAATCGGTTATGACACAAAAGGGAGATAACAGTTAAATTTATGTGTGCTACATATTAGGAAAAGTACCACCGTTTCCATATTTAAAAAAAAAAATTAAATATGCACGTCTTCAATACAAGTAGGTTGATTCACATTAGATTTAAGTGAAGGATAGTTTAATATTTAAAAAAAGGACACTTCAGGCTCATTCAACCTATTGAATAAATTTAGTGGAATTGTCTGATTCTTATTAGAGTCTGTGAATGTTCTACGTGGTCGACTGGCTGTGCCATGTTTTCTGAAATGAATGAGACTAGGCTAAAGGACACCATAAACTCACTCATGCTGAAAAGGGATGTGCTGGGCTAAAGGCACAAAATAACGCAACTCTGCGTTTATAACAAAATAACGCAACATACTTCTTGCTCCCCAGCAGAAATCACATAAATTTTCATGTTAGTTATCAGAGAGCAAATCCAGAAGAAGATAAACTCACCATGAAGAAAATATCAGGCACCATTTTATTAAGTTCAAAACAGCTATATTGCTCGGATTTGAACAAAATACTGATCTGAACAAAATAAACCAACTCGCCCACGTATCTGTAGAAATTGCAATAACCCTTATTGAACAGTGTAGCATGTCCTATTTGAGTGTATAGAACTACAGTGAGCTGGATAAGTTCTCCTCCTACCATGTTCACCTATCTGAAATACTTTATATGGAATTTTACTGCTAGTACAGAAAACAGGCAGATTTTACATATTGATATGGGCTGCTTCAAGAATGAAAATGCATAGCTCTAGATATGCATCAAAGAAGTTGTGACAACTTAAAAACAAAGATGGGGGACACATTTCTAAATTAACTAGACATGCAGTTGCTTGCTCTAATGAATTGTTTGATAACTGAAATTAATTATGTTCATAGGAGAAGAATTCTTTTCTCAACTACAATGTGTCTTGTATACTGACCTTACCCCAATACATGAGACAAGGGTTTGGAAAGATGCTAATTGATTTCAGTGAGTATTGTTGTTCATCAGTTTCCTTTCTCCTTTGATAAAATACATTTAGAGTTTTTGGTTATACTGCATGTTATACTGGACTTTTGATGTTAAAATTTTGTACTTTATTTGTGATTTAAAAAAAGATATAAGACATAATGGCCGTTATAGGTGACTTCCGGTCACAATAGTGAGGGAGAATGTATGTGTTTTCCTTGATGTCAGTTTTAATCGGATGTTCCTCCTGAAAGCAAGGGCAAACTACAGGAGTATAATGGCAAGAAATTTTCTATGGATGTGGTGAATAATTTGTATTTGAATTAGCGAGTGTTTATTCAGTATTACCATCATGTCAAATCACAATCTAGAAAAGCGGGCTGCAACCAGCAAAAGCAGCCATGATAATAGTAGTAGTAACACAAGTAACATAGTAGGTCTAAACAAGAACACAAGTTAGGAACATGGAATGTGAGAAGCATGTATTATGACAAAATACACATTATAGTGAAAGAAATGAAACGACTACAAATAGTCATTAATACTAGGCATATCAAAACATTGACGGTCAAGCAAAGGTCATCTTAACCTAACAACTGGTGAAGTGTTCATATTCTCAGGAAGTGAGAAAGCAGGTCATAATGGGGTAGGCTTTATAATTGCTGAGACATCGAGTTCGTCCGTACTAGGATATAATTCACTCAGTGATCGCATCATCAGTATAAGAATACAATCGCACAAGGGAAACATTACAATTATACAGGTTTATACACCAACTTCAGCAGCAGAAATTCATGAAATTGATACATTTTATGATCAGCTACAGGCAACAATTGATAAAACCATGAAGTACGACATATTGATAATTATGTGCGATTTTAACGTCAAAGTTGGAGAAAGTAGACTAGTACACAAGCGTACGGTGAAAGAAAGTTTCGGTTTGGGAGAAAGAAGCGATCACAGAGAAACACTAATTAAATTCTGTTTAGAAAATAACTTAGCCATTACAAAATGCTGTTTACCTGAAGGTCCCAAGATGGTATAGTGAAAAATCAAATCGACTATATAATGATTCCGCAAAGATAGAAATCCAGCAACTCAGCATGTAACACATTCCCAGGAGCAG
The DNA here is from genome assembly GCA_034231615.1 of Meghimatium bilineatum. Classification (NCBI taxonomy): domain Eukaryota; kingdom Metazoa; phylum Mollusca; class Gastropoda; order Stylommatophora; family Philomycidae; genus Meghimatium; species Meghimatium bilineatum. The sequence continues at coordinate 96,251,252 of CM067298.1, forward strand.
ACTCAACTCTTACCACAAATGATTAGTAGCTAAATTCAAACAAAAACTTAAAAAAGTCAGAGGTAAAGCTACTGTCTACTTCAACTCCTCAAATATTCCCACAGAATACAACATAGAAATTACAAACAGATTGGAAGCCTTATCAGAGGAACAAGAGGTATTACCAGTTGAAGAGTTAACAAGCAGGATTAAAGAGATATACATACAAGGTGCACAAAAATATATACCCAAGAAAACAAAGAAACGACAAACATATATAATGGAAACTACAATGAAGCTAGTGGAAGAAAGTCAATCCCAGCAACAACCATGCATTATGCAAACAAATCACGAGGGAAATAAAAGACAAATAAGAAAGGATAAACAACAATTTATCAAGGACTCTTTTAAAAACATAGAGGACCTGTACGAAGAAGGACAAATAAAAGACGTTTCTCGCAACAAATACCACAAAGAGCAAAACATATAAAACATCTATGCGTGTCATCAAAGACAAATAAAAAAAAACACCCTTACAGAGCAATGTGACATTTTAGAAAGGTGGAAAGAATACTGTAAATAAATGTACTCAGAGCCACCCCAAAATGACTTAGGAAACCAAATAAACACAGATAGAATTACACAAGAACCAGAGCTTGCAATAGAAGAAATTAGATCAGCAATTCAGAGTTGAAGAGAAAAAAAGCAGCAGGTTGTGATGACATAACAGCTGAAATGATTTAAGCCAGGGGTGAAAGCACAGTTAATATCTTTTATCATCTATGCAATAAGATCTGGAGAACAGAAACTTGGCCAAGGGACAGGGAAATGTTCAGTATACATACCAATACCCAAAAGTGGAGATATGCAAATATGCTAAAATTATAGAACAATTACCGTAATCAGCCAAGCGAGTAAAATACTACTGCACATTATAATGGAAAGAATACATAACAAGATGGAAGATGAGATCAATGAAGCACAAGCATGGTTCAGAACTGGTAGAGGCATGAGAGATCATATATTTAACATGAGAATGATCATAGAGAAATATAGAGAGTATAACATCGAATTACATGCATGCTTCATAGACTACACCAAAGCATTTGACTGTCAATCATCATCAGTTAGGAAAAAAATGAACAACATGGGTTTCCCAAAACACATTCCACAACTAATAGCAGAGCTGTATAAAGACCAAGAAGCAGTGGTAAGAGTGGAGAGTGCAAGATCAGAGTGGTTCAATATACAGAAAGGAGTAAGACAAGGCTGTACCTTGTCTCCATACTTGTTCAACATGTATGCGGAAAATATAATGAGAAATGTAAGACAAGAAACAATGAAGCCTGATTTCAGACCCCTAAATATTAGGGGACTGCAGATACCAGAAATTAGATATGCAGATGACACAGTCTATTGACAACAAAGGAACACGACCTACTGAACATAATTAAGTCAACCCAAAAGTTAAGAAAACAGCAAAATGTGTTCTGAAATATGAAAAGGAAAAAAAATAATTGCAACTGATAAAATGAAATCAAGACTCAAAATTAATATTGAGAACTGTAATTTAGAAGTGACACACTTTGATTATTTAGGAACTAATATAAACATTGCAGTGACTGTGCAATTGATAGAAGAACAGCAATGGCACTGTCAAAATTAAAATAGCTAAAGAAACTATGGCAGGGTACTAACATAAGAACTAAGTTGTGTTTACTACGAACATGTGTGTTTCCTGTGGTGTCATATGGATGTGAAGCATGGAGACTAAATAAAACAGTGGCCAAGAGAATAACATCATTTGAATTAAAGTGTTATAGAAGAGTTCTGAAAATACCATGGACAGCAAGGAAAACAAACCAGTAGGTGTTAAGAACAATTAACGTCCAGGAAAGCTGGCTTCTGAACACCATATTAAAGAAAAAGCTAGGCTTTTTTCAGTCACATTAAGAGACAATTGCATGGAGAGAGGGTTACTGGAGGGGATGATAGAAGGCAACGTCAAAGGCAGCCCAAGACTCCATTGATTAAAGACATTCAAGAATGCCTGTGCATGTCACTAAAAGAGGCAGGAGAATTTGCTTAAGACCGCGGATAATTCAGATATTCATAGGGAATACGATGTTCTGGAAAGAATATATCATCTGATGTTGATAAATGATCATGGAGTTCCACACAATTTCTTTTCCCAAATGCTACGTTACCTTGTATTAAGTGTTAAGTTTTCACCTGTTCCTCAAATGTCCATTTGTTGATTTGTTTTAAGTATTTCATGTCATTTAAAAAAAAAACTAGTATCATATCCTATTCAGCATGGGATATAGCTATTACCTCAGTATTTTTGGGCTATATTTATTTTCTTGACAGTGTTTATATATATATATATATATATATATATGAGACCAGAAGATAGTATGTACGTTGATTGTAAAGCTGATAGATCTTGTGTTTTATGTAAGTACTATTGTTATGAAGCCAAACCAAATACCAATAAGAGCATATAATACAAGAATATTTGGGCGTAAAGCCAAAGGTAGACCAAGAAAACGGTGGATAGAAAACATTAAGATAACCTTGAACAAACATGGACTAAATGCAACCTCTGCGACACATCTGGCCTTGAAACGACAGCTTAAGATACCACCCCTACGCTTAACGGCAAGTGTGAATGCAATCAACAATCATTCACCTGGGGATAGACAATAGACTATTGTTATACAGTTTAACAGCAGTCTTGCTTATTATCGATTGTCGTATTATATCAACTGCAAATGCTCGACATGTAAATGTATATGTGTTTGCATTTTCAGAATTAGTTTTGTCACATTTTCTTAAGCCATTTTGTCTTAATACCAATTATTCATTTATTTAGATATGATTGGTGGGGTCTTTGCGGCCACACAGCCTTTGCTATGTTGTCGTTCATGTTGATTTCAGGGATAGTTGCTTTAAGTGTTCTCATTCTCCATATTTTTTAATGTATGGTCTCTATGACAATACTTGTGTATACATACATCATTGAAACATTGGATGTCTCAGCTGTTAAATGTCTACTGTCTAATGCTTTTGTGATTATGCCATTATTTGTATTGTTTGTTCACTGTCTTGTATTCTCTTTGAAAGACCTTAAGGTTTAATGTTGAAACTGTCTTGCATAATGTTATTTATATTTTGTCATACCCATTTGTGAGTTTGTTGTAAGGCTGATAAACTTTGTATTTTATGTAAGTACTATTGTTATACAGTTTTACAGCAATTTCACTTATTCTCGATTGCATAAATATTGGCAATACATTTTACCCATTCCTGTTGCTTTCTTATATTATCTTGTGTTACCCCAGTCTTCGCATTTTCAGTACATTGGGTTGTTCACTGACACTGGAGATTTATCTGCAACATGCTTCATGCTTCCTGGTGTTAATTACAGTAATTCATGCTCGTCACTTGAGAATGAATGCAGCAGAAGAATGGTTAATTTTATCTTGATATCTTTTGTAAGGTTACCTGTTGAGCAAAGTAGAGGAAAAAGTTGGATCTCCTGAGCGTCCTTTGTCTGATCTTGGCCTGCTGTCATATAGGAGTTATTGGAAAGATGTCCTACTTGAATACTTACACAAATACAAAGGTCAAGAGATTTGTATCAAAGGTAAGATTTATTTATTCATAGTAGAGTATTCTCATTACCATGAAAGTATTTGCTTATAACAAAGCTTTTACAGCACATTCTTCTTCTTCTGCGTTCAGCATCTGTGGTCATGCTATACCGTCAGGCCTGTCGTCAAGATGAAGTCCACTGTCTTCTCCAGGTCAGAGCGGCTGCCCCATAGCTTTTGCCTCAAGTCTGTATCCTCTGGCCAGATCTGCTGTCTCTGCTCTTTGTATGTTGGGCAGTCCTGAAGTATGTGTTCCGGATCCACATGGACATTCATCTGTGTATGAGATCCTTAATCGATAAAGGTGACCCAACAGTCTGCAGTGGCCTGTTCTAAGGTGAAATATTGTGGTCTGTTGATATCTTTGGAGGAGATGTATTGCATCATGTTCGTATTCCCGTTCCATTTCTTTCTTCCACTTTGCTGTGTATGTGTTGCGGATTATTGTTTTTACTTCTCCGTAAGACAGTGGGTGTCTGTGTTGCTCCATTTCGCTTCCTGCCTTTGACAGAGCATCCGCTTTCTCATTTCCCATGATTCCACAGTGTGATGGTATCCACTGAAGGGCAATAGCTGTTGATTTTTTGATCTGTCTTAGCTCATGTCTGATGTTGTGCAGAAGGCTTTCATTTCTGTTGCTCTGGATTGATTCCAGTAGGGATCTGTGAATATGGCTATCTTCTTTGGTCTTGGCAGTCCTGGTTTGGTGAAGGCTTTCAGTGCTTGATGGAGTGCAACTGCTTCTGCTCTAAAATTAGAGGAGTATTTCCCGGTTGGAAAAGCTTTTGATATTGTCTTCCCATCTTTGAGTCTTATAAAAATTCCACCTCCTCCATTCCTTACTGCTCCTTCTGCTGATCCATCTGTGTAGACATGTGTTCATTCCTTGGGATTGTATTTTATTTCTATTATCTCCAGTGTCAATGCTTTTAGTTGAGGTGGAGTTTGGTATTCCGTATTAATTATTCCAGGAACCTGTGTTATTATGGAGACATTCTGGAGACTATTGCCTGGCTCTTCAAAGCCCGTTAGTGTTTCAATTTCATTTGGGAGGTTTGTGAGGATTTCTTTATGTTGTTCATGGATATCTTCAGAGATGTGACAGAAGCTGGTTCTCTTCAACCTGCTTGTGGTTGATCTAGAAATTTGCGCATACATCGGATGGTTTGGCATGCGTTTAATTTTTTCCCTTTGAGCAAGCACTCTTTCTTCTCTTCTGTCATCCAGTGGGCGGATGTTTACATGTTTTTCCATTGCATGGATTGGAGTGGTTTTCATCCCTCCAGAGATAAGTCGAAGTCCTGCATTTTGTACTTTAGATAGGCAATCAGTATTTGTTTTTGATGCTGATGCCCAGGCTGTCATTCCATATTCTACTACAGGTCTGACTACCCATGTAGACTTTTATATATTTCTGTTCACAGAGGAGATTTAAACATTAATACTGGTCTTTTTGACTTGTGAAATTAAGCGTGTAGAAAGAACTGCATTTTGAATTCGTGGAAGAAGTTGTCCTGTGTTTAATGATACTTTCTCTTCTACACACACACACACACACACACACACACCCCCCCCCCCCCCCAATTTTATATGTTGTTTGCTTTAAATCAGTTACATCTATAAAATATGATTCCTTACATATGAAAACATTTTATTAAGCATCAGTGAGAATATATTAGTGAATTATACCTTTAGTATATAGGAATTTAATGTTTGGATGAATCCAGAGTTAAGCCAGCAAATGAAGAAGAATCCAGAGTAATTGTGTATACATGTTACAGAAGTAGAATTATTATAACTCTGAACTCTTTGTCCTATCATCTTTTGAGCAACATAAACAATATATAAAAATATAATATTACAGTGAGTCTTTAGAAGCAGGAAAATACATAATTCATTGTATTTGAATAAAAGAATAACATTTGCAGTGTAAATATGACATATAGGGAAGATGATCATGTTATTAGAATTAGTTTCCAATCACATCGGTGGATGGTGCTTCTGTTGCCTACTTTATGTTTTAGTTGGTTAAAAGTAATTGTAAAACACAGATCAATGGAAAAGAACCAAGAGAAAATTCATTTGAAGATTAAAGTATGAATATGGATGAAGGAAAGTAGACAGATAAGACAGAAAAACAGGATATATAATCCAGTAAATTTTGCTTACCTAGGCAGTGTCATAAGAGCTGAGGGTGGAACAGAAGATAATAGAATCAATAGAGTATTTGACAATCTAATTAACATCTGGAAATTGCCACAATATAACACAAATATAACACAGCCAAAAAGGCTCCCTGCACTCCTTAAGAGGAAAACACGCTGTAATGAAAGAAATAAAACAAATACACACAAAACATACTGGAGTTGCATACATTCTGTACTATTTTACAGAGAAATAAAAGTATAGTTTAAAGAAAATGGAATTCAAATATTAGAAATTATAAGATTAGAGTACTATCATGAGAAATAGCTGCTGACTTGTATTCCATGTTTGTAGAAAAATTCTGGACTATACTCACTATAAAGAGACTTAGTGATGAATGTATATATTTATGTTTCTCAAATGTAAAACATTGAATTTTTTGAATATATTCTCAAGATTAGTTGTAACAATGTTCTTGTCTGTTATTTCCTAAAGATGTTAGCCAAGAGACGGCAATCAATGCAAATGATATAGTCAGTACACTGCAGACTCTTGGTATGCTCAAGTACTGGAAGGGAAAACATCTAGTTCTCAAAAAGCAGGTATGATTACTATTTTTTATAGCTCTCTAATACGCTAACATTGAATGCTTTTAAAAAGATGTGGCCTGTCTCGAGCGTCTCATCAATTATACAGTTTCTCCTGGTGGGTAAATCTTTGCTTGCGAAGTTGACTGATGTAAGAAGTTTGTTTTTTTAATTTGAGGAAATAGCCCCCAAAGATTAATAGTTACCTAATGATAACTCTTTGGTGAGGTGCAGAAGGGTATGTACTCTAAAGGTGGCTAAAGACTTCATTGAAAGTCTTTGGCAATACTTGGAAGATGCTGCTTGAAACAGAGCTACATGATATTCTGCAATTAAAACAGGTGCAGCATTTTGTGAAACCAGGAGAAATTAACTTTCTTAATAGATAAACTACGTAAACTAGGTAAACTACGCCTGTTTGGTCATATAAAGAGACATAACTGTTTAGAAAGACAAATAATGGTGGGAGAAGGAGAAGGGGCAGACCAAGAAGACGATGGACTGACGACATTAAAGATAATATGAATACATCGCTAGAAAATGCAAGCCACATCGCCCAAGACAGAGAGAGGTTCAGAGAGTTCATTGGGAAGACAACGTTCTGGAAGGAATACGTCACATGACACAATAGAAGAAAAGGTTTTCATATCACGTTTAAAAGAAATCATGTTGTGCCCCACCAGTCACAAAAGACTTTTGGGACATTCATAATGCTTATTAGCCATATGCATACAACTTCATCACTTGTAATTCTGGGAATTGAAACAAACAGCTATTCAAGTGTAGTCTATTTTTCAGAATTAAAAACAAAATTGAGTTTGTAAAATTTAGTAGTAAAAAATACATACAAGAGGAATGGGTAAAACATGGAAATAAAAGTTATCCATAAATATTCTTCTTCTTCTGCATTCGTTCTCAAACTCCTGCAGATTAGCAGGATGTAGTCCAGAGAACGGAATGCATTGTGTCATGGTTTACAGCATTGCTGCGATATCTGCACCTTTCAGCCCGACACATCCGACTTCAGCATGGCTTTGGGTCACTGACCCTATATGGGGTGGGACAGCCAACTCCATCCCATAACCTCCTTAGTCGCCTTTTACGACATGTTTGGAAGGTAAACAGTGTTGCTATTCTTTGCTCCCCTTTCGGGCCCTGGCAATACACGGGCGACCCATAAATATTAATTTTGAAGTTGCATATGGCTGGGAGCTGGCAAGAGATGTTGCTAGTAATTTTCTGTAAAAAAAACAAAAAACTCTCAATACTACATTTTTCCCTTTAAGAAGGTTTTGAGTGTCGTGTGTGATAAAGACAGCATGCCCTTTCTGTAGCCATGTCATGTTCAAGATGGGTTTTTAAATTTACACTTCAACAGAAAAAAACCCATTATTTGTACCCTGGGGATCATACCCTGTACCTAGAGTGTGAGACCTCGGCTATGTGCCACACTAGATTATAGTAATTTTCTGGCTGCCCCTTTTGTTGTTCGTTATGTTTTGCAGCCATGCAAAAGTATGAATTTAATATTTGAGTTAAAGATTCTTAGTTTTGTTGTTGATTTAATTTGATTTCCATTTTGTTCTCACTCAAATAAGAGAATAAACTGTTGTATACTACAAATTCTAGACAAACAGGGTGGTGCTTTCTAGGAAGAAATAATAGAACCTGAAAAAATGTTCTGGAGAGCCTGCTCTCTCTTAAGTATAGAATAATCGCTGATAATATTCTTCCATGTGTTTCTTGTATGAAAATAGATGCTAGAAATTATGTTGAATACTAGTATTTAAGCACTTTGCCAACACTGTGCAATATCAGCGATAATAGTATTAAACATGTCCAATTGTCTTTTAACATGTTGTCGCCATATAAATTCACAAATGGCTGATTTCAACATGTGTCCATGGTGTACCATTCTGTTGACTATTACGCTCCTTCGCAGATCACCAACATCTTTCAATGGTTTATGTATGTGCCCCAGTTTTTGGGTCTACATAGTACAGTGAATTATTAACAGTTAAGTGTGTTATACCAGGCACTGATCCAACAGCATCAATTGCATTCCATTTACCTGAAGTGACAGTCATTTCTAGTAGAATTCAATATTTTATAATGGGCAGCAAAGTGACTATTGATCAGTCGAATACTAGTACAATAAAACGGTCACCTGTCTTATGACAAATGCCACCGAAGACCCACTGTTGTGGAAAAACACATCCAACAGCATATTTTCACTTTGTGAAAAAAACTCAATTTCTACAATGAGAGCTGGGTTATTTATCAGTATTGTTGTGCAGACTTCACAAATGTTGTTCTGTCAAACAATGGCAGATCCACACAAGTTTATGCTTGCAAACTCTTTTGACCATCAAATAAATGGATAGGATTATTTCCCTAAAAGTCAATTAACTGTAAACACTAACAGTGATGACAGACCTATTTATCACATATATTTGTAAGAATGAATGCCATTGGATGTTCATTTGAACACACTCAAAATGGGTGTAATATACTGAATTCTTGAAGAAATCTTACGCATGAGGTTTTAGTCTTAACGTGCTTTAGGAGTTCCATGAAGTCATTTCTATATTTGTCAGTTACACCATTCATGAAACTGTTTACAAGTGCTATAGCAGACCTACAATAACAGATAGCGACATATACAATTTTAGCACATTCATGTTATTTATGGCAAGTGTGTTGGAACATTTTTAAGTGTAGTATCTCTTCTCTTTCTCTCCCAATCTCTCCCCCCCCCCCCCCCCCCGTAAGTCTTCGAAAATGTCAAACTATTAAAAATATTTTTTTTTTAAATTTGTATATCACAAATGTAATTATTTCTTTGTGTTATGGTAACATTGATTTTTTTCCATTTGTGCTTGCTCTAGGATTTGATTGATGAATTCTTGGAGAAGAAGACAAGTCGACCAGCAGAGTTTGCCAACAAGGCAATAGATCCCACATGTTTAAAATGGATACCTCAAGGCAAACGTGGATCTCCTACTTGAAAGTCTAAGAGTTCAAATGTTCTAAACTCATTGGAAGCAGATCATTCAATCATCATATTCCTATCAAAAGCATTGAGATATTGGTTTGGTGCATTATACACATTCAGCTCCGCCTATTCCTGTTGAGATATAGGTTTGCAACTATCACCACCATTATTTTTTTAATTCTGTGCCATCTCTGACAATGAGAGCCTTATTTCTTCTTCGTATCATGAGGTTTTCATCTCTCTTCTCATTCTTCATTTCCTTTGTGGGTTCCATAGAGATTTACACAATGGACTTTGCTTATATATAGTAATGTTATTTTTTTATTTTGAATACATCAAGTTAGCTTCAGTGAACTGTGTGATTTGTTTAATGTCGTCCATGAAGCCCACCAGGTTTAGAAGTTACTGTCTTATTAGGACATATTTCCCCCTATATTTTCTCAGTAAAGTTGACATGCATGAAAGTTGACATGTTGGGTGGTCTCTGGGCTCAGACCACAATACCCACACATCTAAATGTGAATTCTCAGTATTTAGTGTTCAGTTTGAAGGTAATGGTTTGCTCTTGTGTGACATTTCGTGGTAATGATCACTAAGTTAAACAGCTGGGTGAATCTGTTTCCACTCTTTCTTAGCTGTTTTATGATAGTCTTAGATTCATTAAGTCACTTTCAATTTGTTTGAGAGATCTTCCCTCACTTGTCACAAGATCAGCCTTTACATTTACAATTATGCTAAAGTGGTCTGGGATTCATTGCATTACTGTTTGGATTTATTATATTGCTTGTAAACAGGAAATGAGTGTATTTATGCTGGTTTACATTGGAGGGAGGAGTGGTCTCTCAAGACCTGTTACACTGAATCAACTAGAAAGACTACCTGACTGTTGCGGGTGCAATTTACACACATTTTGATTGCCTCTGTTATAGGTTCAATTTCTACTTTAAAATTTATGCCTTTTTCTGTACCTGGTGTTACTATATATATATAGATTTCCAAATTTCTCTCTGAGACTGCCCTTTCATCAATCTGTACATTTATTCTCATATATCTCCTGGACTTGCCTTATGTATGTGGTGTTTAAAAAAAATGATTTGTCTGTAATTATTTGTACTGGAACTTGGTTTTGAGATAATACCCTGGTATATTGGTTATGATCTTCTGAAAATTTGTCATATTCCTGGTTGGGTATGTGCTAATGGTGTTCAGTTTAAGATTTTTAAGCATATTGAACATTTTTCTCAATATGTTTTACAGCTAATATATAGTTTTTGATTATTAAATAGCATCATGGTACATAGGGCATCTCCATAAGTGTTCCCTTTTCCATTCCAGCAACCATCAAATTGCAGACTAAAAGTCCCAGCCAGCATTGTCATCTTCACTCTTTTGTAGGTCAATGACTTCTTATTTGATAGGCCATCTCTCTTCTTAGTAATGTGCCATCAACCACAGCATTGCCTGCCAATGAGTTTGCTCTTTCTTTGCCTCTGACCTCTACATGAACAGGGCAGCATATCCATGTAATACTTTAGACAATCAGGTTGTTCAGTAAGGTTCTTGACCTATTATTTTCTTAATATACACCTTTTATGAAGCATGCTAGATGTCTTACAGTATGGTTGGTTGTTTGGATGCTGGTCCATGGTATCATGCCCTTTGACCCAATCTTACAGTATGAAAAACTACATCTTTTGAGACATTTTAGTGTGCAGTTGTGTAGTCTTTGATTTATGTGGTGGCTCGAAAAACATCTGAACTTTAAATACAATGTACTTTTTTCCATTTCTTCTCTCTTCACTAATTCTACCTGTAGATACTTTTATTTCCAGGATTTGGGTAGTTTTCATACAGCCTGTAAGATTGCCTTGTTGAGTAAAGTCAAGAGTATTTGTGCATAGTTTTTTCAACTCTTTGTCTCCATACGGTTTTTTACTGCTATGCCAGACACGATAGTAAATTCATATCAAAATGTAGATATTAGCGGCTCAGTGGACATAGAGAGTTAAAATCCTAGGTGTAACTTTTATGACTCTGTCATATTTTCATATCCACACTCATGGATGACATTTCTGCTGTTAGTTTTTATCTTCAGTAATTAATTTGGATTTAACACTTCAGTTTACTGTTTACCCATAAAAGTGTGTAATTGCAAGTTCTAGTTTTCAATTAATATTTGACACAATGTCTGAGCTGTTAGAGAGTATCTAGAGTAAGCATAAACAATTTTATATTTTACTTTCATAATTTTTCATTTTCTGACAGTATATATAGTTTCATTGTTTTTCTTCAGTGTCTGCAATGAATGAAATTTACCTTTTTTGTTATATTGTTGCAGAGTTTTTTTTTCTTTCCATGGAAACCATTGAATGAAATATAACTATAATTAGAATTCTAACGAAGGAATATTGTACAGGTGTCAGCTTTAGTAATACACAATATAAATTATAGGGCATATGATATTAATGTGTGTATTTTAGTCAGAAATGCAACCCTTTATTGAGCCCAGTGTGGCCTCAAAATACATAATTTTTCCTAGTTTTATACATTCGCTATGTGCCATCTCTCTCCGGAATTGAAATATATTGTAATAATAAAATTATGAGAAACAAGTTAGTCAACAGCTCCAGGATTATATATCTAGCAAAATCAAGTGGCGATGGTTCTGAGAATGAAACATAAAATTCTGTCACTGCTGATGGAGGGTACTCATTGTGACATTTAGGAGATAAATTCAACACCATTATCAGATGAAGAACTCTAAAGCTGTATGTATATTGTAGGCAGGTTTGATGATGTAAAATAAATTTAAGAGACCAGAATTTTCTGTCTTTGCTTAGCCATATGCTGATCAGTAATTTGATTTCTTTTTAACGTTCAGAAGTTCTCACATGATTTTCTTTTGGCGTTCAAAAGTTTTCACATGATATGTCACAAATATATTTAAAAAAAATAAAAGTGTGTTTATCTTTTGTGCAATATTTTCTCCTTTAGACTTTTAAATATTTACTAGTTGCATTCTCACAGTTGGCAGAGATAGATAATGTAAAATCTGCATACTTCGATACAGCAAGTATCAATTTTCAGTACAACATTTTTTGTTAATATCTCTACTCACTTGACTGGTAATGCAGCTTGTTACTTAGTTTTACTTAGGATTTATCATTTACCGGTAGGTTTTTGTGTTAGCTTTGGTTTTTTGTCCATAACATTGGCAGCATTATTGGTCTATATAAGCATTCAAAACGAATGTAAATTTTAAATCTGTTTCAACTGAAGAGATATGTGTATTGTGATTACATTTGGCATGTGTCCATACATTTAATTGTATACACATTTGAGAAGATCATAAGATATATGCAGTCTTATAGATTCATAACTAAAGTATTCAATATTTAGTAAATATATTAACAGTGAGGTACAACAGATTTTAAGACTACAGGGAAACATTTGGTTTTGGTCCATTTACATTAGAACAATGGTGGGGGAACAAATATAGCCCGCTGTCCAAAACTGACTGCTGAGGCTGGTTTAAAGTTACTATATACTCTGAGCGCACAAAATATTATATTACAAGTTCTCGCAGCCAAGTTGTGAATAATATATTGTATTCCATTTTCTTGACTACATTGTGCTACTGTACTTCTGCTGCCTTTGTTCTCAAACTCCTGCAGCATGGCAGGATTTAATCCAGAGAACGGAATGCATTTTGTCATGGTTTACAGTTTTGCTGCGATATATGTGCCATTTGACCTGACACATCCAAATTCAACATGGCTTGTGGGTAACTTTCCCCCTCCAAACTTCTTAGTCACCTCTTACGACATGCATGGCAGATAACATGACTATTCTTTGCTCCCCTTTTGGGCCTGGCAACACATTGATGTATATTGTTTTAACTGGTAGAAATTGTATAACAAATGCAGAAAGGAAAGAAATCATATGCATGTTCGTATTCATACAAAAACAAAATAATTGTATTTGTGTGTTTGTTCTCACACTCCCGTTGCATTTATTGTGTAACAGAACAAAAATAGTCCTACTAGATTTCCAGCAGATGTAGTCCAGAGAATGGAGGTGCATTTTGTTGCAGTTTTATCTGTGGCAATGGCCATTGGTGATAAATCAAATAATTTAAAAAAAATTAATATCCAAATATTGAAAATAAAAATGAATCCAAGAGTTCACAAATAACGAGAGATTCTTCTTCTTTCGTTCATTTTATGTTTTGTATGTGGCATTCTGATTAATTGTGTGCCTTTTTGCTGGTTGCTTCTGTCTTCAGCACCCTGCTTACTTGAGCAGGACTGTGGTCCTGTTCGAGTGGGACTGCCCGACCAGTCTTAGTTTCTAGCCCCTGATGACTGAACTAAGCACCATCACCACTTCATGGTGCTGGCCTTGATAGGAAAATCGAGAGATGATAACCGCTTGATACAAGTTAGCGATAATGCTGTCTCAGTAGACTAAATGCTCACCAAGCTCCCTCGTACCTTTGCCAAGAAGACACCTTACTACATGCTACAGGAGTGCCCAAATCTGCAACACCTTCACAACCAGGTATGACCTATACACACAGGGATCGAAAGAAAGTGGGGAAGAGGAAGAACAGCAATTACGGCCTCCTTCCTAGACCAGATGTCACTGCATGCACTACACAACCATTCAGAAGAGCCTGTATTCATCCTGATTAAGATAAGTATATCTAACACGACAATCCAGCTGAAACAATGATGCCAAAGTGTTCACTAACAGCTGTCACATACACCATCCACAGCTAGTCAGCAGGATTATCTACCAATGAGCCACATTGAATACAGGAATGGTTGCTGTAAATCAGTCATAATTGGATAGCAGAAAGTTTCAGTGGTAGAACTCAAGCGTAGATAGGACACTGTAGCCCAGTAAGACATTCTTATCTATGGCTAGGACACCTAAATTGAAAACAGTTGAAGCAGATCATGTTCAAAGTTGGAACAGCACTAGCCTTTGTTGCATGGAGGAATCTGGTTGCCTCACTTAACCTTGTAAACCAAGAAACTCAGAAATAAAGGGACAGTGGTAACAGGAAGCAAATAAAAGAAAGTGGATAAAGATCATCGAAGTATTCAAGAAGGATGAACTATATGTTAATATTTGTCATTTAATATCTTTAGTATAAAAAATAGTTGCCAACCACTGCATGTTAGCTTTTAGATTAGTCCTTAAGAAAATTGTCATAATGGATTCTATAATACATACAACTACAAACAGCTGGGTAATTTTTCCAGTGGACCAAAACAGGTTGCCCACCACTGATGTATAATATTTCCCTAAGTAAGTTAATTGGTTGAAATTAAAGTGACACGACAAAGAGCATCCGTGATTGCAGAAACAACTACTGTCTATTGTTGTTAGTCATCTTGTAATATTGTTGGTCTGTTTGTAATATCATACATCTTTTTTTAATGATACCATCATTTCACAACAGTCTTGTTATATTGTCATATGTCACAGTGGTCAATAAAAATGTGAAATCCATTCACAATTGTTTGTTTTATGTTTATTTAATGGGATCAGCTGTTTTGTGTGGGATTTGTAACATAACAGAAGTATATCTGTGATTTGTATTCATGTATTAGGACAGGAACAAACGTAATGGTCATCCTTCACAGAGAACTGGTTCACTCGTTTCATTTCAATGTCCACAAATCTGCATCAGTTTGTCTTTATTTGGTCGCTTCCTTATGAGAAACAGCTAGTTATTGTGATTTTATTGGGACCCTGTCTGAGGACTTGGTGTTTTCCTGTTGTTGCTGTACTCTTTCTGTTATGAATTATTTCTATTATAACCGCTTATATTTGTCTTTGTTATTTGAGTATTTTTGTTGTTGCTGCTGTTTCAATCCCCAGGAATTATGATCAGTTAGCTCCTACTTCCTCTGTAGTGTGATTATTATTTGGGCATATGCATGTTGTTCTGCTCATTTACAGTGTAGCTGTGATATTTGGACCTGTTAGCACAGCATATCCAGTTTATGAAAAAAAATATTTTCAATTGGATGAGGTAATCAACCTTACAATTCTCTATGTTTAGTCCTCTCTTATGACATGCGTGGCAGATCATATGTCAATTGTGCAGTTATACTATATGTACAGGGTTGAACAATTGTGTGGGGGATTAACAACTGAACATCTAATTTCATGCGATTGACTATTTCCAACAATTTTATACATAAATATCTAGTTTCAAGAAACAATGTTCAGTATTCTTCCATCAACTTATGACAAGCTGTTTTCTAAGATTCTTTCAAGCAATATGATAATATGCATTCTCACTTTTTCTTCATTATTTTAAAAGCAGTTTTTCCACTATTATATCAAGTTATGACAATCTGTATTTCCACTATTATATTAAAACAATCAGTATTTCCACAATTGTAAGTTATGACAATTAGTATTTTCACAATTACAAGTTATGACAATCAGTATTTCTACTATTACATTAAGTTATGAGAATCAGTATTTCCACAATTACAAATTATGACATCAGTATTCCTACTATTACATCAAGTTAGCATAAATAATTTCAACAATTAGGGGAAGAAATGAGTAGTTGGGAAAATTGGGGGGATGAAAGAGTAGTTGGAGAAATTTTGACAGTTTTTGATAAGAGGGAGTTTGATAAAAGTTGTCAACAATAGTATTTTTATACATCAATTAAAATGTTTGAATATGAAAAATTGTTAACAGAATTATGAAACAAATATCAATTTTTTATGGAGTTTCTGCTACTAAAAATTAATTGCAAGGGGGGGGGGCTTTAAATAATTTAATTAATTAAGCAAGAAATTCCATGCATTTTTGACAGAAAGGGGTTGGGAGAATGTTGATGTAATTGATGGACATCACCATATCAAATATTTTTTGTTTCTAGAAGTCATTTTAATCAATATAATGGAGACCTGCCTGTAATAATTATTTCCCTTGCCCCAAATACCAAACACACCAAATATTTTCTTCCTGCAAGATAATTCAGTACTAATGGGTGATGTCTGACTAGACTATGGCTCTCAATATATGAGGATGTTCATCCCAAAATGTTTTGCTAACAATATCTGTGTGCAAAACTATGGTTGATGGTTTCCTGTCCACTTTGATATATACGGACTTATTTGTTCTGAAGTTTTTAGAAATTGTGTCCATTAAGTCTTCAGATTCTGTGTCCTGTACAAAGATAAGAATCATTATATAGCATGAGCATCAAATTAAAGTCAATCCTGATTTGCTAAACAGTATTTTGGAGAAAATTTAATGGTTAATGTAAAAGATAAATGAGAGACGGCAGTAAAACTGTACCTTGTGACAAATAAATACAGCTTAAGTTATACGCATACTAATATCAACATTCTGACCAGTAGGTCTTTCTAATGATATGGATAAACTACTGTGTTTGTTAGTCCCTATGTCAATAAATACTTGCCGGTTGATTTTGTCTAATGTAAAACTGAATTGTAAGCTATTGTTTGGTTCATTACTAATGATGTGTCCACATCACGTGATTCATTTTAAATTTTTTAATATTATGCATACCTTCATAAAGCTTTCGTGACTCTGAAATTAAAATGTCGTAACTTCTACTACCTATGAAATGATCTGCATGCAATGCAACTGGAGCCCCCGACCTCAGGATCATCCAGGGGGGAGTGGCAGTGGGGGGGGGTGTCTCTAAGAGCATAGCGAAGATCGTTGAATGCGCCAGTTTATGCATCTTTATTGAAATTTTATTTTGTTAAATAATGTATGGTTTGTTTCTTCAAAAATGCTGACACATCATTCTGTAATGAACCCATTGTTTTTATTTATATTTAAAAATACATCATGAAAGTTACTTTCTTTAAACTGCAAGAAAAGTCTAAATAATAAACATACCATCATGCTTATATGTTAGGAGTCCAATGTTCTTTTTAATAATTTTTAGGGCAGAAATAATGTCTGTTTGGGTCCCAAGTCTACTAGAGTAAAACTTCAGTATGAGTGAGGTAACTCTAGAGATACTTTTGACAGTGAAAGTCATCAATTACATTCATATTATGCTGGACACATCAACGCTTAGACATAACCCGATCACTATTGAGACTTGTTTACACTTGTCAACATCACAGTAAAACTAGTAAATCTTACAGGTTTTTGCTATTTTCCAACTCTTATTCTTTTAAGAGTCAAAATTATAAATTTTTCCCTAGGGACATAGTATCACAAGGTTTCCAATCAAAGTAGCTTTGATCTGTTAGCTCAGTCATTTCCCAATGTTTATATGTAGGGAAACAGCTCTGTAGTCTCCTATCTATCTATGTATACGCTGTGGCCCTTGTTTGCCTTGCAGTGGTAGAAGAGTTCTCTGGAGATGGCCTTGTGTGCTGTTTGTAAGCTTGTTCCCATGGCCTCTTTGATTTCTGTATCCATTTTTTACATGGTCTGCCTCTGGCTTTATAACCGTGATAACCATGTCTATATGTCATGGCCATTACTTATAGCTCTGCAGTGCTAGAAGTAAATTTATATGGTAGTGCATAAGGTTGACAGGTATTCTACTACACCTAAACAAAGCATCTAATCTTGAAACCACCAATTTTGAACTAGTCAGAATAACTCAGAAAAATAGTCTAAAATTGAGAGTGAAAACTGTTTATAGTCTGATGTTTCTACTAAAAGAACTTGATGAACACACTGGGTAGAAAATAGCACTTGTGAAGAGCCAACTTTGAAATATTAGAAATATTATTTAACCAAACAAGACATGGGACTCCTATGATGTTTACACATCCTCAGGTACAAAAGCCACAGATAAAGATTTTTCATTTATTTCTATCCTTGAATATGTTTCCAGCTTCATTCCATGCAATTTCTGTCTCTATCAAGTCCTACATGGTCTCTCTTCCCATGCGTTCTAGGTCTTTCTTGTTTTATTTTTCTCTGCATTTCCTTTGTCATTTATCTACTAGATATAGCCTTTTTTAAACTAATTTTTCTGAATGCATGCTCAATCCATATCCATTTTGAGCATCCACCAGATCTGTTAATCTCCATATCTCTTTATTTTCTATCTGGTCCTGCCACTTAATGTTTAGTACCGTTAATCTTAAGCAGTTATTAACAAATATTTGTAGTTTATGCTGTAGCATTTTAGTCATTTTCCAAGACATACAGTAGTGCTGTCTTCATATTATGTTATTAAACATTTTTTTTAACCTCAGTTATGCTTTTGCATGTGACAGGCATGACATTGCAGATTGCTATCTTACAAATTTTTGTGTCCACATTTGTGGAAGAATTATTTCTCCACTTTATTGTAAGTTGTTTACAAATATTGGAAACAACCATACTTGTGTAATTAACATACCTTTGGTCTAATAATAACTGTTCCCTTGCGGTAGATTTCAGGAAGAGTGTTATAGTTGGTATTAAGCTCTTTGAACAAAAGTTCATTCTTGTCACTTGTCATTGTGCTCTGTGACAGAATGAATAAGAATGATGTGTAAGTATTAAAAATGATTTTCCTTTGTAGAGTTAAGATTTTACCATATTTGTGGGTAATAGGATTTTACCATATTTGAGGGTAACAGGATTTTGCCATATTTGTGGGTAACAGAACTAACTTAGTAGCACTATGAATTAGCCCATTGGTGTCTAGTATTCAGATTTGGATATCAAAGATTAAGTCTGCTGATTACTTTAGTGTCTCATTGTATTCTATACACATTATCCGACCCATCAGGTGGCTCATCTTATGATTCTAAACTCCTTAATCTGCAATGTAGAAAGACCGTCATTTGTCCTATCATCAGGTCCAGAGGGGAAAAACAAATCTTAACACTGTAACCTATCACATGTGGTAAGAGGAACAAAGAGAGTGGAAGAAGGGGTGGTTGGTTATCTCATTTTTAAAATTTGTATTTTTAATACCCTTCTGTCATACAAAAACTGTCTTTCTTGGGGCTTTTGAAACATGAACTAAATTTCTGACTCAATTGAATAACTGTTCTATTAAATTATTTAAATTTCTAAACTGCTCAACTTTAATTCCATATAAATATTTATATGTTAATTGTCATTAACACAGTGTTTCACAATATGGGTGATATCCTGAGGGGGACACATGGTAGAGATGCACTAAATGGGGAGAACGCAAACACTTGCCAAACACAGAAACACAAAGGTACTAATACATGCAAAATAGTTTCAGTGTATGCCAAGTCATTCAATGAATGAAAGATTTAAAAATCTAGCAATGGGGCGACTGAAAAAAATCAGCTTTATCCACCAAGCTAAATGACTCTGTAGACATACTTACAGACCTACCTGAAGTTGACAGCCCCTAAAGATCAGTACCAGAACAAACCCCATAGAGTGAAAGGCATGGAATACCAATATACATACAGACCCACGTGAAAGGAATACTAAGTGAGGACGAACAGAACAGTGTGCAGCAAAGGACGTCACCCTCAGTTTCCTGGACGATGAATATCCACAAGACATATGGGTCAGAGTATACACAGATGGGTCAACACAGAATACAGTGAGGAAATAAAGGTGCACGTGTATATATAGATTATCTATACTAACCTAGAGATACGATCAGAACACCAACAAGAAAATATTGTAATAATTATAATGCAGAAATCCAGGCAATTAGGGTGGCAACTGAAAATCTGCTGAACTCCAACCCTGGCCCACAGCCATGGTATTTCTGACAGATGCAAGGTCAGTACTTCAAGCTTTCCAGTCTGGAAAATTAACAGAATTACAAAAACTACTTAATGAGCTGTCTTACTAGTATAGGGTAACTATGCAGTGGATACCCTCTCATTGTGGAGTATCAGAAAATTAAAAAACAGACCAATTGGCTAAGAAAGGTGCTGCTGAATACCAACCAGATGTACCAATCAGATTTACCAATCACCTACCATAAGAAAAAACAGATGACCAAGTCAATAAGAAAGTCATAAACACCAACACAAGATGACTATCATATTATGAACAGATCAGAACAAGTTGTAATTCTACACCTCAAAATGGGACACAAGCGATTCTGCAGCCACATGTACACAAAATTCAAGATTGGCAACACTGCCATGTGGACAGACAACACAGGGTCCGAAACATACTTCATGGGTGTTCTGAGTATGAAACGCTGAGGCAAACATATTGGCCAGAGGAAAAACACTGGAATCAAAGCTCTATGGGCCACTGTGTGAACTACAAAAAACATTGAATTTTATTCAAGAGACAGAATCACAGATATAGACCTCTTTCAAGTGAATGAAAAAAGAAGAAGAATAGCACAGAAAAAAATGATTGAAGATAGTTTCTACTTTGTAAGAACGGTAATGAAAACAAGGTAATTCAATTCTATTGACATAAACAAAGCTGTTTTTGAAATCTGAGCCCTACTTCGCTGATTGAAATCAGTTTCATGCTAGGGACATATGCTATTTCCTTGTATTAAGATGAAAGCAAGCCATTGCACATTCTATGACTGTTTAGTAAAATAAACATAGTCCTTTTTAAAAAAGTTTCTTGGATTTTATTTTTTACTGTATGTTATAATAGAGAATAAGAAGTTGAAAAATCAAAATAAGAATGTGTTTTATTGGGCAACTCTGGTCAATATAATGTATACAAAAGGAGCAACAATCTATAAATTTATATGAAAAAGGACAGCTTGGTAAAGTGTCAGAGATGCTGCATTAACATTAGATTACCTTTACATCACCATTCTTATAGTCCATGCCCTGTGGTTCTGGTTATGTTTGTCCACAGACTTATGTTCTCCCATGCCACAATGCCAAGTTGTGCCGATCTTGTCTCATTGTCTTCTCCTACCTTTCGTCCACTTCAAATTAATTGTTGTCATGATATGCTCCATCTTTCCTCTTCTCATATTGTGTCCAAGAAATATGGATGGTCTTCTTCATGCGAGTGAGTAGCTCGCTTTTTTTAAATTAGCTTCTTTCAATATATCTTCATTATTCTTTTTATCTCTTCATAATGTTCTCAACATTCTTTTATAAAACCACATCTTTACAGTCTGTATGTCCCATCCCTTACAACAGTTTTAAATTCATGCATACATATACACATCACATATAATAGAGAGAATCTGATCTCGTATGTTTTTATTATTCTTCCATGGTGTTCATTTATGGGGACATAGGTATAAAAAGAACAGCTGATATCACCTTAAGTCTCTCTGTAGCAAGCGCTGGACTGAATCCCCTTTCTTGTACAAGCTTCCAGAAACATGTGTTGTACAGGTTATTAATGTGACCTAACAAAGCAAGAAAAGCTAAATTAAGTTAACAACTGATATTGTTTCTGTAACATTTATATTTTTGTAATGGTGCAGAGTTTTTAAAACAAAAATATGAATACATGAACATTGCATGTTTTTTATAATACTGTACAGAGTTAGATTTTCAAGAGATAAATAAGTGTCTAGACCAGGGTACACTGTGATAACAGGTCAATGGAATAGGACTGGCACTTCCTCAGAGAAGAGTCAGATGACCGTACAAGGATTTAAATATCCATGTAATATTTTGGACATTGAGTTCTTCTGTTTTTGTTTTTTTAATAAGCACTTTTCTATCTTAAGAAAATTTTGAGAATCAGAGCAACACAGGGTGAGCTGGTATTTCAGTCAACAGCTGAGTGCCAGACTAACTGCTCCTATTCCCATTAACACTGAAATCCTGTGTTTACTGACCAAAACAAACTATTCCATCAGTTGACAAGACAACCATACTCAGTGTTTGAGGGATAGTGTGTTTCTTTGTATTTAAATATGTTTATTCTGTCGTTTCATAAAATATTAATGGTTACTAGTAAAACGTGGTTCCAAAGAATTACAGGTGACTGAAAAGTGGAACAGATACTTGTAGATGGGGGAGTGGTGTAGGGGGTTAAAAATTGTCCTCCCATATCATTTAGTAAAATAGATAAAAATATGGCATTTAGTACTGAGAAATAAGCAAAAGAGAAATTCATCTCCACGGTTTTTCCTTTAAAAAAGTCATCGATCCTAATCTCAAAAACAGGAAAGAATAGTTGGTTGGTTGGTTGGTTGCTGATCCAGCGGTCATGGGCTCATGCCCTTTGACCCAATGCCATTAAATGGCATTATATTGCTGGGAAGAATGTGGATTTTTGGCCCACCCCGGGACAGAGCCAGAGAATAACTATCACACCTCCAGGAAGGTAGGTTTCAACCTATGCACTGCTCCTAGCCACTGTAGCCAAGATAGGGTTCACTGTGCTCATTCCTCGCCACCAATTGACTACTGGTTATGCCGAACTTCTCTATTGCTCCAGGCATGCAACCATATGTTCAAGTCAAAACGATTGTCACGTCCTGAGTCACTGTGCCTCTATGATAGGTTTCAGCCCTAGGAAAAAACAGTGCTGTCAGTTTCCTCATCCCCAGTGCTGCACAGTACATCTCTGGCTCCCTCCCTACCACATATATATACATATATATTCAGGTAAACATGAAACACATTTCAACAACAAAATAAAAGCAAAATAAAAGCATAATTGTATAGATGATGTGCCGTGAAGCTTTTCTAAGAAGATAACCTCAATATAACGGCATGTCATCCACTAAAGTTTTCTGTTGCATGGGTGGTTTATCTAGTGGGCCATTGGTGAGACCCACAGATGCAACCACATGTGTGGAAAGAATAGATAAGGTGGCCCACTTCCCCTACCAATGACACCTCTTCATCTTTGCCAGAACATCTGTGACTCATAAATTTAAAGTAAAAGAGTAGTGTGATCAAGGTGAGTGGTTTGTGTCTTTCTATGTTAGGTCATTGTTAGGCTAGATCATCAGTATGAAGTCAAGTGATATCTAGGTCTGGAAAATGCATGTAAAAGTAAGTCAAGTGACTTGTTTACATAATGTATATTTGCAAGCCATATGACGTGGTCACAAAATAAATCTTAGTGAGGTCGAGGTACCTGGTTACATAGTGTATCTTATAAACTGAAATGACGTGATTACTTAATGTATCTTAGTAAGTAAAATAACTTAGTTACATAATGCATCATAGTAAGTCAATTGACTTGCTTACAGAATGTATTTTCATAAGTCTAGGTATTTGGTTACATAGTGTATCTTAGTTGAGATACTTGATTACATAATATATCATATACACTGAAATGACTTGGTTACATAATGCATCTTAGTCAAATGACTTGTTGCATAATTATCTTAGTTAAATGACTTGTTATACAATGTATCTTAGTTAATCAAATGACTTGTGTATCTTAGTCAAATGACTTGTTACATAATGTATCTTAGTTAGTCAAATGACTTGTTACAGTGACTTGTTACAGAATGTATCTTGTCAAATGATAGTTGCATAATATCTCTTAGTAAGTCAAATGACCTGACAGGATTTATCTTAGTAAGTCAAGAGACCTGATATAGCCTAATATATTTTAGAATGTGAAATGACTTGGTTACAGAATGTAATTTAGAAAGTCAAATGACTTGGTTTGCATAGTGTATCTAGTCGAGTCACTTGATTATATATCTTATAAACTGAATGAATAGTAAATCAAATGACTTGGTTACATAATGTATCTTAGTAAGTCAAATGAATTGGTTACAGAATGTATCTGAACAACTCAATTGGCTTGGTTATGCAAGAACAATTCACAACTCACAGTCTGCTTGCCTCCAACTCAAATAGTCTTTTAGATTTTCTTCTGATGGATAAAGCACAACTCTAGCACTGAATGATGGAGGGTACTTCAGCTCTTGTGTGTTAAAGAAATGTGGCCAGAACATGGTAAACGATGATGTAAATAAACTGAGGACTCCACTCATTATTTTGCTGTGGGATTAGATTACATAGTATATAGATATTTTGTCACTTTTTTTGCAACTTAACAGAATGAACTTCTTTTAAAAGTAGTTTTTATAATGTTAAAAGTCATTGTACTTCAGAGAAGCCATAAATTAACAATGGTGCCATAGTTATGTTCTGTCCGCACTTGCACTATCATTTTCAAATGTTGCTGGATTCATCAATAACAATAGACTCAAATGGCATAGAGGATCAATAATATTGTACTCCTGTTTTCACATAGTCTATGTACTCCATACGAAACAAAACGTATGTACTCCATACATCTCAACGAAACGTAAAGTCGCCTGCTAGAGTTACCATTCATAGCACGTTAACTGTGTGGCTTCAAAATGTGCTTGTAAGCAAAATATCACGACCCAATATCGAACCAGTGACCTCTTCAGAACAAACCAAATGGATTAATTATTAAACCTTCATTCAGGTGATATATTCTTTCCAGAACCTAGTCTTCCATATGAATGGTCTGTTCTGAACTCATGATTCTGAGAGATAATGCTCCAGTGCCAGTAAACATCCTGAAAATGGAAGGGGGGGGGGATGAACTGGATGAACACAAGAATAAAAATCATCATTCTGAGCGAGATGGGCTGCCTGAGCCAAGGGCATGTTTAAATAATCTGAGATGTCTCTTATCTATTGTCATTTTTTGGCTGTCCTTGCTCCTTACCAGTGACCTCCCATTATTAATCTTTCCATCTTGTTATATGATGGAAAAACAACAGAGTTTTGTTATAATGTTGTTTATGAGCTAACACTCTTGGACATTTAATGTCCTTAATATTTCTTGATTCATATTTTTCCCTGTCCATGGTATTCACAAAATCTTTCAGTATTATCTCATTGTGAAGGCAACAATTCCCTTTCTCACTGAGTTATTTAGTGTCCATGCTTCACCATAATGTAACAAAATTACTTTCCAGTTCTAGCAGAAGCTTTCCACTACTTTGAGTAAGTATATTAGGGCCAATGCTAGAGCTAGAGTCTTATTATTAGAATTGCACGACCTTGCCTTTTTTCTTGTACTGAGAATATATCAAGAAGCTTTAATATGTTTGTACCATTTAATTGGTTGAGTGTTCTTTAGAACTAAATGTACCATTTAATTGGACACTCCCCCTTTCCCCGGAAGAATATTGTCATCAACCCTGGAGCGATATCATCTACTTTGATGAAATCCTGGATTACGTCTATTTGAAACAGATGCTTCATTAGAAATGATTAGGTTAGCCAAGTCAATTAACATGAACAGCTCCAATGCATGTCCTAATTGGGTACATGTATTTTATAAATTAGTTACTTAAAAGTAGCATAATAAGCCATTTCAATGTGCAGAATGCAGTGTTCTTTCTTCTTTATATTTGTTTCACTTTTTCACTTTCCAATTAATGTTTATAACAAAAATGCAGCCAGTTTCAGACTTTTTAACATCATTGTAAATATTTTTCTGAAGGCAGACATGGTATAGACCTATGTATCTTCATTTAATGTATGTATGTTGATAACACCTTAGAACAAGTACCACAAGTACACAGAAATATAACTATCTTGACAATTTTAATTTGCCGATATACTTGAAGATTAATAATAGCTATCATCAAGTGCCAACTTGGATCGAAAGTTGGCTGCAATTGGCTTACAGCGTGCTCTGTCTCTTGTTTCAGTGGCGCTGTCTGAAATACTGTAGGCATATCTAGTCCATCTCATATCCCCGTCCTAATTGCGTCACTGCCTACATTTTCTGGATTCCCCTTAACTTTAAGCTCAAGTAAATAAATATAACATCAAATGGGTTAAATATCAGATTTACATTGGACAAATAGCAATAGATCGAATCAACGTTTCCACAACAATGTCTATCAATATAAGGACAAACGAACACATAATGGAGAAACAATGTAGACTTGTTACTGATGAAGTTATTTGAAGGAAATTGGCAGGTCTGGGAATATGAAAGTAGGTAAACATAGACCCATGACGCAAATATGTGAAGTTGCATGCCAAATAAATACAATACAAGGAAAGAAGAAAAAACACCAAGAACAATATGGAGGTATATGATCTAAAGTAGAATTCGGACTATGCTTTGATTTATTAAACTAGGTAACAGACAGAAAAAAACGACAGCCAGTATTGATACATAGGCCTAATTAGATTAAGTAATTTTCAAATCTGGTGTAACACTGCTACATAGATGGACTCATATTGCGTTCCTTATACACAATGAGATCAGCATAGCGGATAGTTGATATCTCACTCCTCTTCTCGTTCGAAGTTTAACATGTCTACACAGAAGTTGATAGGGCCTATACATTGATAGTCATTTACTGGAGCCGTATCTGTAAATGATTGAAAATATCCAAATAATTGTCATATATCTTCATTAATCATGACAGTGTGATTCACGCGGAACCGAAGACATAAAAGGTAGCGCACCATAACAACTAGATTTATTGCCTACATAATGGATCAAAATTAGCATAGGGCTGTGGTGAGAAAAATACGATCCTCGGACCAAATGCAGCATGTCAAGACTTTTTTTCTGACTCGCAAGGCTATCTAAAACTACTACATACGCTGGCCTCAGAAAACAGTGCTTGGAGTTCAAATTTTGGCCTCATACCATAAGACTCAATTTGACCCGCCATTTCCAAAGATTGCTCTCCTCATGTGTAAAAGATGTGAAAAAAAATTAAACAGGAAACAATATCACTGCACAAGATTATCATTCATCCCCTTCTGGGCTTAGGGTATATGTTCTCATTTAGTTCTATGATGCTATCGTTGGTAGTACCGTCCTTTACTCATTGTGTACCATGTAGTGGTATTGATAACGACCTTTTGGTCGTAACGTCGATTTGCGTGTGTGTATATTCCTATGTTTTTGCATTGCTTAGCAAAAAATCATTACCATATATTTCTTCCAGATCTCAAAAAGGGAAAAGCCACTGGTACAAAGGGATAAATCGTGGTTAGGAAAGACAGAATATTTTAGACAAGTATGTGTCCAAACGTGCATTGATCCTGGGGAGAAGTGAATACGCACTACGCATGCATTACGTGGTACCTTCTCTATAGTCACCACACTCAATAGTAGTTGTAGAAACAGGGCACTCATTGACAATAGCACTGAAGAAAACGTTGTAATGATCTACATTTTGGGTCAGTCATACTTTTTTTTTCTGCACGGTCCATTGGGAAAACTGTTAAAAATCCAGCGGGGCCTTAACTACAACCAGAGTAGTCTTATGATTGAGATAAAATCGGTTACCGCGGCACCGCCGTGGCTAAGGCCACATGACTGTTATCATACATACATACTTAGTGACTCAATGAATATGCTCCACAAAGTCATTCACCTTAAATGGTTGGAATTTTTGACACAAACTATGACTGGAAAAATTACTTTTATATTCGTGCCAGGACATGTGGGTGTTGAGGATGATCAACGCGTCTTTACACCGGCTAGAACGGCCACAGTGTCAATAGGGACATTAATCGATCCATTTGACAAAGTTATTGCGTTAAGGGACTTCGTCCGCTCAAAATATTTTCAAAAGTGTGAATCATGTTTGTTCTCTAGATTGGCGGAAAGCTCGAAATAGCCAGTAAAGAGAAGCATAAGCCTACTAGATATAGTAAGAGGCATTCGCAAGTTCACCAGCAGTGAACTGGAACTGGCAGTCGCTATACACTGCAGGGTGTATTAAGATGAGCGATCGGAGCACTTATGAATTAGTCTGGCATGTGCTGATGATAAGCTGCAGTCGTAACTTCTTTTTTTTTTTTTACTTAGGCAAATAATTGCAGATTATCAAGAAGTAGTCCAGAGAACTCTATGCGTTGTGTTTATGGTTTACAGTTAGACTGCGCTATCTACATGGTTTGGCACATACGACTTCAGCATGATGTTACATAGTTTTGACCCTCTATGAGATGAGACAGCTAACTGAACCCCCAAAAACCTCCTTAGTTACTTCTTATTGCATGCATAACAGGTAACAGCGTCGCTATTATTTGCTCCCCTTTTAGGCCACAATGTATAATTGTCGCTTGTAGATGATGTGATATTAATGAGCATTAATAGCTCATTAACGAAACTTTGTGAACACATTGCTCATGGATCTATTAATGCTCACATCCTCTTAAAAATTTTTAATTAAAATTAAAAAAAAATAATTTATTATTGGGATGTGAGCATTAGTAGATCCATGAGCATTCTGTCCACGAAGTTTCTGAAAATTCACACTGCCAGGTTTCATGAACACTTTTTGTTTACGACGTTTAATGTTAACGAATGTACGACATAGACCTTAACAGCGACGTCGGTGGTATATGAGATATGTTCGCTAAAACGTAAACATTAACTATATATATTTTATAGACTCCAATTTGCGTGAAATCTAGTGGTTGGCCTTGGCTATTTTTTTGCATGCAACTCCAATTATGTAAATAGTGACAAATTAAAAGTCCAAAAATAATCAATAA
Organism: Meghimatium bilineatum; assembly: GCA_034231615.1. Classification (NCBI taxonomy): domain Eukaryota; kingdom Metazoa; phylum Mollusca; class Gastropoda; order Stylommatophora; family Philomycidae; genus Meghimatium; species Meghimatium bilineatum. Next base: position 96,280,017 of record CM067298.1, read on the forward strand.
CATAACGAACCAGATCAAAACTAATTCAGCTAGAAGGTCTGTACCCTTAAGAGCCACGGTTTAACGTCGAGTCAATGTTACATGTGATGCTTTTTCACTTCTTAGCTTTTTATAAATTAACACAAATTGTTTTGGCTTGTACTATGTAATTTTAGTTTCCTGTGTACGTATTAAGCACCAGTCGCTTGTGGGGTATTACCCAAGAAGTGACATGGTTCAAGATCAGTGGAAGAATAATAAACTAATTTTGATATACAGACGGAAACAGTTAAAAGAAATGAGAAATGTTATTACAAAAGAAAGTGTAAACAAAGGGCTTTGTTTAAATGGCAAAAAGAGGAATTATAATAACAAATAACACGTATCTTCCAGAATGCAACATCAAAGTCGTTGTAACCAGTCTGAAGCACGTCAACACATTCGAATGTCTTCCATTGTCAGATGGAAGATAGGGGATATTAAAGAAGCCAAATGTAGAATCACACATGCAAAGGCAGCATTTAACCAGATGAAAAATATCATATGTAATATATTGTCAATTGAGGTTAGAAACAGATATCTTAAATGTTATATATGATGAATTCTGATGTATGGGGGTAAATATTGAACAATTGACAGAATAGTAAAAATTTATATAGAGGCAATATGGAGGGGATTTTATAGAAAAATATTAAGAGAATGACATACAAATAAACCGCATCATGAAGATAAATTGAAAGAAGTTAATTCAAAAAACATCTACTGACACTCACCTGAAAGAGACAGTCACCAGTTTTGGTACACATAATGAGAAGAGAAAAGATGGACACATGTGGCAACATATAAGATGTCAAGAGCAAGATATGTAGGATAAAACCAAGAGTGAAGATTCTAGACAACCTGGCATTTTGACATGGGGGAATATCGGTATTGGAAATTATTGACAAACCACGAACCATAAGCTTCTGCAAAGACATGTTAATCAGGACATGTGACCCAAGAAGTAGATATACGGAAGACACAGTACACACAGCAGAGAGCGAACATGAATTGCAAAGACTAGTAGAGGCACGGTAAACACATCCAGAAGGGAATATGGACTAGATATACCACAAACAATAATTAAAATTATGATAATTATAAAAATTTAGTAGAAACAAACGCTAAATATTGATTTATGGATTGGATAGATTGATTGAAAACCCCAGGAATTGCGAGCGATTAGCTGTTACTTCTTATGTGCAGTTGAATGGTTTTTCTGAGCTTTCTTGAAATACTAGGCCTACACCAAGTACGCCATTACTTATATCTTACACCAAGTACGCCATTAAAATTACACATCACAAATGATGGCGCATGCGAAACAGTTAAAAGTAGAATAAGAATGCACAAAATACTTTCATTATCACGAGGAAACTAGTAGCATCCAAACAAATCAGAATTATTAAGTGCTGCATCTCCTGTGCTGTTAATCTACAGCGCAGAAACATGAATAATAATGAACAAACAGCTATAAGACAACGTTCACGCCTTTGAGATGTGGATATATAGTAGAATATGGAGACATTCGCTGAAAGAGAAAACAGCAAAGAGCAATACTGTGCATTAAAATATAACTATTAAAGGAAATAATGAAATAAAATAAAATATTTGCATATAAAAAGGTATGGCACCTTGTTGTGGGTTTTACTTGAAGGCAGAGTTGAGGGACAGCAAGCAAGATGAGGTAAAGATACGAGTAGAAGGGAAACAATGAGAGTGAAAAGATACAATTTACCAGAGTGCACCACCAAGGCAAGGTATGTTGCAACCAATCTTCCATGTAGAGACGAACTTGAAGATGACTCCTAAGAAATACTAGTTGTCTTAATATTTAGAAATACCTTATTTTGTACTAAAATACAACTTTGGATGTTCTTGTGTTACTAGGGACGGATAGGGGAAAAACAATAAGAAGCACTGTTACTTACCAAACATGTCATAATAAGCGATTACGCAGGTGGGGATAGGAGAGGGTGGTTGGATGTCTAATTTCACATAGGGTAAAAGTAACACAGAAACCATCCTGAAGTCGAACGTGTCAGACTGAAATGCCCTAATATTGCAGCTACGATGTAAATCATAGTACAACGCATTCCGTTCTCCGGACTATATCCTGCTGATCAGCAGGAGTTTGAGATCGAGTGAAAGACAAAACTAGAATTATATTACAGAACATAAACAGCATTTCCCATAATTATATTCATTTACTTCTCGATCCTTTGTGTAGATCATTTACCTAATATACATAGTTATATAAACTTTACTTTTGACTTTCGTCATTTGACAAAAATATTTTTTTTCTCTATCTTTATTTTGCATTCCACTGATATATGCAATACACACGCATAAGATACACTAAGAAATTCAACAATCACGTATATTGTAAGGCAGTGTAATGTTTTCTCACCTGGATCTTCTGCTGTAGATTTTACAATCTTTATGAAAGACAAAACTGTATTCATCACTCTGACCGTAGGCTAGCACGATCTCACTGAACTCTGCCATCACGGTCTGTGCAGCCTTAGTCATCAAGATAAGCCCCCGCTCATCGTTTGGCTTCATGTAGTAATGTGCGTCAGTAAATCTGCTCTCAACAAGGCATGGAATATATAATACTAATATTGTAAATTCAGGAAATATATGATGCATACGTTCGTATAAACAATACATTATTTCAAAGTGTTAAATATGGAAGCGGACTCGGGCTGTTTTCTCACAACAACCGAAGAAGAGTCCTGAGAATAATCTTCTTCAATTAAACCCCACTGGCTTATAATGAAATCGAAACTAGTCCCTCTTGATACAAGAAACCGCACTCTACTGGGTGTGTTTCTGTGCGTTTTTAAGTGCGTTTGTGTCAATGATGCACATATTCATGAACCTTTTAAAAATGATTCATTTAATTTTACTCATGATTTTCCTTCACTATCTACACGAATTTCTATATGACCTTAGAACGACAACCTACGCTTAACGGAAAGTGTGAATAGGAACAACCATCGTTCATCTGGGGACATACAATAGTGTCATGTGACGTATTCCTTCCAGAACGTTGTCTTCCCAATGAACTCTCTGAACCTCTCTCTGTCTTGGGCGATGTGGCTTGCATTTTCTCGATGTATAGCGATGTATTCATGTTATCTTTAATGTCGTCAGTCCATCGTCTTCTTGGGCTGCCCATTCTCCTGTTCCCAGGTACTCTTCCCTCCATTATTTGTCTTTCTAAACAGTTGTGTCTCTTTATATGACCAAACAGGCGTAGTTTTCTTTTTGTTATTGTGTTTAGTAACCAACACTCTGGAATCTTCAATGTGTTTATAATATCTAAGTTTCTGATTTTATCCTTCCATGATATTCTAAGTATCTTCCTGTAGCATTTCAGCTCGAAGGCAGTGACCTTCTTTGCCGCTGTTTTACTTAGGGTCCATGTTTCACAGCCATATGTTGCCACCGGAAAAATAAAAGTTTGTAACATTAGCACTTTCGTTTCTATTTTGTTGTTTTTCCATATGTTTTTCAGCCGTGTTATTTTGCAATATGCCATTGCCAATCTCTTCCTTATTTCTGACATGCAGTCTCCTGCACCGTTGATGTTTGCTCCTAAGTATTCAAATTTATCCACACATTCTATCTCGGTATTGTCTTTTCTGATTTTTGGTTGTTGTGTATCTGTTGACATGATTTTTGTTTTTTGCGTGTTTAAATACAAATTTTGTGCTTCGCTATATTTCTTTGTGTTCTTGATTAGTTGTTCCAATCCCTTTATATCATTTGAAAGAAGCACTGTGTCGTCTGCGTAGCGTAGTTCCGGGATTTGGAATCCACCTATGTTTAAAGCGTGGTAGTCGGCGTTGTGTAAGTCTTCTCTCACGTTCCTCATTATACTTTTTGCGTAGATGTTGAACAGGTATGGGGTGAGTGTGCATCCCTGCCTTACTCCACTTTGTACCTCAAACCACTCTGAGAGATCGTCCTCTAACTTCACTGCAGCCTTTTGATCTTGGTAAAGTTCCTCTATTAGATGAATCAGATGTCTTGGGAAACCCATGCTGTTCATTATCTCCCATTGTTGCTGGTGGACGCAGTCGAACGCTTTTGAGTAATCTATGAAACACATGTGCAGGTCAGTCGAAAATTCCCTACACTTTTCTATGATCAATCTCATGTTAAGAATGTGATCTCTTGTTCCTCTGCCTGATCTGAAACCGACCTGTGTTTCGTTTATCTCTAATTTTTGTTTTACTCTTTGCATTCTGATGTTTAACATTATTTTACTTGCTTGACTTATGTGCTATAGACGAAGTATAATCATAGTGGCCAATGAAAATCACAAAAAAGTCAGTACCACTTTAGAATGCTGTTTTCCCATTATCCAATATGTCTTATATTGTCGACGGTCTCGGCATGACCCTAACAATAATAGGGTTAAACAAGACTTTGGAGATTGGGTGTGCAGTAAACATAATCTGTATTATTAAATATTATTAATAAGCTTCTTGAAGAAACATTCACTAAACAATTTCAGTGTGCTATAAACGATGAATAAATTATTGTGCTAGCGTAATGTTTAAATGAACTGCCGCAACTCAATGACTAACTGAAATATCAATCGGATATGAATGAATGAACTAGAATACACTTAGAATTATATGTATGCATACATGTGGTTTAATAACCTGGCTATATATGTATATCAAGTACTCTTAAGCGTGTTCTGCTCTACTGTTATTTAAATAGTCATTTAAATATTAAAGTACGATGTCCCAGTTTATCATAATAACTCTAGTGGTTGTTACCTTGTTTCTGTGATTGAGTATGCAGGAACTAGTTTTTGCTTGTTTGTTTTGAACACATTAAACAACAACTAAATATTGTTCTATTACAATCAACACTCATTAGCCGCAGTTGCTTATGATTTATTTTTATTTTTGGAAGTTAGTGCATTAGTTACAGAATACTTTGGTTCAGGAAGAATTTCCATTTAAATTAGCATTCTTCAAGCTACAAATAAAATTAGGTATATAATTTCAGGAAATGAATACAGAAACACATTTGGGATGTTAAAAAAAAAGAACAGGCCTGATACTGACTATGTCCTCTGTAGCGGGAAACTGAACACAGGACAACACGACGTGCCGATGTGTTCTCCACGAACATCAAATGCTAACAAAAGGGATCTTAGTTTTTGCCGCGACCGACCGACAGTAGAAGACCTGGTATCTGGATTAATTATGTCTTTATTCGTTCCTTTTCTTGATTATTCCCGTGTTTTCCGTTGGTCAATATGTATATACTTGGAATGTCATGCCAAAAATAGCAAAGGCTACTCCAAAAACAATTATAGTAACCAATGGAAAGCGTGACAATAATAAAAAACGTACAGAATGAAGGCCTGTTTATTTTTTGCAGTTAGGTCTTATAATAACGTTCATTGTCACGGTTTTTGCAGTTGAACTTCCACACAAACACTGCTCTTAATATTAAATATTCCTAACCTCTGTTCTGGTATTTGGCCATACAAGGTCATCAATCTTGTCGCTAGCTACAAAGGACTAGTTTTTAAATCTTCTCCTAGTATAAGCCAAATGTTACTAAAGACCTTGTACTTTAAAGGAAAAAAAAGGGGGGGGGGATTTCCTTAAAAAAAAGGTAATTCCCCTTTTTTCGTGCAAATACCTAATTTTGATATTTTGATGAGAAATGAAATGTGATGATATATTTGTGAAAAATTAGGTAGAAAATGTACCAGATGTTTCATTCATTCATTCATTGGTACCATGCCTTCCGGCGTAGGCGATCATGTCTCTTCACAGTCCTATGTTTATTATACATTTAAATATAGTTTCTGATGATTCTGCATCATGCCAGGCTTTCAAGCCATCCAACATTTTCTCACGTTGTCTTCCTCTGTCTCTCTTACCATCGATATTTCCAGCTGTTACGATGTTCTCCAGCCCATCTCTTCTCATGGCATAGCACAGGAACTGTGATTGTCGTCTTCTAATATAGTTAATAAGTTCTCTATTTGAGTTGACCAGTTGTAGAATTAGAGCATTACTCTTTTTTTAGTTGTCCATGATATTTTCAACATTCTTCTATAAAACAACATCTCTGTGGCATCCAGATGTTTTCTTGCAATATTGTCAATTGTCCATGCTTCACTACCATCTAACAGTATGGGCTCTATGTAACATTTTAGTACAGTAGAAATCCGATTATCCTAAGTAACCGGATCCCCAATTATCCGAACTGAATTTGGGTGACATGATTTTTTTTAGAGCGAGCGCGTTAGCGGACGCGGGAGAGATGACTCGTGGCAGTGCGTACGTGCCATTACCATGTAGTTTATTTGCAATACATAGTTGCTTATATATTACTGTACTTTTATAAATAAAATTCAGTTAATTTTAATATATCATTGTATGTATGTACTCTGTTTTGCTTCATTCCTGAGCTATATCCAATTATCTGCATTTTCGATTATCCGAATCGGCCCGAAACCCTATTAATTCTGATGATCGGAATTCTACTGTATGTTCTTTCTTACTTCTATTGATAATGAATTATTACGCAATATGTTCCTCATCTTCTGGAATGCTGCTTTTGCCTGTGCTGTTCGACTTTTTTTAAAACCAGATGTTAGGTAGAAAATATATCGTATGTTTAAAAGCAGGAAACGTCGGGTGTACTTTTACTTGTCTCAATAGTTATCGTTTATCTAGTGCAGATTTTAAAAAAAAAACTTACGGTTAGTAATATAGTGGCATGGGGATATCACAAATTCTTTGTTATACTCCGCAACTTACTCTGGAGTGGTGGAGAAATCATATGCCTCATGCTCAAGAGGTTCTGGGTTCGGATCCGGCTTATAGCGTGTTCTTTACAGAGTGAACATTTCCAGAGATCCTTATGGATTTTAGTTTGAAGTTACGGATTTGGTTCTACTAGTGGTAGTCTCGGTTGAATGCGTACTTATTTGCTAAAAGAGATGAAGTACATATAGGAGAAACCTTATTACAATGAGGCCAATTCTGCTCAATTTTCTAACCCTGTTAGTTAGTTAGTCGTCGGATCATCCCTCACTGCAAACTGGACACATCCATAGTTGCTCCGATCTCTCCTTGAGTGTATCCGCCATCACACTTCTGCAGACAGTAACGGTCCTATGCTGGTTGACCATCATTCTTCTGCGCCCTCCAAAATGTTCACCTCTAGCAACACCGCATTTCAATCCCTGATCTTTAATCCTAGCCATTGAAAAGGAATCATCACCCACATTAGTCTCACTCTCGCGTGTTATATCTCTTAAGGAGTTCAAAACGTCAGCGCGATCCATTGCCCCATCGCCCTTTGCCACAATCGCACACGATGCCAGTTGATCCGCTCTTTCAATGCCTCGAATGGCCACATGTCCCGGCATGAAAATAAATGTAACCGCTTTCAAGATCGCATTTCTCAAGGCCTCAATCCACTGTTCGCGAACGAGACCCACTTGTACCTTCTTAATCATACTCATAGAGTCACTCAAGATGCAGACCTGCGTTACTTTCTGTGTGCGTAGTCACTCAAATTCCTTGGTCACCGCTATAGTCTCCATGGTCATACTACTCGTAGTGACCGCAAAGGCACCAGTTACCTCCTTGATCGTTTTACCTGCGCACTGAGCTGTAAAGGCCCAATCACTGCGAACATGCCTAATTACAGATCCATCAGTGTATATAATCACATCCCCCTCTTTGGTATTCTCACTGATTAAAGCCTTCACTTCTTTTTCCACAGCTGTGGGACACCATTCTCTGCATTCCCTGCTAAGTGATATTACTACTCTCAAACAAATTTCGAAATCTGTGGGTAGACCTATCCATTCCGCACCTGCTGCCACATCCTGTAATCTGCACACGCTTTGTATTACATCCTCAGCACGTCCCATCCACGACCTTCCTCTCTTGAGTCTTTTGCCTTTAACTTTCTGTATTTCGGAATGCAACGGGTGTTCCTTATCTGCATGTATTTGAAGGTACGCCCGTGCACGGCAATACTGTAATCTATGAGCAGCTGTTGGGCAGTCAAGTGTCTAACCCTGTTTTTTTTTTTTGCAAACATGTGACATAGTTCCGGCATAAGTTCTATGTGATTTAATATTTATTTCATCTCACGAAAGGTAACATATGTGACATATTCTTTTCAGAACGTGATCTTCCTATGGATTCTCTAAACACTCCGCGATTCTGGGTGAGTTAACCTGCCGCAGCTAGAGACATATTTAAGCAATCTGGTTATATCGCTGCACCATCGTCGTCTTGGGCGCTCTCTTCACCTGTTGTAGTTAACTCTGCCTTCAGCTATAATCTTTCCAGGCTGTTATGTCTCTTTATATGACAAAAAAAAAAAAAAATCAACAGCAACAACACAGTTTTCTTGTTAGAATGTTGGACACAGTTTTCTTGTTAGAATGTTGGACACAGTTTTCTTGGAGCCAGTCCTCTTCGATGTTTACTTGATCTTAAGACAATATTTATTATTGTACGTAAATAACACATTGGTGAAGAGTACAGCGTACAAAAGAAGTTTAATCTTAACTCCCTGCCTGAAATATCTAGTAGGTTTATATTTGATTCAGCTGCTATGTTATGGCAACATAAAATAAAGATTTAAAATAAAACATTATGGAGATTTAATTTCAGATTTAATCATGTTTAATGGTGAGCAAATGTATGTGTGCTAATGCATACAAGGACATCCGCGAGGAGAAATGGTACAACTTGACAGTGGGGAGATCCTTAGAAAGTCACGAGTAGGTAAACAAAAATATATATGGCTGTCATCACATTCCCGAAATGTTCAAGGATATTTGCGGCCAAATTCTGACTTTAACCATCTACGAACTCATAGTCAAAGGACATAACTCTAACTGAATCAAAGACAACTCTAACGGAATTTTATAAAGTGGATGTAATAAGTGGTCAGCATCACTTATTATGGACGCACACCAACACTTAAACATACATATAACTCCAAAGTACAGGGTTGTAGTGGCACTGAATTATATAGTGACATACAACGATATATATCTTCAGCTATACGGATGGGTGTAGCAAAATCGTGAATAATGCATTCTTTGATATTGCATATCTATGATATTCTTTTTATTTCTCTAATCCGTCACTTATGATTATTTCGTTCACAATAATTATTGACAGGGAATCATATCGATGTACAGAGTCGAAGTCAGATGTGTCGGACCATTAGCGGATGTAAAATGCGACACAACGCAAATGAAATTCTGCCATCTGTACTACATCCTGCTGGAAATGTAGTTGGACCATTGTCCTGCTACAAGAAATGTGCTTTAGAAATTTGAGAACGTCGTTTTATTATTTAAAGTAGTAATTCTTGTAAAACTGTTTTATGTCTTACTTTACACATTTGTCTTCTGCTGTCTATAAGAATGTTTATAATTCGTCTATAACACGTGCATTCGTTTGACCACGTTTGTAGTCAGTGTCCAGCTCTCACAAGTATACCGTAAAATAGGAAGAATCGGTGAATTATGCATTTCTTTCTATAATATACATTGAAAATTAAAAGCCGTGATACTACAAAGTGTATGTGATCTGCAAATATGACAGTTTTGTGTTAATGAACAAAACGCTGAAAGAGAAATAAAGATCACGGGGAATAGTGCAAGAACAATGGGATGAAATAAAAATGTACAAACACTTCAACATGCTGAGAGTGTACTTACTTTTGGAAGGCTCTTCCATCAACACAGACTACAATCCAACAGTTTTGTAAACATGGGTCGTCGATGTCAAACTGCTTCACATACTCAAACTTGCTTTTCGCCATTTTTCAGCAACGTAACACTACAGACCCTACAATACGACAGTAATGACAATACTAATACAGCTGTCAATTGTATTGTTTTCAATGTCAAGAATAACAATAAAACATCTTGGAAACCATAAAGGAAAATCTAACTCGTAGTAAAAGTGACAGTGAAAACACACAGCATTGACGTTTTTGCGAATCAAGAAAATTCCGAAGAGAAACAGAACACACTATGTGCTTCCAATTATTCCGAAAAAAAACAACTTAATTACTATGCGTTTTAAATGTTCGCCCCTCGGATTGTTTAAAAAAAATTGATTACTTGATTGTTATCAACTCTCAGTAAGCAAGATTTTTAATACATATAGAATTAGTATTATTTTTCTTGAGCATTTGTCAAAGCTAGAAACAGCTAGAGTGCATGTACATACGAAATTAAAACGTGCTCGGTGTTCAATATGCTAATACTTTTAATATTACACACCGTAGCAGTGATTCAATCAAGCTTATTTCCCCAAGTTTATGGCTAGTAGATAACGTTGAATCAATGTAATGAAGTGTAAACAGGACGTCATTTTCAAGCGCCCTCCTTGAAGTAGAAAACAAGAAATCATGTTCTAACACGGGTGACTGACATTTACCATAGACATAGAACAGTGTTGCATTGCCCGTATTGAAGTCATACACTCATATAGACTATGTGGTCAAATGCGGCCAACTTTATTACCACCAAATGGTTGCAGAATTTCCTGTGAAGAAATGGATGTCTGACTGCACATATACGATTTCCAAGTAGATGACTTCATTTTCAAACACTGCATAACCGTAAGACCTGGAGTCTTCCTAATATGAAATTAAGCTATGAAGAACCCCTTCCCCCAAACGCATAGGAGAGAAGTGCTTCATCAATTTCGGGTCAAAATAGCTAACCACGAGTCTTACAGATAAAACATAATTTGAATCAGGGGCGTAGATACGTCTTCGATAAGGGGGTGGGTTTACTTCAAAATGTCATTTCTTAGTTTTCGTGGATCATTTCTTCCTTTTCGTTTGTCATTTCTTCCTTTTCCTGAGACTTTTCGCAACTTTTTTAGAGGGCACACTTAAGGCTTGAAACTATATATATATATATATATATATATATATATATATATATATATATATATATATATATATATATATATATTAAACAATAGATCCTCATTGGGAGCCTCTAAAGGTCTCAATATTGACCAACAAATAAACTATTATGCACTTATAACCTCACAGTTGAGGAAATACAACTATAGTGAGTCTTACACACAGCATATCCACTGTACAATTACATTTCACTTTATAGTGCGATATTCAGAGAGCCCAGTATTGCACATCACACTATGAGAATCAGGTTAACTTCGGTCATGTCCATGGTCCTAGCTGCCAAAGTGTACATGGTACATCAGATATAAACAGGTAGCACATGGAATGTGGTGAAAAGCGACTCTATGCAGAGCATTAAAATGACCTAGGATAGTCTAGAATCAGACACACATGTTAGACCTACATAATTTGAGTTCCACCTTGGATGGCAGGTAATGCATAACTGGCTACCACACCCATCCTAAAGACCATGGTCTGGGTTCTGGGTTGCTATGACAACTCTGAGAGAAAGGGTAACTCTGCGTAAGACATGGTAGCTGAAGTTCAACTACATGTTGCTGAAATGTAGAAATGATGCACAATTCCTGCAGACAAAACCCCTAAGAATATGAGACTTCTTATGAAATCGTTGCATATAGCTAAGACTTATGAAATCATTGCATAAAGCTAGCCCCTTGACTGCGGAGGTATCCTTAAGGATATGATGATGGTTTGACGCCATTTGCTGAGATCTTCTTATTAGTTTCCCAGGGAAACAATTCGTCTGGATACTTCAGTATAAGTTTCCAAACAGATTGTTTCCCTGGGAATATGAGAAGGGGAGGATCTTTGCAAAATGATGGTGGCTTTTCATCGTATCCTTAAGAATACGTCCGCAGCTAAGGGGTTAAGAGTTAGTCTTTTTTGGTATGAAATAAGACTCCTGGAAAATACCCCATTGTATAATCTAAAGGAAGTAAGATCATATTGCTTCTAATTCATCGGGGTCGATGCAACAGTAGCAACATACAAGTGGATAATACTCGAACATATTTTTAAATCGTGACTAAGATAAATTATACAAGTATACAGAGGTGTGTTTGATAATGATGAGTTTCCTAATGAGTTCAATCGGAAACACGGGTAATGGTAATCAAACCAACGATGTGTAATGAATCATAAGGAATACAGAATTAGAAATAACTATTAGATTTCATAGAATATGAGTGATATATATATATATATATATATATATATATATATATATATATATATATATATATATATATATATATATATATATATATATATATATATATATACACACACACACACACGCATATATAATATCTTGAAGATTAGGGAATTAAATGAACTAACACGGAAGTTGAAATGGGAACAGTTGAATATTCATTTATGCGTTCAACAATTTTAATATGGAACGCATTTTTAAAACCCAGAGCGCACAATGAGTACCGATAAGTGTTTCCATGTGGCATTTCATTTTCAACATTGAAAATGCCATCTGGAGTGCATAACGTAGATAAAGGTATCTTAGGAAAAACAGGAACACGCATATGCACACACACACAAATCGACGTTTCGACCGAAAGGCCTTTATCAAAGATAGCATACAGATATACATAAAAAACGACAGGTAGTGACGATACAACTTGCGCTCAGATGTCTAGTAAAATGTCCGGAAGGACAGAAATGAGGTCAGAGGTGTCACAAACAGGAAATATACATAAATAGAAAATATACAAAAATAAACCCTATACATGTGAAAACGTGACAAAGAAATGACGAAAAAACCCGATATCATGCATATGTCAGGTGCTCATTAATTCTCTAAGGCTTGAGAGTGCCAAATGTATATATATAGTTCTGGTTCTCGAGCGTCAGACGGGTCTGGTCGTCGGACAAGCATGCTTTGATGGCCGTCACCTAAATATCCTGGGCGCCACCATGGCCTGTGCCATTGAAGTGCACGTCGACAGGATAGCCCGAATGATGTTTTATGCTATGTAGTTGCTCGCAGAATCGGTCGGCAAGCCTCCTACTAGTCTTACCTATGTACGTCATGGTGCAGCGCTTGCAGATGATAACATAGATGACATTCCAGGGCACACAAGAGAAACTCTTCTCGATGGGAAGGTGGCCTTGGGGAATGCGTGGGACCGGGTCTGGTTAACATATGGACAGGTGTAGCATCTAGGGCGTTCGCAGCTGATAGTGCCAGAACGATTGGGGGTGGGGGGCATCAAGTCTAAGAGGACTCCAGACCAGTAGACCCCTGAGGTTCTTGTCCATTATGTACACAAACATAGGGGGGTCGACGAAAACTTCACGCGTCTCATGATCCGACTGGAGAAGGAGATGGTGACGAAGTAGAACAGCAGAGCTATACGGGTGGAAAGTCATAACAAATTTCACCCTACCAGAGGGAGAAGACCTCCGATTGTTAGAGATGGTATCTTGGCGGAAAAGGCTGCACACCAGAGAGAGGGCAGACTAAGGGACCCTGTCGAGGTATAAGCGACAACATAAGAAATCCATCATCTCGTGGGCTATCATGGCGTACTTAGGTGATACTGGGTAAAAAGGCTTGCTGACCGATTCTGCAAGCACCGACACAGCATAAAACATCATTCGGGCTATCCTGTCGATGTACACTTCAATGGAACAGGCCATCGGGGCGCCCAGGATATTCAGGTGACGGCCATCACAGCATGCTTCTCCGACGACCGCACACGTCTGGTGCTTTAGAAACCACTATATATATGAATTTGGCACTCTCAAACCTTTGGGAATTAATGAACACCTGACATATGCATGATATCGGGTTGTTTCGTCATTTCTCTGCCTCGTTTTCATATGTATTAGGGTTTGTTTTTGTATATTTCCTATTTATGTAAATTTCCTGTTTGTGGCACCTCTGACCTCATTTATGTCCTTCCGGACATTTTACTAGAGATGTGGGCGCAAGTTGTATCATACCTACTTGTCGTTTATGATGTATATCTTTGATAAAGGCCTTTCGGTCGAAAACGTCGATTTGTGTGTGTGCGCCTATGTGTGTTTCGTGTAACTAGTAAAATCTCATTGTGTTGTTTCACGCTTGACCTGCTTTCTTAAGATACTTTTATCTACATTATGCCACTCCTGGTGGCATTTATAATGTTGAAAATGAAATACCACTTTGGAAACACTTGGCACTCATTGTGCGCACTGGGTTTTATTAAAAAACAAATGCGATCCATATTAAAATTGCTGAACGCATAACTGAATATTCAACTGTTCGCCTTTCACTTCCTTGTTAATGCACTTAATTCCCTAATCTTTCAAGATATTATATATATATATATATATATATATATATATATATATATATATATATATATATATATATATATATATATATATATATATATCACTCCTATTATATCCAATCCAATAATTGTTTCTAACTCTGTATTCCTAATGATTATCGGTAACTGTCGTGTCCTCTTTCCCTCTGTGTTCCAGAACAATGCTTCGCTTTCAATATAATCCGTAACTCTTTTCCTTTTTCTCGATGGATTCCAGAACAATGCTCTGTTTAAATGTAATTTGCTTGTTCATATTAAATTTTACCGGTAAACTAAGTGCAATAACAACGCATGTGATAAACGTCGGTCCTTAATAATTATACCGGTAAATTAATTGTGAAAACAACGTCAGTTAAACGTGCCGGTATTTAATGTATACTGGTAAACTAAATGTGATAACAACGATTGTGGTAAGTGATGGTCCTTAATGTACACGGGTAATTCTTCATTACTTTGTTCCATGCTTTACCTGTTAGATGTCAGTTTTGCGCAATGAGTACATACTTAAGAAAAACAAATATTAATAATAAAAGCTGGTTTTATTTCATTAAAATTGTGAATGGAGAAATATAAAACATTATAAGTTGTGAAGTACTGCAAGAGTACATAAGTTGTACACGTACTGCAAGAGTACATCACAGGTTGTACAAGTACTGTAGGAGTACATCACAGATTGTACAAGTACTGTAAAATTACATAACATGGTGAGCAAGTACTGTAAGATTACATAACTAGTTGTAAAAGTACTTACAAGTATACCACAAGCTATAGAAGTACTACAAGAGTACATCACGAGTTGTAGAAGTACAGCAAGAATAAATCAAACGTTGCACAAGTACGGTAAAAATATAGCACAACATTTACAAGTACTATAGATGTACATCGCAGGATGTACAAATACTGTAAGAGGACACTACAGGCTGAACAAATACTGTATACAAGCTGTATATGTACAGTAAATTACATCACGAGCTGTACAAGTACAGTAAAATAATTACGTTGATAGAAAATGTATGACTCTATGGGAATGAGTCACCCGTCTAAGAATGATATATTTCATGGAGCATGAGCAGCGAGTATGTACATACTAACGTGACTAATTATACCGATGAGCAGATAGTATGTACATACTAACGTGACTAATTATACCGATGAGCAGCGAGTATGTACATACTAACGTGACTAATTATACCGATGAGCAGATAGTATGTACATACTAACGTGACTAATTATACCGATGAGCAGCGAGTATGTACATACTAACGTGACATATATACCGATGAGCAGCGAGTATGTACATACTAACGTGACTAGTTATACCGATGAGCAGTAAGTATGTATATGCCAACGTGACTAATAATACCGATGATAAGTAGAATGTATGTACCAACGTGACTAATGATACCGATGATAAGTAGAATGTATGTACCAACGTGACTAATGATACCGATGATAAGTAGAATGTATGTACCAACGTGACTAATGATACCGATGAGCAGATAGTATGTACATAGTAACGTGACTAATGATACCGATGAGGCACTGAACAGATCTCGAAGAGTATGAGCAGGAACAGTCGCTTTGACTAAAGACTGTATTCTCTATATTATATCTGGTTGTTCTACTGCTATTATTCTTGATGGCACATAAGTTGCTGATCTTTTCAGAAAAGATGTTTCACAAACAATATTCCATTGAGAAGTTTGTACAAAAAACACAAACCATATAATATCACGAGGTACCGGCTGCCATCAATGAGATACAACCCGAGTGTACTAGTTCTGTCAACGACACATATAAAGATAGGATGTCGTCGGTACCAAGTTGTGGAAATATAAGCGATAATATATGTGGGACGGAATTCGCTACGTCATTGTAACAGTTTAAAACAAACATTGCTGAGAAGCCGCTTGCTCTATATATGACTGCATTTCCTACCCATACTGAAGAAACATGACTTCATGACTCGTTATAACAAGTTTGACAATATTTCAGCAGTATAGCTAACAAACCTATAGAACCATATAGACATGTAAAGGATCTCCTGAATATTTAGTTTACAGTAAATTGTTACCTTGACGCGGCACAAATGGTAGAATATATGTCTATTTCTATCTATAAATCAGTGTTTTAATGTATTTCTTGGTCCTCAGCAGAAGTACATATAAGCATATGCTATAAAATGGAATCCAATAGCATCCAAACTAACGTGAACACAGAAATTAAACTAAAATATTTGCATGGGTTTGCTTAAAAATCAAAACACCTTGAATGGTCATTACCATCAGTAGAATATTAAGTTTGACTCACATACGAAATTGTAGTACACAATCCTTACAGGGGAACACAAAACAAAACATGGAAAAGGGGGGGGGGTGCGATTGAAATGAGTGTTAAATCTTGTACCGGTAAATATAATATCGATCCAGGAACTATCAGTACCTGCTTCGATTGCTAACTATACAAAGAGATTCAAAACGTGAACACAAGATCGCGTTAACGGTCCCTTCGATTCTTTGGTTAATCTGAATAATGAAGGCACTCCTGAGCTTTGTCAATGTTTGTCAGGAACATACCTGCCCGCTGAAATTGTAGTACAGCAGTCAGGAATGTTGGCATCTGAGACTAATAGGAGCTATTGATCTTGGTTTTCTGAGGTGTTTCAGGATTTAAAAAAAATTACTGCTGTCAGAAACGGTCGGGGAGGGATGGGAGGGGGGTTTGCCGTACCAGGAAAAAATATAGGCCCCAACTGTTTAAAAAAAAAAAACTAACCAGTTTACCAGCCTTGTAGCAATTTGTTAAACACGATTAAACTTCCAAACTCTTCCACAAACTTTCTCCTCAAGATGATCCTGCTGATCGCCAGGGATTCATAGTTTGTTGGTTGGTTGCTGATCCAGCGGTCTATGGGCTCATGCCCTTTGACCCAATGCCATTGTGTGATATATGCACGTGTTTGTGAGCTGTTGTTTTGTTCCATATAATGTGTTCCATTTATCTGGCCCTGGAGAGGGGATTCATAGACCACATCTTTAAGAATCGCTGCCGTAAATGATAAATTTGAATATCAATAGGTAGCGAAATTGTTGACTGTGTTGGTTGACCTAATAGTGCTTGAACCCGTATATGTGTTATGGTTAAATACAGTGAAAATATATATATATATATATATATGTATATATAAATATACATATTTTCGAAGTAATGATAATTGTTGTGATTTGTTGTTGGCTGAGGGGGAGGGGTCGATTATAGACAATTATTTTAGTAAACTCCGGATACAAAATTTTGTTTTGGTAGAGGAAAGCACCATATATATATGAAGATTCTATAAGTGTACAAAATAAAATAGGTGATTCATTTATTAAATTACATAGCACGATAATTTACTTCTTCTACCCAAAAAAATTATGTATCCGGAGTTTACCAGAATAGTTGTCTAATATCTCCCCCCCCCCCCCCGTTTCACCCACCCTACAAATAATCACAACAATTATAATTACTTCAAAAATAGGTATATTGATGTTCATATTTAATTCATAACTTTAAAAAAGTCCCCACATGGTTTCGTAGAATTCATTCTTTTTCCCCCGGAATTAAACTGAGTAGACACAAAGCTCTAATTATATACTGTTTAAAACCAAAAAAAAAGAAACGCAACTATTCTGGAGTTACTTTTATAAAACATGTTCGCTGATTGGACATTATTCAACCTATTGACTGTGTCCACCTGGTCATTAACTTTTCGTGGTAACCTCAGTTGTACTCACCTCATGATTCACCTCATGAAAGAAGTCAAGGTAAAAACATTTTTGGCAAGAACTCGTGACAGGTTCATGAGAATCCAGTGAAGCTTAATGAAAACAAAACTTTCTGACTATATAATTGAATGCCTATAAAATATTGACTGTCCTCGAATAAATTCAGTTACAAATTCAATGTGCAACGATGGTTCATCTCACTACAGAACAACGATACATCATCATTAGACGATTACAGACTGGACAATCACAAAGTATAGTGACCAGACACATTAATGTGGTTAGACGCACAACTAGTCGCATTTGGATGTGATATCAATAAACTGGTTTAGTTGCAGACCGGCCGTGCAGTGGAAAATCCAGTCACAACGCTTAATACGGCTGCGTCACCTCAGGAATCGATTTGTATCTGTGTCCTCCACAGTCCACTCAATGCCAGCAGGTTGTCGAATTTCAGACCACACAGTCAAAACCGGCTGCACGATGCTCTCTTTGGGCTAGAATACCCTACAGAGGTCCTGTTTTTACGGACCGTTATCACCAGAGCCGACTGCAGTGGGTGAACCAGCATGGTCAATGGTCCGTTGGGAATGATGGGAGACTTGTATTAAACCTTCTAGAATCTAGATCATATACTGTTTTTAAAAAAAAAAGAAAAAAAAAGAAACGCAACATTATTGCGGTGCTAATGGACACAAAATTCTAGTTTGGTGATGAATCATTTTTGTGCTCCAGCGACACGATAGACGGAGAATAGTTTATCGCAGAAGCATTGAGTGCTACTCCCTGAACAGCATATATGAAGCTCCTCCACATGGTGGTGGATGTTTACTGTTTGGAGGGGGGAGGAGGATGAACTTGTTGGGAAGAAATGATCTTGTGCAAATTGAAGGACGCTTGACTGCCGAACGATACATCGCTAAAATTCGTCCTAGCGTCTTTCAAATTTTGACTGCACAATGGTCGATTTTTCACCATGATAACGCTCGACCTAATGTGGCACAACTCACCACCCAGTTCCTCGCTGAGAACAACGCCAAGACAATTCTAGGCCAGCCATGTCATCAGACAGAACCCCATGAAACATTTATGGATGAACTCGACAAACGACTCCGCCAGCGAGACGTGGCTACAACCAATCTTTGACAGTTGTCTCTTGCACTGTGAGAAGTGTGGACAGCCCTCTCACAAACAACATATCAGACGGCTAATATAATCCATGTCACGGAGATGTCGTTCCCTGATAGAGGCAAGGGTTTGCTGAAACCCATACACTTTGCTGAAACGGAGACCTTAGCTGCAAAGAATAAAGTCCAAATAAAATCATTTCAATGTTAAAGTCTGAAAGGTTCTTCATGCCAAGGTTGAATATTAATTCCCTAAAATACAATTTTGGTACACGTTTCAAATTTTGTGTCTATTAGCACAGCAATAATGTTGCGTTTCTTTTTTTTTTGCACAGTATATGATCTAGATTCAAGAAGGTTTCATCCAAGTCTCAGCACATCCAGCTCCACAATATAAACACTTTATATTTTAACATTCAAGGAAGTTCAGAATCCATGCCCCAAAGAGGGCAAGTCCTTCTAAATATAGTCCTTCACGCCGATCACTCAGCCAAACTTATTTTGGCTGATGAGACTGAGCATTTGTCATTTTGGCGCATACTTGATTTGTCAGCCAATGTAAAGCACTGGAAAAGTTGGATCGGCAAAGATAAATGACGTTATGTTGGATCCGCGCGAAGAATTGTTGTGGATAATTTCTTCTTCTTCTTCTTCTTCTTCTTCTTCTTCTTCTTCTGCGTTCGTTCTCAAACTCCTGCAGATTAGCAGATCACACATCCGACTTCAGCATGGTTTTGGTTCAGCCCTGATCACAGTTAATGAGGCAGATACTATTACTCTCCAAGTCGAGCGATGTGATGTTGCTGTGTATAGTTCTTTTATCTTGTTGAGATCCATATTTCTGCCTTCTTTGAGTGCTGCTGTACTTCTCTTGTTCATGCTCTTCGTATTTTAAAAGATTATAATATCCCATTTCAATGCTTGCAGTGGCAGTCTATTGCCGTTCAATCCAAGTACATGCCCAGAATAAGTCCATCTTTCTTCCCTAATGTTGTAGAAACATATTGCTGTGTGGTGTCTTCTCGTATTTACTTATTTATCTGGTTTTATGGAATAACAACAATGACGATATAATATATCACTGCCAGCAAAGTACTCATTCAAATTATATTAGATATAAAGGGCTACCCAGCCTTGTTGAATTGTTTTCATTACCACATGGAACCAAGAAGCGTTCTGAGGTTTTAAAAGGTTTCAGAAAATGACCATAACAAAGATAAGCACCAGAAGAATGTGCTACTGGAATTTCAAAATATACGGTGTCTATAAAGTCGCTGTGCACTCATCTACATTTCTGATGACACTACATCACACAAATTGGGGGCATTTAATGTATATTTGTGCGACGCCACTGACACTAGAGCATTTGCGAAAAAACCCACTACAGTTCATGTCAATCACGTGTTGAGTAAAGTGGCTCGTAGCACAGTAAAGTTATATCGTGGTCATAGAATAAACACTAACTGCAGCTAACAACAATCTGTTGGGTCATGAAATACACTGGACCATGTAAATACGCAATATTCAATGGAATCATATTGATCATACATCTATACAGCAAATTTATAAGCATCCTACATAAGCCCTAATATCATACGCAAATAAAGAATGATATAAACAGTTCATGTGTTTTTTACTATACCCAAAAAACACATGAATTGTTTATATCATTCTTTATTTGCGTATGATATTAGGGCTTATGTAGGATGCTTATAAATTTGCTGTACATATATATGTACATATACATGTAACTATATATAAATTGTTTTGAGTGGTTTACTCATTTTGTACTAGTACAGTGTAAGCACACGTTAGCCTAGTTTCATCTTATCACATATGTAGCAATTTTATTTTTACACAAGTATGAAAACAATTACTAAGATAATATAAACAATGCAGGTATTTTATTAGATATCGAAAAAGAAGTATCTGAAATCTACAAACCAGACCAACTTGAAACCTCCATAAATCAGTAGCAAGGAAATTGACAAATTAAACTTGTAAATTGTAAACTTGGCATGAACTTGAGAATGATTGTCGTATACGACTTGTCACTAAAGTGTACTTTCTTTCCTATGAGTGACGTGTGCCCATAATTTAATCAATAATCTAATTCTAGGTAGAAACAACTACAAATTCTCCAGGACGGGTGCTGTATCATATATCAGGGCTGCCACCGACCCCCCCCCCCCAACAAATTACACTATTAACTTAACCTCGTTTGGCACGAACTTAACGTTTAGTGTCGATAATCTCTGTGGAAGGGATCACAATAGGGCACATACAGTAATAGTGGAAACTGTTACAAAGAAATATTGTATTCGTGTTTCTTGACTTTAAGGATCTATGTTCAAGTCTTATGTTTCCTATCACACACGAGCATGTCTCATCACGTTAGTACGGTGGGCAACACTATAGATCGTAGTCTTCTAGGTATGTTAAAAAACGAAATATTATATAACCACAGTATGTATATGAGGATCTGCACAAACATATCGTCTAAACAAATTAATTGTCGTCGTACGTCAGTTCCATTATAGATCTAATATTTATACTTCATTCAATTAGATCCGTCACGTACGGCATGAATAGCATGGCTATTTTATGCTTTCCTTTCGGGTTCATTCAGCATACGAGCAGGGTGCAGATACAAATATTCATCATCATCATCATCAAGTGCCGTCTCCGATACGAAGATTGGCTGCAACGGATCTCCAACATCCCCTGTCTCTTGTCTTGGTGGTGCACTCTGCTAGACTGTAACCTGTCCATTGTGTGATGTTATTCTCCCACTTGTATTTCATATTTTTTGGAGTTCTATATATTTATCTATCACTAGTCGGATACTCAGTATAGCTTCTCTTGTTCCATTGTTTTTCCTAAAACCAAATTGTTCTTCACCGACCTCCGCGTCTATCTTGTTCTTAATTCTTTCATGTATTATCTTGAGGAGTATTTTAGATAGATGGCTCATTAGACTTATTGTTCTATATTCTGTACAGTCCACAGCCCTGGACTGTGTACTGTATACTAGGGGTTCCAACCTGGTGCTCGCTAGAACCTCGATGTTCTCGCGAGAACATATGCTCGCATTATGAGAGCTAAAAAATATTGGCGGGCACTAACGATTACAAGTAAGCGGTACTCGACGTCTGAAAAGGTTGAGAACCCATGCCCTTCCGTAGACCAAGCCGCTTCTCATATTGTGTTCGCTTACGTATGAATTTTGAGACCCGTATTTGAAGAAAATCATCAACGAATTAATTTATAAATTTCTTCTTCATTAGTTTTTTTCGGAACATGCCAACATCTGATGTTTTGTTTCTATTATAAACTTGATTGTGTTTTGTAACTCGTACAAAAGGCTGTAGAGTTTTTATTTCCACATGTTTCTATGTGTGTTATTCGTATTTTTCTCGGCCTTTCATATTCCAGGCATACCTGAAGAATATAAATCACTGTCTGAGGTGCCTGTCCACATGTGCACACGAAAGGGTTTCCAATCTTGAACTTTGTAAACACGTTGCTGCGGAGTCGGTTGTGCCGTATTGACCCTAAATGGGTCATATTGACCCTATATGGGTCGGACAACTAACTCCATTTAAAATTATCCTTAGTTGCCTCTTATGACATGCATGGAAAATAAACAGTGTTGCTACTCTTCGCTCCTCTTTCGGGCCTGTGACACACGTGGCAATTTTAATAGTAAGATCCTAGATATTTAACAATGCAAATTTTCTCTAACTTTTATCCATTCATCGAATACATTAGAATCCTTGTATTTTTCCCCTATTTAAAAAATAAATTCCATGTTTAATATAACACTTTTCAAAACTCCCAATTATATTTGCTATTATTGTTTATACCGTAGATTGGCAACACGGCCATATGTACATGTGGACTGGCAGCACAGTGTGCCAAACATATACTTCAAGAGTGTTCTAAGTATGAAACGCTGAGGCAGACATATTGGCCAGAGGAAACAACACTGGAATCAAAGCTCTATGGACCAATGTGTGAACTGCAACAGAAGGAATTTTATTCAGGAGACAGAATTACAGATATAGACATGTTTAAAGTGAACGAAAGAAAAGAAGAAAAAAAGAAGTTTATACCGTAAATAGAAAATTTCTGTTATTAAATACATATTTTGTGGTCAGGATCAAGTTATTATAATGGGATTTGAATGTACTGATAGACAGTTTTTAAGAAAGGGCATTACTGTTAGTTATTTAGTTATCGGATAATCCTCACTGCAAACTGGACATATCCAAAATTGCTCCGATCTCTCTCTGAGTGTATCAGCAATTACACTTCTGCTGACAGTACCTGTCCTGTGCTGGTTGACCATCATTCTTCTGCGCTCTCCAAAATGTTCACTTCTAGCAACACCGCATTTCAAACCCTGATCTTTAATCCTGGCCATTGAAAAGAAATCATCATCCACACTAGTCTCACTCTCGCGTGTTATATCTCTTAAGGAGTTCAAAACATCAGCTCGATCTACTGACACATCGCCCTGTGCCACAGTCGTGAATGGCGCCAGTTGATCTGCTTTTTCATTGCCTCAAACACCCACATTGCCCGGCACGAAAATAAATGTAACCACTTTCAGCCTCGCCTTTCTCAATTCCTCAATCCATTGTTCGCGAACTACACCCACTTGTACCTTCCTAATCATATTCATAGTCACTCAAGATGCAGATTTGCGTTACCTTCTGTGTGCCTAATCACTCAAATGCCTTGGTCACCGCCATAATCTCCATGGTCATGCTACTCGTAGTATCAGCAAAGACCCCCACTCTCCCCCCTGATCGTTTTACCTGTGCACTGAGCTGTGAAGGCCCAATAACTGCGAACATGTCTGATCACAGATCCATCAGTGTATATAATCACATCCCCCTCTTTATCATTCTCACTGACCAAAACCTGCACTTCTTTCTCTACAGCTGTGGGATTCTCTGCATTCCCTGCTAAGTGATATTACTACTCAAACAAGTTTCGAAATATGTGGGTAGACCTATCCATTCAGCACCTGCTGCCACATCTTGCAATCTGCACACGCTTTGTATGACATTCTTAGTACGTCACATCCATGACTTCCCTCTCTTAATTCTGGTGCCTTTAATTTTCTGTATTTCGGAATGCAATGGGTGTTCCTTGTCTGCGTGTATTTGAAGGTACTCCCGTTACTTTTATATATTTATTAGCAAACTGATAGAGTTTGATGACAAACCAGCAAAGGGCGATTACTATAAAATAGTTTAGGGGTGCAAAGGGAACGCATTGCTCTCGGCGGACCCAGAGTTAGGAGATAACCAAGCTCCTAAATGTACCTCCTCGCGGTGCACCCTGGAAACAGAAATACAGCAGATCGAGCTGATTCTGGCCATTTGGGGATCGTGTCCGAAAATGTGGAAGTAGCAGATGGAAAGAGATTTGACTGCATGAGAGACAGGCAATATCTCCGACACCACCAGCAACACCACATACAGCGACACTGTTAACATACAGTGAATCTAGTTAGTCCAGTCCGAACATTAGATGGGCGGCCAATGAAAAAAAGCCTGAAACGGTGGATGCATGGTGAAAGACAGATAGATTTCATACTGAGTACAATGAAAAAAATGAAAGAGCAGAACAGCGTTAGAGGGCAGCGCCAACTGCAAATAGAAAGTGAAAACGATTACGGAAATGGGAACTACAAGCTCTATTAGCTCGAGACGAGCTTCTAGTTACCTTATAGGCAGAGACCCATACCCAATAATGGGCGTCTAGCAAAGCAAAAAGACCTGGCCTAACTCTAATGTCGAGACTTCCTATACCGGAAACATGCTCGCGAAGAGAAAGGGTGCCGTACCAGATAGGCTCAGGCAAAAAGGGACAAAGATGGCATTCCTGGCCCAACTCTACTGTCAAGCTTTCCTATACTGGAAATACACTTGCAGAGAGAAAGGGTTCAGTACCTGATGGGCTCAGGCGCTATTGGGACAAGGTCGCTCAGCTCGAGAACGCCTTGCTCTCAAACGCGTGGTGTGAGACTCGAACTTGGGCGAGGGGTTCACAATTTCGGTGAACGACACCTCGGCTAAGAAGGCGAAAGAGCCAGGGTCCAACTCTTCTGGTGAGTTCTTCCTCCTAAGAAACCAGGCTCACGGATGGGAAACGGTTCAGTACCCGATGGGTACAGGCACAGTACGTCCAATTACACGAGGCAAGTTCACAGACAGTGAAACACTTCGTGCGAGACAGACGTGAGCAAAAATCGTCTGGGCGAAGAGTCACCACACACACGCGTGCCTGGCGACAGATAGGGAGGCTGTCACAGGCTAGGGTAGCCCACCCGAATTGTCAAGGCATGCCGAAATCGGATGTGCTAGACCTACAAGGTGCATAAAGGTCGCACAACGTAAACACGCTCCCGGCGGAAATCGCATGGATATCCATGCTGGTTACAATGGAGCGAACGCAAAACAAAACATAAAATAGTGTTTTCTTATAAAAGTATCATCACAATCTGTTGAGACAAATTATCAGATCCATTTCCCCACAATTCTACCTGTATTGAAACATAATGTTGAATACTATGATAGTATAAAGAAGATATTCTCATCTTTTCTCACTCGTGGCTCCAACTTTAGGAAAGATTTACTTCCATGACCTCCCTCTGATACTTAAGACAGACTTCTTAATTTTCTTCAGGCTTTATCATCATCATCAGGTGACATTCTTTCCAGAACGTAGTCTTTCATTTGGATCTCTTGAATTCTCAGCGGTCTTTAGCTTCTCCGCAAGTTGTCCTGTGACATGGACAGGCATTCTTGAACGTCTTTTATCCAGCGGCGTCTTGGACGACCTTTGTCCATGTTGCCATGTATTATCCCCTTCAGTAATACTCTCTCCATGCCGTCGTGTCTCTTAATGTGACCGAAAAAAACTATCTTTTTTTAAAATATGGTGTACAGAAGCCAGTCTTCCTGGACGTTAATTGTTCGTAACACCTCCTGGTTTGTTTTCCTTACTGTCCATGGTATTCTTAAAACTCTTCTATAGCACTTTAATTTAAATGATGTTATTCTCTTTGACACTGTTTTATTTAGTGTCCATGCTTCACATCCATATGTCGCCACAGGAAACACACATGTTCGTAGTAAACACAACTTGGTTCTTATGTTAGTACTCTGCCATAGTTTCTTTAGCTGTTTTAATTTTGCCAACACCATTCAGGCTTATTATTATAATATAAGGGGTGTCTTATATAATTATAATATAAGTTTGAAACATAAATATTTAGTGTTTCAACTGTAGGGTCTATGCCTTTGGCTCATGGAGTGACGGGTTTGAATCCCAGGTTAGGACTTCTTGTTTATAAGTGCATTTTTCTGAAATCCCTGAGATTCACTGATTACTTGATGCTGCGGAGTTACGTACCGTGAGAAGTATTTTTGGGGAGGTTTGTTTAAAGGATGGAGTATATATGGGGAAACTCGATTACAATTAAATAAATCCTCTATGTCATTTAACACCTATTTATTATTATTATATATCACCCAAACACGCCACGCCTCCCGTACTTAACTTCATCAAATTTAGGCCATCCCAGACACATGATAAAAATAGCGACATTGTCTAATGTGGTGAATGTGTACTTTCCTACTACAACCAAGCAGCATGAGTTCAAGTTTATTCGTAATTTTTTTCGCTTATTCCCATAATGTCAGTGATAACTCAACATAGGGGGGGGGGGGGGCTACTGATTAAATGGGAGCTGTGGTAACTTGCTGTTTGCTCAAAAACTCCTGTAGTCGATCCAGCCACCCTGAAAGTAGTACTATGATGCATGCATTGAATGCAGAGAAATAACATCATCATACCTACACTATGGATAGTGTAGGATACACGTCTGGCATCAATCACTGGCTAAATAGATAGGCGCGTGTGAACAAAAACATATAGTAGCTCTCTCAGCTTTCTTTACTACGATCAAGAAATGGTATGGCAAAGTAATGGGGTATTCAACTTTGTCAACTTAGTTCAAGAAGTAGCCTATGTCTATTTCTCTTGACACAAGAATTAAGATAATTTTGATGTTATTTAATTATAATTAAAATGTTGAACATGGATATGTCACTCATTTTCTGTTCAAGTTAATTATTTCTCTTCAAATTTTGAACTTCCTTTTGAAACTAGTCCATTATTAAGCTTGTACATTTTAAGCCATAGGCATATTTCGTTTTTTTTCCTTACGCAATTTGTCACTGTGATAATTAAGCCTACCATATTTTCAAAGATCAGCAGACTCAAATTATGAAATCTCAAAGTGATCTTCAAATCTATTGATGATGTCATAGTATTAGTATTAGTCAGAGACCCTGTGTTAGTATTAGTCAGAGACCCTGTGTTAGTATTAGTCAGAGACCCTGTGTAAATATTAACTACATTTCCTTCATTCATTAACATAGAATAGTTTTTCAGAATTAAATTTAACAGAATAAGAGTCTTGTGAAAATTCTTTAAACTTGAATAGAGAATGCTGAAATAAAATCTATTAGTAATGAAATTTGAATTAATAAACTACTGCCAAGTATCAAGACATAATAATACCTGTATAAATAGAAATGTAGGCCTACACTACTGGTAATTTTATTTTTAAATGTATAGGCCTATAAGCCCTCTATATCAAGTGACATATTCTTCCCAGAACATTGTCTTCACTCTGAACGCCTCTCTGTCCCGGGCAAGAAGGCCTGCATTGACGACAGATGTTCATACATTCTTCAATGTTGCTGGTCCATCATCTTCTTGGTCTTCCTATTTTTCGCTGACCCTCGTATCTTCCCTCCAGAATCAGCTTTTTGATAGGCCTACCATCATGTCTCTTTAACAGTCCAAAATACTGTAGCTTCCTTCTTATGATGGTGTAGTCTTGCAAATTTATATAATGTATTTTTAAAATATCAATTTAATTGTTGTATAAAATATAGGCCTAGCTATGACATAGCCTAAATGTTTCATTACCTTTCTCCTTTTCGAAAACCATCAATCATTTTCAAAACCCCCTCCCATAATTTATGGATAGATGCCAATACAAAATTAATACAAGAAATATGTCATCAGTATCAAGTGAATAAATGTAGCGTTTTATAATTCACATTTTTATTTTGTTTGTGAGTTGTTTACATGTTAATAATTTCCTAATGTCATTGAAAGTACTTTTAGTCATTCTTTTTTTCCTTTTAACTTGTTTCACGTGTACTTTCTTTTGTGATCACATGTCCAAGATATTGGCAATGATCTACATTTTGTTGCATCTCTCCATGTATTTTTATGTTCAGCACCTATCCACTGTGATTTTGCTGACTATTATGGTTTTTGTTTCTTATATCTTTATATCTAGTCATCATTTTTTTGGTGATTTGATCTATTAGTCATATTTAGCTCCTGTTCACTTTCTGCTAGGAGGACTGTGTCATCTACATATCACGAGATGTTCCTTAGTTTCTCCCTGATCTTGACTTTTGGTATTCCTTCTATATGTTTAAAGAAATGATCTGTGTAGATGTTAAATAGACTGGGTGATAAAATAAATCCTTGTCTTATCCTTTTTATTTCTATATATGGTGAGTAGCTGTTCTCACACCCTATTGATAAAGTTTCTTAACAGTATATACCAGTATATACCCTACCAGGCGCGTCCACAGGTGGCGGATGGTGGAGGGCACTCCATATATGTCCATATATGGAGTGCTTGCTGCAATTAAGCAGCCGCGGACCAAACCGGTGTTGCTGCCTACCAGGACGGGGCGGGATATCAGTCGGTGCTGATATCCCCACTGAAATACCTCAAATGTCCAGTGACGGGCAGCTTCAAGCGAGTATGAGCCTCTATAAGTTTCTTAATAATATTTATTAACTCCAAGTCAGGAGCGTGCTAGGGGAGGAGGGATTTTTAAATATTTTTTTTAAATTGCTGCCTTGCAATCACCATTGGGAGATGGAAAGGCTAGGGGAGACAACCCAGACAGAAAATTCACAACCCAGCCTGCCGAAGACGGAGTGTGTTAGCCAGCGATGGCGCAGATACTGGGATAAATTAGGGCACACACGCTTTTACAGAAATGTGGTCATGCAACAATCAACCCTGTCATCATGGCGTCACTCCTATCAGCGAAAACCGGGGTGGAGCGGAGCCGGGCCCCTTGCCTTGAAAGGGCCCACCCAAGTGACCGGTGCCTCTGCTAACCTGGAGGTCAGGGGAAAGCAGAGTAGTGCTACTGACCAAACCAAATGCCTAAGAATTGCTCAGTGGAATGCGGAAGCAGTGCAAATAAAAAAAGCCTGAGCTACAGGAATTTCTGAGGAAAAACCTGATTGACATAATGTGCATACAAGAGACGCACCTAAAGGACACACAGAGATTCTTTGTTCGAGGTTATGAGTACTTCCGCCAAGATCGACTCAAAAGAGTCAAAGGAGGTATACTGACGTTAGTAAAAACATCAATACCAGCAGCAGAAGTTAAAAGATCCGGAGAAGGAGAACTGGAACATTTAACAGTAAAATTGTTGCTACCTGGTGGGGAAATATCAATAACAAACTTCTACAGCCCTCCTGCCACCAAAATGGAACTTTGTAAACTAAATATAGAAGAATCGAGTCACCTAATAGTCGGTGACTTCAATGACCACTCACCAAGCTGGGGCTACGAGGATATGGATCAAAGGGGTGAAGAGATTGAAGACTGGATGATGGAAAATAAACTAATTCTAATAAACCAGCCAGATGATACACCAACATTCTACTCCAGAGTCTGGAAAAAAACTAGCTCACCAGACCTTGCCATGGCAACAGATGACATAGATAGACACATTACAAGAACAGTAGAAAGTCAACTGGGAGAAAGTGACCATGTACCAGTCATCCTGCAAATCGCCAAGTCAGGAAGTACAGGACATCATAGCATGTCCCCAAGCTGGAACTTCAAAAAAGCAAATTGGACCCTCTTCAGTGAACAAACAGACCAGCTTTGCCAGAATATCACCCTCAATAGCAACATAACCATAACATCTCACAAATAAACAAAGTGATACTACAATCCACACAGAAGGCAATCCCAAGGGGCAGACGAAGAGAATACAAGTCTTATTGGAGTGAGACTCTAGAAAAATTGCATAACGAGCTGAATGATGCAAGACATACAATGGAGCAAACCCTACGGCAGAAAACACAAAGAAACACAATGAAATAAAACACTAGTTCAATGAGCAGAAAAGAACAGAGATACAAAAGAGCTGGCATGAAAAGACCAGCAGTCTAAACATGACAAAAGACACAAGTAAACTATGGAACCTTACAAAAACTCTAAATGAAGAAACAAAGAATTTACACTACAAGACTGTCATCGAAGAAGAAGGAAAATTCCACACAGGGAAAATGGCAGCAAACATTTTAGCTGACTTCTACAAGGAAGAAAGCACAACAACACTCTCTCATACACGTATCAAAGAAGTCAAAAAAGAAATTAAAAGAAAACTGAAGAATCAAAATCCAGAGCCCTGCATGAAGACACCCTTCACCATCGCAGAACTAAATGGTGCCATAGGAAAACTAAAAACCAAAAAGGCCCCAGGAAAAGACGGCATAACCAATGATATGATCAGGAACCTAGGGCCAATCAGCAGAAACAAGCTCCTTACCATCTTCAACCAATCATGGAAAACTGGTAAAATTCCAGACTTGTGGCGTGAAGCTGTCATCATCCCAATTGGGAAAAAACAAAAAGGAAAAACAAGCAAGTCAAGCTACCGACCAGTCAGCCTCTTGAGTTGCATAGGGAAAACAATGGAGAGAATGGTCAACTCTAGACTGATAAAATACCTAGAAGAAAACCAAAAGCTCACCAAGACACAGTCGGCCTATAGGAAAAATTGAAGCACTGAAGACCAGCTTACATACCTAGCACAGGAAATCTAAAATTCTTTCCACAAGAAGGAAAAAGTGCTGGCTACTTTTATGGACTTAAGTAAGGCCTTCGATAAGGTGTGGAAAGAGGGAGTCCTCTTCAAGCTTCTCCAAAACACAATTGAAGGCAGAATGTTTAGCTGGATTAAAGATTTCCTCTGCTACCGCACTGCAAGAGTAAAAGTAGATGGTAAACTAAGCAAACGTGTTACTCTCCAACAAGGAGTACCTCAAGGAGGAGTGATCTCTCCCACCCTCTTCCTCGTATTCATCAATGATATGGGAGAGAAACTGTCACATCATATTTCAAAGGCTCTTCATGCAGATGACTTTGATGCCTGGAGTACGGCAGGAAACCTATCCACTGCAAAAAACAGAATGCACACAGCACTTGACACCTTAAGTGAATGGGCATCTGACTGGGGAGTCCAGATCAACCTCTCCAAAACTGTGACAACCATCTTCTCACTTTCAAACCACCAAGAAAAAGCAAATCTTAAAATAAATGGAAGTGAGCTAGAACATGTGGAGAACCCTACATATCTAGGGGTCACACTAGACAAGCGACTCACCTGGAAACCACACCTAATAACCACTGAGCAAACATCAACCAGGAGGCTATCCTTGATGAAGAAACTTGCAGGAACAAGCTGGGGAGCAAATGGAAATATTCTCCGAAAAGTCTACATGGGTACAGTCAGACCTGTAGTAGAATATCGAATGACAGCCTGGGCATCAGCATCAAAAACAAATACTGATTGCCTATCTAAAGTACAAAATGAAGGACATCGACTTATCTCTGGAGGGATGAAAACCACTCCAATCCATGCAATGCAAAAACACGTAAACATCCGCCCACTGGATGACAGAAGAGAAGAAAGAGTGCTTGTTCAAAGGGAAAAATTAAGCGCATGCCAAACCATCCGATGTATGCGCAAATTTCTAGATCAACCACTAGCAGGTTGAAGAGAACCAACTTCTGTCACATCTCTAAAGATATTCATGAACAACATAAAGAAGTCCTCACAAACCTCCCAAATGAAATTGAAACACTAACGGACTTTGAAGAGCCAGGCAATAGTCTCCAGAATGTCTCCATAATAACACAGGTTCCTGGAATAATTAATAAGGAACACCAAACTCCACCTCAACTAAAAGCATTGACACTGGAGAGGATAGATATAAAATACAATCCCAAGGATTTGACACATGTCTACACAGATGGATCGGCAGAAGGAGAAGTAAGGAATGGAGGAGGTGGAATTTTTATAAGACTCAAAGATGGGAAGACAATATCAAAAGCTTTTCCAACTGGGAAATACTCCTCTAATTTTAGAGCAGAAGCAGTTGCACTCCATCAAGCACTGAAAGCCTTTACTGAACCAGGACTGCCAAGACCACAGAAGATAGCCATATTCACAGATTGCAGAGCCCTACTGGAATCAATCCAGAGCAACAGAAACGAAAGCCTTCTGTACAACATCAGACACAAGCTAAGACAGATAAAAAAATCAACAGCTATTGCCCTTCAGTGGATACCATCACACTGTGGAATCGTGGGAAATGAGAAAGCGGATGCTCTGTTAAAGGCAGGAAGCGAAATGGAGCAACAAAGACACCCACTGTCTTACGGAGAAGTAAAAACAATAATCCGCAACACATACACAGCAAAGTGGAAGAAAGAAATGGAAGGGGAATACGGACATGATGCAATACATCTCCTCCAAAGATATCAACAGACCACAATATTTCACCTTAGAACAGGCCACTGCAGACTGTTGGGTCACCTTTATCGATTAAGGATCTCAAACACAGATGAATGTCCATGTGGATCCGGAACCCTGACTCCAGAACACATACTTCAGGACTGCCCAACATACAAAGAGCAGAGACAGCAGACCTGGCCAGAGGATACAGACTTGAGGCAAAAGCTATGGGGCAGCCGCCCTGACCTGGAGAAGACAGTGGACTTCGTCTTGACGACAGGTCTCTGACGGTATAGCATAACCACATGCTGAACGCAGAAGAAGAAGAACAGTATATATTTCTAATCAGTCTGATGTCTTTTCCATCTAATCCTATTTCTTGGATGCATTCCATTAATTTTTTCATTGTTGTTCCTGAAGACAACTGATTTTCACCAACTTTGATGTTTATCTTGTTTTTTTAATTCTTTTATATCTTATCTTCAGTAATATTTTGACTATGTGGCTCATCAAACTTATTGTTCTGTATTCTGCACAAAAATTCACAGCCATGGGTAAGAAAGATGTAGCACAAATTATCTGTTTTTAAAAGTAACCAGAGTTTCATGACACATGTTCATAACAGATAACAATTGCTAACCAATTAATGTTTAAAAAATTATCATTTAATATCATTATTGAACAGATTTATAACAAAACAAACTTGCTGAGGGGAGATAATCAAGATAATTTGTTAACATCTAATGTGTTAACAATGCCACACTTAAACACACCACATACACACTTGTGATGAGAGAATGTATTATACCATCATTGCTTAGTTAAATTTGTACAGAGATTTTTGTGGATTAATACATACATGAGAAGGAGTTATCACATTAAATTTAAACATAAATTTATGACATAAACAATCTCGTCTAAATGCAATTTATTTTCCCCACAGATGTTATATCTGAAGGTGAGGCCTACACTAGGTTTCTAACAATGACACCAGTGGTATGCCTCTCTTTTACATAATCATCAGATTACAACCAGGAATAAGTAATAACATACTTTACAAATCAAGTTATGTTTATCTTTTGGCTGATTAAAACAGAAACTAATATCAGCTATCTTACAACACAACATGAATGGTCAATTGATTGATCAAGACTTCAGGCCCACTAAGGAAATTTGATTTTCATGCTTTACTCTCATTATTTTCGCACAATAGTCCCTATACTTATTTACCTGGCTATGTAATAGTTTATATTTTCATTGTTTTCTACTCGTGACAATTGACAGTACATAAAGACCTCTGTACATTAATTAATTAGGACTTCATTCATTTTTAATGTTTTTGATTATTTTTGTGGTTTCGTTGGTTACTATTTATATACTTTGAGTCACATGTCAAAAATAGCCAATGCACCCAATGAAACTCATGTAAATATTTGAAATTAGCCTTTCAGGTTATGTTTACATTATCAAGTCTTCTATTCTCTAGACTGTCATGGTTCTACTTTACGTTTCTCTGATTTTCTAAACAATAAGTCCGGCTGCTTTCAGGTTCTTTATGCTTATTTGTCCATAGTCCTATCATGAAAAAAAAATACCTTAGTTTAAAATGTACATTTGCTCATTTGTAAAACCACATTTAATTTGATGTGTTTTTCTACTGTTAAACTGCAATATTAGCCTTCCTGGAGAAAGTTGTTCGACTGTCAGGGTTTTATGGAGATTTGTGAACCTGCGCATCTACCTTCAGAGAAGACTTTAGCTTGATTTGTTTAGCATTTTCTTTGACCACATGGCTGTCAATATTTTGTGGTTTGGCATGTTTAAATCTTGGACTGTTACATACTTTGCTTTCATTATGAATGATACTATCTTCTGGTAATATTGTATGAGTATGATTTTCTAGCTTTATTTCATCACTATCATCAAATTGGTTCCCAAGAAGAAAAATACAATCAGACACCTGCTGGACATCATCTGACAAACCATCCTCTTCTTGCTCATATAAAGCAGCTTTTGTGCTGTATTCCACTTTATCCTCCATAATCTCGACCGTATCAGAAATGCTGACACTCTTTCCAGATGAGCCAGATTTGGTACGACATGCAACACTGTGTTCAGGGTAACTTGGTAAATGGATATCCTGTTTTGATTTGTTCAAATTGTGGCTCATGACATTTTCTGATCTGAACCCTGAAGCTAAAGGTGACAAACCCTGAGTAACTATGATAGCATTTGGAACTGTTAACATTGTCTCGCTATTTCCAGTTTCAAAGCTTTGAATAGATGAGCTAGGTGAGTCTTTAGAGATTTTGTGAATTTCTTCATCTAAACGCCTATACTCAGGCCTCCTCTTTAAGTGATTGGTTGCAACATAGTATTTCAGGAAAGCTTCCAAGGATCGTCTTCCTCGTTCTATGACAAATTCTATATCAGCAGGTTCAAGAACAAAATCTGATGTGCTCACATGACCTGTGTTGATGCCAACTGTTCTTTTGAGATCTCGCTCCTGACAGAAGACAAACATATTGATTTAAAACTAGTCAGAATAACAAATATTTGGAACAATAAATTACTGTATTTTCAAACATAGCTAAGCATTTGAAAATATTCATAAATTAAACTATAATTTATTTAGTTATTCATCTGTAGTTATTCAAGTGACTGTATGTTGTCATTTCCCAAATGGGAAAAGGAAGGAAAGAATAGCAACACTGTTTACTTCCATACACACCATAAGAGGTGACTAAAGAGGTTATGGGGTGACCTTGACCATCCCATATAGGGTCACATTGATTCTGAAGCCATGCTGAAGTTGGATATGACAGTTCAAAAGGCACATATATTGCAGAGAAACTGTAAATTATGACAATGCATTCCATTCTCCAGACCACATCCTGCAAATCTACAGGAGTTTGAGAACAAATGCAGAAGAATAAGAAGATATTCACAATTCCCTCTCGAAGACAGTCCTGCATGGGGCAGTTGAAGGTGGAGAAAGAACTGGAGTCAAAGGAAAGTATAGAATGACAAAATCAAAGACTGAACAGGATTAAGCTTCTCTACACTCAAATAAGGCACTGATAACAGGTAGATAAGGAGGGATTTTTTTGCTACAATTATACAATAGCAACACTGAGTCACTGTGTCCGTGAGGGGATATGGGGGTATGAGTATGATGATGATTGCGAGCAGCAGATAAGAGATACCATAGATTATAGATACCATAAGTAGATGGTTGTATATACACTTTAAAAGAAATGATTGAAATTACCTAAACTTACAATACTACCACAAGTATTTATTAGAATTTATGACAATAGACTGTCACCACTACAAGCATTACAATGTCTAACAGATGGCAAAACAGGGCATGACCAAGAAAAACTCTTTATAGAACAACCATCAAAAGAAAGTAAAACTATGAATCTAAACAAAATATACACATTATCATAGCTATAAAGCATGCGGTTGTGTCTGGGGTGTCACCAATGGCCCACTAAACAAACCACCAATGCAACAGAAAGCCTTAGTAGATGACATGCCGTTATATTAAGGCTGTCTTATGGAAGCTTTGTAGCATGTCATCTATACAATTATAGACCACCCTCTTGAGTAGAAGACTGCTTCAATAGACACACTAAGCCAAAAGTTGAAGTCTTCTGGGTATGAAAGAAAGCTCAGAAAAACAACCCCATTGGATATAGGAAGTAAGAGCTAATTGCTCGCAATTACTGGGGCTCTCAAACATTATAGCTTGAACTAGAGAGCCCATATCTCTACCGTATGAAACATATTTAGTGATGTAGGAATATAGATATATAGACAGATTAATATTGTAGAACACGCAAAAACAGCAAAGAAACCTAAAAGGTACTTTGTCAACATACCTCAACATATACCCTCTTTACATTAGTAAGTAACGTCGCTTGCAAAGTGTCCAAAAAGCTGGGGAAATTATTAATGTTGCGCCTTTGATATCCAAGGAACCTGTTCTGCATACTGATTCCTGTGTCTTCCATAAAACTTATCAGTTCATGGAAGCTGATCTGTTAACAGATAAATGATTTGTTGAATTAACATGATCCATATTAGTGAACACTAACAAAAGAACGAGAGAGAAAGCTTACTATGTGTGAAATGAGATGTTTAAGAAAAGTAGCAAACAGAATAGGAAGAGATCGTGTGAGGAATGACAAGATTACAAGAACTGTTGGAAGAACATATGTGGTTAAATATATTAAAAAATGGAGACTGAAATGGTTCGGTCACTTATTGAGAATGAACCCTTATTGGCCAGCAGCAAGTGCATACAACATGAAAATGGAAACAGAAAGATAGAGGAGGACTAAAAAGAAGGTGGATTGAAGGAGTTACCAAAATTCTGAGATATCACAATATTACTGTTTATCAAGTGACCAAACATGTCATAGCTCAAAAACCAATCGTAATTCAATCTAGCAACGCATTACAGCAAAAGCGGGGAAAAGATAATAGATAGATGGATATTACTTTACATGAAAATTATCAATAAATAAATCAATCAAAGATATGTTTCTCTTAATATTACATGTAGCAGTAAACTAGGCAGTGGTAAACTAGACATGCAGAAACATAATTCTACAGGCATATAAAAATATAAATACTAAATCAGCTGTACATTTAATGTATAGCTTATGACAATAGATAAAACACAGGCTCAGAAAACATCCTCACAAAGTAGCTAAATTACCGGTACAGTGGACTAGAACTGACAGGGTAAGAGAACAGTGGGGGGAAAAAACACACACAATGGACAACAGCATAAAGAAGTTTCATTATAAGAATTAAAGTTGTTCCAGAAGAAATATCAGAGAGTTGTCATTGCAATTCTGTGTTCCATTGCAAATAAAAATGTGAAGTCAAATATAGGACTATAGCTTACACACCAAAAATATGACTAAAATACATGACATACAGAAGGAAGAGAACAAATATAACATCAGCTATAACTGCCACATTAATTACAATAACTATATTACAACACTAACCTGTCCATTGTGATCCTTGTCTAGATAATCTAGAATAACATCA
Organism: Meghimatium bilineatum; assembly: GCA_034231615.1. NCBI lineage: Eukaryota > Metazoa > Mollusca > Gastropoda > Stylommatophora > Philomycidae > Meghimatium > Meghimatium bilineatum. The sequence continues at coordinate 96,317,987 of CM067298.1, forward strand.
CTTTCAACATCTCCAAACAGGATAAGTCTTCTCTTTCGAGGAAAAGATGACTCCTAGAAGTGAAGAAGAGCATCACAAAGCTGATATTTCAAACATTGAAAACGTTTCTTTTTTACTTATTATTATGCAGTGTTGCACTGACCTTGAGAATTAGCACTGGCTTCTCTCCCCTCCCACCAATGGTTTGTATTATTAGGTATTAGGTATATTGATTATCCTCATTGCACACCGGAAATCAACGGAGCCACGTTAGCACAGTGGTTAGCGCACTGGCTTCGCATATGAGTGGTCCTAGGTTCATTCCCCAGTTGAGGCGGAAATGTTTCAGATCGCAACGGGTCCCGGGTTGACCCAGCCTTAAATGGGCACCAGATTAAGCCAGGAAGTAAAGACTGCAAGGGAGAGGAGATGGCTACCGCCCTCATTTGCAGAGCCTCTGAAATGTGAGATCGCTAACATCTCGCACCCCTACGGAATTAATAAATGCTATAGGTTACTTTACTTTACACCGGAAATTCCCATAGGTGCTCACATCTCTGCTTCAGTAAATCTTTCAGGGCATAATGGCTGACGGTTAATACATGAAGAATAGTAGAATGGCTTGTTTCTTCCATGATTTAATTTTAGAAAATCTGCAGTGAAAGCAGTTGACTGCAGTTAAGTTGATGTTGAGCCATGACATCTCATTTAAAAGTGCATTTTTCCAGATTTTTCTTGGGATTATCACAGGAAGCTATAGAGTGACATGTGTGGAGTGGTACTCTCAGCAGGCTGGTTGAGAGGGATAGAGTTTTTTAAGAAAACATTATCAAAAAGAAGTCCTCTTGTCAGTAGCATAGTGTGGGTCAATGGCGCCAGGGGCGGAATAATAATTTTTCGCCCTTCTGAAATTTAAAAAATATGTCAGTGATTGTGAAAGACTGGATGAAAATAAATTTGCCGCCCTCCCAATGATGCACCTGAGGCGGTCTGCACCTCCGCCCCCCCCTCGCTACGCCACTGCCTCTTGTACTCTTTTTTTACTGCTCTTGATAGGTGTCGTGAAGAAGTTTGCTATTTACTATTTGTCAGACTAGAAAATTATTGTAAACCTGCAAGATTTGAGAATTGCAAGATAAAAAAAATTTATATTCTCAAAGAGATACAATATTCACAGATTACAAAACTGTAACATTTCTTTTTCAAAATCAATGAGCAATTTATTTCTACTTACATCAGTTAAAGCTGCCTGCAGTTCATCTCGGTCAATGGTATCATTTTTGTCAACATTGTGTGTGTTCAGAGCCTAAAAATGATCATAATATGAAATTATGGAGTTCAGAACTGTTAACTTAATTGTTTGACTATTAAGATAGAAATTTCTTATATTCAGAATTCATATTTTCTAATCTTCAAATGGCCTTCATTTTGTTGTGGTCATAATAACAGTAAAACATTGACATCTTATAACAGCTGTATCTGTGTTAGGTGTATACATTTTGTTCTTCTGACTTGACCTGCATGCCACACCATTTGGTTTTAGATTCAATTTCCTCATCCTAGAATAAGGCTAATGTACACAGAAACTACACATATTAACACAGAAGACATCAACATACTTAACAACATACCAGTAGATCAAGAACCAGAGCCAACATGGGAGGAGGTCAGGAACTCAATACACAATTTAAAAAAATGAAAATCCCCAGGATGTGATAACAACAGAAATGATCAGGCAGGCAGAGAAGAAAGTGTCCTTATATACCATAACCTATGTTATAAGATCTGGAAAACTGGTATATTGCCAAAGGACTGGAAAAGATCAATTTATATCCCATTACCAAAAAATGGCAACATACAATTATGCACTAACTACAGAAATATCACTTTGATAAGTCAAGCTCATCATCATCAAGTGCTGTCTCTGCAAGAAAGGTTGGCTGCTACAGACCACCAACATCCCCTGTCTCTTGTTTTGGTGGTGCACTCTGCTATATTATAACCTGTCCATCTTGTGATGTTACTCTCCCTTTTGTATCTCTGCCTACCTCTTACTCACTTTCCTTCAACTTTACCCTCAAGTAAAGTCTTCAACAAGGTGTCATGTCTTTTAATGTGTCCAAAATATTTTATTTCTATGATCTTTATTTTCATTAATAATTCTTATTTCATATTTAGTGTTGTTAGAAACTCTTTGTTTTCTTCTCTTTCCTTGATGTTCTCCCTTAGTTTTCAATATAACCACATCTCAAAGGCATCAATTGTGTCTTCTAATTGTTTGTCTATTGTCCATGTTTCTGAGCCATACATTAATATAGAATAGATGTAGCATTTTATAATCCTCATTTTTAACTTGTTTGTAATTTGTTTAGATGTTAATATTTTCCTCATGTCATTGAAAGTACTTTTAGTCATTCCTATTCTCGTTTTAACTTCTGTTTCACATCTACCATCATTTGTGATTATGTGTCCAAGATATTGATAATGTTCTACTTGTAGTTTCTCTCAATGTATTTTTATGCTTAGCACTATGCTTAGGTTTTAGGTATGTGGCCTGTTTCATATATGTTCTTACAAAGTTCCTTGATAGTTTCCACACCACATTTATTTAGATGTTCTATTATTATCTTGGCTGTTATGTTGTAAGAGCCTGTGGCATTTCCACATTTTATTGATTATATTGTGTTTTATACTTCTTCTTTCAGTATTGCTGGTCCATCACTGTTGTATATTGTAGGTTTTTTTGTGTTCTGTTGGTCATCAAGCAGTTCTGTCACATAATCTGCTCATTTTGTAAGTACTTCTGTTTTATCAAATATAATTGTTCCGTTTTTATCTTGTTTTATTTGTAATCTTCCTAATCTCCTTATGCATTTCCTTTGTCTTCTGTTGTACTGACATCTCTTCTGTTTCACTGCATTTTGTTTCTAGCCATTGTTTTTTCACTGTTCTGTACATGTTACATATCTGCTTGTGTATAATTGAATATTTTGAGGTATTATTTAGTTTTCTTTCTTTCTTACATTTTCTCTAATATTTCATCTGTCATCCATGTTTTTTGTTCTTGGCTTTCCTTATTGAAGTCAAGCTAGTAAAATACTATTACATATCATAATGAAGAGAATGCAAAATAAGATAGAAACAGAATTTCATGAGGCAAATTAGGTTTTAGATCCGGCAAAGGCACCAGAGGCCATATCTTCAACATGAGAATCATTATAGAAAATGCAGGAAATTAATATAGACCTACACATATGTTTCATCAACTACACCAAAGCATTCGATTATTAGTTATTCAGTTGTCGGATCATCATCACTGCAAACTGGACATGTCCATAGTTGCTCCGATCTCTCCTTGAGTTTATCCACCATTACACTTCTGTCATTACACTTCTACACATCATTACAATTATGAAAAATTATGGCCAACGTAGGATTTCCAAAACATCTCACATATTTAATCGCAATGCTGTATCATGAACAAGAGGTAGCAGAAAAAGTGGATGGAACAATATCAGAATCATTTAATGTACGGAAAGGAGTTACACAAGGATGCACACTATCACCGTACCAGTTCAACATCTACGCTGAAAACATAATGTGAAATGTAAAAGATGACATGACATATACTGAATGTCAGCCTCTTACCATCGGCCATCAGCAGATCCCAGAAATCAGATATGCTGATGAAACAGTTCTCTTAACTACAAAAGGAGATGGTCTAAAGCAAATGTTACTATCAACAAAAGAATACAGTGAAGCACAAAACCTGTACTTAAATACGAAGAAAACAAACATTATGACAAAAAATAAAGTGAAAGTACAAACACAGATAATAATTGACAATTTTGAAATAGAAAACTTAAAAAATTTCCAGTATTTGGACACAAAAATAAATAGTTCAGCAGAATGCGCTGCCAAAATCAAGAGAAGAATTGCAATGGCGACACTGAAACTTGCCCAAAAGAAAAATCTTTGGCAAGGTACCAGGAGCAAAGCCAAACTATGTATGATCAGAATATGCGTATTTCCAGTGGTAATATAAGTTTGCAAGGCATAAATAAAACCGTAGCAAAGAGAATTGCTGTTTTGAAATGAGATGCTACAGAAGAATTTTACGTATACCATGGACAGCTAAAAAGACAAATAAAAAAAGTATTAAGATCAATAAACGTCAAAGAGGCTGGCTCAATAACAACATCCTAACAAGAAAGCTGTGTTTTTTTGGGTCATATAAAGAGACATAACAGCATGGAAAGATTAATAGCTGAGTGCAGAGTTAACGGCAACAGGGGAAGAGGGCGTCCAAGATGATGATGGTGCCATGATATTTCAGTTTGTTTAAACATGTCTCTAGCTGTGGCAGGACAACTTGTCCAGAATCGCGAAGTGTTCAGAAATCCATAAAGGAAGACCACTTTCTAGAAAGAATATGTCACATGAGAATAAGGCTTGTATCCTCCTACATGTGCTCCTCTACCCAAACTAGTGGCACATTGTGGGTTGTCGGGATAGGTAGATGCCACCAAACTTATGACTTCAACAGAAACAGGCTCTACCAACTACTGTCATATGGTAGCTCAGTCAAATCTGACAATACCTGAAACAAAATGCATTCCAAAATTCACAAATAGTATGAAACAATTTATTGGTAAGTCATGAGAGAGAAAATTACAGTAGTACTTTCTGTGCTCTTACCCGCAGAAAAGAATTCATTGCTTTGACCAATCTTCTATGCTCACGGTCTGTTTTTAATTGCAATTTTTTATTCTTGATCTTATCTCTGTAAAAAGGTAAATTAAAATATTACTTGAATAGTAATAAATGACCAACTCTATTGCATGAAGTTATAAAACTGATTTTGTTCAAAGTGAAATGATTATACTAAACTGTGAATGATGTTTTATTAAGTGATACAAATTTTCTTTTATCAAATAATTATATTGTTTGCTGCAGAAATAATACTATATAACATTTTTGAATGTGTGAAATATATTTAACAAGCAATGTTCTTAAATGTAACTTAGGCCTATAATAATTGATAAATTTGTATTTAGATAGGATAATTTGAGTTTAACTAATCTATATGAAGAACATGTTGAGTAACGCATATAATTCTGAAAACATAATATAGTCAAAAATTGAATGAATGGGCATCTGCCAGTAAAGCTGTGTACCATGTGTGTCATGTGACTTATTCTCTCTGGAACATTGTCTTCCCAATGAACTCCCTGAACCCGTCTCTGTCTTGGGCAATGCGGTTTGCATTTTGCAATGATGTATTCATGTTATCTTTAATGTTATCAGTCCATCGTCTTCTTGGTCTGCCTTTCCTCCTCCTTATAAGTGCTCTGCCCTCCATTATTTGTCTTTCTAAACAGTTGTCTCTTTATATGACCAAACAGGTGTAGTTTTCTTTTTGCTATTGTGTTTAGTAACCAACAACCTGGAATCGTCAATGTGTTTATAATATCTGAGTTTATATTTTTTTCCTTCCGTGATATTCCAAGTATCTTTCTGTAGCATTTCATCTCAAAGGCGTTGATCTTCTTTGCTATTTTTCTATATGATGGGGTCTATGTTTCACAGCCTTATGTTGTGACCGGGAAAAATAAACATTCGTAGCATTAGCAGTTTTCTTTCAATTTTATTGTATTTTCCATGTTTTTCAACCGTGATATTTTATAATATGCCATTGCCAATCTTTTCCTTATCTCTGCCATGCAGTCTCCTGCACCAAGGATGTTTGCTCCTAAGTATTTGATTTTATCCACACATTCTATCTCCGTATTGTCTATTCTTATTTTTTGTTGTTGTGTTGTTATATCTGTTGACATGATTTTTGTTTTTTGTGCGCTTAAATATAAGTTTTATGATTCACCATATTTCTTTGTGTTCTTGATTAGTTGTTCCAATCCCTTTATATCATTTGAAAGAAGCACAGTGTCATCTGCATAGCGTAGTCCACTCTGAGAGATCACCCACTAGCTTTACTGCAGCCTTTTGATCTTAGTATTGTTCTTCTATTAGATGAATCAGATGTCTTGGGAAACCCATGCTGTTCATTATCTTCCAAAGTTTCTAGTGTTGGATACAGTCGAACACTTTTGATTATTCTATGAAGCACATGTGCTGGTTAGTTGAGAATTCCCTACACTTTTCTATGATAAGTTTCATGTCAAGAATGTGATCTCTTGTTCCTCTGCCCGGTCTGAAACTGGTCTGTGTTTTGTTTATCTCCATCTCTAATTTTTGTTTGATTCTTTAACAGATTTGTGTATCATATGGTAAATATAAATGTATATCATTTGAAAAAAAACCAATATAAAAACGGCTAAATAATAGCTTTACCAGTACTTACTGAGCTCGGAGATTGCCAGCACATCATTATTATTAATGTCAGTTTTGCCTTTGATTTAATTTTTCATTATATACTGTCAATTTTGTTATATAACTTCATATACTTGTACTCAGTTTACAGCATAGGATATCAACCAGTATGGATTTTCCGTATTGATACAGATTTCAGGCAAAACAAACATTTTTTGGTTGTGGTTTGGAACCTGTATCTCCCCCTTCTATTTCATTATTTCTCTTGACTAAGCTTATCAGTTTATGTTTATCATTTATTAATTTAAATATAAATTTATTAAGGGTTAAGGTTAGTTATGTAAAACATAACAGTACTATGATTGTAGTCCAATCCCAATTGCTCCAAGAAAAACATAACTAACCCTAATCCCTAACCATAAAAAATGAATATTTCAATTAATTATTGAGTATTTATTGATATAATATTTAGATTAATTAATCCTAAAATAAGCAAGGAGACACAGGTTCCAAACAAGAACCATTTTTTAAAAAAAAAAGGTTTTTTGGTCATAGATTTCAGTAATTATTACTAATGTGGATGTTTTTATCTCACACGCATGTATTGAATGTATTGATGGGCAAAAATAATTTAAAGAATAAAAACATTAAAAACAAATGTCTTTTGTGTTGAATATGGATGTTTTTATTAAAATATGCAAATAAATTGTAAAAAAATGAATTTATGAAAAAAGAAATTGACAGCTATGGTTTACGGTAGACTACTTAATTCCATGTAGTTTCCTGTTATTTTGGAGTTCTGTGTGTGTTTGTTCCTATCTTGATAAAGACCATTAAGTCATAATGTCAGTTTGTTACATCTTGTATTCGCAACATAAAGCAGTTATTTAACCCTAGTGTATGATATATATCATACATATAATAGTGCAAATTTAACAATTAATTTTCTAATTTACATATTCTGTGGCAACAATATTAGATTACACCTTGATTTTTCATCACCGTTACATTATATCTTGCCTAACAGCACCAACACACCATATCCCCTTGTTTTTTTCATTTTTTTTCAAATGGTAATTAATAATTGAATATATCCTGTGTTAGATATTGCTTTTTAACTATTGCTACACTTTTATACATAACCAATACATCCAATCACATTGTTAGTATACTATAATGTGGATAATCATAATGAAGATCAAATAAATATAATTCAGCGGAATTGTTGGCCTTTGAACAGTTACACTAAATAGGTGTTTTTAACAAAAAGTCTTTATAAAAATAGACACATGAATGCAGAACATTGTTAAAAGACTACATATAATTATGTAATGGAACTAATAGATATAGGAACAAGAAAGTAGCAACATAGAATACAATAGAATGTCAAAAAAGAGCATACATTCTAATTAGAAAAAAAAATTGGTATTTTCCTAGGAGAGAGGCTACAATTTTAAAAGTAAGAATAAAATTGGAGAAAACAAGGGAGAATAAAATTGTATTCTTTGTATTTTTGTTGATTATTCCTGGCTAATTCTGTCTTTATTCCTTAGCCCACTAGCTCAATCTGTTGATTGTTAGTTAGTTAGTTAGTTAGTCGTCGGATCATCATCACTGCAAACTGGACACATCCATAGTTGCTCCGATCTCTCCTTGAGTGTATCCGCCATCACACTTCTGCTGACAGTACCGGTCCTATGCTGGTTGACCATCATTCTTCTGCGCCCTCCAAAATGTTCACCTCTAGCAACACCGCATCTCAATCCCTGATCTTTAATCCTAGCCATTGAAAAGGAATCATCATCCACATTCGTCTCACTCTCGCGTGTTATATATCTTAAGGAGTTCAAAACGTCAGCGCGATCCATTGCCCCATCGCCCTTTGCCACAATCGCACACGATGCCAGTTGATCCGCTCTTTCATTGCCTCGAACGCCCACATGTCCTGGCACGAAAATAAATGTAACCGCCTTCAAGCTCGCATTTCTCAAGGCCTCAATCCACTGTTCGCGAACGAGACCCACTTGTACCTTCTTAATCATACTCATAGAGTCACTCAAGATGCAGACCTGCGTTACTTTCTGTGTGCGTAGCCACTCAAATGCCTTGGTCACCGCCATAGTCTCCATGGTCATACTACTCGTAGTGACCGCAAAGGCACCACTTTCCTCCTTGATCGTTTTACCTGAGCACTGAGCTGTAAAGGCCCAAGCACTGCGAACATGCCTAATTACAGATCCATCAGTGTATATAATCACATCCCCCTCTTTGGTATTCTCACTGATTAAAGCCTGCACTTCTTTCTCCACAGTTGTGGGACACCATTCTCTGCATTCCCTGCTAAGTGATATTACTACTCTCAAACAAGTTTCGAAATCTGTGGGTAGACCTATCCATTCCGCACCAACTGCCACATCCTGTAATCGGCACACGCTTTGTATTACATCTTCAGCACGTCCCATCCACGACCTTCCTCTCTTGAGTCTGCTGCCTTTAACTTTCTGTATTTCGGAATGCAACGGGTGTTCCTTATCTGCATGTATTTGAAGGTACGCCCGTGCACGGCAATACTGTAATCTATGCTCAGCTGTTGGGCAGTCAATTAGGTATCGCATAGCTCTTGTCGATGTGTCTCTTGTGCATCCCAGAATGATACGAATTGCTGCATTCTGGACTCTATCCAGTCTTTCGATCTGAGTTTGGCTAAGAGTCAGAATTGCCAGTGCATATTCCACCACAGCCACTACCAAACCCTGGTACAAAAGAAATAACAATCTTTGCTCACATTGCGCAGCAGCCATAACCTTCATTGCTGCTAAGCCTTTGCCTGCCCTTATGATAATGTGGTCAACATGTTCCCTGAAACTCAGGCTTCTGTCAAAAAACACACCCAGATATCTCATTGTGCTAGTTCTTTCTAAACTTTTCCCGGACAACGAAACTTGTGGCATGGGTGTCTTTACCATGTGATTGTTCAAGGAAAACCACGTCACGAAAGCCTTAGACGGATTAACCACTGCTCCCGTATCTCGACACCAATTTGTCAGTCTGTCCAGCTCCTTTTGTAGTTCCACGACGCACTCTTCTTGATTTCTGCCCTGTCTATACACCAGGATATCATCGGCATATGACATCGTTCTGCCAACACCTGTGATTTGATTGCCAGCGATATGTACTGTGTATACATTGAAAAGTACAGGAGATAGAGGCGATCCCTGTGGCAGGCCAGGGCTAATAACCGTTGGTGTAGATATCCAGTTACCACACTTAAGAACTACAACCCTGTGCATCAGGGCGGCGCCAACCCAACGCACGACAAAAGGATTAACTGCAAGATTTAACAGCTGGTGCATCAAGATATCCAAGGACACCCTATTGTACGCATCCTCAAGGTCTATTGCGACCGCACATGTCTCCATGCGCGAATCGAACCCCTCAAAAACATCCTGCGCAAATATGGCTGCATTTTGCCATGTCTTCTTTCCTGGACGATATCCTCCTAACAATGTTGGTAAACACTTATTTCTTTCAAGATAACACGATACCTTCCGGGCCACAATTTTTTCCAAAAGCTTGCCAATCGTATTCTGCATAGTTATTATTCTGTAGCCATGTATCCTGGTGTGGTCCTTCCCAGGTTTGTGTAGTGGAACTAAATAGCTGTGCAACCAGTCTTCTTTCACTGTGCCCTTTAGAAGGCTATTATTGAACATGTCCGCCAACTCTCCCAACTCCTCATCCGTTCTTTGACTAATGTCATCGTATCTAATGCCATCTGGCCCTGGTGCTGTATTTTTTGTACTTTTCAGTGCCTTCCTGATTTCTTCAACTGTGATTAGCATATGGTTTTCCATGCTCAAGCTCTTACACGTGTCTGTGAGCGTTTTCCTGATTTCTTGATATGCCTCCACATTTCTCTGACCAATTTGTGCGGTGTAGTGTGCCAACAATGCTGCACCTTTTGTCTCGTCCGTCTTCTGCCAGACTTCCGTCTTCTGTCGCTCTGGAAATCGGCAATAGTCACGCGTCTTGTGAGACCATTCATGGATTTGTGTAACCGCCAGAACAATTTTAGTGACTTTTCGCGTGTTATCTCTTTGCAAAATTCGTCCCATTTTGACGCCTTTGCTGACTTTGCAATATCTTTGAATGTTTGGACTAAGATATCTTTCTTCCGTTTCCATTGTGCGACCTCCATGGGCTGAGCCGCAACACGTTTCCGTGCCCTTTGCCATAGTGATACTGCTTTCCGTTTCTCGCTCCATGCCCTTTGAACCTCTTCGTTCCACCAGGAGGGCCTATCCCACACCAGATTTCCCACTACTTGAGCCTTACGTTTGTCTTGTCGAATTCTGCTCACAACATCCACTCCTCTTCGATCATATTTAAAGGATCTTACCTTTGGCCTTATCTGCTTACTTTTGTCATTTTTTAAGAGAACAACACATGGGAGGTGGTCACTGCCATGATGCCCCAGCACGTCCCATTTGCAGATAGCCACAGCAGCTGATGACACCAATGCCAGGTCGATAGCGCTATCATCATCACCATCCCTGCTTGCCATCCTTGTTATACGGCCATCGTTAAGGCACACCAGGTCCGTATCTGTCAGGGCCTCCTCAAGTTCTCTTCCCTGTTTGTTCGAAGCACTATTGCCCCATGATGTACCTTTCGCATTGAAGTCACCACAAAAGAGGATCTGCTTTTCCTGTTCCATTATCTCCCCTAGGATCTTCCAACCCTGAAGATCAATGCTCGTGTTGCAGGCATACACATTTACAATCATGATTGGGTGCTGTTGATTGTGCTTTTTAACAGTGCAGTTTCAGGTATTCCTTCCTGCAGCATAGTAGGTTATGTCCACCATGTATATTTTTGCATCTGGGAATACTCCTTGCAATGGTAACAATGACTTTGTTGGTCGAAAGAAAGTTCAGTACAATTATGGCAGACATTTTGTAACTAGGAATGCAGTGGCAAATTTACGTCACAAATTAATTAAATTTCAGATTGGTGCAGATTTTTTTAAAGTGTGAAATGCAGGCCCTTGTCCTAGGTAAGGACTGAAAATTGTATACATAAGAAATTCAGTTTTTGAGAACGTCAGAGACAGAAACCCATAAGGTTATAGAAACCATCTTTTATTGATCTAATCTCGCCAGGGCTCAAATGGGAAAAAATAGCAGCTCTGTTTACCTTCTATGATTGTCATAAGAGGTGACTAATGAGGTTATGGAGTGGAATAGACTTTTCCATCTCATTTAGGGTCAAAGTGACCCAGAAGCTATGCTAAATGTCAGGTCAAAAGGTGCTGATATCGCAGCAAAGTTGTAAAATATGATAATGCATTCTGTTCTTTAAACTACATTCTCCTAATCTGCAGGATTTTTATAATGAACATATGAAGATGATCTCATAAAAAGGAAATACACTGAATCACTTTTCATAGAAAACAAAACTGAGAGGTTAATGATTAAAGGATAGAACTAATATGTAAATAATGAACAAAACTGACCTAGCAAGTTTAGTGTTAGGAAGTTCTTGAAGCTCTACTCCATGACGTAAGTTCTCCAGCTGATACTTTAGCAAGTCTTGCTCATTGTCAGAATACTAAAAAAAATGAAGAAAATTAGTAAGTTATTATTTTGAAAGCAAGTAAAATAAAAATTGAAAAGGAAAGGTACTTTTTTACAGAAGGTCTGAATGTCTCACCAGTGATCCACGAGACCGGCCATCATGCAACAGCAAACTCCAAGTAGATGACATGCCTACATTATGAAACTTTCCCTTTGTGGAAGCTCTGCAGCACTTCATCTCTACAGTTATTATTTTACCCATCAGGGTAGGAGAGTTCTTATCAAAGCACTCTATATTGCTGAGAGTTGGAGTTTTATGGGTATGGCATAAAAGTGTGGAGAAACTTCCCCATTACACTTACGGTAGTATACAAAAGCTCTATTGCTCTTAAATCCCGAGGATTAAAGTAGTAAACATTATTGAGAGAATATAGCAATAGGTCTATATTTTTCTGCAACAAAATGTGCTATAAGCGATGTGACATTAATTCTGTCATCTTTATTTTCTAAAATTATTCTGGTATCATTTTCTGAAGCTACATCCACTCTGAAGCCAGGTGTCATCTAACACATTTCCCTTAACTGTGCACCAAGCAATAGAGTAACTAGCTAATAAGCTAATGTACTAGACACTACAATAATGAATTTCCAACTAGTACACTAGTAATTTAGACTCAACAAAAATAAAATTTAACCAAATGTTTAATTTAACAATATGGCTGAAATAGTTTATCAACCAGGATAATTCATCTTGTAATGTGACATCTTTGTTAAAAGATTAACTCAGACTATTTTATAATAACAATTTACCAGAAGCAGCTATTATTTTGCAATTAGTTATTACTAATAGCATTATTATACCCTACACCGATGAGAGCAGGTAATATATTAGCTTGTAGAATTTGAAAATCACTGATGGGCAGTCATTGGACTAATATTCTAGTCACCATTAATATTAGCAAAACTATTTTTAGTTTAATTTCCGCAGGATATTAAAGCATACAAATTTTAAAAAAAAACACATTATAATAAGCAACAGAAGTATTCTTCACTTAATGAAAAGTTTCAACTTGTGTCACAATAACTATTTATTCTGCCCCACTACCCCTAATGACATCACACAGACATCAAAGAGCTTGAATTTCAGTGATCAGGCCAGATATAACTAACTAATCTTTGTATGCCGTAGAAGACAGGCTAACACTAGGTGTTCCATCATTAATAAATGTGGTTTAAATTTTCTTCTTAAATGTGATAGCATTGTAATTATTAATAATTACATGATTTCTTTCATAATCTCCCCCCCCCCAACCCAATGAAAGATAAGAGATCTTGTGGGTAAAGGTAAAATATTTGATTATCAATATAATTTGAGTATTTCAAAGTGTTAGATACAGAAGAGTACTAGGTTTGGCAACTGAGCCATTACAACAAAGCAGTGCAAATTATTGTAAGGTAGGTCAGGAGAGGATGTTGTAATACTTAATTATTGTGTTCACGATATATTATTACGTTTAATTGTGAAATCTGCAAAACTGCTGTTCAAACCAATTTTTATATTTTTGTGTATCCCGGTAATATATTTACCAATGGTGTACAGTTGTATGTCGTTCATGCACACAACAGCAGAAGATCTGGTTACAATATACAAGGAAGATCAAGAACTAGATTGGTGGAACCAATCAAAGAAACTATAAAGCAACATGGGCTGACCATGGCGAATGCTACCCAAGTGGCTAAAGGCAGACAATTCCAACTTCCCCTCACGATGCTTAATGGCACAAGTGGAAGTGACAATAAACATATAGATAGTACAGTTGTACTACAATCTCCATTCATTCACTTTTTTACTATTCTACTACACACTCTTTCATTTATTTACTCATGTGTTACCTATCTTACCTCTATGTGTTATCACCATGCTGACCTCATTCTTTATTTGTTAAGTGCTTATTTTGAAATATGTCAGTTTCAGGTATTTTACTTCAAGTATTTACAATCTAATTCTTGATATTCTATATTCTATTCTGTTTTTTCATTGTGTGTTTATCTGTCCCTATCTAGATAAATAGATAAAGGCATATTTGGTTGACTGACAATTCTATGTATTTGTTACACATAAAACGGCTATTTCAAGCATTTTTCTTCTTATTTTTTTACCATATGGTGCACAGTTTTACTGAACTGTTCATTAAACTCCTTAATATTAGATCTGCATGCACGGCAGATATATTGAGTTTATCTAAGATAGTCAAAGTTGCAGGTTTAATTTCAATCGCAGGCAGTTGTTAGACTGTTCAGAAAACAGGCAACAAACAGAGAGTAAATGTTCCTAGAAAATATCCCAAATTAATAATATTGTATACACATACTGCAGACTACAAGCACATCTCCACAAAATTAAGGCTGCCCAAACTGACCAATGCCCATGTCAAAAGGGTCCCCAGACTCCAGAACATATTCTGCAGACATGCCCACTCTTTGATGACGTGAGAACCAAAATATGGCCCCAAGAGACAGATCTGAAGGTGAAACTGTGGGGCAACTGTGAGGACCTCCTGCTGACGACTGAATTCATGGAGGTGGCCCACCTTCCTGTATAGACTTACGAGCATAGGAAACTGATCGCATAAGAAGAAAAAGAAGTATACACATAATTATTTGTAGTGTTTATTTGAATTGCCAGGGATTATGAGCAATGGTTTTCTTTTTTTCATATGTGCAATGTGGTGTTTTTTTTGTAGAGCTCTTTTATATCTAGAAAACTTCAATTTTCAGCAGTATGCAATACTTTCAGAAGAAGCCTTCTACTCAGAGGGAATTTATGTGTATAATAATAATAATGATAATAATAATAATAATAATAATAATAATAATAATAACAATAAGATCCATAACCTGTCAGGGTAGTAGAAGTACCACACTGGATGCATCTGCACAAAAAGCTCTGCAAACAACTTTATTCTCAGCCATTCTGAGGAGTGTAGAAAAATCATGCCTAGACAATTCCTTGATGTCATCAATTCAGGTTTTTTTCTGTCCTCCTCTAACCCTTCCACACTTAACTGTTCCTTGCAAAATAATCTTAGAAAGTAAGTCATGTCTCATTACATGTCCAAACCAAACAAGTTTATGCTGTTTAGACACTGCCAAAAGCATTTCTTGATAACCTACTAGCTTATTTATTTGTAGTTGGACAAATATATTTGTCTTGTGTTTTATATAGATAATTCTTAACAAACGTTTGTAGTACTTGTTTTCAAATATATGAATCTTCTTTCTGCATTGAGTGTCCAACTTTCACATCCGTATAAAAGTGAACTTAGCACTAGCAATCTGAATAGATTGATCTATACTGCAATAGGCCTACAAGTATGCAGTTGCATCTGTGGGTATCACCTATGGCCCAATAGACAAACCACCCATGCAACAGAAAACCTTAGTAGTTGACATGCCTTTATATTGAGGCTCTCTTATGGAAGCTTTGTGGCATGTCATATATGCAATTATAAACCCCCTCTAGGTAGAAGACTCCTTCAATAGACATTGCACTAAGTCAAAAGCTGAAGTCTCCTGTGTTTGAGAGAAAGCTCAGAAAACCCACACCACTGCATATAGGAAGTAAGAATTAATCACTCATAATTCCTGTTCTCAAACAAATATACAAATTGTAATACTGATCTTACTTTTCCAAATCATATTCAACCTTGCCATGGCTTACATCATCATCTTGAGTCTTAGCTTAATCTTATTTCCAGAGTTGCCATCATCACATATTTGGGACCAGAAATATTTGAAGGTGGTAAGTTCTTTAAGTTTTTGACCATTTAACTGGATGTTTGTGGGATCTTGCTTGATATCACTAGTCACCAATATCTTGCTTTTATCAATGCAGATTTTCATTTCACATTTCTGACTAATGTCTTCCAATTTTGTGGTGAGTTTCTGAAGTTCAGATTCAGAACCAGACAAGAAATCAATATTGTTAATATAACACAAGTTACAAATTGGTCTACTGCCAATAGTTATTGATGTCTAGAGATTCTGTAATGCCTCCTGCATCATATATTCAAGATATATCTGAAAAAAGTTTTATGTGTATACACCCAACTGAAGAAGGTACCAGTATGTTCTCTCATTTTGTATGCAGACATTCAATCACACGAAAGCCTGCAACCATATAGTCATATAAATATTAGCCACTTCTGACCATACAGAGATATTGAGTGCATCTCAGGTAGCAAAGGTAGCAGGTTCAATTCACGCCACATGTTGCCAGGGCCCGAAAGGGGAGCAAAGAATAGCAACACTGTTTACCTTCCACGCATGTCATAAAAGGCGACTAAGGAGGTTATGGGATGGAGTTGGCTGTCCCATCCCATATAGGGACAGTGACCCAAAGCCATGCTGAAGTCGGATGTGTCAGGCCGAAAGGTGCAGATATCGCAGCAATGCTGTAAACCATGACACAGCGCATTCCGTTTTCTGGGCTACATCCTGCTAATTTGCAGGAGTTTGAGAACGAACGCAGAAAAAGAAGAAAGACTGTCTGCATGAATTCAATATGAACATATCAGATGAATAGATGAACTCAGGATTATATGACAGGATGATTTCAATAGGACCAAATTGTTTGAAATAAAAATAATGATTCAAAATACTGAAACCTCAATTTAAACATTAACTTACCAACTGCATGCCTAGAGTCTTCTCATTATAACTACCGAATCTCTCACTCCGTTCTAGAAGTCTTGGTATATCCTCTAGAGGCTGAAGTCTCTCCAGGAAGTTATCTTCTGATTTCAATGACAGCCACCAACCTGTATTTAATATCAAAAGTGATTACCGGTATGTTAATGTTGCATCTTAATCACTGACATGTTGTCTGTTACCACATCTTACATGTTAGCTATTTGTAAGATTTTAATCACTGACATGTTGTCTATTACCACATCTTACATGTTAGCTATTTGTAAGATTTTAATCACTGACATGTTGTCTGTTAGCACATCTTACATGTTAGCTATTTGTAAGATTTTAATCACTGACATGTTGTCTGTTACCACATCTTACATGTTAGCTATTTGTAAGATTTTAATCACTGACATGTCTGTTAGCACATCTGTTTATGTGAGCTATTTGTAAAATTTAAAAAAAAAAGAAACAGTAATCCCACAGAAAATAATTATAGGTATATGTTACTGATGTTACAGACACTGCATGCCATTTGGAGGGGTTATGTTTTCTTCTCTTTGCTACTATTCTTCTTCTCAACTTAATCAACACTTATTATTTAAAGCTGAATTAGCTGGAGAGTGTTTAGACTGTAATCTAACTGACAGTCTCTATTAATAATTATATTTAATTCTCAATCAGAAAAACATTACAGCTGTCAGCAATGTTTTGTTCTCAGATTGATCTGCAAGTTACGAGGAGAAATCTGGTCTGGGATTTTAAAGTTAGTGTTCATACCATGGTGATTGAAATGGGGAAAACATGATAGCTATTTTCAGTATGAGGAAGGAGACCTCATTCCACTCTACTGTTTTTTGACTCTTTTAAATCTCCTTTTACTAATGAAGGTAAACATGTCTGTATCCGTCTTGGTTTTGTAAGATTAAAATATGACTAATGTCAGTAAACTGCAGTATCAATATAACAATTCATTTAAATCTCACAAATTATATTCGTGAAAATATGTGTTTACTTGAAAAATATACCATGGAAAGTTGTGGAAATTTTGATAACAGATTGAGGGTATCAACATTGAGAGTACATTGTATAACTAGATTTGTGCTAAAAATGAAAGTACCAAAGGTAGTTATTCTATCCTAATTAAAATTGTTTGCAGTAAGTTTTACACAACATAAAGATAGAATGTTCTGGTTTTTTAAAGCAGAAAAACTTTAACCTTAAAGGTTAAATTAGTTATTATACATTCTTCTTTATACACTTTCAGAAGTAAACTTAGCTATACATAATAAAAGCTGTGGTCAGCAGACTTAGATAGGACATGTAGAAAGAATGGGTGACACTAAACTGAGATACAGGTATAAGGTACAGAAAAGAAAAATGGTAGATGGATGGACAATATACAGGGCAATCAAGAAGAACTATGGATAAAGAATTGGTGAAAAGATCAAGGACACAGGCCCTATATGGAGTAGAAGCAAAACTCCATCCATGGAAAATAAAAAAGAGGTGATTAGTACAAGGCTGCTGATATCTCCACAGTCCTTTCTGGACTAATGACCGGCACAGGAGCTTTCTCTAATCAGCATATGTTGGACACTGATACAAGGTGATGAGTCATCATTTCATCAATGTCACAATTGAAAATACCAAGTTTTAGACATATATTTATCTTTATATCTCAAAATATGCTCATTATGTTTTGTGACTTGCACAGTTTGAAAATGAACTAAAAATACAATCAGTGACAGAATATCTTTATCAATAAGACCCACAACCTAATTAGTTGTAGGGTACTACATAGTAGGCCTATCGCTGCCAGTGTGTTACCAGGATAAAAAGTGGAATAAAAAATAGCTACAAAATGTTTTCTCTCATGCGTGTCGAAAGACACTACAGTAGGTATTGGATTAGAGGTGGCCTTCCTATCCCATAGAGCTAATGTGACACAGAAGCAATGCAGAAGTCAGATACGTCAGGTCAAATTATCACAGGCAGGCTGTAAACTATGACACAACACACTCCATTCTCTGAACTACATCCTGCTAATCTGCAGGACTTTGAGAACGAACACTGAAGAAGCTTCATCAACACATAAGGTCCTTCAGCAATTACTATCTTCATTAATGAAAACAGAATCAACTCAAACCAAATACCAATAAGAGCATATAACAAAAGCACATCTGGATGTAGAGACAAAGGTAAACCAAGAAAATGTTGGATAGAAAACAGCAAGATGACTTTGAAAAATTATGGACTCAATGGAACCAAGGCGACATATCTGACCTTGGAATGACAACTGAAACTCCCAACTCTACACTTAATAGCAAGTATGGATATGGCCAAACATCATTCGCCTGGAGAAAAGCAATAGACAATCAATGCAGATGAATGTATACAAATTGCACCAAATCCATTATTTGATGTCTGTCCATGGTTTTCTTTGTCTTCCTCTGCTCATTTTACAAGTAAAAGTCAAACGGGATAGAATATGTCATTTATAAAATATAGTACATAAACTTACCATCAAAACAATGGATAGGATAGTTGCAAAGAACTCCACCATCAACATAAATATCAGCTTGTCCATACAGAGTGTACTTGACTGCTTTAAACAACCCTGTCAAGATGGCAACTTTAAAGTTTGTACAATAGTCTGAAGTGTGGTGAAATATGAATCAATAGTTTAATATGAACAGTTAAGAATACAGTGAGTAAAATTAAATAGTTATTAACAATTTAACATGTAGTTATCCATTGGAATTCTTGAAGTTAAGAAGTAGGGCAGAGTCAATAATACAGATATGTTGGAAAGAATAGGCAATACTACAGTATTTTCCATGTTCAGTGTACATAGACTGGTTACTGAGAAATGCTAGGAGAATGGAAGATTGCAGAATACCAAAGAATTTCCTTTATTGGGAGGTAAAGTTTGGAAATAAAATCTCAGGCCAGACTTCTACTTCAATACAAAATGTATGCAAACGGAAATGATGCCATAGATCATCTTGTATAGAGTAGATATGTGAGGAATGGTATCAAGACAAATGAGAACGTGATAAGAAATAGTCCAAGAGCTGCAAGTTTGAGAAGACACACAACACACAATGATACAAGTGGTCCCAATATTTCTTGTACAATGCATGCTGTGGAAGACTCTATGACGCAGATTGGTCTTACTAGCAACATCCACTATTTCCATGAATTGTAGCTTTATGCCCTCTCTTATAATATGTCCTCTCTTATAACATAACAGTGACATAACACTAATGCTATCATATGCAAAGATAGAAAGATGCCAACATCATTTATGAAAACAGCTTATTAGAACTGTTGGAGGCTGCATGAGATCAACCAGAGGGATTTTTCTGGAGGAGGTTTGTATTTACAGTAAGGGAAGTTACATAAATTTTTGCTGACAGCCAACTCATTTTGTGATGCCATAGCATGACCTTATATATATCTAGAAGGCTGTGAGTTATACTCATGACAGATAGTTCAGATAGTGTATTGCTCTGTTGGGCGAGATGGAGAACATATGGAGAGATTTAGTGCAACAGAGTCAATTCTATAACTATTTGATCATTTGCATGTTTGAGCTTGTGTGTTTGCATGTTTATGAGTGTTTGTGTACTGGTTGTGTCACAGTTTCTATGTGTGTAAATGAGTACATTACTCTTGTACATGCAGTCGTTTTGACTCTGCACTTATTAACAGGACCACCACCCTCAGACCCAAAACCTTGGGGATGTTTGGGTAAATCTAGAAGAAAGAATTCACAATTCATCTCAAACCATCATGATTCAGTGCCAGTCTCTGGGAAGTGACAAATAGCAATTTAGCCCACTCGTTTAACAGGTTTGAGAATGCTTAAAATCTAACACATAGATTTGATACACAAGATCTCACCTGGAATGCTCATGGACATCCGGACTGCCATCCTGACAGGCATATCTGGTGTTGTCTTTGGGTGACAGTATAATGAAGTCATCTGATTCAAGTTGGTGACGACAACGCACAGTTCTCTGTGATACCTTTCGTAAACCTGACATCAAATATCAGATGGTTATTTCACACACCCAAAGGTTATGATTTAATAAACTATTAGTTATTAATGTAAAATAAATTGTGAGACACTAGAAGGCGAAAAATGAAAACACGTATAATGAAGTATTGAAAGAATAAGTAAACCACACACAGATCGATGTTTCAACCAAAATGTCTTTATCAAGAATAACAGAACACACGACAAGCAACTGACGGACAGCATATCTGTGATGTGCTCACTTCACACCAATAAAAAAATATATGAACAGAGGCAAATAATACGTTACATGTTTATAAATACAGACTTGACCATAAAGTCTAGAAAAGCAGTTGCTTGATCAACACGGATACAGATTTAATAAAATTTAATGTGATTTTTTAGTGATATATCAATATAGGCCCTAAGTATATTTTTTTTTTACATGTTCTATATTGTTAACGCATTAATGTTTTGTCTCTACTAAAGGTGGATGTTGTTAGATTTTGTTCTTATTTACGGTATAGACCTATTTTTATTCTCTAAATGTTCGTAATATGATCGCTTTTCAATGACAATGTGTTTGACCCCTCGACCCTTACCTGTATCTACAACACTAGTTGGGTCTCACCATAAAAATGAAAGCAGTGCTAACATAAACAAACAGATAGGGCTTACATACACAAATAAGTTTCAAGCTGTGACATTTTCCCATAACGAAGAATAAGTGGTTGATGATTTATCTAAGCACATTCTATCTTCCCACGATTCATTCATATGCAGTTGCAGTTTATCCATAGAGTGATAACATATAGGCCTAGGCATACACGACAACCTCTCGCTTCGATGGTGATAACGTATCATCATTGAGGGAACTCAGAAAATATAATGCAAAATGGCCCTTGGCAGTATATAGAAGTGGTCCAATGTCTAGACCAGTGTTTTCCAACGTGGGGCCCACGCCCCACTGGGGAGAGGGGGGCTATTTGATTGTTCAGGGGGGCAATTCGAACAAGTAAATAGGTTTCATTTTAGAATAGTTAATTTTTTAATATAGAAAAATATGTAGGCCCTATATGTTACATTGGGGAGGGGGTTCATCTGACTTTTAGAAAGACTAAGTGGGACATAGTAAAAAAAAAGGTTGGGAAAAACTGGCCTAGACTAATTAATTAGAGTCACACTGCAAACTTAGATCCGACACGCCCTTACTTCAGCACCACATCCATATTTTGGGATAATTTTGCCTTCCTACTGGGTGTAATTTCCACTCCTAATATTAACACTTCCTAATCGTCTCAAGCAACATGCATAACCAGTCACAGTATTACTATTTTCTTCTCTATTTTCATGCTCCAAGGAACAGAAGAAATTTAATAGGACTATGCTTTAAACACTCAAACTAAAAATATGCATGTATATAGGCCTATACATATAAGTCTACATTTAGAAATTATCATTAAGGGTTTATTAAGACATGTACTTTATCAACGAGTCACAGGTATCAGCAACCATACTACAATGTAATTTTCACAACGAAATTTTGCATGGTTTGGACATGTATGCCACATGATTTTCTTGTCAAAAGTAATACTGCAGGAAACAGCCAAAAGCGGAAGACGCAGACGAGGACACACAAACAGGACAAGACTTTTCCTTACTCGTCTATATCGTTGTAGAGCAGTGGTACTTTCAGTGCTGTTATGCACTAGTGAAACATGGACTGTGTATAGACGTCATGTGAGGAAACTCAATCACTTTCACACAACTTGCCTCAGAAAAATTATGAACATCAGATGGCAAGACAAGATTCCAGATATCACTGTCCTTGATAGAGCTGGTATCCCCAGCATTGACAATATCCTGATGCAGACACGGATTCGTTGTGCAGGTCATTTGGTGTGTATGCCAGACCATCGTATGCCAAAGATACTTCTCTATGGTGATTTGTAGAAGGGTACACGATCTCAAGGTGGCCAAAAGAAGCGCTACAAGGACTTGTTAAAGACCTCACTGAAAGCCTTTGAAATAGACCAAGATACATGGGAAGAACTTGCAGAAAACAGATCTACATAGCGTTCTGCAATAGAAATGCGCATAATCTTGTGAAAAGAAGAAAAATGCAGCAGCTCAGCAGCGGAGAGTAGCTAGACAGTCATGTATAGACCAAGATCCGTCTACAGTGGTCATTCCATGTCCGAACTGTCCAAGGACATTTACAGCTCCAATAAGGCTCATTAACCATCTACAAACTTATAATCAAGGACATAACTCTAATTGAATTTTCAATAGTGGATATAACAAATGGTCATCATCACTTGTGATGGACGAACAACATATCGTTGAATATGGAAATCGTAGGAAGCCCGTGCGTTAATACACCCAATCCTAATTGAGGCTAACTCTTTGAAATGGAGATGGGGGCTTAGTGCAGCCAACAGAGGCTGGAAGTTAAGATTTATCAGGCCATCCCCTATATCTAGTAGGACCACAGTCCTGTCAAGCAAATACATGTGCTGAAGTCGGAGATACCAGGACGAGAGATGCACCAGCAACCATGTTATTGTGAAACCTGCTTATTTAACATGTCTACACAACTAATTACTTGCTGTGTAGTTATGTTAAACTATTATAGATAGATAGATAGATAGATATATAATTTTCAATAAGTGAGTCTTTTCCAAGTGTTTGGCAATCACTTGTGGACCCCCTCAAAGTGTAGTAAAATCTCTGGTGGATCCCCGTAAAGTGTAGTGAAATCACTTGTGATTCCCCTCCAAGTGTAGTGAAATCACTTGTGATTCCCCTCCAAGTGTAGTGAAATCACATGTGAGTCCCCGTGATGTGTAGGAAACCATTTTGAACTACGGCATAGAGAACTCCAGAATAGCTTTTGCTACACCGGAGGACAGTAAAAGAATTTTAAAACCTTAATTAAGACATCATTCATTCATTTAAATGTAAATATAAATTAATGGGTGAATTTCGCACAAGACAGAAACAACTTATGTCGCAGACTCAGGATTGTATAACTTCTGCAGTGAAATCGTACTTTCAGCAAATATGTGCTAGAAGAAAAGGTAAGAGCAGCTCAATGACGTATAGACTCCTACCATAGGCCTACATGCTCAGAGTCTGAAATCAAATTTCAGGAAATTTTATGACTCATTATCCACATCTGGACACATCACAGTCATCAGGGTTGCCAGATAGTATATATTGAATATAGTCTAATTTCGGGAAAAATATGGGAATAAATAGACACACCACTAACTTCTCTTGTTTTAATATATTTTAAATATATCTTCTTCTTCTTCTTTCCTTCCTCTTTTACCCTTTACGGGTGTCGAGAGATACAATGTTCGTGTTCTTGCTTTTTTGGCAGCTTCAGATAATGTTATTTGGTGTTCGTGTAATGTCTCTTCGATGTTGTCGATCCAGCGTACTCTAGGTCTACCCCCATTTCTTCTTTCTGCTTCTCCTCTCAAAAATTATCCAATATATAAAAATTACTATAACATACATTCTATGTCCGACATTTAAAAATGACAAAGTCTGTCAAATTTGGCCACGAAATGGCCGAATTTGTGAAACCTTTGTGATCATCATCTTCATCACCATCCGTATCCTGAAGTCAAATGCTCTTCGCCGTCTCAGACAGACAAACAACAGTGAATCCACATGTGAGTGCCCTCGGAGAGTTATAAAGTAGGCTTTGTCAATAAATAAATGACATATTTTTACATCAATATTCAAAACAATACAAAATATAACTATCATTTAAGATGATGGAAATATACAACAAAATAGATTATAGGGACAGACAAATCAGAAACCTGTTTGAATGTTATATCCATGTCCCCAGTTTTTTCACCCATCTTCTGACCAAACCATTTGTATATTCTGTGTCCTGGATTCCATCCATACGATCTCAGAAGGTTTGGAAGTAGGCTCAGGTAACCACACTTGTGATCTAAAAATGTATTTCATAGATGTCATGACAATATTTTGTTGTATCTTGTCAGTGCCATACAGAAATATGTTTGTACTTGTATACATATGTCAGAGCCATACACAAATCTGTTTGTATTTATACACATATGTCAGTGCCATACACAAATCTGTTTGTATTTGTACACATATGTCAGTGCCATACACAAATCTGTTTGTAGGGGTCTACTTGTATTCCTATGCATATACTTGCCAACTGAAGCGATTTTCTGTATCGTGTATGGAACATACTCTTTCTTTCTCAAGCGTCGGCATTATGTTTCACTCTCCTTTGTTAGTTCTCAAACTCTTGAAGTCTACATAGGATGTAGTCTGGAGACAGAAATGCCATGTGCTAAGATTCACGGCTTAGCTGCGATATCTACGTCTTTTGGTGTGACATACGACTTCAGAATAGCTTCTGGGTTACTTTGACCCTATATGGCATGGGACAGCCAACTCCACCTGAAAATCTCCTTAGTTGCCTGTGACGACATGCTTGGCAGGCAAAAGTGCCGCTATACTTTACTTCCCTTTTTGGCTCCGGTAACACACAAGCGAATATTTTACTAATTAATATGAATGCAAGATAGACTGAAGTAGAACTGTAACAAAAGATAAATGAATAATATATAAAATGTTTGTAAAAATTACCGTTTTACGAATGAACACAAACAAATAGATACATACTTTGTTAGTCGTCACAGCTAATTGTTTGTGTGTGTGTGTGTTGTGTGTCCATTCCTATATAGAACTGTAATTTAAAGTTATTTTTTGTGTGTTCTATTCCATACTGTCCATAAATTAGACATCGTATTTGGTATCTATAATTGTTTATAGAAAAGCACTGGTCCATTTTTGTTGAGGATTTTTCGCAATAAGCAAGTCTAGACTGCATTGCTTGTTTTAGTTTTATTTGTATGGTGTCTATTTATCTATAAGCCCGTAACTCGGCGGGGTCGTAGGGGTACATATTACATGCTTCAGCACATATAGTCATCCAGGGATTTTTATCTTCAATAATGGGGATGAATGAGGAAAATAAATTTTCTGTCGATTCCTCAATGTTGTCTGTCCATTCTTCTTCTTCTTCTTTCGTTCACTTGAAACATGTCTATATCTGTAATTCTGTCTCCTTAATAAAACTCACGGTCTTTTGTATTTCATACAGTGACCCATAGAGTTTTGATTCCAGTGTTGTTTCCTCTGGCCAATATGTCTGCCTGAGCGTTTCATGCTCAGAACACTCTTGAAGTATATGTTTGGCACTCTGTGCTGCCTGGCCACATGTACACATGGCTGTGTTGCCAATCTTGAACTTTGTATACATGTGACTGCGGAGTCGGTTGTGTCCTGTTCTGAGACGTAGAATTATAACTTGTTCTGGTCTGTTCATAATATGATAGTCATCTTATGTTGGTGTTTGTGGCTTTCTTATTGACTTGATCATCTATTTTTTCTGATGGTAGGTGATTGGTATATCTGGTTGGTCTTCGGCAGCACCTTCCTTAGCCAGTTGGTCTGCTTTTTCATTTCCTGGTATTCCACAGTGAGAGGGTATCCACTGCATGGTTACCCTATACTAGTAAGACAATTCGCTAAGTAGTTTTTTCAAGTATGTTAGTTTTCCAGACTGGAGAGCTTGAAGCACTCACCTTGGATCCGTTAGGAATACCACAGGCTGTAGGTCAGAGTTGAGTTCAGCAGTTTTTTAGCTGCCACACTAATTGCCTGGATTTCTGCATCATAATTATTGCAGAATTTTCCCGTCGGTGTTCTGATTGTATCTCCAGGTGTGTGGATATTCTATATATACACCTGCACCTCCATTCCTCACGGCATTCTGTGCTGACCCATCTGTGTATACTCTGACCCATATATCTTGTGGATATTCCTCATCCAGGAAACTGAGGGTGACTGTCCTTCGCTGCACAATGTTCAGTTCGTCCTCGCTTAGTATTCCTTTCACATGGGTCTGAATGTATATTGGCATTCCATGTCTTTCACTCCACGGGGTTTGTTCTGGTACATGCCTTAAGGGGCTTTCAACTTCAGGTAGGTCTGTAAGTTGTCTGCGGAGTCGTTTAGCTGCTTCTTTTCAGTCGTCCCATTGCTAGATTTTGGAATCTTTCCTTCATTGGATGACTTGGCATACACTGAAACTTTTCTGCCTGAATTAGTACTTTTGTGTTTCTGCGTTCGCCAAGTGTTTGCATTCTTCCCATTTTCTGCATCTCTGTTATGGGTGTTGATGTCTGTCCATAATTTTATATATTTCCTCTTCAGCTCCCCCCCCCCCACCTTCGATGGTTCCCTGGAGTATTATTTTTGACAAGGTATCATGCCTGTATATGTGATTTTGTATGGTTTACTGTAGAAATGTTTAACACATGACTTATTAATTAAATCCTATAGTTACAACATAGTTTACACCGCAAAAAGAACATGTATGAGTATTATTATACTGGTCACTTGTGAGGCCAAAATCTATCTGATGCATAATGTCAATTTTCCGTAAAATAGTAGTAACATGTGAAAAATGCAATTACAAAAATATAATGATAAATAAAAAACTATATAAATGGCGCTGGAGATTTATAGGGAGTACAGTAAGAAGAGCAACGAAAGGTATTATAAACAGGAATTTTTGTGGAATCCACAGAGAAATAGGACAATCTAGAATTACTAGAAGGAAATAATTAGATACTAATACACAAAGAAAGTTGAGAGGACAAGGAAAGAACTGGAAGCTTAGGATAGGACACAATGAAAGAATTTTGTTGAGGAAAGGACACAATGAAAGAGTTTTGTTGAGGATAGGACACAATGAAAGAGTTTTGTTGTAGACATATGCTCAACAGTAAGTGATAAGTGAATAGAAATAGCTATAGTGTGAAGAATAAATTCACTAACAAACAATAAGGGTAGGTGGCATATCCTTTCCGATCAAGCCAGATTTTGTGTGTGATTTTTCTAGGTAATACATATTTAGTGAATTGACTTTGTTTTCTGAAAGATCCGGATACACAACTGTTTTCTCCTCTTTCACAAGAAGCTGCGCATTATTTGACTATATAGCCCCTTGTAGCTCTATTTGTGTAAGTTCTTACCATGTATCTGAACCTACTACAAAGAGATTCAGCAAGGTCTTTAACGAGTCCTTATAGTGCTTCTTTTGGCCACCTTGATAACTTATGCCTTTCTGCAATTCACCATAGAGTAGTATCTTTGGCATACGTACCACATGACCTGCTCAAAAAATCTATGTATGCATCAGAATAGTGTCATTGCTGGGGATACCAGCTCTATCACGGACAGTGGTATATGGAATCTTGTCGTGCCATCTGATGTTCATAACTTTTCTGAAACAAGTTGTGTTTAAATGAGTTTTCTTACATATCGTCTATACACAGTCCAAGTTTCACCAGCGTGTAACAGCTCTGAAAGCACCACAACTTTCTTTTTAGTCTGTAGATGAATGCCATTTATATGCCATACTTTTGTGTACAATCTGCAGAAAGTTCTGCTTGTCTTTGAGATCTTGGTATACACGTCATAAACAGTGGGATTTTGTGATAGTGTACTATCCCCTATGTTTGTTAACCTATCAACAACTTCCAGTGCTAAACCATTTACCTTTATGCAGGGCTCGTGAAAGATTCTGTCAGGTGTTGGTTGTAATATAACTACTGTTTTCGCTGTATTAATAGTAAGCTTAAAGTTGGTATGGGCTTTGCAGAACTGTTTATCATATTTTGTATATCGACCTTGAGTTGGAATTGATGGCAGTCATCAGCAAATAAGAGATCCCGGTAAAAGTACAGATTAGTTCTTCACTTTGCTATAAATAGCACACTGTTGACAATTTTAACTTTCCAACGTCAAGGATTCCGTGTAACACCAATCAAAATAATGGCTGCCGTGACGTCACATCCGACAATCACACAGTTCAACTCTAGACACAGACGAACTTGTGCATAATCTGTTTATTTTCCAATTTACACATTTTTTACAATTTCCTATTATTTTTAGTGAGTGATCAGTATTTCTTCCCGCTACACACGGAGCGAGGTGCGCGCACACATTAGAAATATTATTTCTAATCCTATCCTTACTCTAAGTACCTACCCGTAAACTTGCTAAATCACACAACAAAGGTCAGGTAACACCTCGAAGCTAGAACAAAGGTCACAGTGAAGAACTATACTGTGCTTGCGCCAGATACCTTATGATGTGTGATTTGACTTTGGTTTTTGCTAGAAATTGCTGAAGGTAAAACACTTCTTCATCAATGAAAATTGTCCTTCTTAAAAAGTGGATGAAATTAATATAATCTTTCATCCTTGGTAGAAATGGCGTACCTTACCATATAGAGACTTTTATCTACCTACCAATGGCTTAACAATTAATAGAACAGTTAAAGGTACTTGACAAAACAGCAGTGTGAATTACAAAGTATACATACCAAGGAACATCTTATTTAGGTTAAGGCTGAAGAATTCTTCCAAATCATGAGAGTTGTACCCGATAGCTAAAAGAGCGGCTGTCATTGCTCCAGCACTAGTGCCAGCCAGTCTTTTAATCTGAGGCCAAATGTTTAGATCTTCCAGAAGCTGTATGACAATTGACAAAGCAGATATTTAAGTAAAATTCAAATCCGAAAGCCACAGTAAAGATTATTTGATATACTAAGTCATTTCATTCACTACATCACATAGATTGAAAACTGGAATCTTGACATCATAATATGGACGTCCACAATTTATATCTAGTTGTAAACACTTTAGTTTTGTTTACAAAGAGCTTTTACGTGCTATATATGATATTCTAATATTTGTAGAGACTTCTTTATTTGCTTCAACCCTATAGATAAGGGGGAGAGGTTTTAGGGACGATCAGTCCCTCCCTCCCCCCCATCAAATCAGAAGACTTTTAGTACTAGGAATGTAACCAAAAGGTGGGTTCCCTTCTCGTAACGATTTTCAGCAAATAGGTAATCAAATCTGTTATTAAAACAGGGAGGTACATATGAAACGGGCGAATTATTTTTTTTTTCTAGATAAAACTTATATTACTGTAAAACCTAGATTACTTTAAGATTGGACTGCTTTCTGTTTGGATGTTTTTTCTCATAGGTGCCTTACTGGGCTAGAGTGTTCTATCTACAGTTAACATCTACCATCTGAAACGTCTGCTATCCAAATATGCCTGGTCTGAGACTGTCATCCCTGTATCCACGCTGTCATCCACTGGTAGGTAACCTTTGCTCGTAACTAAACATGACTGCCCCCGTTTTTCTGTTCTAATGCAGAGTTATGAGACCATATTTTTTTGCATTCATATCTCTGTGTGTTTATTTCTGGTTGGTTTTTGTTTCTTTATAAAGGTCCATATAAGACCGTAACGTTAAAAGTCATAGTCCCTTTTTTTGGGGTGTTATTTCGCATTGACATTAGTTCCAGTAGTGTATGAATGCTTGTGATATTGGTTCTAGTGAGGATTTCACTATCAGATAATTTATCTTGCCACTTTAACCTGAGAACTGTGGATACATCATGTATGGAGGGGATTTAACACGTTGTCGTGTCGTCTGAACACTGTACGGACCTCACAATCACATAGCAATGGCGCGATAGACTTCATTTTGAGTTGCGACTAATGTCCTTCCGTCGCGCACATGTGAGGAGGTCAAAGCTGGAAAGCGTCACATTCATTTTTGTGACTGGTAATTCCGGTGTTAGAGGCACTGACAGAGCCGGTAGGTTAGCTAGTTGTGTCATTGTATCAAGCAGAGGGCAATTAATTAGGCTGACAAACATAACTCCTTACGAAAAATTACACGGACAAACGAAGGTAATGAGGGAGAAAATTTCATTTGTCATGTCCAAAATAATAATGCTGGCTTTTACATGTAGCGTTCCAGAAATAGTACCCTTATATAATGAGAAGAATGTTTGTCAACCAACAGAAAACTGCAGCTGTACGTCTTCGTGTAATTGCGGATATACTCAGGCTGACATTAAAGCATCCATGGACGTGCCATCTGGGAAATTATACTGATCTTCTGACTTCCAACCAACCAACCAACCATCCAACTACCCATCAACTCACGCAACCAACCAACTAGTCAACCATCTAACTAATTAGCTACGTATAATAGATATTGAGTAAGTTAACCAAATGACTCAGTCCACTCATCAATCAACTTGACTTTTGCGTTTCTTAGAAGCAGACGAGATAAAGCAGGAAACCATGATCAAAATATCAGAGGATATGATAACAAGATGAACAAAACAAAAATAACAAGCATCATTGTTGATCAAGTGTGCTAAGCCCTTCATGTAGTTGTAGGTGGTTTTTGAAGTAGACGCATTCTTTAATACAGGGCATATGATGAGACGAAGGAAACTTGAACATTTAGTAACCACCGGAAAGATCAAGAGGTGAAGATAAACAGTCAAAGATAAAAGCTGTTGGATGGGTTGTTATTATAGTACGGAAGCATCTCACCAATTAAACTTATTAACAACACCAATAATTATACCAACACTCTGCTACCAATGTCAAACATGGTCTTTAAAGTCTAGCTGGCAAGTGCAATCGTAGCATACGAAATCAAGTGTCTTAGAGAAGCTGTACTAGTTATTAAAATAGATGCAATAACAAATTAAGATTAATGTAGGTATCTTCTTCTTTCCTTCCTCTTTTACCCTTTACGGGTGTCGAGGGAGATACAATGTTCTTGTTCTTGATTTTCTGGCAGCTTCAGATAATGTTATTTGGTGTTCGTGTAATATCTCTTTGATGTTGTCGATCCAGCGTACTCTAGGTCTACCCTTGGCTCTTCTTTCTGCTTCTCCTCTCTTCGTATATGCTTTATAAACTAATGAATCACACGGCATTCTTTCCAGATGACCAAATCATTGTATCTGTTAGTTTTGTATGTATTGTAGAATTGATAGGACACCATTTCTGTTGTAACAAGTTGTCTCTTATGTTTTGTTAAGGACCATGTTTGATATTGGTAGCATTTTGTGTTGCAATAAAGGGATAATTAACCCAGTATTTGATTCGCTTTGCTACAACGAATGTCTATTTCGGTGTCCATCTTTTCATCTGAAGAGAATGTTACGCCTAAGTATTTGACGGTGTTAGTTTGTTTAATGACTTGATTTTCCAGTGATATATTTAGATTGTGTGTATCCCTTCCTATTGTCATTGTTTCTGTTTTATCTATGCTTATCTTCATTTTGTTGTTCTTGCGCTCGATGTCCATGGATGTTAGATGACGTTGAAGTTCAGTTTCTTCATTTGTTATTAAAGCTTCTATCTACTCTGTAAGTATAAATGTAGGTATAATGTCCAATATACTGTACTCAGTATATCAAAGTACAGCAAGTAAAATGGTTCTGTCACCTTGCGAGAATTAACCCGAACCAATTACCAATAAGAACATACAAATATAACAAAAGAATATCCAGATATAGTCAAAGGTAGACCAAGAAAATTGTGGATTTAAAACACCAAGATCATCATAATCAAGTGACGTATCCGCAACGAAGGTCGGCTGCAACATACCTCCAACATCCTCTGTCTTTTGTCTTGGTGGTGCACTCTGCTAGAATGTAACCTGTCTATTTTGTGATGTTACTCTCCCACGTGTATCTCTGCCTACCTCTTGCACTCCTCCCCTCGACTTTACCCTCAGAGTCTTCAATAAGATGTCATGTCTTTTAAAATGTACAAAAATATTTTTTGCGTGATTTTTAATTCTTTTAATAATTCTTTCTTCATACCAGGTGTTGATAAAAACTCTTTGTTTGTTTTCTTCTCTTTTCCATGATGTTCGTCCTATTATTATATACATTCATATCGAAAAGTATCAATTCTGTCTTCAAATTGTTTGTCTATTGTCCATGTTTCTGAGCCATACATTAATATAGAATAGAAGTAGCATTATATAATTATCACTATTTGCTTGTTTGTAACTTGTTTAGATGTTAATATTTTCCTCATGCCATTAAAAATACACTTTAGGCCACTGCCATTCTCCTTTTAACTTCTGTTTCACATCAACTGCATCATTTGTGATTATGTATCCGAGATATTGATAATGTTCTACTTGTTGTAGTTTCTTTCCATGTATTTTTATATTTATTACATGTTTTTCAGTGACTTTGCTGATTATCATGGTTTTTATTTTTTTATGTTTATATCCAGTCCATATTATTTAAAGTACCTTCTGTAAATAAGGACAAATGTACCTTCAATGGCAAGAGGAAAATAGTAACACCTAAACAAATTACAAACAAGTTAAAAATGAGAATTATAAAATGCCACATCTATTCTATATTAATGTATGGATCAGAAACATGGACACTAAATAAACAATTAGAAGACATAATTGATGCCTTTGAGATGTGGGTATATAGGAGAATATGGAGAACATCATGGAAAGAGAATAAAACAAATAAAGAGATGCTAAAACAATTAATATGAAGAAAGAATTGCTAAGAGAAATAAAGATCAGGCAAATAAAATATTTTGGACATATTAGAAGATCAAGACAGAAGATTACCTTACTTGAGGGTAAATTCAAAGTAAAGCGAGCAAGAGGTAGACAGAGATACAAGTGGTAGAGTAACATCACAGGATGGACAGGTTACAGTCTAGCAGAGTGCACCACCAAAATAAGAGACAGGGGATGTTGGTGATATGTTGCAGCCAACCTTAGTTGCGGAGACGGCACCTGATGATGATGATTCTTTACTTGATTTATTTACTTGATCTATTAGCCTTTACAGTTCCTGTTCAATTTCTGCTAAAAGAACAGTGTCATCTGAGAACCCTTTATTATTATTATTATTATGTTTGGTTGATGGCCAGTTTATGAGTATTTTTCGTCTTTCATCAGGAACTATACACATCATTTTCCTATGTATTATTACTTTTTGATGTATTATATATTAGTTTTGGACGTATATATTAGTTTATAAAAGACATATACAAGACATGACACCTTGTTGAAGAAACACTTACTTGAGGTTAATGTCGAAGGGAGGCGAAGATACAAGTGGGGAAAGTAACATCACAAGATGGACAGATTACAGTCTAGCAGAGTGCACAACCAAAACAAGAGACAGTGGATGTTGAAGGTCTGTTTCAACCAACCAACGTTGCGGAAACGGCATCTAATGATGATAGTATATTAGTTTTTAAATCTATTATTATATCAATCAATCAAGTGCCCTGACGAATGACGTAGGCGATCATGTTTCTCCACGACTCTCTGTCTCTTGTGTTGTTAATAAACTAGGTTGGTGAACTTCTACCGTGCCACAATACTAGTCAATCTAGCAACTTTTCTCTGTGTCGTCTTCTATCTCTTCTCCCTTTGATATTTTTAGTGGTATTAAGTGTTCAAGCTGTGTTCTTCTCACACATGCCATAGAAATATTGACTGTCTGCCCCTAGTGTTTGCTATGACTGATCTGTTACGTGAGCATCAAGGAGAACCACTGCATTACTTGTCTTAGCTGTCAATGGTATTGTCACCATTCTTCTCAGAAGCCACATCTCTGTAGCTTCTAATTAGCTTTGAATTTTTTAGTTTACAGTCTATGTTTCACATCCATGAAAAAAGAATTGATTCGATATAACATCTCAGCACTCGAATTCGGGTTTGCATATATAGTGATGGATGTTCTTAATATGTCTTATCTGTCAATAAGAGATATGTTTAATCGTGGCTTAGGGGATGAGGGGTTCAGTACCCGATGGGCACAGGCACAGAACGTCTAATTACACGAGGCAAGTTCACTGACGGCTGAGCACCTCGTGCGAGATAGACGTGAACGACAATCGTCTCGGCGAAGAGTCACAGTACATCCGCGCACCCGTTGACAGATAGCAGGTTAGGGAAGCCTCCTACTCGAATTAAAGACATGACGAAAACGGATGTGCTGGGCCTCGGATGTCCTGGTCACAAAGTACCAACCGAGGAGCAAATAACACAGAGCAACTGTGGAAATTGCAGTACAACGTACTTCACGCTCCCAGGCAGAAATAACACGATTTATTTGATGTGGTTACAAGAGAGCGAACGCAGAAGAAATATATCATTATATGCTATTATGTGTTATTATATGTCTAGTATTATTTGTCAACATTTTACTAGTAGGCCTATTATAAAACATGTTATAGTTACTATATGTCTAGTATTATTTGTCAATATTTTATGAATTATGTTGTATAGAAAGCGTCGAACGTATAAGCGTATAAAAACCACTTAATGCAACCCAGATATCTGTACAAGTGTGTTTTCAAAGTTTGCCCCGGATATAGACATTAATTGGTAACGGCAGATAAAGCAAATGGATGACAAAGGAGTCTCATTGCAGTTAACAGTCTCCAATCCAGGATGTGTGATGGGAAGTAGTTGTTTTGGTTTGCTTTTATCATACGAGTAGATAAGCTAAGATAAACAAAACAGCAGCCATTCTATGTTCATTGTTTAAAAAAAATCCTCATTCAATTTTGCGTAGCGATGTAATTATGTATCAGTCTGCATTACCTTGCATTATCAGTCTGTGAATTTTCGAACATAACTAGGGCATAGGGCTATATATAGTTTTACATCTTATCTGTCAATAAAAGATAATCGTGGCTTTCAGAAATTATACAGTCCTGTTAGTGCATCTAGCATCATCTTTCTATATTGACACATTTGACTTTTCTCGTGATTTTCATTGGTCACTATGTTGACCACCAATGAAATCATGGGAAAAGTTAAATGCCTAACTTTAGAAGGATGATTCCCAATTTAACCCACATGTCTTACATTGTCATGGTCACGATTTAACCCCAGAGCTGGTGAGTTATCGGCACCTTTAACAGGATACTATGCTAGACAGGAGAGCTAAACCTCGTGATCAAAACTCTAGATGTTGTGGAAAAGTAGAAAATCCACAAAAACATTATTTACCCCACTCTGAATAGGAAGTATCTTTTCAAAACATTGCTCAACTGTTGAGAGTATAAGTCTTAATGATCCAAATTATAGATCTGGTGAAATGTCCACAGTGCACAAAGGGATACAATGTCTCTATTGCTAATAATTCTCGGTAAAATAAAAGAAACAAACACATAAACAAATGAGCCATTGATAGTGGGAATTTTTTTTTTAATGAATGTATTGGTAAGAAAATATAACAATTTTGATTCAGTGAAATATCCACTTACCCTGACAGCACCACAATAAGCAACTCCCTTGTTGCCGCCTCCCTCAAATACGATGTTTTCAAAAGGATATATGTACATTTTGGGGTCAACACCTCGAGCTTTCTTATCTTCAGTGTTAAAGATAGAAAAGAAATTTCCTCGTTTACTAAGTCTTATATACTTTGCCTTTTCCCGCTTCTTCACTCCACACTGTTTACCTTTGCTGGCATCTGTTTTTGAATTGTCTAATACATTTGTAACTGCTAATGTGTGTGTTGTCGTAGGCAGTGTGTTTCCAGAATCCATGCTAATCTGTTCACTATTGTTGTTGAAAAGGTTGCCAATAGATGAAGATTTACCATCAAGATCTGTGTTATTTGGCGTCAGAAGAATGTTTGCAGTGGCAACTATCAAGGCAGGATCTAGTGAGATGCTCTCAAATGCACTGTCATCCCCGTTAATTAGACTGGATTGTGAACCATAAAGGGCGTCAATGCTGTCCTCTTTATCGTCCTCATCGAAACTTTGGTCAAGATCGCTCTCTATATGACTGTTGAAATACTTCCGTTGTGCTGCTTTGATGATCTGCAGGGAAGTGTTAGCAGTATCTGTTCTATCCTCTTCTTGGTTACGATTACACTTGTTTCCCATGATCAAAAGCCGATAAGATGGAGTGGAAAAACTGAAAATAGAATATGATACAAATATTTTTGAGTTAGCATCACGTAGTAAATATAAATACAATATGGTATACCAACAAACATTATTAGTTATATGGAATGGTTGAAAAGGGGTTGAATATTAGCTTCGTTGAACTCTGTTTACTCCATATGTACTTTGTCCTCAATAAAGTGGTACGCTGCATTGGACTGTACCACACATAGCACATCTCCATATACTGCAGTGGTAGTTCACAGGAAACTCTGAAATAATTCACTTTATTAAGTCGTCATGAAACCTTGAGCACAAGGTCAAAGGTTAAACCACAACACTATGGAGATTCCTTAGAAGATATTGATATAGTAAACATAGAGGGAAGTAGTGGAGCCAGCTAGAGAATGTGACAACAATTGTTACATTAAAGTTACCATTAGTATTAACCAATTTGTCGACTCAGTTGCAATGTTGATAGTGAGCTCGCATCGAAAACCCAACTTGTCGAATTAGCTAGAGGTTGGAAAGCTAGTCATCAACATCGTACCAGCGCCACAATTGTATGTGTTAGTGTCATAAAAAATAATAGCAATAATAAACTCATCACCCGCCAGGGTCGTAGGCGTGTCACAATGAGACACTTGGCGCGGAAAGATCTCCACACATCTCTATCCCGTACCATCTTTATGAGTTTGGAAACTTCACACCCAGTCCATTCGCTAATATTATCCAGCCATATCTTCTTCTGTCCACATCGTATTCTTAACCCTTCACTGTACCTTCAAGGACATCTCTTGTCATCGAGGACTCCTAATGTATCAATGTGACAGTTCAGTGGGCTTGTTGTAATACGGTGGTGCCCAAATCCTCTCCGAAACTCTCACAATGAAATTACCGGAGAAAAAAACAGTTGTTAAGACACGCCATTTTACCGGAAGTATTATTGAATAGCAATGTACCGTGATTTTCGCCAGTAAGAAGACCTTTCTACAGAATTAATTATGACTTCATTCGTTACGTTTTTGATTGTTGTTGTGATTTCATTGATCACTATTTATATACTTAGTCGCATACCAAAGATAATCAAGGACGACCAAAGGAACTCACGGAAGTAATTAAACTGAGCCACACCTGTCATGTACATGATGCTCTTCAAATTATCTAACCTCCATCTGCTTTCTAAATCTAGCAATTAGTTGTCAAGGATATGAAACACGAAATTTGAGCATTTAAACGCATCACTTAAACAATGATGGTCAACATTAGATGATAGAAATCAAGAGTATATACTGTCGCAGTGAAATAACATTAGATATACCAATATATAGATGTTGTCTTCATACATATCACATTAGTCTTCTATTGGCTGTGTTTTTTGCCTCGTCGTTTCGTTGGTTGGTGAGAAGCGACTAATGCTTCCTCAATCATTGACGAGAGTCAATCTGTGTTAATGTATTTTCTTCTTCGTCTTTTATGTTTGTTCTAAAACTTATGCGTGTATGTAGGATGTAGTTTCAGAGAAGGGAGTGTTTTATGTTATGGTTTACAACTCGGTTGCGATATCCACATATTTCTACTTGACCCATCCAACTTCAGCGTGGCATGTTGGCAATTTTCACATGAGATGAGACAGCCAACTTCACCCCAAAGCTCCTTAGTCGCCTCTAACTGCATACTCGGAAGGTTGCAGTATTATACATATTTTATAACTTTCTACACCGGCAACTTATGTGCGGTTATATCAGTGAACATGACGATTAGAATATGAGGTCGAAGTTCATGTAATAGTATCACAACCACTTCACGGTTGGTAGTAAATTGGACAGTTTTTAATATTATCACGTATTTTTGTACCTAAATATTTTATTTTTGTAATGTGTATTACTTTAACACTTAAATTTTTTTTATCTCCCATGTTCTTCTGCTTCTTCTGAGTTAGTACTCAAACTCCCGCATATTAGCATGCTGTAGTATGAAATGCATTGTGTCACGGTTTACAATTTAGCTGCAAAATCTGCGCTTTTCGACATTACACATCCGACTTCAGCATAGCTACTGGGTTACTTTCATTCCTATATGGAATGGGACAGTTAAGTCTATACCAAGACCTCCTGAGTCGCCTCGTGCATGGAAGGTAAACAGTGTTACTATTCTTTGTTTTTGTATCTATTTATATTTCTATTTCTCATAGCTAATTTATTCAGTACTTATCTGTATTTCTATCCTCCTTGAAGTTTGCCACATTATAAACAATAATGGGGTTATATAAAACATCCACATCCCAGTATCCTTGACTATTAAAATGTCTGGTTGTTATTGTGATCCTAACCCTAACCCTAACCCTAACCCTAACCCTATATTTAATGACGAGTGTTTCATCTAACAAGTTATTATGAACCAATTTTTCATGAACTAATGTTGGCATTGGTGAAACGGCGTAATCATGTTTGGTTTGGACATATCTCGTCTCACTTTCAAAAACTAATTAGCAACGCACAGTCGACGGTAGAAGGTGAAGAGAAAAATCATGAAATGACAGCATCAAAGAATGGTCCGGGTATTATTTTTCTAGATTCGTGCTGAATGGCTGAATACAGAAGGGCTTCTTGCAGCGGCGTATCGAGGAGGGGGGGGGTGGCTTAGGTGCGGACCGCCTCGCGCGGCATCATCGGAAGAGCGGCTAAATTTCAAAAACTAAATATCAGCTACTAAATTAATAATTCCTCACTTGACAATGATAATTATGACAACAGAACATTTCCCAATAATAGTCTTCAAAGTATAACGCAATAAAATTGACCCGGAAAGGCGTAAATGGTTGGTGTTAATGGTGTTATTTAAGTTTATATATAAAATAATTTCTACACGGTAAAATGTACACATACTAAGTTATATGAGAAATAAAACTGGATAATTAAGCTTACTTTAAAGGGAAATATATAGCAGCAGTCAACTAGAAGCATATGAGTGTCGAAACAGAACATGCCAAACATAAATCCGCCTACTACCCAAGATAATACAAAAACCAGATGTGCTTTTTGCGTATGAGGAAATCCTAAAAACATTCTTTTTAAAAGTAAGAACAAAGGGATGACTATAACTACCCCCGCAAAAGTAAGATATAAACAGACGGTTTTACACGTAATAAGCTCACAGTGTTTGTAGTGACTGATGGTACATTTTATTGCATCCTCTCACAGGGATACTTTTTTTTACTGTACTTCGTGATATAAAATCTGTTTGTGTTTTTTTTTTGGTAGCATATCCTATTCAGGACGTAGCTATCAACCCAGCATTTGTTGGCTGTGGTGATTTTCTAGGCAATATAAATACGTTCAGTAGGTTGCCATTGCTTTCTGAACGGTCCGGATGCACAATTGCCTGTGGTGAGGATCGAACTCGGTACCTTTGCCGTCACAGACGCGCTCTGTACCAC
Organism: Meghimatium bilineatum; assembly: GCA_034231615.1. Classification (NCBI taxonomy): domain Eukaryota; kingdom Metazoa; phylum Mollusca; class Gastropoda; order Stylommatophora; family Philomycidae; genus Meghimatium; species Meghimatium bilineatum. Next base: position 96,357,888 of record CM067298.1, read on the forward strand.
TTCGCCACAGAGCCGGACTGTGTTCTTAGTTCTTTGATAAAAGTTTTCCTTCTGGTATATAAACGCGTATCAAGGCAATTAATCCAAATGTCCAGTATGTTTCTGGCAGTAACCATACTTTTAATATGATGGGAGTACACGCAGCGCCAATAGCAGTGGACTCAGTTACGTTGTTTTGGCACTATGGATAGAGTTTTTAATTCTTTTTCGTCTTCCACTCACTGCTAGAAAATTCTTACCAACTTTGCCTGTCAAGGTGTCTTATGCCTCATTGAAACACGCTGGAGTACAAGGTACGAAGCCATAGCGATCATTAATATCCATTGTAATTAGATATTGAAGTCCTGAAATCACTTTCGCAGAACATAAAAGGAAATGCAGTGACAAGATGAGACTATGAGCTCCTACTTCCTGCTCTCCAGTCGTTGTCATTTTTGGCCTTTCTTTGATTTTGGAATCGAGTTATTTGTGAAATAAATGATACACAATTGTATCTGCAGACGAAAGGTCTAAATGTGCATCAATTCAATGTGCTGTGAAAATTTAGGCATTACAATTGTTCCTATTCGACAACATTGATGTTATCGACACATTTTATTATGCTAAAAATGGTTGTGAAGATCTAGGCATCCATATCGAATAAGAAAAACAAAAAAGATGGCTAGTGAGAAAGTTGCAGATGCTGGTTTAAATTATGATATTAAATTAAGACAAGAAATGTTCGTATCAGTGGTCAGAACAATACAAGAAATTAAGACCACGTTTCATCAACTGCATGAGCTGGATGTTAAATACTTTTTCCTCACATGAAGCAACTTGTTAAACCCAGAATACAAGTGTTAATTCGAAGAAGAGCTTAGTGACATCGATGTGAAAGAGTTTGAAATCGAAAGAGATAGATTACGCAATTTCATCGCTGTAACTGATACAAAAGACATAATAAAGTTATGAAGGGATCCTTTGAGATTCTGGAGTATATTCAACAATGCAACTATCGTATTAGCGTGCAGAATATCGTGATAACGCTTCGCATATTTTTAACAATAGCTATCAGCATTGCAGCATGTGAACGAAGTTTCTCAAAGTTAACAGTTAAGAAAAAATTACTTAAGGTCTACCATGAGCTCCACAAGATTAAGTAATGTACCCATTTTGTCAATAGAACAAAGTATCAAGGACGAAATTAATTTCGATGACGTCATAAACAATTTTGCCGCCCTAAGGCTCGAAAAGTTACATGATAATGTATTTTTATTTATGTACCATTATTTTCGTCCAGTCTTTTCCAATTACTGACTTATTTTTCTTAATGTTACAATGGCGGAAAATTATGATACCGCCCCGGGCGCCATTGACTCACGCTACGCCACTGGCTTTTTGTGCTGATGTCCCCAGTATGGTACCATTATTATTATTCATATGAAATATATTCACTAACTGTATTAGTATTATCTTTCCTTTGGAGTTAGTGTGGCGGACAGAGAACGACCATGCTGTATGGACAACACATGGTCTCTATATTTCAGACTGAGTATTGTGCTATTGAGAGGTATATTCCATCTCTACCCTTAATTTATATGGGATTAAAATTGGGAGATTCATTTGAATGATTAAAAACTAATATAAAATGAAAGGAAGCAAGATTATTTCCCTCGTGCATGTCGATTGTACTGAGTAGAGGAAGACAATAACGTTGGTATATTTAATAGATGATTTCTCAAACTTGAACCATGGATGAATTACACATGGAGCTAATTACACAGTTCATCTAAGCTACTACTTTTGTCACTTTATATGATTGAAGAACAAGGATGAACACGAAGATGCTATGATTTGAAGACAATAAAAATAAAGTACCAGATTAAGTGCTTAAAGAAACCAAACCTGTCATGAAATTCATGCTTGCAAAATTAAAAGTAAGCTGAGTTATAAAAACAGCGTCATATTATAGTTTCGCCCCATAAATGCTCAGCTGCCTAGTCGATAGAAACTGCCTGACTAACGTCATCTATCGCACTTTTTCAGTAGTGATTGCGACATTCCTTGACTTTCCCAAGTATGATCCCAGGTAAGCTACGTTCTTGTTGCTGGCAAAAGTACGGCAGCAATTTTTACTTCAAACCACGAATAGCTAGTAAACTCGAAACCCGATCTGAGGGTGAGTAATTTGACACACTACAATCTCCACCGCAATCAAAAATATATTTTAGGGATATTTATTACCCTGTCTCAATACTTATCATCCAAGCTGCGATATTTTATAATTTCGGTTTGTTTTCAAAACATGTTAGTAACAAATGTAATATTTTTCTTGTTTTTATCTTTTACATTAGATTAAGTCTTGATTAAGCCTGATTATGAAATGATCAACCTTAAAAAATATTCGAAATACACTAATAAAGTCACTCTCTGAAAGTGTATAAAACTACATAAATCTATTATATGTAACATGTAAGAGAATAGACAGAGAACAGAATTGAGTAATTAACATACAGAAAAGGGCAAAGTCTCTAAACGAAACAGGAACGTATGACTAACTACGGAACTATGAAAGCTAGAGAGCAAGAGGCACGAAACTGCAGCTATTTATCCTAGATATGCATGCCGAAATATGTTGTATGAATATATAGAGGGAGTGATTCATAGATAAACTGCCAACGAAAGTAGACCATCCCAACGTGGAAGTGTAAAGTGGCAAACACTCAAACACGGCCCTATCAATTATCTACTCGCTTGCTCTGAAAGAAAGTTCTAACTTAATCACAACCATAAAATGTATTCCGTTTGGATAAAGTCGTTTGAATACCAAAATAATGATCTAGCAGTCCTGCGTGATAATTGGTGTCTCCGCAAAATATCGAATATTAAATGGCAAGAAAAAGTTATTAACACAACGCACTAGGTCTTGCGCACTAAGATATGAAACTCTTCTCGACTCACATAAAGACTTTTAAGATCGCCAGACCATGTGAAAAAATGCCAAACTCTCACATTTCAAGGAAATTCTCTTAAGTGAGTTTTCTTCTGATGGAGGCAATGTGGCAGCCTAAAACTGAGAGACAGCGACATCTGCACAAACAGCATTTGAATATCTTTGTTTCCCACAACACAAATTCTTGGAAATAACTGGCTGATGATCGTTCAACATGGGGCCAGGGCCGTAGTTACGTTTCCAGTAAGGAGGGTTTGTACCTAACACAATATTTGGGGGGGGGGGGATCGCTAAGAAAGTGATTTCCCCACCTTTTGGCTACATTCCTTGTACTAATGGCCACGTTCTAATTTGATAATGGAGAAGGGGGTTAAACACCTCAACCCCGTCCTTATCTAGGGACATGAATGGGGTACAGTGCTACCTTTAGCCATCCTATCGTCCACAATCGCATGCGACGAAGACGAAAGGCATTTGAACCCTTAAATATAGACTTTTCATGAATATAATTTCAAAATTTATCTCAGTGTCTCTCTCTCCCCTCCCCCTTCCCCCTCTCGAAATATCCGTACATCTGTCATTGGATTGAGTTGTGTTTACCATCTCCTCAATAATTCCCATGGCTTCCGTTTAATATTTAACAATAAACAATACTTGAAGCGTACTCAGAAGGACATTGCTAATAAAATATTGTTGAATTTTGGCGCCACTAATACACCAAATCGTATCGCCATTATAATGTCGGCATTCGAATCAGCGAGTTCGATGAGTTGGGTTTGAGTGGCGAGTTCACCGTCATCTGTGTTAACGCGCCGACTGAATGAATATTAATACTAAGCGTCGTTAGTTTGGGGAAAAGTTCTGTGTCTGTTTCTGTTGCAATGGTTGGACGGTTATTGTTTGTTTGTGTGTTGTTTCGTGTTGTTATGTTTTGCTTTTCTAGTGTGTTCAGGGTATTCCGTTGATTCTGGTTTGTCTTCAGGGCTGGCTGGGTCCGAGAGTCGGCGTCTTCTCTTGTGAGCAACTGTTTGGAAATCTTCACTTTCTTTTTCTATTGGTTGTGCGTCTTCCTGTCGTGTGGTGATGGGAGCAGCATATGATAACTTCGCTGCTGCGATGTAGATATTTTTTTTTTTGAGATCTCCTCGGCGGTTGTTGCGGGCTGGCTGGTCTGTGGCATTGCAGTTGGTCTATTTGGCTCATATTTTTTATACATATGTTGCCCAATGCGTATCACTCCGCAGTGGAGGGCATACAGTTCTTCTGCCTGGTAATGTCACCAGGATTTTGTACACATCTGCTTTCAGGCCTCGGAGATTTACCGTTTGGTAGTTTGGAATGCCCTTTGTAAGGTGGCACGTCACTCCCCACTTCCCTGCTGCTTGTGGAAAGCGAAAATATTCTGTCTCCGGGTTCCCAAAGGCGTCTATCGTCATATTTATTTACGGCTTCGGGTTTAAGGTTAATCAGCACCCAGTGCAGGGTTATCCGTCCCCGTTCTTTGTCGGCGTGTTGTATTGTTATTGTTAAATCCGGGTGTTTAAGGTTGATGACCTTCCCGTGGAGTCTTTTATGATGTCGTTGGTGATATTCTGTTTGTAAATATGAAGTAGTATTTTGTTGGATTTTCGTAGCGATGTAGCATTTTTATACCTCGACGGGTATACACCCCAGTCCGGTGAGGCCGCTGGTGATATATGCCACTGAGGCCTTTGCCGCTGCTTGAGCGCCGGGGATTTGAATGATTGAGTGTTGCGGCAGGGTGCTCTTTGTCTTCCCCCAGCACGTCGTCACCGTAATTAAGGGTTTTCGTTATTAATTTCATTTTGTATTTACCTTGATTTTAAAATCCTTCCTTGAAATATGAAACACTGATACAACTAAAAACACTTTCTCCGTGAATGAGTAAACATCCGTGAATGGTGAGATTGATATTGGTGAGGATTCATCTTCTAGTATGAAATAACACAGGTACACCAATTTAAATATTTAGTAGCAACAATGACATCAGAGTCAAGAAGTTCAACACAGATAAGAAACATAATAGGGCAGGCCCAGACAGCATTCGTAAATATGAAGAATATACTGTATGATGATGATGTTCTTCCTTCGCAAGCGAAGTTGAGCATGAGAAGAAAAATAATAAAAATTTGGTGAACAAATAGGAAAAAACAAAACACTGAAAACACTGTATAATATGTCTTTTCAATAGAAGCAAGATTTTTCAGAGCAGCATAACACGGATTTTAACTGTGAGTCTTAGACAATAAATAAACAGAATAGTGGAGCATTAAATGCAACAGAGATACGGTTCTATAGAAGGAAGCTTGTTTGAAGCAAAATTTACGGTGAGGATTGATTTGGTTGTACTTGGGTTTCCATATATTCACTCCCTCACTCTCAACATTGCAAAACACCACTTACCGAGTGTATCCACTCATGGCACGTAAGGTCATAATTTTAAACTATGATCATCAGGGACCTCCACGAAAATACAAATGTTAACAAGACAAGTAGTAGAAACTACTGCTACTACGACTACTGCTGCTATTACTAGTAACACTAGTAGTATTATAATTATTAGAAGTAGTACCAGTTTGGTAGCACACGTATAGTAATAGTACTGTGGTAGTGAACAGATTTAACATAATATGGAAATGAGCACACTTATCACATTATATATCTATATCGCTGTAAATCAACAAATCTTACTACTATACGAGAATTCTGGTTGATATCTCAATGATGATATTACGGCAAATTAGAACAATTATTCTTAACCTTTCTTCCGACCGTGTGTCCCCTTGAACTCAAATTAATTTTTGTGGGTCCTAAATTTTTATTTTTGTAAACTGTTTTTAAGAATTATTATTTATCGTCCGAATGATTTCAGATTGCAGCTTTTCTGTGCTAACTTACTGATTGGCTCTACCATTCCCGAATTTTCTTTTTCGATTTCTAAAAAAAAAACCCAAACACTATGCCACCCCCCCCCCTACTGATCCATAAAACCACTTCGAGATCAATTGCACTCGAATATAATAGTGTACGCCAAATAATTCCAAGTAAAGTATATCACACAGTAGTATATCACATATATTTTGATAAATTATATAAAATAGAGATTATCAAAGATATTCATATAAATTATATAACAATAGAGATTAACAAAGATATTCTGATAAATTATATAACAATAGAGATTATCAAACATATTTAGATAAATTATAACATTAAAGAAATTATCAAAGATATTCAGATAAATTATAACACATTAGAGATTATCATAGTTATTCAGATACATTTTTACACATGTGATATTATCAAATATACTCACATAAATAGATACTCACAATATAGATTTCAAAGATATTCAGATAAATTATAAGATGATATAATCAAATGTCTAAGATAATTAATGACACACTGGTTTCAGTGGTTGTGGGGCTAGTGTGACAAATAATCTCAACTAGGGCGAACTTAATGGCGGTTTGAATACAGCGAAGATCTTATTGTTACACATAATACGACAATATTACTGAAACGTTGTGGTGTAAAAATTAAATGTAACAATAATTTTAAAAAATCAATATCACATAAAGGATATAGTTATATTATTATTATTTATATTATTTCTTTGTGTAAGTTAAAGATCATACCAATAACACAATAATCCAAGTTGTTAAAATAAAAGCCCACTGAAAATACAATGTTCATCTCTCGCGGCAGAAATGTAACTTACTCAATGACATATACTTTTGTAACTTTACTTGTACACACAACTAAAACCGCGTAAGCTGCAGTCAGCGCGCACACTCCACTCAACGTACATACAGTACTGGGAGTTTGGCAATTTATTGTTCGGTAATATTTTATCTTGTACTAAATAGAAGTCAAACACAAATTGCTGTCCGTTAATATTTTCATCTTATACTAAAGATACTTTTTTTCTAAATGACTTCCTAACAAATGTGCCATCAAATAATAGTAATAAAATACTCGATATAATTATTGTCTGTTGGTTTGTTTGGATTTCAAGGGAGTAGGAATCAGGGTCGTAGATGTGACAGTATTGCACCCTACTCTGACCGCCAAAGCCTGTAGGCATAGTTCAAAATATAGAGAACCCTTCACAAGCAGGGGGCTTTACAGTAAGAAGCAAGAACCCTTCATAGATAGCGAGAGATTGACGGTGTTGAATGTCACACATTACATGGTCTGCCCTTGTGTAAATGTTGTCACTACGGACGCTGCTGATACTTTTTGCTGCAATGCAAACGTGTGTTTATCTAAGAACGTGCCAAGAGACGATCAAATGCATACCTAAGAACGTGTCAGATAATAGACAGACCAGGTAGAAGCATTTTGATTGGTCTGAAGTTGTGAAGATTTTCCAAGTAAGCTATGAATGTGCAACGTGTGTTATTAAATGACCAGATGGAAGCGTTCGGATTAGTCTGAAGTTGTTATGAGGCAAAGTATGTTTATTGTATGGCCAGATGGATCAATCCTGTTTGGTCAGAGGTTTTCCTCTAAGGAAATGAAAGATTTTGATTGGCGGGAACTTTTGGGAAGTTTGGAGGAACTTGGGAGTTGAGTTTGAAAAAAAGGTCGATGATAGACTGCCGGATCGGGCGGTCGGGTTTCGATACTGAGGAAACAGTTCCTAAACTGCACCGGCGGTTGTCGTACAGTCACAGGGCTGTGTAGAACTAGTATTGGAAAAAGTGAGATTAGAGTTGAATAATGAGATGTTGTATTATTCTCATTAAGTTTATACCGTAACATGTGCTTATTCATTTGAAAGTGTTAGAGTTGTTTCATTAATGCTTTGACCTTGCACATTTTATATTCATGATCTGATTTATGTCTCAGAGATAGCAAATACTCCGGAAGTTGTTGCGCATATTAAAAGTCGTTCTTATATTGAAACAAGAAATGCCTTTGTGATTATTTGATGTCTAGAAGAGTTCCACAGGTTTATACCTAGCCACAGTACCAGAGGTTCCAGAAAGGATCTTATCTAAGACGCTTGACACGCATCTTTGTTTTACTTTCACTTTTGTGACTGTCACTCTCGGTGACGCATCACTCATTCTCTGTCACACTAGACGAAAGTCTAAGTGTGCATAATATTCACTGTCACCAAAGTGAAATAGCTGACAGACTGCGACCCTGTCACCCTAAAGTGACGACATTGTCACTTGTTACTCTGTCACAAATACGTGCAGATCCTTTTATCTGCCACACGTGTCTGTCAAGGACAGACAGACGCATCATCTGCTTTCTGTCAGTAGATACGTCTTCAGTAAAGATGGGTTTGCTTTAAACAAAGAGTAATGAAACTTTTTCGTTTACATTATTTTTTTCATTCGAATTTTAATGGCTATTCTTCAAAAATCATTACAGTTGTTGGGGTATATATATATATATATATATAAACACATGTAATGTTGAAAGGTTCAACAGCTAATAATTACTATTGAACTATTTATTCGAAATTATGGTCGAAAAAAAAACTGAATACAAACCTAGAATATATGTAGGCCTACTGACAGAACAATGAAAGGGCAGAAAAGCGCTAGAGGGCAGCGCGCAAAGAAATAGAAAGTGAAAAGTCCCTAGGAAAGGGGAACTACAAGCTCCGTCAGCGCGAGACGAGCTTCTAGTTACCTGTGTTCCTTACAGGCAGAGACCCAGACCCATTCATTGGCGTTTGGTAAAGCAAGAAGACCTAATCCAACTCTAATGTCGAGCCTTCCTAAACAGGAAATATGCTCGCGAAGAGAACGGGTTCTGTACCCGATGGGCTTAGGCAAGAAAGGGACAACGATGGTAGTCGTGGCCCAACTCTACTGTCAAGGTTTCCTATACCGGAAATACACTTGAAGAGAGAAAGGGTTCAGTACCTGATGGGCTCAGGCGCTATTGGGACAAGGACGCTCAGCTCGAGAACGCTTGCTCTCAAACGCGTGGTGTGAGACTCGAACTTGGACAAGCGGTACACGATGTCGGTGAATGACACCTCGGCTAAGAGGGCGAAAGAGCCAGGGTCCAACTCCTCTGTTGAGTTCTTCCCCTTAAGGAACCAGGCTCACGGATGAGAAACGGTTCAGTACCCAATGGGCACAGGCACAGCACGTCCAATTACGCGAGGCAAGTTCATAGACAGTGGAACACCTCGTACGAGTCAGACGAAAGCAAAATTCGTCTTGGCGAAGAGTCGCCACTACGCGTGCCTGGAGATATATATAGAGGCTGTCACAGGCTAAGGGTTGCCCACCCGAATTGTCAAGGAATGCCGAAATCGGATGTGCTAGGCCTACAAGGCGCATAACGGTGGCACAACGTAATCACGCTCCCGGCGGAAATCGCACGGGTATCCGTGATGGTTACAATGGAGCGAACGCAAAACAAACAAACACACATTAAAAGAGATTCGCTGATTGAACATCATTCATCCTATCAACTGTGTCCATCTGTTCATTAATTTCTCGTGGTTACCTGAAATGTGCTTACATCATGATGCGTGCGACCATGAAAGAAGTCAAGGTAAAAATAACTAAAGTAAAGAACGACATCTCTTGACATGGATCCGATTAGCCGTTGAATTTGTTCTTGTATAATGGCCGCTTACTCTTCCTGTAGTGCAAGAGAATATGAAGCGATTGAATCGGTCTTCGGCAGGAGATGTGACTCTGGGTCTTCCACAGTGGGGCCGGTTTGTAGAAATCGCCTCCAAAGGCGACTAGTGGTGCTTCTAACCACATTAAATTGTCTGGACACTCTACTTTGTGATTGTCCCAAGTCTGTAGGTGTCAAATGATGATGTATCGTTGTTCTGTATTGAGATGAGCCATACTTGTCCACTAAATTTTCATCTGAATTTATTCGAAGATTGTCAATCTTTTATAGACATAAAATAATATGGACCAAGAGTTTTGTGTTTAGTAAGTTTCACAGGATTTTAATGAACCTGTGATGAAGTATCGCCAAAAATGTTTGACCTTGACCTCTTTCATGATCTCACGAATCATGGGATGAGTACAATTCAGGTAACTCCTAGACGCTAAAGACCAGGACAGTCGATATTTTGAGTGATGTCCAATCAACGAATATCTTTTATAAAATTTGTGTTACTTGTTTTATGAACAACATAAGTGTATTTTACTGCGTGCTTCAAATGATTCTCTACACTTCCTTTTGCAGCAATCTGCTAGCGAACACACTATCTAGTAGTTTTGGTTCTTGTGATTGTATAGACATACACAGCCACATAATATTTTATTTCTATTGTATTTAACTGAATTTAAATGGTATACAGTAAGTTTTTAGTAGATCATATACATTTTAAAAATGTGGTCTATCTATCAACAATATTGGTAATAATCAGTTTCAACCCAGGTCTATAACACTCAAGAGCAACGATTTAAGAAATAATTAGAAAAATTCAAGAACTTGCAGGTAAGAAACAAAACTCAAAAACTTACAAGTAAGAAACATCTAGAAAAACTCAGTCGATTGCAATTAAGAAACAACTAGAAAAACTCAAAAAGTTTGTAATTAAGTAGCAACTAGAAAAAAACTGAAGAGATTGCAATTCAGAAACAACTAGAAAAACTCAAGAGATTTCAATTAAGAAGCAACTAGAAAAAAAAACTCAAGAGATTGCAATTCAGAAACAAGTAGAAAAACTCAAGAGATTGCAAGTAAGAAAAAGCTAGAGAGCGTACAAGAAACAACCAGGGAACTCGAGATAATGCAAATAAGAAACGACTGGCGAGGCTCAAGAGATAACGAGTAAAAATTCTAATAAATAAAAGATTGTTAGTAAGAAACGTGTAACAGTTGCAGAACTTGCAATCAAGTACACATTGGATAACTTTATTGTCATGTTTTTATCTGATTTTTTTACATATACTTTAAATCAGTGGTTTTCAACGTTGGCCATATGACACCGGGGAGGGGGGGGGTCACGAAGAAATGAAGGGGGAAGGCCACGCATTATGAAATGCGAGGCCACAGATCCGCCCATAAAAGGGGGGGGGGGAAGGCACAGGAAAGTAGGCAATAGTACGATAAATAAAAATAGCTATAGCGATAATGATTTAAAAGCCTCGATGACTTACACAGAAAGAGTACCCGGCCCTTGGGGAAAAGGGGGGGGGGTAGAAAATTAGTCCCACATAGGTGCCGCGGTAAAAAAAAAGGTTGTGAACCACTGCGTTAGAGCACATGCAGATATGGTAATAAGAGAAAGATACGCCAGGTCCTTCTATAGTAAATCATAGGGATGTGTCATTCATCTGGGGTAGTGGAGGCTGGTCTGGCTGTTGGTATTTGTTGCTTTGCGTATACTGTGTCGACAGCCAATGAACATCACGGAAAAAATGAAAGACTGAACTAATCTCATGGGATCCGGGATCAGCGTGTATGATTACAACGGGGAGGGACTTAGATATGTAGACATCAAGGGTCACAAACAACAGCTGGATATCACTACGTAGTGCGCAAGTAGAGATTGCTGGTTGAAAGAGAGGATAAGAGTGAATTGATTTATGTGGAAAAAGTGCTAGGAGGAGAGAGGGATGAAAGACATATGATATCATGGAGGAATGAAAGAAGTGAAACAGCGAGGAGAGAGAAATAGAGCATTTGAGCGTGGATAAGGGTGGGACAGGGAGAGACCTGACAGGAGAGAGTGATGAAAGATAACAAGATAGAGATAGAGAGAAATGATAAGATATAGATCACAGATAGAAATAGCAGATTTAAATGACAATACAGCGATAACAGATAGAGAAAACGAAATAGAGGATAGATATATATAACAAGATAAAGATGACAGAGAGATAATAAGATATAGATGATATATAGAGATGACAGGTAGAGGTAACACGATAGAGATAACAATATAGAGATGTCAGATAAATGACAACAAGATAGCGATGATAGAAATGACAGAAAAAGATATCAAGACAGAGAGGACAGATACATATAATAAAATAGAGATAATAAGGTATAGATCTCAGATAACATATGGAGATAACGGATAGAGATGATAATAAGAAATGACAGATGGAGATAACGGATAGAGATGATAATAAGAAATGACAGATGTAGATAACGGATAGAGATGATAATAAGAAATGACAGATGGAGATAACGGATAGAGATGATAATAAGAAATGACAGATGGAGATAACGGATAGAGATGATAATAAGAAATGACAGATGGAGATAACGGATAGAGATGATAATAAGAAATGACAGATGGAGATAACGGATAGAAATGATAATAAGAAATGACAGATGGAGATAACGGATAGAGATGATAATAAGAAATGACAGATGGAGATAACGGATAGAGATGATAATAAGAAATGACAGATGGAGATAACGGATAGAGATGATAATAAGAAATGTCAGATGGAGATAACGGATAGAGATGATAATAAGAAATGACAGATGGAGATAACGGATAGAGATGATAATAAGAAATGACAGATGGAGATAACGGATAGAAATGATAATAAGAAATGACAGATGGAGATAACAATATAAAGATGCCAGATAATACATATACGATATAGATGATAGAGATTACAAGATAGAGATTACAAGATAGAGATGACAGATACAAATAATAAGATAGAGATCGCATGTGTGTTGCCGGGGCCCGAAAGCGGAGCAAATAATAGCAACACTGTTTACCTTCCATGCATGTCGTACGAGGCGACTAAGGAGGTTATGGGATAGAGTTGGCTGTCCTATCCCATATAGGGTCGGTGACCCAAAGCCATGCTGACGTCGGATGTGTCAGACCGAAAGGCGCAGATATCGCAGCAATGCTGTAAACCAGGACACAACGTATTCCGTTCTCCGGACTACATCCTGCTGATCTGCAGGAGTTTGAGAATGAACGCAGAAGAATAAGAGAGATGGCAGATAGAGATGAGAGAGGGTACTAAAATAAATCATCTTCTGTGTTTGTTCAACAGATTGGATATTGTCAGGCGTGCATTGAGTGATTGCTGACTCATCGGTCCGACGGAATGGATTGTGTCATAGTTTACAATTTGACCGCAGAATTTCCTAGTTTTGTCCTGATACATCAGTGTGGCTTCTCTGTCGTTTCGACCCTCTATGGGGGTGGGCTAGCTCTCCCGCTTAAAATCTGCTTAAACGCCTGCTACGACATACAGTGAAGTTCATAATGTTGCTATTTTTTCCCCTTTTCTGGTCTTGGCAACACATGGCGAATTGAACAAATGAAGAGAGAGAGAGGAGTGAGAGTAATAAAAGAGAAGTGAGAGTAATAACAGAGAAGTGAGGCCGAATTTGATGATATTTGATTGGAAAGAGAGTTAGTCATACAGGAAACGTGATATGCATTATGTTGAAGTGCAGTCAGAATTTGCAATCCCCCGCCATTTTACTCACACACGACACACCCAAAATTATTTTCAAAATTTCGCGACACATCGAAAGTTATTATATATCAAGTAAGTAAAGTTTTCCATATTCACGCCTAGACTGTATTGGAGAATACGATGTTAGGGTTCGTATTTTCTATTGGCCGACGGCTTGTAACTGATGTTGTGGTTAGCCGCACTTCTTAGGCTAGGTTGGCTACAGGGCCGTTAAAAAAACCCATACGTTTCTAGTTAAACTGGGAATTGAGCCTTGGAGTGCCGGACTAGGAAACCAGTGCACTAATCATAGAACTACTACGGCCACAAAATACACGCACTCAAGCACACGCGTACACACACGCTCACATATATAATTGAAGAAATACATGTTTATTATAATTTTGTATTTGATAAATATATATCATGGGTTGGCAAAATATTTCCTGGAGATCGGATCAGGACCGCGATTCCAGTTTTACTGGTCCGCCAGGCTGATTCAAAAGTACTACTATATGTGCACTGGCCCGAAAGCTCATAAAATACTATTGAAGCTCCAAGAGAACCAAAAAAATTCTTATTGATACCTCACACCCATACCACAAGAAAGAAGCTTAAACCAGGCCGCAGATGTAAAAAGGTTGCCCATTATTGATATGCACACATTAGAACGGTACACACCGGTTGTGGAGCACTCATTTATATGACATGTGATGAGAAGAGCAAACATGAACATTTAGTAACAGAAAACAATAAAAGGGAGAAGAGGCAGAGATAGGCAAAGAAAAGTTGCTGGATGTGTTATCACTGTGGCATGGGAGAACATCAACAACTGAACTTATTAACAGCACAAGAAACTGACAGTTGTGGATAAACATGATCCCATTTTAAAAATAATATAAGTATTCACAATACACTAACACACGTACAAACAATTTGTTGCGTGAGGTTTTGAGGTTAAACTTGTGTGCAGTTAAAAGAGCTGAATATTAGAAAGAGATTAAGGTATACATATTATATTTAGGTGCGCACGTGTTTGAAGGGGCCCTAAAGGGCGAAGAAAAATAGAACCATTGTGACCTGACTAAAGGTATTTTGGGATGGACCTGCTATATACGAAAATTAAGGGAATATTCCAATGAGTCATTATAGAAGGCTTGATATCCCATTAGCCAGTGGATTTTATACTGCCGGGTGTCACAGTTAGTGTTAGTGGTCATTAAATTCTTCTGCGTTCGTTCTCAAACTCCTGCAGATCAGCAGGATTTAGTCCGGAAAACGGAATGCGCTGTGTCATGGTTTACAGCATTGCTGCGATTTCTGCGCCTTTCGGTCTGACACATCCGACTTCAGCATGGCTCGTGGTCACTTACCCTATATGGGATGGGACAGCCAACTCAATCCCATAACCTCCTTAGTCGCCTCGTACGACATGCATTGAAGGTAATCAGTGTTGCTATTCTTTACTCCCCTTTCGGGCCCCGACAACACACGAGCGGGTCATTAACAATAATCAATAATGAGTGATGTCTTTCACCTGACCACATCCCTGCTAACCAGCAGGAGCTTGAGAAAGTACTCAGAAGAAGAAGAAGAAAAGTGAAATAAAGAAGTAAAACAATAGTAAGTACACTACATTGGCGCAGATATCCATTAAGTAAAATATGTCTAGTTCAATAAATAACGTAATCACTGAGGTCAAACTTTCAAGTAGTGGTTCTCATCCTTTTTAAAAATCGTGATCCATTTTTTGGTGGAATTGGTTAATGAGACCCATTTTCAGGTGCACATTTTATTACGTGGTCCATTTTCTAAAGAAATTAGCTTACGTGGTCCAGTCCACGTTCAGATGTAATGTGTTTGCGTGGCCAATTTTCAGATGAAATCTGTTTACGTGACCCCACTTTAAGGTTATATGCTCTTACGTGGCCGAGTTTTGAGTGAAATTTGTTTACGTGACCATTTGTAGGGTGAAATGTGGATGCATCGACACACAGTCAGTGTCGCAGGGACACTACATTAAACACATCAACTGGCGAAATCAAGGTCGCGGGGGTACTACATTGTATGTATCAACACACACCCCGTCAATGATTTATATCTTTGTTGCGGATGAATATGAACAACAATCGTGACCGGTATAGTATTTCATGTCTGCCCATGCTTTTTTTTTTACCTCCTTTGCTTCTTCCACTTTCGACTGTTCTGGATCATTTTTGATGTTAAGTCTTGTCGGCTTATGTTTACATGCAAATGTTCGTATTTTTCACCGTCATCAGGTGCCGCGCAGACAAGAGTAGGCGATAATGAAATTTAAAAACTCTTTCACCAGTATTTCTTATCAGAATCATTGTTGACACTTTTCCATGCCTCGAATTTAGACTACTAATGTTTCCTCACTCTGTCATCCTTGATTTTTACGGCATGCTTTCTTGCAGTTATAACTTATTTCTCCATTCCTACTGTCTCCTATTGAGCCCCCAAAAAGTGTCTCTATTTTTGATATTATTAAGTAACCCCTGTCTCGCATATGACTCTCTCAGCACTTCCTCGCCAGTGTCTCTAGCTGTCGATGGTACTCTCTGACTTTCTTGTATAGAACCACGTTTGTGTTGTCTTTAATTTTCCAACAGCCTGTTACGTTTTGTCCAAGTTTTTCATCTTTGTTGGTTTGGTTGGTTGCTGATCCAGCGGTCCATGGGCTCATGCCCTTTGACCTAATGACATTAAATTGCATTATATTCTTGGGAAGTCTGTGGATTTTCGGCCCACCCCAGGCCAGAGAATAACTATCACACCTCCAGGAAGGTAGGTTTGAACCTATGCACTGCTCCTAGCCACTGTAGCCAAGATAGGGTTCACTGTGCTCATTCCCCGCCCCCAATTGACTACTGGTTATGACGAACTTCTCTATTGCTCTAGACATGCAACCAAATGTTCAAGTCAAAAGGATTGTCACGTCCTGAGTCACTGTGCCTCAATGATGGGTGTCAGCCATAGGAAAAAAACAGTGCTATCAGCTTCCTCCTCCCCAGTGCTGCACAGTACATCTCTTGCTCCCTCCCAACCACAGAGTGTACATATATATTCAGGTAAACATGAAACATATTTCAACAACAAAATAAAAGCACAATTGTATATATGACGTGCCATGAAGCTTCTCTAAGAAGATATAACCTCAATATAACGGCATGTCATCTACTAAGGTTTTCTGTTGCATGGATGGTATGTCTAAGTGGGCCATTGGTGAGACCCACAGACGCAACCACATGCCTCTCATCTTTGTTAGAATTGATGTTATCTAGATTTCAAGAACACTTTTCCTCACCTTTATTGACAAGGATAGATTACATAATATGCCGTTACGTCTAGTAGATGACACGCCGTTATATTGAGGCTCTCTTATGGACGCTTTATAGTATGTTATATATATATATATATATATATATATATATATATATATATATATATATATATATATATATATATACATACATACATATATATATATATATATATATATATACATGTATAGACCCCCTCTCAGTAGAAGACTCTTTCAATAGGTATTGCACTAAGCCGCAGCCCCCTGGGTATGAAAGAAAGCTCAGAAAAACTAACCAACTGTACATAGGAAATAAGAGCTAATCGCTAACAATTCCTGGGTTCTCGAGCAAACATAATATATTATTCATTTTTAAGAATGCTAATTTTAACCACCATATTCTGTTTTTGTTATCTTTGTTGAACCTCTTCCATTTGGTTTCATCGTTGTTTTTAAATATTTGAATTGGTAGTGAATTGGAACAAACATTTGCCTGTGATTTCTGCTACTACAATATTGATTAGTTCTTGTATATCTTTCGCACTTGAACAGTTTCATCTGCATATCTCAAGTTATATTTGTTATTATTTCCACCCAATGGTTTTTTTTCGTGGAATATTATTAATATATTGCAACATGCTTTTACTTTACACAGAGAACAATCTGGTGAAAGTACAAATCCCTGTCTGTTTTATCTGTTGAAAGGATTGAATTTTGTTGCGCTTCCAACTCAATATGTTTAGCCATGCCGAAAACCTTCGTCGTGATACTTGCACTATTTCAGTAGTCAAACCGTTTAACTGGCGGTGTCCATCTCCTCTCCAATTAAAAAAACAACAACTATTTATTTAAAATGCATCCACATTCACAATCTGTAAATCTTACCTTTGCTGGCTGCTAATACAGTTCGTTACCGAATACTACAACGCCGTTAGAATAGAAATGTGATATAAAGACAGAATCAGTATCCGTTATTGTTTACTATAGCGTGTAAAATATAACCGTAATACTGATCACACAACCTCGTCTAGTGTAAAACTTCCTGCTACATCCTGCACCTTAAAATCCACCGCTACAGATGACCTAATTCACAAAACAAGGTAGTCACGTGGTGTGAGCTATGGGTATTTCTCTTCCAGATCCTGCTAGCTCTCATAAATTCAAGCTGAGGTTATGTTGAGATTTTGTATTTTTATTCCCATTCACCCCATCTTCCCCTCCCCCACCCCACCCCTGCATTCTTAATATGCAAAACACGCGTTCTACCTGAAGAATAACGGCGCGCCGCGGGCTAGCGGTCGATTTAGGGGACAGATTGAGTTAAATAATCTTGACCCTAGGCATCTTGAAACAGACCTCTAGATTATCTAGAAATCCAGAAAGACGTGTCCTATATCCATTGCTTGTTTAATGGGAAAAAATGTCGAACATCTCCAGGCCTAAGCCAAGTGTGGGAGAGAAAGGAAGGGTAATAAGCATATTACAACAGACAACTTCTAACACCAGATTAAAAAAAAAAACCCAAATGTTTTGAATCTGTTTTAGAGCGTAACCTCTACTATTTTTTAATTTCTTCTTCCTCTTCTTTCTTCTCGTTACTTCTGACACTCCTGTCAGATAACTGTGGAATGGAATACATTGTATTATAGATTATAGTGTAGATGCGGTATATCTGCTTGTGGCACAACATATGAATTGTTTGTTGAGTCAATTTTACATTCTGCAGACCTCACTGAGCCCTTCTCAGTCTGCTCTTACGACATGCATAACAGTTCCGCTCATAGTGTTCAAGTCATTTGTTGATTATGCAGTGCCTCTTACAGACATATATGATATACTATGATTGAAATTTTACATTAGTAATATTTTAAATATTCTATTTTTAATGTATTTAAAAAAATCATATTTTCTTCTTCTTCAGCGTTCATTCTCAAATTCCCCCTGGATTTCTCTTGTAACAGGACAATGGTCCTACAAGATTTCCAGTTGGATGTAGTCCAGAGAATGGAAATGCGTTGTGTTGCCGTTTTATTTGCGCCAATGGCCCAACACATCCGTCTTCGGCGGGAAAATCATATTTGATATCTCACATTCTTGTGATGACTTGCCGTGTTTAGAGAATCCATTTATACAATGTTTATGTTCTACCGGCTTCTGTGACTTTCTATTCTATAATCCCGTAACCAGTCAGGGAGGCAACGTTACCACATTGGAAGTTTCAGCACACAGTCCTCCAGCGATTTCTATCTTCAACGTTGCTTATGAGGAAAAATCTTATCTTATCCATTCCTTTATATTGTCTGTTCATGCTTTTATTTTCCCTCTTCTACATCTTCCATCTTCGACGATTCCCTGCAGTATTGTTTCTGACAATAAAACATGTCGACATTCGTGTCCAAACCACACAAGTTTTCACCGTTTAACTATTGAAAGAAATGGTTCTTAAGGACCTGTATAAATCTCCATTTGATTTCTTACGTACACATTTGTCATATGCTCTCTATAGAATATTCGTAAACATTCCTTTGTAACATTTGTATTCGAAGGATGTAGTTGTCTCTCCATGTCCGCAGTGAGTGCCCAACTCTCACAAACATACAAAATGTTGGTAGGAGTTTGCTATTTTTGACACGCGACTCTAAGTATATAAATAATGACTAAGAGAATGACAATAACCAAAAACGCAACGAATGAAGTATTGTTTACTTTCAGTACAGAGGTCTTTACTCCGATAGTCTCGCGTTGTAGTAGCAGTCTAGAATCTTCTAAATCAGGGCTGTTGAACTATATTTACTCGAGGGTCAAAATGTAGAAAATGGGGATCATCACAGGCCAGAGGTCCTAATCCCAGCCTAAAAAATTTATTTATATTTTATACTATAGGAGTATAGTTATAGTTTTATTTTTCTCATAGATTTATTTAAAAAAAACACATTGGGTGATTTTATACATTTAGTTTTTTTATAACTTTATTTCAGTTTCAGCAATGATCCGCGGGCACATACTAGGCTTCCGCTGGCCGGATTTGGCCCTCGGGCCGCGAATTGAATAGCCCTGTTCTAAATAATCCCAGAGTACTGCTCAGATTCATTGTGTCAGCGCGTGCAAAACGTGCAGTCGGGTAGTTTTATTATGCAGAGAAATTTTGTTAGTTGTCTTGTAACCTGGATGAACTCTGGAGATGAAATTTCCTGATATCAGCCAAGATTAGTATGTCAGCATAACTTTTTCGTTTCTGTGTTATCTAAATCTGAGCAGAAGTACCACATGGCAGCACAATGACCTGACATACATATACGAGGCGCATTTACAGGGTTCTGCTTGCAGCTTGTTACCTCATTAAGAATTGTGTCAAATACAACTTAAAAAATAAAAAGTATACAAACTAGAAATCAATATGGAACAAAATAGTATCAAGAAGGATAGATATGCCAATGTAACTATTAGTAAAAAATCTAGCATACTCGCATAAATAGCAATAAATATAAAGTATAAAAACTAATTATACAAAGATATAATTTACACACATTAATAAATGATAAATGATACAACAATAATTGATACAAACAAATGATACAAACAAATGATACAAACAAATAATACATACATATGGTACAAATAAATGATACAAACACATGTTCAAAAACAAATGATACAAACCAATGATTTAAAATAAATGTTACAAACTAATGATAAAAATATTTTTTTTTGACGATGTGGCTAATGGGCGGTCGTCAAAAACCGTCAACCACACGAACACACATTTTAATTAAAATGTAAAGAACTCATACAATTTACTTTCAATTTGTGCTACTGTGACCTTCTGCTCTTTCTCAGATATTCTCTACAATCTTGGTTATTAGATGTAAGATAAGTAGGTAGGACACGAGGTAAAACTGGAGCTTTAGCTGTAGAAAAGATATCAACAGTTTATCAAAGACACGGGGTAAAACTGAAGCTTTAGCTGTAGAAAAGATATCAACAGTTTATCAAAGACACGGGGTACAACGGGAATTTTAACATTAATAAAAGGTATAATCAGTTTACTGAAAGACAATGTGCAAAAAGGGAGCTTAGAAACAGAAAAAAAGAGTTACGAGAAGTGCTTACATTCCATTTTTTCAATATTATGCGCAGTTTCATTCCAAATGTGGTATGGTACGAGTCGCATGTCATCGCTGAAATTGCGTCATTAGCTGACCATGTTGCCACACACACAAAATTGCTAATTTAATCGGAATTACTGAATTTGCCAACTACAGATAAAGATATTGTCAGTTTGTTACAAACTCGTGGATTGCTACAACATGAAAAGATGTGTTACCAGGGTCATCCAATGATCTTATATATATATATATATATATATATATATATATATATATATATATATATTTCTAAATGACATCTGCCGAATGGTGCACAAGAGAAATGCAGATGAAGAAATTTTCAGTTGTCGAATAGAACGCATTTATGTGTGAAGTGTGTTTTCACGCATGACACAGTTGCCATGAAGGCGCATCGGAGGAGAAGGAATGATCATGGAGGTAGACGAAAACCTATTTACCAAGCGAAAGGAAAATTCTGGTAGTGCTGCCGCAACAGTGAGAATTTGGTGGTCTTTGTCGTTAGACACGGGACGTTTTCCTACTGCCAGTGGAAGATAGACGTGCTAATACGTTACTGAAGGAATGTCGAACCTGCATCTACAATATACCCCAACTGCTGGAGAGGCCATCCAAGATTGAGAGAGCAGACTTTTTGCATCTAACAGTGAACCACAGATACAACTTCGTGGATAAAGTTACCGGAGCTCATATCCAAACAGTGGAGAGAATATGGAGAATTGCAAAGTAGCAAAACAATAAACACATTGGAACAGTACGTCACCACTGACGCAGCTACCTAGCAGAGTTCATGTGGCGATCTAGGCTCCCGAACAACGTCGATACATTCTATGTCGTATTGGAGGAAGTAAACAGATACTGGCCACCTGTGTAATTAGGCACAAACAGCGAACAATGGGCATTTTCAAAAACCAATATGTACCAACACCCGCCCCTGACCATATGCCCCTACCAATAACACTGGACAACAACTTATTTTTTTACAAAAGTTATGTTGTAGAAATAATATCACTAATTTCTTATCAATTTTGAAGTACTGAGCACGAATATGACAGTCAAATTTCAAAATTGCCCTAGTTTTTTTGTTGTAATCTTATAAAATAATGTTTGCATCACAAAATGCATGTCCATAGTAAAATTCAACGGTTAATACCTGTAAAAAATCACGTCATAGACAACTAAGTTTATGGGGTGCAAAGGGAACGCATTGCTCTAGGCGGACCCAGGGTTAGCAGATAACCAAGATCCCAAATGTACCTCCACGCGGTGAACCCTGGAAACAGAAATACAGCAGCTCGAGCTGATTCTGGCCAAATCATTTGGGGATCGTGTCCGAGAATGTGGAGGTAGCAGATGGAAAGAGATTTGCCTGCACAAGAGACAGACAATATCTCCGACACCACCAGCATCACCACATATAGCGACACTGTCGACATACAGTGAAGCTGGTCAGTCCAGTCCGAACATTGGAGGGGCGGCCAATGTAAAATGCACGTAAAGGTAGATGCATGGCGAGAGACATAGATTTCATACCGAGTACAATGAAACAATGAAAGGGCAGAACAGCGATAGAGGGCAGCGCGAACTGCAAATAGAAAGTGAAAAGTCCCTAGGAAAGGGGAACTACAAGCTCCGTCAGCTCGAGACGAGCTTCTAGTTACCTGTGTTCCTTACAGGCGAGACCCAGACCCATTCATTGGCGTTTGGTAAAGCAAGAAGACCTAATCCAACTCTAATGTCGAGCCTTCCTAAACCGGAAATATGCTCGCGAAGAGAAAGGGTTCCGTACTCGATGCGCTCAGGCACAAAAGGGACAACGATTTAGCCCTGGCCCAACTCTACTGTCAGGTTTTCCTACACCGGAAATACACTTGAAGAGAGAAAGGGTCAGTACCTGATGGGCTCAGGCGCTATTGGGACAAGGACGCTCAGATCGAGAACGCCTTGCTCTCAAACGCGTGGTGTGAGACTCGAACTTGGACAAGGGGTACACGATGTCGGTGAATGACACCTCGGCTAAGAGGGCGAAAGAGCCAGCGTCCAACTCCTCTATTGAGTTCTTCCCCTTAATGAACCAGGCTCACGGATGAGAAACGGTTCAGTACCCAATGGGCACAGGCATAGCACGTCCAATTACACGAGGCAAGTTCATAGACAGTGGAACACCTCGTTCGAGTCAGACGAGAGCAAAAAAAATCGTCTGGGCGAAGAGTCTCCACTACGCGTGCCTGGAGACAGATATAGAGGATGTCACAGGCGAAGGGTAGCCCACCCGAATTGTCAAGGCATGCCGAAATCGGATGTGCTAGGCCTACAAGGCGCATAACGGTGGCACAACGTAATCACGCTCCCGGCGGAAATCGCACGGATATCCGTGATGGTTACAATGGAGCGAACGAAAAACAAACAAACAAACTAAGTTTATGATTTTTTGGTGATTTTGTGAGACTTGAGCATAGCTGGTTGCTGGATATTCTTCTCTCTAACTATTACATTTTGTCTGCAAATCCACTCCTTCCGCAAGTAGTGCAATTCCCTGGCTCGGCTATCCCACTCACATAAAGAACACATGTATTTTGTATATCCCTGCTACAGTCCCATTTAATGGGTAACTACCTTTAAATCACCACATAGGTGCCATCTGTACTTGTTATAATAAATGTAATTCAGTATCTGTTTTAAGTTATCGTATGTCTCTTTCATGTGTACATCATGTGCTGCTAGAATAGATGGAAGACGGTGTCCATTGTGAAATAGCACAGCCTTAAGTCTCAGTTTCGATGAGTCTACAAATATTCTCCATTCTTGTGGGTAATGAATTACTTAAAGGCATTAATAAGGTCCTCAATATCGGAACAGAATACCAGATTACTTTCCTTTCTGAAGAAAGACTCCAACTGCTGGTGGTGCTTTCCATATGAAGTAATTGTGACATCTTCTTCTAGAAGATTCCATTATTGGAAGTTTGATCCGAGCAATTCTGCCTTGTTCTTGATTAGTCCAAATCACGAACCAGGTAATTTAGTTCTTCCCGTGTTATTCCGTGTAGGGTTGATGATGCACCACTGTGAAAATCTGGATGCATTATATATCCACATCTAAAAGGTATCCATTTTGTATATGTGTTCATTATCCATGTTTCTGTTTACTTATTTTTATATTACATTCTTGTTTTCACGTAATCGTTTTTCTTCATACTTCGACATTATATAAAAAGATGAACGTATCGATATACAGAACATTTAGAATATCGGAGAACGTAGCCATAAGAATATCTTATAATATCATATAAATCATCTCAACAGAACATGATCATATAAATCATCTCAACAGAACATGATCATACAAATCACCACAATATAATGCGATCTTCACTTTATTCCAGCACCTCAATAAGCCGCAAAAAGTAAACAGTAAGATATATTTCCAATGAGTAGAAGAATAGTTTAAGACAGTACAACTTCATTCCACCACTGAGTCGAGGAGTTCACGACAATACTACTTTATTCACTCTTTATTCACTCCATAGACAACTTACAGACATACCTGAAGTTGACAGCCCCATAAGGTCCGTACCAGAACTAACCCCTTGGAGTGAAAGGCATGGAAAGCAAATATACATTTAGATCCACAAAAAAGGAATACTAAGAGAGGACGAACGTAACAGTGTACAGCGAAGGACAGTCACCCTCAGTCTCCTGGACGAGAAATATTCACAAGACATATGAGTCAGAGTATACACAGATGGGTCATCACAGAATACCGTGAGGAATGGAGGTGCAGGTGTATATATAGAATATTGACACTAGAGATACGATCAGAACACCAACAGGGAAATTCTGCAATAATTAGGATGCAGAAGTCCAGACAATTATGGTGGTAAAACTGAAAAAAAACTGCTGGACTCCAATCCTGATCCACATCCCGGATGGTATTCCTGACAGATTGTCAGTGTTTCAAGTTCTCCAGTCTGGAAAATAAACAGACTTGCAAAAACTACTTAATGAACTGTCTTATCAGTATAGGGTATCTATGCAGTGGATACCCTCTCACTATGAAATACCAGGAAATGGAAAGGCTGGCTAAAGAAGGTGCTGGAGAAGACCAACCTGCTGTACCAATCACCTACCCTCAGAAAAAAACCAGATGACCAAGTCAATAAGAAAGCCGCAAACACCAATACAAGATTACTATCGCATTATGAATAGAACAGAACAAGTTGTAATTCTACGCCTCAGAACAGGACACAAACGACTCCGCAGCTACATGTACATAAAGTTCAAGATTGGCAACACGGTCATGTATACATGTGGGCAGGCAGCACAGAGTACCAAGCATATACTTCAAGATTGTTCTGAGTATGAAACGCTGAGGCAGACGTATTAGCCAGAGGAAACAACACTGGAATCAAAGCTCTATGGGACGCTGTATAAACTACAAAAGTCAGTGCGTTTTATTAAGGAGACAGAATCATAGATATATACATGTTTCAAGTGAACGAAAGAAGAAGAAGAATAAAACTACTTTATTCCATCAATGAGCAGAAAAAGAGTTATAGACTATAAGACTTGACTACACCAATGCGTAGAAGAAGAGCTAAAGACAATACGAATTCATTCCGACAATAAGCAGAAGAATAGTTCAAGACAGTACGACCTAATTACTTCTTCTTCTGCGTTCGTTCTCAAACTCCAGCAGATTAGCAGGATGTAGTTCGGAGAACGGAATGAGTTGTGCCATGGTTTATAGCATTGCTGCGATTTCTGCTCCTTCCGGCCTGACACATCCGACTTCAGCATGGCTTTGGGTCACTGGCCCTATATGGGATGGGACAGCCAACTCCATCCCATAACCTCCTTAGTCGCCTTTTATGATATGCGTGGAAGGTAAACAATGTTGCTATTGTTTGCTCCCCTTTCGGGCCCCGGCAACACAGGGACGCGACCTAATTACACTAATGATTATAACATTCATCGGAACTCTTGCCACTCAGACTCAACAAATTCATCAGAGGATCAGTTATTATTGTGACCACTCCGCAGTACATATAGCTTGAGAAGGATTTGTTGCAACGTCTGGTTGAGAGAATTCGTGACATATTCATGACATTTTGTCATAAATATATGTGGTTTTCCCAGGACTTTGACATCCAAATGGAGCAATTTGTATTGTTACATCCCTGCTGCTCAATTTGACATCAATTTTCGAAGTCTGAACACATTATTGCCCTGTCCTTCTCAGCTGTAGTTGCTTACATGCACAGGAGGATAGTCGGAGCCCTGTTTTACGTTTGACATTACATCCCATGCATTATATTCTTCCCAATCTCCTATACGTGTCGTTACATATAGCAGTTTACCTTCATTAACCAAATGCGACAATTTCCATAGATTACTTTGGAGAGCGTAAACCAGTTATCAACTGTTACAAATGTTAACAAAAATACTTACGTAAAACACATGTTTTCGAATGTTTCACTTGAACAAGACGGATTATCGCTAAGGAGTTTTGAGGTTTAAACACGATAACAGACAAATGACAATACACACGACATTATCAACGTTTCGATCCTTTAGGTCTTTCTCAAGAATAAACAATGGAAAACATTGAAAAAAGTCTTTTCCCTCAGATCCTGCACCATGGATGACATATCATCCATGATAATCGATTTATTTTTGAGTTTGACCCTCAAGATGAGAACCATGTTGTGCAATGGAAGACTATCAATGCAGACCTGAATTCGAGTGCTGAGATGTTATATCGAACCAATATTTTTTTTATGGATGTGAAGCATGGATTGTAAATTAAAAAAATTCAAAGTGAATTAGAAGCTACAGAAATGTGGTTTCTGAGAAGAATGATGAAAATACCATGCACAGCTAAGAAAACTAATGCAGAGGTTCTCATTCATGCTGACGTAAAAAGACCAATCATATCAAACATTAGGGGCAGACAGTGAAGGTTTCTAGGGCATGTGCTGAGAAGAACACAACTTGAACACTTAATAATCACTGGAAAGATCAAGGAGAGAAGAGATATGGGACGACAAAGAGAAAAGTTGCTAGACGGACTAGTATTGTGGCAAGGTAGAAGTTCACCAGCCTAGCTTATTGACAACACACGAAACAGAGAGTCGTGGAGAAACATGATCTCCTACGCTATTCGGCATGGTACTTGATTAATTGATGATTGACCCTTAAGCCTTTTGCACTTATCTCCGAACATTCATTTGTTTAAATTTGTGATGGTGTGGTCCTTATTGTATTGCTATCCATGTTGTATACGGTAATACTTTGTTATATCTGTAGTCATATCCCGTCCAATTTTCAATAAAAACCGACTTCCATGACTACGTTTCCACATACATCATTGTCACCTTGACTTTTGTATTGTTTAGATCTTAATAGTGTATCGAGTGCCTCTGTAGTGGTAACATAATTTTTTACTGTTTTCATTGTTTTTTCACTGTTTGTTTTGTATATTCTTGAGAAAGATCTAACGGTTCGAAACGTTGAAAATGTCTTGTATATTGTCATTTGTCTGTTTTCGTGTTTAAACCCCTATCGATAGTCCGTCTTGCTCAAGTGAAATATTAAAAAACCTGGGTTTTACGGAAGTATTATTGTTGTTAGGTTTCACGCAGTATTACCTACCTTATATTGATTGTCAAATTTTAACAAAGGGATTTAACAGGTACAAGAAATTTCATGAAGCTATCATAACTGACAATGAAAAAAAAGAAAATATCAAGCGGAGCATAAGAATATAAATAAAAGCATACAAAGAATAAACTCCAGTGATAAAATCCATCGCCGTTTTTTGCCGGGAACAGGGAAGCCAAAATAAAACAACACAAAAAAGCGACATCTTTTCATGCAAGCCTGTC